>CM037860.1:22742677-23942677 GCA_021292105.1 Anadara kagoshimensis | reverse complement strand
TGTCTTGGTACTTTGTCATTTTGATTGCTGAGGACCAGTGGATTTTGTCTCGGTACTTTGTCATTTTGATTGCTGAGGACCAGTGGATTTTGTCTCGGTACTTTGTCATTTTGATTGCTGAGGACCAGTGGATTTTGTCTCGGTACTTTGTCATTTTGATTGCTGAGGACCAGTGGATTTTGTCTCGGTACTTTGTCATTTTGATTGCTGAGGACCAGTGGATTTTGTATGGTACTTTGTCATTTTGATTGCTGAGAACCAGTGGATTTTGTCTCGGTACTTTGTCATTTTGATTGCTGAGGACCAGTGGATTTTGTCTCGGTACTTTGTCATTTTGATTGCTGAGAACCAGTGGATTTTGTCTCGGTACTTTGTCATTTTGATTGCTGAGAACCAGTGGATTTTGTCTTGGTACTTTGTCATTTTGATTGCTGAGGACCAGTGGATTTGTCTTGGTACTTTGTCATTTTGATTGCTGAGGACCAGTGGATTTTGTCTTGGTACTTTGTCATTTTGATTGCTGAGGACCAGTGGATTTTGTCTTGGTACTTTGTCAGTTTGCTTCAGCTTGCCGGAGGTCAGTGTATTAAAAAAAGAAAAGCATATGTATGTATTGGGCCAGTATCTACTCATCTTTTATTTAGTAACAACCATTTTGAATTATGATGGTATACAAAAAAAAAGGGACACCATTAACATTTTCCATGCCACAATTCATGCTGATTGTATAAATGGTTGCTAACAGAGCCAGCCTTTCTGATGCCATGCACCATCAATGTGCAAATCAGTTCATACAGATTTAGAGGATTGATTGATTGAATGAGGTTTTACATCCCAGTCAAGAATATTTCATTTATATTGAGAGGGTTTTTCATTGACACATCACACATCACGTCCCAGTCAAGAATATTTCATTTATATTGAGAGGGTTTTACATTGACATATCACACATCACGTCCCAGTCAAGAATATTTGATTTATATTGAGAGGGTTTTACATTGTCACATCACCAACTATGGGTAATGTGGCAGAATTTTTTACCTTTGTAGTGTGCTCAGGACAATGTGCAGTAAAGGTTCCTTAACATGCTATGCCTGCCATGACATGGGAAATCAGTTTTTAAGGTCCCTTCTGAAGGTCCTGTGACTTTCATTTCTGAATGCTGATTGTTTGGAAAAAGAACAGTCACTACCTATTTTCAAGTACTGGTCAAACCCTGGTTTGGGTTCGGACTTATAACACCCCACATACGAAGTGAGCACTCTAGCAACTGAGCTACCCTGATAGTAAACATTTGAAGGGGGAAAAGCGGCACATGCATTTTGTAAGGAAATTAACTTTTCTGTTTTACAGTTATTCATCGGGGATAAATTTGATTTCTATTTGCAGCAGACAGAGACAAATATCTGATCGATTCTCTTTGAGTCAGTTAATTCACTGTGAAAACTTTGCATGACAAATCATTTGATTGGAAATTGTACCATTTATCACAACATTTTCAATATTTGAAGTAAGCATCGGAAGTGCGAAAAGGATTGGTTGACACATCAGTGATGTTGGTGATTAAACGTTTTTCTGACACAGCTTGTATTTACACAGATCATAAGCTTTTTGATTCCATGTTGATTTTACAAAATTAAAATTGGGGAAGTTAACATCGTATTTTCGACATGAGTAACTTTTGTCTGCATCAAGTTTTTTTTGTTTCTCAGTTCTTTGAATGTTAATTAAAATTTATGGTGGAAGGGGTATCAACCCCTTTTGGAAATTCTAGTTTTGTTATTTATTTGTCTTTTGTGCCTCATAACTGCTGTTTCTAGGATTTTTACAATATTTAAATGTATCAATTGCATAAAAAAAAACAACTGCGCTCCTTGACCTATTGGCTTGAAAACTTAAATGTGCTTCAGATTAATAGTTGGTTTTTTAAAATTAAATTAAAAATCAATTCTGTTACTATGACAACAAATTCTATTGACATAATGCTTCATTTGATGATATTTTAATTCCAAGTTTAATTTATAAACTGATGCCAATATTCTGTCTAAATCCTTAAAAATTTTGTTTTAATTCCTTAATTCATATTAACAAGGGAATTCAATTGAAGTCATCAGGGTAATATTAAAATCCAGATAATGTGATTTGATATTAATAATGCTATTTATCACATCATCAATGATAATACCACTATTGGGATTACCCGTAACCATATTTTCATCAAATTGAGTGACTAAAATTTTTTGTTGAAAAATGCCATTTCCAAAACCAACGATTTCACCAGTGTGCCCCTAAAGTTTGTGCAGGACTATTCTTTATTCATGTTATTTGAACCTCTATATAAGGACCACCTGTCCATAAAGGCCATGTTTATTGTTCCCATTGTGTGACCTTTATAGATAGGTTTGACTGTAAATGTTTTCCTAAACATTCCACACAAAGGTCAAGAAATCCCATGGTACACTGGTGAAATCCATTCAGAGAAAAGTCAAACTATGCATGTGGAAAATTTCGTATCTTATTAGACATATTTATTTTCAAAATTTTCAGGGTTATAAAAATAAAAAATAAACTAAATTGAAAAATGTTACAGACCAACCTGCCTTAAAGGCCACCTCTTTACAAGGATCACTTGCTTATAAAGAGCATTGGAATTGTATCCCAATTGTTCTTTATTCATATTATTTGAACCTGCCCATAAAGACAATTTTTACTGGCTCCCTTTGGACAAGTTTGACCATATTTTCAAAATGTTTTTTAGTATTGTATCAGGTATAAGTATGGCCAAATTTGTATTAATTCTGATAGCCATTGTATCTGAGTAATTGTTTTCAATTTTTCAGAAAAAAAGAGACATACAGTCAAACCTGTGTATAAAGGCCACTCAAGGAAACAAGTAAAAGTGTCCTCTTTGGGCAGGTGGCCTTATATACAGGTCCAAATAACATGAATAAAGAGCAATTGGAATAAAATTTGACTGGCCTTTACACGTAGGTGCCCCTTATATAGAGGTGGCCTTTAAGGCAGGTTTGACTGTATTTGATAAACATGTACATGTGTGTATGCTATTTCACATACTAAAGTTTACTAAGAGTTTATGTATCTGGTTTTTGGTTTCAACAATAAATACTACAGTATTAATTGTCCATACCTTGCAATCACCATAGAGAAGCCATCACCATAGAGAAGCAGGAAATACATAAATAGAAGCCTTGTGTATGTGTCCGCAACTAATCTCGTGTAAGCAACTTTTCCGACAGTATTTTACGGATTAGTTTATAACTTCTTTTAAACACTTATTAACATATATAAGTCCTATTGGTACAGAAAGTTCAACTGTATTGAATTAAGTGGAGGTGTTTAACATGAGGTCTGTCATATTGGTACATAAAGTTCAACTTTATGGAATGGAGTAGAGTTGGGCAATGGTGTTAAACATGGTGTTTGTCATTTTAGTGTAAAAAGTTCAACTGTATCAAATTGAGATGGGTAATGAATTTTTACACCTTTGTTTAGATTGTTATACTCTTATTGAGATAGTCAGTTTTCTAGTATTGTGGAGAAAATTGGAGTGCCTGGATAAAACCACTGTCCTTCGGCAAGGAAACTGACAACTTTCTCTTATCACTCACTGTTTCAAGTGACCTTAAATGAGAACTAAATGCTTTCCCTGAATACAGTAAAACTATGTCATAATGACCCTTTATAACCTTGGTATATCACGGTAAAAATCCTGTCACTAATATCAATGCAGTCTAAATGTTGAGTGGTTGGCCAAAGAACAGTCACTACCTATTTTAGAGTCTTGGTCAGAGTCAACTGCAGTTTGAACACATGACCTCCCACATACGAAACCATCACTCTACCAAGTGAGCTACTATCATGTCATTAAGAAATTTAATATTTGTGACGCGTCAAGCAAAAACCATACTTATTTGCGTTTGTGACGTTTTGAGAAATGACGTCTTAAAAAGAGTGGATTTTCCCAACTCAACTGAACACCTGCAGGTGTTTTAACGTACACAGGTTCATGTATGACGTTGCAAGACTGCGCTTTCTATTTTGTCAAATATGTAAGCAACAATAAAATGTCATGCAGGCTCTTGAATATTGACATGTGCACATTGTCCCGACCATGGATATTTTTCCGAAAAGACGCCTTTGAAATGACCAAATCGGGACGACATTGATCCTAAATTTTGAAATTAAATCCAAATCAACTAAGCCTCTGCGTATGAGGTTATGTAGGCCTATAAAAAACCAACTACAGCCGATACAACTGCTCACCAACTCGGAAAGGGGGGCTGTTAGATGTCAATATTACATCTACCGTAGCAGTCTAAGGGTTCATTATTTATTCATAAAAAATCATAATCATGTTATTGAACAAGTTTTACATAAACCACGAATGTAGGAAAAATGAAATTAATAAAACTTTATACATAAATTTGAAATGTTTTTATACTGTATGCACACTTCAACACCATGGCTACAGCGGATGTGACCCACTTTTGTTTCTAAATTTAGCCGAGGCTTGTTTGTTACATAAGGCTCCGCAAGGGTTCCCAATGTAATGTCAGTTGTGTTGAAGTTCATAGTACCAGGTCATGTCAATATTGAATGTTCAAAACACTAAACATGAAATTATTATAGAAAACTTCACTTCATTATATTAATCTTTTTTAAAAAGAAAAGGAAATGAAAAGAAAGAAAAAAAAAGAAAATTATTATTAAAAGTTTTTTTATCGACACATATTCTTGATGAAATGACACAAAAGAAAGAATGGACTGAAAAAGCCTTAAATAATGGAATAAAGTCATTTTGAACATTTCTGTGAAAGCTTATTTTTTAAAAGTTTTTTGTATGTTACCAAAACTTATTTGCCAATTTTATGAAGATTACAAAAATAAGTCGTCGTGAAAAATATCAAAATTTTGTAAATAAAAATATCAGGAATAGTTTGGAGTTTTTGATAATTTTTGGGTTGTATGAATTAGAAGAATACATCAATGGTCCTTTTGAATAGTCATGTAATTCGAGTGTTGTCAATGTACCGTCATCTGTAAAGATTCCATGTTCCATGAACATCACTAATATTTTATTTGAGATGAATTCTGTATCACAAATGCAAATACGTGTACTAATAATAATGAATCAGATCAAATCGTTGGCGAGTTCGAAGTTGATTTCAAGAATGTGGAGTAAGTGTAAATTATCTGAAAGGGTGTGGTTGTGTGAAAAAATTGTTTAAATCACGTTGATGTGAAAGAAATCAACATAAGAAAAACAAATGCTTATCTTAGGAAACTTGAATAGTACCATTACAGAAAATTCCATGTTTAACGTCTCAGTCAAGAATATTTCACTTATATCGAGAAGTCGCCAGCTACGTGTATAGACGAAGGTGCAGAAATTTTGTCTGTGAGTTGCGCTGGTGGCATTATACAGCAGGATTCATTATCGTGCTGTCATATACCGTTTTTGAATTTATCATAAAACGTATTCATTTTATGATTAAATTCAAACAATGGTATATGACAGTGCCAAGCCCACCGCGAGTTCACTGGGACCTTGTTTGTTTAAAGTTCTCGGCCGAAAGAACCGTCACTTTCATTTCGTAATGCAGAGTGATTGGCGAAAGAACCGTCACTACCCACTTTCAACTCTTTGGTCAGAGGCGGTTGGGGTTAGAACCGACGATCTCCCACTTACGGAGTGAGCACTCAACCAACTGAGCTACCGCAGTGGTCTCCAGGAACTTAATGTGAAAAAAAAGATATTCGGCATTTCAATTTACTTATATATTGCGTGAACGCCTGAACTGTTTGTGTTATATTAAAGCCGGTGCCCCGATACAAATTTTGGTTTAAAATCTTGCAGAGTGTGCTGTTTGTAGCGGGTTCTAAATTCTTTTTTTTTTTACATTTAAACAAGTGATAATTTCTGTGTATATTTGATAAATAAAACTCGTCGCTTATATATGGTAACGTGTAGGCTAGCTTTAGGAAATTCCGATGATGGGACCCTATCTTAAAAAGTACAGTTGTTTGGAGTGCGTCTTGACGGCATCAACTACAGCACTACTACATTATTCAGATGAAAATGAAACCGTAGTTTCGGTGATTCAGTTTACAATTAGGCCTAGTCCTTTAATTTGAAAATGCCAAAGTTAACACTAAGTCAAAACATTGAAAACCAGATGAGCTCAAAGATTAATTTCAGGGAGATCTTGTATCATCTATACTAATTTAATTAGGTTTCTGATTGAGACTAGGATGATAACAAGAATATTTTGCCCGAATACCTGATCTACTAGTAATTCCCTTGTTGCGTGCTTATGTGAGTCGTTAACATCTATATTCTTCTCTCAAATTACTAGGCAGATTGTAATAAAATTTAGTCAGAAGTAGTATGGGCAGGCAGAATTCCGATTTGTTCCCAGCGTTCTACATCAATGTGACCAAGGAGTGCATTTTTTTAAAAAATATTAGTCGAAACCGATGCTGATATAATTCTGGCATGTGCTACTTTTAAATGTTTATAAAATAACGCATTCAAAAGTAGCACATGACAACTTTTGAATGGATAGACCTCGCAGTGTGTTACATATTTGTAAGAACATACATGTTTGTATTCATCTTCATCATTTGAATATTAAAATTATGCCACATATAATGATATTTGTTTCAGTATATCAGTTTGGGATGGAAGTTTGACTCGTATGCGTGATACCGTGATATCCGATTCATCACATTCTTTTAGAATTTTTGGGTTTGAAGAAAAAGAGTGTGCCGGTGATTCACGCTGGTAACTGCGGCAGTAAATATGCAACATAATATTATTATTATTATAGTCTTTCTATATATTTAAACGTATTTAAATTATCTTATTATCTATATCTATTTCTGTTAATATCTCCGTTGGTAGAGCGTTCGATTCGTTAGTGGGATGTCTGGGTTCGAATCACCGTCGTGTCCAACCAAGACTTCTGGATTTGATGTACATTTTGTTATAGATTTATACACAATGTCCGGGTATTTTAGGTGATTATGTAACACCATCATTTATGCCATGTACATAGCTTACATGGATCAAATTACGTGAAGGAATATGGATTGTGCCGTTGTTGGTGCACTTGTTTCAATGAATAAAATATGTTAAATTCATCAAACATGTATAGGACATGCTTCAAAACTGGCGAACCTTATTACTTAATTATAAAAATTTAATCTGTTTAAGATGATAAAAGAATTGAATGATATTTAAATAAATAGATTCATAAGTTAATTAACTTTCTATATTTTCATCTGGGTCCAATTTTAACGCATGCCTGGTGTGGCTATAGCAACATGCTTCATGTAAATACGTAAGAAATTAATATCTGTCGCTGCGATTCGGTAAATAACGTCATGACGCTATTTGACAAAAATCATCATATGAAGATGACGTGACCGACAAAACTCCCAAACTGTAAAAGCCCGATACCTTGCTTATTTTTCAGATTTCATATATAATTTACACACCACTGGAATCAGAAATAAATATAGATTTATAATCAGTGATAACCCGATTTTCGAAAAATTGACCCATAAGTATGGTTTTCGCTTGACGCGTCACATTTCATAATACTGTCACAATAAATACAATTTTGTACATCAGAATACTCTAAAGGGGATTATTTTGGTTGGGGTGAAAATTTCGCGATTTCTGAAAACTTGCATTTCCTGTGGGTGTAATGTTAACGTAACCAATATAAGTGAGTGTATACTTTATATTATGAATACATGCATTAACCTACCAGTATATGGTAGAAATTTTCGCCTGGGTAAAATTTTTGCAATAATTTCTTAGCAGCAAAAAAAGCGAAACATTTTTCCTAAGCGAAAATTTACCTGTTTACAGTACTATGGCTACCAGTGTGGTTGCGATGTCATCAAGGGACAATATAACAAGGTTTAACTGTAGAATAATTATGCATATTGCTTTAATTACACTTAGGAAAATTCTAGTATTTGTGGAAGATAATGCCCAAGTGGTATTTAAATTAACTAACAAGGTCCTTGATGATTTTTATTTAAAGAATACCAATACACATCTTTTCTGTTTTAATCTGTTAACTAAGTGTTTACAGAATTTATAAATGGAATTTGTTTACCCATAGGATTTTTGTAAACAATTTACTCGGAGACGTTTACAGATTATAGCCTTGTTTGTCATTGATTTTGATAATACAAAACTTTGTGTAACATATGGTTGCTATAGAATTATTACATGCAGTGAGACGATTTTGATCTATACACTACATACATGTTAGTTAATGAAAAGGAGAGGAAAATAGATGTACTACATATCGGTCATGTATGATCTTAAACTACAAATAGATTTAAAAAAAACACCAGGAGAATAGGAAAGGTAAAAATAGTGCAGCCAAATCAGGAATAGAACCCTAGACCTTCCCAATACTAGCAGGACGCCCTTTCAACTGAGCTACCTTACCACATATCAAGCCTGGTACTAAGTCAATGATAAGAGAGGAAAATAGAGGTGTGCAAATATCGGTCATGTATGATCTTAAACTACAAATAGATTTAAATAAAAAAAAAAAAAAAAAAAAAAACCAGGAGAATAGGAAAGAAAGTTAAAAATAGCGCAGCCAAATCAGGAGTCAAACCCTGGACCTTCCCAATGCTAGCGGGACACTCTTCCAACTTCCCCAAGTTTCTGTTAAACAATTATATCCATTGGAGATGAAATCACTTCAGTTCACGTTTTCCTGTAAAATGACGATATTCTGGGAATTAAATTAAGTTTCAACATAAACATTTTGCAAAATGTTCAGCACAAATGATAAGGGGTATTAATAATGTGGTACAATGGCAAACTCCATTGTGATACTTAATTAAGACGGGTATTTTAGAAGAAAACTAGTCAACTTGCTCCAATTCCAGAGCATTTTAAATAGCTTTTACCAACAGTTTTATAATTTTCCTTTAAAAGTCATTCTAACTTAACCCTTTGTTGACCAATCATGCAAAAACACACAATTTGACGGTTTTTACACACACCCCATCTATCAACCGATGATTTCGAAATCAAAATAACCATGGATTGTAATAAATTTGGTATCACTGGATTTCTCAGGTTTCTCGCTATTATAAAATTATTAAAATGTAATGCTTCAATAAAAAATTCTGATTGATATTTTTTCAAAAACATGTTGCAGAAAAGGGTGTTTTTGCCGTATCCACGGGCGATTTGATTTTCGTTGAATACAACAAGATATCTCAATAACAAAATGACAAAACGCACATAGGCAAGCAAGTTATTGTTTTCACCAACAATTATGATGAATAAAAGAAATAAAATAATACAGAAAGTGAAACAGTGTGTATTTATCATTTATTTGTAGAAATTATTTAAATTACAGCAACCAAAAAGGAAACTGAAAGTTGACACGGTTGTTAAAAAAAAACATGTCTACGCTGTAGTTGATATATCTTTCCTATATGTCAAATAAAGTGGCATATAAATGAGTAAAAACTGTTATTAGTTAAGAGTAAGAACTGGTAATTGTTTCTATTTTAAAAAAATAAATAAACCACTCACTTGCCATAGAAAAAATTTTCCTCATCGATAGGCCCCGAATAGCTGTCCGATTTACAGTAATTAAATTATGAAGGAACATGAATAAAATCGTTGTAAAAGTAATTTTTACCATTAAACCATCAAGTTTGTTATCATCAATTATAAACGAACAAAATAATCCCGTTCCTATGGTGTAAAAATTATTTTTATATCTGATGTTTTTCCTTCTATTTTTGTAAAAAAATTGCCTTTATTTCACCCTTTTTCCCTTATAGTATCCAAAATCTTGATTATGGTTGCATTTTTCGACATTTGTTGTTTCTCACAATATTTTTTACATTTTTTTATAAACGACTTTTTGCTTCCATTTTGCGTTAAAGATTGACAAAATTCTACGATTTTTACGGTATAACACAGGTAACCGGCATATCGTTACAGAATACCTGTATAGATATTTTCACCCAAAGTTTTCCGTTTTAGAAATTAAATAATTTGAAGTTTATTTCATTATAAAGTCTTTGTTTAACAAAAAATAATAATAGTAATAAAAATTAAAATTAAAAATTATTTTGAGAATATAGTTCAAACATCTATACTTGTAGCTGGTTCAACGTCACAGAATTTTATTTTATGTGCTCTTCAACGGTAAGTTTAGAATGAATGATTGAATGAATGAATGAATGAATGAATGAATGAATGAATGAATGAATGAATTTATTTATTTATTTATTTATTTATTTATTTATTTATTTATTTATTTATTTATTTATTTGAATACACAGTCATTAACTACAAAGTCCTGAAATTAGAAGTATTAATTCACAGCAGTTTCAAAACTGGTGTGGGTACTAGTAATTCAAAATCATAATATTCATAATAAATCAAGGTAGTTAATTATCCATTAATGAGATTAACATCACATAGGTACATTTTCCACGTAGAATATACTATCATCTGATTCAATGGGAATTTGGAATTTGCTTCCGTTATCAATAAGTTACCTCGTCTGTTGATAAGCCTGTAGTCTCACTTAGCATACATTTGGAATTTCAAGGTAAAAAGGTAGGATTTTTATGTATGCTAAGTGAGACTGGAACATGGTTGTGGACCATGGAAAGAACAATAGAAATTAATTACAGGTAAACTAAAGTCTGTTTCAAAATAAAATGACATTAATAAAAATCATACAAGCACCATCCAACCAATTTAACAAGAATTAAATGTGTTCAATTCTATTTTAATCTGAATACTGAAAACTGTTGAAGATGTTAGCCAATATCTTTATAAAAAAATTATAATAATAATGCAATCAAAATTATTTTTTTAGCATCCATATTTTCAAATTGTGAAAAAAGACAGAATTTTCACTATAATTAGCAGGTTATTAATAAAAAAGATCTAAATTTAATTACCAATAAATAAAAAAGTACGGAATACTTTAAACAGACAAAAATAATAATTTTTTTACAAAGTTCTTAAATCTCAACACATAAGGGAAATTTAAATGGCAGTAAAACAAAACTAAAAGATTTTTTTTAAATAAAGAACAAAACTGGATATCGTTATTGTTACTACAAATCTCTTAGAAATTGATAGAAATCCTGGTGTACCTATAGTTTATTAAAATTTTGTTTTTCTAAAATATGACCATATTTCCTTTCATCAAACCAATTTATTAATTTATTTTTATCTATTTATTCCTTTACTTGATTTTATTTATTTATTTATTTATTTTAATTTTCTTTATTTATCGATTTTTATTTCTTTACTAGTTTTTATTAATAATTTATTTATTTATTTATTTATTTATTTATTTATTTATTTATTTATTATTTACAATTTTTTATTCATTTTATTTACTAGTTTTTATTAATTAACTGATTAAATTATTTACATTTCTTTTTTATTTATTCTTTTACTGATTTTTATTTATAATGAATCAATGAATGCATATCTTTATTGAAAAAGCTGAGAATATTTTTTAAAATATTGAAAATGTGAAAAAATTATATTCAGCTTCTTATGAAACAAGTGGAATTTCAGGTCTATTTGAATCACACCACCAAACCAAAACATGTTTTTCCTCACTGAATATGTGATCGATTTATTTATTTATTTATTTTTTAATCATTTATTCTTTTCCTATTTTTTTTTATCTCATGCGCCATTGAATGAATTTATTTATTTATTAATCATTAATTAACTAATTTTTATTTTGTATTGATATTCTTTAAGTGTTTTTTGTTTGTTGTTTTTTAAAAAAAAAAAAACTAAAGCTTGACTATGATGACTATTATGCATATTTAGGAAATAGACTATAGCCAGGTGTACGCGTCTCAAGTAAAATCTGGTGATTTTAAAATGTATGCTAAGTGAGACTATGGATTTTTAAAATGTATGCTAAGTGAGACTAAACCGTTGATAAGGTATGCAGATTATCAGCATTAGTTAGCAACCTTTCCTGTGGATAAGAATATGTAATTTACACTTTCGTACACGTAATACTAACAAGTCAAAACTATCACTTTTGAAATAAATAAATGACTGAATGAATCTCGGTTCCAATAATTTTCTATTACAGAAGTTTTGACTTCGAGAAATATTTACAGAATGCAATTATGATAAAAAAAATCAAAATATGAAATTTTCAAAATGAAAAGTTAAAAATGTTTGTGCGGTTTAAATTTGTTAAATATATTGAGGACCTCTAGAAATGAAAAAATGAGTTTGAAATAAGGAAGGTGATATATGATATCAGCGACATTTAACACAGAATACTTTAAGACTCTATTAAATGTCATGGGCGTTGATCAAATTAAATTTTTAGGGTAAAATTTTAATCTTTCGAAAAATTTTGTTTATTTTACCTGAAAAAAGACTGGCAAACTATTTTAATACATTATAAAATATTAAATATTACATTGGCCATACATAGATATAAGGAAAACAAAACTGGTTATTTAGCCATATTAGATCATTTTAATCATTGAAAAATATAACCAGATTAAGAATTACATCACAGATTAAAAATTAAAATTGGACGTTATTCAAAAATAGAAAAGAAAGATAAATAATGCACTAAATGTAATAGTAATTCTATAGAAGATGAAATTCATTTCTTGATAGACTGTCCAGTAATTTTGACAGATGATAGAAATAAACTATTTTCGGCTGTAATAAATACATCAAATAAATGCTTTTATAATTAAAACTCTTTGACAAATATTTTTGGATTATAAGTTGTGAAGATTGTGATATACTTCAGAATTTTGTACAACCTGGGGTACAACAAAAGCTTTTTTTCCCCGTTTCAATTGCCATATTCTACACTGCAACTATACTGGACGGATATGCGGATGTAGCTTGCCCCCCCAAGCCTCGTTTTCATTCATAGGTGTTATCTCCCCTGTCATGTTTTCGAAATGGTGAATAAAGGGTTAAGTACCAACTGGTCCCAACTTATTTACCAACTCATTGCAAAAACCAATTTGTATCGAATTACATAATACAATTACTTGGGTGTGACTTTTATGATAGATCTTTATTAGATCTTTACACGTATATAATTGTTCCATCCGGAATGCACCTGACTTGCCACCTCTATATAAGTGTCACCTGCTTTTAAAGGCCAGTAAATATTTATCCTGGTTGCTCTATATTCATGTTATTTGAACTGTATATAAGGGCCACCTGTCCATAAAGACCACTTTAACTGGTTCACTTTGGTGGCTATTATAGACAAGTTTGACTTTATTAAAAAAAAAAAAATGAACTGCAGCTTATACATAACATATACTTTTTTGCTTGTCTATAACTGTCAAAACCATTGCAGTAGCTCAGTTGGTAGAGTGCTTGCTACATTCCTAGCCAGGTCTGACCTAAGACCTGAAAATGGGTAATGACTGCTGTTTTGCCAAGCACTCGGCATTTAGAAATGAAAGTAACTATTCTTTGGATGGGAACTTAAAATAAACGAGGTTCCTTGTTACTGTAGGCTTGGCAAGATAAAGATCTGTGTTGTATAATGCCATCAGGCAAAATTTCTGCACCTTCCCTTATAGCTGACGATGTTTCGATTTAAGTGAAACATTCTTGACTTAGAGGTTAAACACCATTACTCAACTCAACTCTATATCTGACAAACGTTTACTGGTATGACTTCATTAGTAGAGAATGAATCAAGATGGCCTGAGCTTAATCTCGACCGCTCACTATCCCTAAAGAAAAAATAATCTAAAATAAACAAATTCAAGATGATATAATTGATAGTAATCATAAAACATAGTCCATTTTCTCTTTACATCAAGCGATTATGACACTAACCAAAAAAACTGACCACTCTTTGGCTGGACTCTGGAAATTGTCTTAGAGAAATTGATTGACGTTTATTCAGACAATCAAATTTTTGGCACTAATTTGTCCTACTTAGACATTCATGGCTTTTTTCAGCATTAACAGATATTATAATTTATATATATAATGTTTTTATATGATGTCTCTGTGTCCAAAATAACCCTGGATATATTTGATGTCCCATAATAATAATTCCATGTTCCTTTCTTTCCCAATTTTGATAACTTGCATGGCACGTGTAGCTAGCTAAAGAGGAGGTGCTTACTTACCCTTTTGGAGCACCCGACCTCGCTTCCTTGGTGGAAGTTCATTTGTTTTTAAACCTTATTTGCCAGCTTCAAAGTTTTTACCTTGCTTTGGGATTGTGGTCTGGACATGGATTGGTATGTTTGTTTTTGATATATATATACACATGTATATATATATCAGAAACTTGATAGTAAATGCATGTACATAGTTTCTACATGCTTAGATATGACTAAAACGATATGATCCATATCACCTACTGCATGTGCCTGATTACAAAAGCCATATCACCTACTGCATGTGCCTGGTTACAACAGCCATATCACGTACCAGTCTTATTTATTGCTATTTATTGCTATCAGAGTGGGTACTTGGAACAATTTGGTTAATTTTTGCTGAGCTTGGTATACATGATTACTAGGATATAACATTGTGCTAGAAGAGGACAAAGCTCTGTTAAAATTTCTCAAGAGCTGTGCCCATGTTGTGTTATATATATATATATATATTTTTTTTTTTTATTGTGACCAATAGCTGTAAACAAGCATATATTGTTTCCTCCCTTGTTGTGCTTTTGTTATTATGATGTACAAAAATGGTGGATTTTTGTGATTTTCATATTTGATGATATTTTCAACATACCGGGTCATGTATTTGGCACATTTTGGCCCAACTAAGAACAAACTTTAATACCTATGTCTTGTTAGAATCAATCATACATTTTATTTCTAAATGGAAAACTATGTGTATATATATAGCAATTTACAAAATTAGGCGGTTATAGGTGATGTGCTGTCCATAAGTGAAGGAGGCCACCAACTGGTAGGGATTAATATCAGATTTGGTTGTGGATGGTTTAGTGGTTTGTGAATAGTTTAGTGTTGGGAGGACCTATTTAATCACACAACAAAGATTTGGTTGTGGATGGTTTAGTGTTGCGAGGAACTTATTAATCCCATAAACTACCATAATCATTAGTTTATGCATAATTTGCAAAGCATTTGGTGTTGGGCTAATAATTACAGTTTAATTAATAATTAATTTAACCAATGTGTTTAGAAACTTCAAATTGATTTTTTGCAATATTTCAAATTTATCGCATTTTTTCATTGTTAATCAGAAACAGAATGATAAGCCTTTAGAAAATCAATTAAACCAGCATTATTTTATTGTTACAGCTTTCTATTTTAACCATGAAATCTTTTTTCTTCACTTGGATGAGCTGCAAAATTAATAGTGTAAATTACTCTCGGGCCACGATTATCATCTAATCTGCCATGTTTGAATTATCTAATTTATCCTTCGTAGTGAAATAACAAAATTATCTTCCTGAATGAAGAGTTATCAAGTGCTTCATCCTTCCATAGTTTCTTCAGAAAATTAATTGTGTTATTACAGTTTAAGCATGGTGTTTCTAATTTTCATAGCAATATAATTATTATTTGTTTTGGCACCCGAATGTATAGGTATAGGCAAACAACTTTGACCTGTCTGTTTGGCCTTTCATTATGAATATCAATCCAATACATTGGTAGCGTTAGGATTTGCAGTTAATACATGTATGCATTGCATAATGATTAGTGTTCACATCATATCTAGACGAAATAATAATGTGTGATCCCTTTTACTTAAATAAACCTGTTCATAATGAATATTTAAATGAAAGGTCAAGCGGATAGGTCAATGTTGTTGGCCTATAAACAACATTGACCTGTCCGCTTGACCTTTGATTTAAGTTTTCATTATGGACAAGTGAATGTAAGTAGTAGGAATAATGTGTGTACATTTCCTTTACCTGAATGGGCAATGTGTATATGTATTAACTGCGAATCCTAATGCTACCTATGTATTAGGTGGACCCTCCTATATGAATATTCCTAATGAAAGGTCAAACAGACAGGTCAAAGTTGTTTGCCTATATATATAGTATATCTCAAGGTGCCAATACATTTAGACTAGACTGTATTGGAACTTAATATTATGAAACCAGACATTTATGATTTTTAGAATATAGGATTATAAGAATCCATCATCAGTATTTAAATAGGATAAAAATTTCACCGGAAAGGTTGGATACTAGAATATCAGAGTCTGAGATTAAGCTCGCAAGCTTGGTCAATGAACTAAAATAGATTTTGTAAATTTTTCTTACTTTGCTCAGTCTGTTTCAATCACCGGTGGTTTTAAGAGGCCACAGGTGGCCTACTTTTTTTCAAACTCTACAGAAGTGTCTTTCACATACACTGAAACATGGGACCTTGGTTTGAGTCTCATCCGAAAGACTATTCTAGTATAGACCTTTTTGCAGCTTTAGTATGGGCAGATGAAAATCATCTCAGAAAATTTCCAAGTCCCCAGTGAGGTTCAAACCCACAAACCCTGACTTTGAAAGCCAGTAACAGTACCACTTGGCCATGTCTGCCCATTGTAAATGTAAACTACCTAATTACAAACCATTAAACTTGTGTAGGTGTGTGGAAGGTTTAGTGAGAATCGTCTAGCACTTTGAGAAAAAACATTCAGTACTTTCAGTGAGAACAAAATCTGGTACTTTTAGAAACAGCAAATATTCATCACCTTGAAAAACAGCAAAGATTCATAACTTTTAGTAACAACAAACATTTAGCACCTTTGAGAAACAGCAAACATTTGCACCTTTGAGCAACAGCAAACATTTAGCAATTTGAATAACAAACATTCAATACTTTGAGTAACACCTTTGAGAAACAGCAAACATTTAGCACTTTGAATAACAACAAACATTCAGCACTTTGAGTAACAACAAACATTTGGCACCTTTTGAGAAACAGCAAAGATTCAGCACTTTAAATAACACACATTTAGTACTTTGAGTAACAACAAACATTCAGCACTTTTAGTAACAACAAACATTCAGCACTTTTAGTAACAACAAACATTTGGCACCTTTTGAGAAACAGCAAAGATTCAGCACTTTGAGTAACAACAAACATTCAGCACTTTGAGTAACAGCAAACATTCAGCACATTTGACACACAACAAACATTTAGCACTTTGAATAACACACATTCAGTACTTTGAGTAACAACAAACATTCAGCACTTTGAGTAACAACAAACATTCAGTACTTTGAGTAACAACAAACATTCAGCACTTTGAGTAACAACAAAGATTCAGCACTTTGAGTAATAACAAAGATTCAGCACTTTGAGTAACAACAAACATTCAGCACTTTGAGTAACAACAAACATTCAGCACTTTGAGTAACAGCAAACATTCAGTACTTTGAGTAACAACAAACATTCAGCACTTTGAGTAACAACAAACATTCAGCACTTTTAGTAACAACAAACATTCAGTACTTTGAGTAACAACAAACATTCAGCACTTTGAGTAACAGCAAAGATTCAGCACTTTTAGTAACAACAAACATTCAGCACTTTGAGTAACAGCAAACATTCAGCACATTTGACACACAACAAACATTTAGCACTTTGAATAACAAACATTCAGTACTTTGAGTAACAACAAACATTCAGCACTTTGAGTAACAACAAACATTCAGCACTTTGAGTAATAACAAACATTCAGCACTTTGAGTAACAGCAAAGATTCAGCACTTTTAGTAACAACAAACATTCAGCATTTTAAGAAACAGCAAACATTCAGCACTTTGAGTAACAACAAACATTCAGCACATTTGACACACAACAAACATTCAGCACTTTGAGTAACAACAAACATTCAGCACATTTGACATACAACAAACATTCAGCACTTTGAGTAACAGCAAAGATTCAGCACTTTAAGAAACAGCAAACATTCAGCACTTTAAGTAACAACAAACATTCAGCACATTTGACACACAACAAACATTCAGCACTTTGAGTAACAGCAAAGATTCAGCACTTTAAGAAACAGCAAACATTCAGCACTTTGAGTAACACCAAACATTCAGCACTTTTAGTAACAACAAACATTCAGCACTTTTAGTAACAACAAACATTCAGCACTTTTAGTAACAACAAACATTCGGCACATTTGACACACAACAAACATTCAGCACATTTGACACACAACAAACATTTAGGGCTTTGAATAACAAACATTCAGTACTTTGAGTAACAACAAACATTCAGCACTTTTAGTAACAACAAACATTCAGCACTTTTAGTAACAACAAGCATTCAGCACTTTGAGTAACAACAAACATTCAGCACATTTGACACACAACAAACATTCAGCACATTTGACACACAACAAACATTTAGGGCTTTGAATAACAAACATTCAGTACTTTGAGTAACAAAAACATTCAGCACTTTTAGTAACAACAAACATTCAGCACCTTTGTCAAACAGCAAACATTTAGCACCTTTGACAAACAGCAAACATTTAGCACTTTGAGTAACAACTAACATTCAGCACCTTTGACAAACAGCAAACATTTAGCACCTTTGACAAACAGCAAACATTTAGCACTTTGAGTGACAACAAACATTCAGCACCTTAGACAAACAGCAAACATTTAGCACTTTGAATAACAAACATTCAGTACTTTGAGAAACAGCAAACATTCAGCACTTTGAGTAACACCAAACATTCATCACCTTTGACAAACAGCAAACATTTAGCACTTTGAACTTTGAGTAACAACAAACATTCACCTTTTGAGAAACAGCAAACATTCAGTACTTTGAATAACACACATTCAGTACTTTGAGTAACAACAAACATTCAGCACTTTTAGTAACAACAAACATTCGGCACCTTTAAGAAACAACAAACATTTAGCACTTTGAATAACAATCATTCAGTACTTTAAGTGTGAGCACGTTTTTAAACATTCTAGCTTGTAATTAACATAAAGTGCTTTCAGCTACAACAAACATTCATCTTGGGAGCAAACATCTATTTTTTATTGTGAACATTAAGCATCCAACTCTTTAAGTGAGAGCAAACATCTAGAAGAACAAACATCCAGCAGTTTGAGTGAGAACAATCTGGTACCATACTTTGAATGACAACAAACATGAGAACAAGTATTAAGCTTTTCAAAAACAAATTTCAAGTTTCTTGTGAACAAAACTTGGGGGACAAACCACACTATTTTGTGTGAGGATATCCAGTTCTTTTGAGGGGCAACACAACACACTGAGTTTGATGAGGGAAAATGCATACCCAGTACTTTAAAACATTCATATCAACTTTCAGATTAAAATAACCAATTCTTAAAAACAAATGGTCCAACATTATTCATAATGCATGATTTGACTTGGAACAAAACAAAGATTTACCTCTTTCAAATGAAAAAAATCATCATTTTGGCAGAATCATCCAATTAAATTAGGTTGAACAATTCTTTAAAATAAACATTGAGGACTTTAAATGGTCTTAATTTAAATGGTCCCAATAGACAGGTGGTTTTTGTAGATACAGTCAAACCTGTCTATAAAGATCACACAAGGGGACCAGTAAAAGTGGCCTTTATTGACAGGTGCCCCTTATATACAGGTTCAAATTATGTGAGTAAAGAGCAATTGGGATAAAATTTTACCAGCCTTTAAAGGCAGGTGTTCCTTATACAGAGGTGACCTTTAAGGCAGGTTAAACTGTATATATTTTGTACTTGGTAAAATTTAGTCCATATTTAGCGGTCGTTTAATGCTTAGTTGGTTATAATATAGATTACATCAAATCAGCTGGACAATTTTACCCTGATAACAACATACTATGGTACCTTAGGTTTATTCATTACATAAACACAGTATTTAGAGTTTAACGTCACTCAACTGGGACTTTTAAGTAGATTTTAGTACCCTCGGTTAATTAAGCACTGCCCACAGTACTGGAATACTATTTATATATGGAGTATAAACATATATGAGGTGTAACATAATCTGATTCTTTTAGAAGTTGTTGATCCATGCCTAATTTGCATAATTTTGGTAATAATGTGACAGTAACTGCTCGTAAATATGGATACATATGCATCTTAATAATATTACACATAATAGAAAAATATACTTATATATGGAAAAATATGTAAACTAATGTGTTTAAATATCCAGCTTAACCTCTTTAAATGCAGGTGAGTTTCAGGTCTAAACTGTTTTTTATATTTCGATATATTAAAATTTGTTTGATATGTATTACTGTTACCGATTATAATTTTTTTTTATATATCAGCTGTTTGTCAGCTGTGTATTATATATATATAGTATAACTGCTTGGTGATTTATTAGTATTGTAACTCTAAATAACTATGCTTGTTAATTATCAATTCATATAGCACTGTGTACAATGAAATTTGATAAATTATTGGATAATGTTCAAGTTTTAAGTTCTAGAGTCGGAAAAAAATAAGAGATTATGGTTTCAGTAATGCATGCATTTGATATAAATCGATTGACTTTTACTTAAGCTGTCGAAATTAACGATTACGTTTACTTCAAATGACATATATTTAACATTTGGTAAATTTCAAATTTAAATTTAACGACAAAGCACTGATATGAATGGTTAAATTTGATTTCTAGCTTTATTTCAAATGATTTAGAATTTAACGACAAATGATTTAGAATTTAACATCTGAATGGCCAAATTTGGTACTGATATCAATGGTCAAATTTGATTTCAAGTTTCATTTCAAATGATTTAAAATTTAACAACATGGTATTGATGTGAACGGTCAAATTTGGTTTAAAATTTGATTTCAAATGATTTAGAATTTAACGACATGGAACTGATATGAATGGTCAAATTTGTTTTTAAATTTGATTTAAAATTATTTAGAATTTTTAACGACATGGAACTGATATGAATAGTCAAATTTAGTCTTAAATTTGATTTCAAATGATTTAGAATTGTTTAGATTAAAAAGATGCATTTCTTTAAAACAAAAAAAGAGATTTTATAAACAAAGTATAAAGATCTTTCAAAGGAACAGATGTTGGAAATATGCATAAATTCAAATTTAAAACTGAGCCACCCTCATACAAATTACAAACATATTTTGAAAGTTAATTTAAGAAAATAATAATTAAAATCTGGTAAGATTTGAAAAAGGGCTTAAAATTGAGAAAATCAGAAACTTGTTGCTTATATTTATATGTTCTTTGATATCACATATTTTTTTCTAATAGATCTCTCTCTCTCTCTCTCTCTCTCTCTCTCTCTCTCTCTCTCTCTCTATATATATATATATATATCCCAAAATTTGAAATAATGTCTTACACATGGTAGAAAATATTTTGAAAACAAAAAAATAACTAAGATAACATTTTTGCTAACATTTTCATCCTTCTTGGGACTTTTCAAGCATACCATAACAACTGTGATTGTTACGTCATCATATTTTATGACGCCATTCAATTGTTTTCAGAGAAGAGTTCTTTTTAAAGAGAGATAACTCATCGTTCGTTAAGTTTTGCTTTGAAAATACTAGTAAAATATATTTCTTTTTCTATTCTTAAGTTTTTTTTGTCTTAAGTATATAAGTGATAAATATAATATTTATGAATTAAGACATGCTATTGCTTAGGGGTCTTTTTTTTAGGATGTATATAAAGAACTTAGCCTATTAGACATATCGGAAACATCCAAAAAGCCTTATATCTTAATATTTAATCCTTCGAGAGTAAATAAATAAATAAATATTCACATGTTTATAACACAAAACATAATCTTCTTTTTCCCCCGATTGATAAGTAGCATGAATTACAATCTATAAGATTATTTCCTACTGAATAATTTTGACATATAATTTCATGCGTGACCAAATTTATTTAAATATGTCCTGACAGTTAATTCAGATTAATGTTCTAATCCTTTATCATAGGTTGTAATAAGGTTTCTTTTTGTTGTTTATAACATACATTTGAAGTGTATTATATGTACATGTAGTATTTGATATAAAATAATATATACATGTACCACGATTAATGATTATATAAAGTGCAACCCCATATCGTTTTTATGATGTCCCCCACGAGTACTTTACAACCAGTTATTATGTGAAGGACGATTAAAATGTGTTTCTAAACTGTGGAGGCTGAAAATGATGTGTTTATATATAATTTATATACTAGATATTCTTAGTTCTAAAATTACTGGATATTCTTAGTTCTGGAATATATACTGGATATTTTAAATTACAAAATTTATACCGGATATTCCGAAGGTTAAACTGGATATTCTTATACTGAACATTTTTAATTCTGAAATATATACTGGATATTCTTGATTCCGAAATATATACTGGATATTCTTAATTTTGTAAATATATACTGGATATTCTTGATTCTAAAATATATACTGGATATTCTTAATTCAGAAATATATGCTGGATATTTTTAATCCTGAAAGGTATACTGGATAATCTTAATTCTTAATATATACTGGATCTTCTTTATTCTCAAATATACGCTGAATATTTTGAAATATATACTGGTATTGAAATATATACTGGATATTCTCAATTACAAAAATATACTGGATGTGCTAAATACAAAAATATACTGGATATTCTAAATACTAAAATGTGTACTGGATATTCTTAATTCCGAAATGTAAACTGGATATTCTTACTTCTGAAATATATACTGGATATTCTTAATTCAGAAATGTATACTGGATATTCTTAATTCTGAAATATATCCTGGATATTCTTAATTCAGAAATGTAAACTGGATATTCTTACTTCTGAAATGTATACTGGATATTCTTAATCCAGAAATATATATTGGGTATTCTTAATTCAGAAATAAATTCTGAATAATCTGAAATATATACTGGATTTTCTTTATTCTGTAATATATACTTGATACTCTCAATTCTTAAATCCATACTGGATATTCTTATAAGATTTAACCCATAAACAGTATTACGGTTATATTACATGATTACATATAAACAACATTGATATATTTCATCGTTATTACGGTAATATCATTAACTCTATAGAGGTTGAAAGTTAAAAAAAAAAAATCCTTACATCAATTTGAATCAGGATCAGATATATATATATATATATATAGTATAAAAAATGTTATCTTATTGGTTTTATATAAACACCTGACAATCTACATGTGTGTGATTCTTCAGTAAATGTCTTTACTCGACTGATAGCTGTCTTGGGACAGACAGAACATCATAGGCTCACTCTGCAGTATCTATTCAATATATAACACAGTGTGGATGATTTGACGTGAGTTCATATGGATTATAATAACTAAAGGTATAATAATACAGGAATTTTCTACCTTACTGAGCACAGAAGCTGGCTCATCCTCAGATGCATATGTATTCCGTTAGTTAAATAAAGACAACACTTCAGGATAAATCATTGACTGCTGGTAAAGGTACATATACATGTATACTAATCTAGGTGATGGACAGATCAAATTGATGTCAAATTTCATTTTCTCTGTACCACTGTTGGCCTAGATTAGTCCCTGATAAACTTGTATACCTAAGTTGTTTATGTGCATCATATACATGAGGAGACTACAGGAAAATAAATAATCATCGTTGTATCTATTTTATTTGAAAAATATCAACACGGAAGACTGTCCCATACCAAGAGTGGGACTAGAGGAAAATAAATAATAATTGTTGTGATATATCTTATTTCAAAATATCAGCATAGAAGACTGTCCCATATCAATACTGTGTATTTCTAACGAAGGACCGTCTTCTTCATTCTTTTGGATTTCAGCTTTAAAACTTATTCCCCGTTACAGTGTAATATTTTTCGCTATCCAATAATTAGATTTAGGTTGGATAGACCCGATATACCTGTTGTTATTGTTACCTGGTGTTTTTAGTTTTTTATGTGGATTATATCATACTAGGGTCCATTTGAACAGTCACAGTTTATAAAAAGTGTACGAAGGAATACTTGTGCAAGTATGCAGGCTGAATCCGGAGACTTAGCTGCCCTCAAGGCATACCATCAACAAGCGAGCCGAAATGCCAAAAGTCGACGTCATACCTTGGCCAATGTCCGGTAAGTCACAATTTTTTTGAAGATTATTTCCCCCTCCTTTCCTTATTCTCTGGTAACAGAAGATGTATAAGGTCTAGATCGTAATTTGTGTTGCAACAAAATTTGTAAAGGAGTTTATTTTGTATTTCTATGTAAAACTTTCGAAAAAATTATTTTTCACAGAAATGTTGGAAATTAATTAAGGGCTTTATTTAATAATTTTTGGGGTTTATTAGTCGCAATTTAAATTTGACTGGATTGTGCAAATCAATCCATTCTGAATATTCATAATGTTTTTTGAAGTTAAAACCATTTCCTTGTGTTTAATTGAAATGATTTTTTGGTTTTGTTTTTTTATATTAGTTGTTAGGTTAAAAATATTAATGAAACTGGTATCATCTGACATGTAAAAGGTATCATGTGACATGTAAAAGGTATCATGTGACATGTAAATGATCGACAAATTAATAAGTACAACATGCAAACTATGTTAGTTAGCATATTAAGGAATATAGAAAACATTGCAACAAAACTGCAAACTTTGTAATATTTAGAATATTAAAAAGTGAATACATTAATTAAGAGAGAGAGAGAGAGAGAGAGAGAAAGAGAGAGGGAAAGAGAGAGATTGCCAAAAATATTTTATATAACATTATATAGTTTTCCACAAATTTGAAATTATTAGTATATTTGTAGTGGAATAACCAAAATTTTGAAAATATAGTCATTTTTAAAGTATTTTGACAAATTTGCTAATATGTTCCTTTTTTTAAGAAATTCTCTGAAATTAGATGGTGAACTACCAAGAATTGAAATGTCGAGTATAATGAGAGAGAAAGAGAGAGAGAATTAAATATAGTTGTACATAACATAAATTATGATGAGAGAGAGAGAGAATTAAATATGTAGTATATAACATAGATTATAATTGGAGAGAGAGAGAATTAAGTATATAGTTGTACATAACATAGATTATAATTGGAGAGAGAGAGGGAGAATTAAATATGTAGTATATAACATAGATTATAATTGGAGAAAGAGAGAGAGATTAAGTATATAGTAACTTGTACATAACATAGATTATAATTGGAGAGAGAGAGAGAGAGAGAGAATTAAATATGTAGTATATAACATAGATTGTAATTGGAGAGAGAGAGAGAGAATTAAATATGTAGTATATAACATAGATTATAATTGGAGAGAGAGAGAGAGAATTAAATATGTAGTATATAACAGATTATAATTGGAGAGAGAGAGAGAGAGAGAGAGATATCATTTATAGATAAACATAGTTGTACAAATGTCTATTACATACAGTATTGCATGTAAAATGCACAGCAGATTGGAAAAATCAATGGTAACAAAGAGATTTATACAGATTTAACATCTATATGTGGTATTCTTTATGTCTACTGTAATAACACACACCTCAAGTTGATGTGGCCACTTATAGTTTATGTGTTATTGAATGGGGTTTGCCACTGTACCATGTGTGCCGGCTGTTTTGAGAAATGTTAACATGGCAAATTCCCCAAATAACGTCTTTTTTTCCTGGAAAACGTGATTTTATGCGATTCCATATCCATTGGAGAATAGTGTTCCACACAAACTTTAGAGGGTGTCACAAGGTTCGGTGGTAAATACATATTATATACACAGTGTGTAGGTACAACCCTCAGTATCAGGTCGAGTCCTTTTTTCGTAGCCGTATCACTACGAGTCGCGTAGTGATACAGCTACGAAAAAAGAACGAGACCTGATATCAAGGGTTGTACCTACACATTGTGTATATAATATTTTTATCTAACATTTCCAATTAGGTTATTTAAAATAATCAAAAAACAATACTTAATGTGAAAAAATTACATTTTACCACAAAAACCACTGAACTATGTTGTGACATTTGTTCTACATTCTCCCTAATGAGGTCACAATGAGAACGTGCACGTGCACTTTACCGCAAATGTTGTATCACCACAGTGTGGTGATACAAGATTCTGTTTCATGCGTGTTTGATAAAACTTGTATTTCATAGAAAAACTAGTCTAATGTTAGATAAAACCCATTATCAGTACAGGTCTAGGATATGCAAGTTTTGATAAAAAGGTTTTTATTTGTATTTGAGATATGTCTAATGCAGCTGGTAATAAGTGACACCATCCATGAAAAGTACCGGCTAGTCATTTACAGCCAAACCTGCCTTAAAGGCCACCTCTATATAAGGGCCACCTGCTTATAAAGGCCAGTAAAATGGTATCCCAATTGTTCTTTATTTATATTATTTGAACCTGTATATAAAGGTCATCTGCCTTTAAAGGCCACTTTAACTGCTTCCCTTGGGTGACCTATATAGACAAGTTTGACTGTATTTTATAAATGTTTTATGTTCATTTGAGTTAAACCAAAATTAACATAGAAGTTTTGAATAAGTTTTGTCAGTATTTTTTCAACTAGTTTGGAATTTTAAGCTATTCTAGCATGGCAACATTATCACCTATCAGTGATGCGATCAGGGTTTGTTCCTGCAAGCACCTTGTGGCAAGGCAATTAGTTTATCTGGTAGACCACACCCCTGTAGTATTATCATATCTCTGGTTCAAATCCTGGTTTGGGAGCTGACTTTTCCCCTAGGTTTTTAAATAAAGGAAAGAAAAGGTTTGTTACAAGCTTGTAACCAGCTTTTGAACCTTAAGGGTTATGTAACATTGCCAAACTGTAGTCATTTCAATAAGTCAATTAAGGCAATCTCTTAACAGTCTTTTTGTTTATTATGATATAACATAAACTTAATTATTACACTAATATTCACCACATCAAACTGATCTTTATATTGAAAATAAAGAAAATTCTGGTCTTGGGTATTTTTCAATGATAGCTACTACTGTTAAATGTTGATAATTCCCACTCTAAGGGGACTTGATTATGAAATCAAAATCATTGCAATAAGCACATGTAAACTCTTTCCTTGAATGTACAGTCAAACCTGCCTATAAAGACCACACAAGGTAATCAGTACAAGTGGCCTTTATGGACAGGTGGTGCTGATATAAATTCAAATAACATAAATGAAGAGCAAGTGCATTAAAATTTTACTGACCTTTAAAAGCAGGTTGCACTGTTATAGAAGTAGCCTTTAAGGCAGGTTTGACTGTATATATTATTTATTTGCAAAAGAGTCACTGATACATACATATTATATACACAGTGTGTAGGTACAACACTCAGTATCAGGTCTTGTCCTTTTTTGTAGCCGTATCACTACAAGTCGCTACAAGAGTAGTGATACAGCTACGAAAAAAGGACGAGACCTGATACGAAGGGTTATACCTACACACTGTGTATCACTGTGGTACAGCGTACACGGGATATTAAAGCATAAAGTGAGCAAAACAGCCAGTGTAAACAACACCAGCGTGAGTCGAAAGCCGATTTTTTACTTATCTGTTCATTTAAACATGTGATTGTGTATTGGGGCATCAATCGGACACATAAACGTTTCTATTGAAATAGTTAACTGCATCTGATACACTGTTTAAACTTTGAAACAAATTGATTAAGCGCAAGTGCTCACCTGTGATTTTGACGTCGCCGGGAGTTTCTGTTCAATATTTCAATTTTCACTTCTTAATTAAAAATTCTGAAGCGTACAATTCCTCTAAGATGTTAAGAACTACATGTCGACCAAATTTCAGCTCAATGTATTGCGAAATAAAGGAGTAGGACACGTTGAAAGATCGACGTGGTGTACTGGGAATTGATTCTCATCATTGTTTTAGTGTACTGGGAATTGCAAAATTACGGTTACCGGGAATCGTGTATAACATTATTTTCAAGTCCAAATTTTTAAAGAAATCGGGAATTGCGAATGTATGATACAGTTTGTATGCATGGTGCATACAATAATAAATAAGTTTCACGGTGCAAGTTAATATTAGGTGTTCAGAGAAAAGGCTCTAACCTTGATTTCAAAATTGAATTAGGTAGATTGCAAATATTAAGAGACATAAAGTGATTCAATAGTTTCATAAAAATGTTTAACACTTAAGGATATCCAAACTAATATGGTATCCACACTAGGAAAATATGACCTTCATATTTAAAAGTAAAAATGTGGGTTGTGGGATTTAAACGCAACAGAAAGGCCCCTTTTCTAGAAGGTCTGTCATTGATGCAACCCCAGAAAAGGTCAATAAATGATATTGTTACGACTGCAATCGAGTTACAGAATGGTATGTAGCCAGTTGGCATTTCACAGGAAATACATGTATTACATTTAATTCTGACAGAAAATCTTGCAATAAGAAATGCTTTCAGTTGGGTACCAACTTACCAAGGCATCTGACAATTGGTCAGAAGCACATCAAGTGCACTTTGTTGTGTGCTTTTTTTAGAGATTAGTTACTATGGATGAAACGTGGGTTCATCACTTAACCCCAGTGACCAAGGTTTACACTTGATCACCCTGAAAAAAAGACCAATACTGTTACATCAGCTGGAGAGGGTATGACCTCGGCTTCCAGTGATGCTGATCTTAATCTGGTGGTAGGTTATCTCCAAAAGGGACAAACAATCAATGACACATACTATTCATCACTTATGATGCAGTTACGGAAAATTATTAAATTCAAGAAATTGGGGAAAGCTCAGTAAAGATGTGCTGTTCCACTAAGAAAAGTTAGTGAAACTGCAGCCAGTTGGTGCTTGGTATATGTGTAATACCTTATTTTCATTATTATTAGAACTTGTTCTTGTCTATATAATGATTAAAAATTGCCGATTCAAGGTAAAATATATCACGTTTTAAACACATCACTTATGAGTGGTCGGAATTGTGCACTGTTATCAGTATGTAGGTTGCATTTACATAGAACATACTGGCTTCAATACACAAGAGGTGGTCTTTACGTTAATGTCACTAGACTAAAAAAGACAATATAGCATTATAAAAACATTTATGTAGAATGTGTAGAGTTTTTTATGTCTCATTTTACGAGGGACCATCCTATCCCATTTCCGATTGAGCGGCCGCGGTGGCCTAATGAATAAGACACCAGTCGTCTCTCACCGCTTAGTGTTCGAGTCCCACTCAGACCACATGTGGGAAAGTGATTTTTCCTTGCCGTTGGCCTTTACTGGTTCACCTGGTATCAGTATAATGTGACTGGGGGAATGGTACGCTTGTCTGCGGCATACTGACTCTGTGAGTTAGCACGTTAAAGTCGCCCTGAGTGGGCCCTAGTACAAAGCAGCACATAAATCACTCTCGCACTTCAC
The DNA here is from genome assembly GCA_021292105.1 of Anadara kagoshimensis. Classification (NCBI taxonomy): domain Eukaryota; kingdom Metazoa; phylum Mollusca; class Bivalvia; order Arcoida; family Arcidae; genus Anadara; species Anadara kagoshimensis. The sequence continues at coordinate 23,913,254 of CM037860.1, read as the reverse complement.
ATGCATACACGAACTTGTTCATAGATTAATAAAATTAATAGTTCTCGTCGCGAATAGCTGGAAAATTGCTGATGCGACGTAAACCAACCAACCAACCTATTTCCGATTGTCTGACACGGTCATAATTTTTGTGCCTTGTTTCAATACATGTTTTATACCCGGATACAAATTTACACGCGTATCGAGGTGTCAGTATAGTTTTAGGCACTTTTTTGCAGAGCGTAACGGAATACATATTTTTGAGTTGCACATCCGATATTAAGGAATTAAAAAAAGGTATATACATGTATAATATTTTACCAAGTGCATTATTTCTGAAATGCTATGGTTATTCGCGTAGTAATATGATGAACTAGCAGGCCTAAAATGGCAGTGTCTAAAAACTGGAAATTTTGAATACATGTACATGAAATTCGAGCTTTCATCGTGGATTTGCAGAAAATTGAATCGGTTGACATTAGGATTTTTCTATATTATTTGATAAAACTATATTTGCTTTCTGAACACATGAATTTAAAAAAATCTATCGAGCGGATTTTTGACAACCAAAGCATCAGTATACGGCGCCTTGTTGAAGCGTTTATGTCAAGAGATTCTAAAGACTGATTTTGAGCCAGACAATAAAGCACAGAGTCGTCAGTGGATGTGGCCTGGGTCCCCTAGGTAAAAGAAGGTTAAGAAGCATTAGTCTACTGGCAAGGTGATGGCCACAGTATTTTGGGACGCAAAAGGTGTTATTGTGTGTGACTTTTAACCAAAGAGAAGTACAAGTCTATTTTATACTCTTATAAATAAAAAATAAAGAAAACCCTAGTTTTCTTTTATATTTTCCTGTAGCCTGTGGCACTGATAGCAGGCTATGGTGGTTTGTGGCAGGCTGTTATTTTAAAAAGTGGCAAAATTTTGCAAATTCAGAAAACATTAACAGTATTCCAGCACAGCCTATTCATGTTGCATTGTTTTTGACTCAACTTATTGATAAAAAGTGTTCAAATAACGTTGTGGAGTCTTCAGTATATGCCATAAAATGGGCACATAAGCTCCGTGGTCTTAGTGATCCAACTTCTAATCCATATATTACGAATTTGTTAGAATCAGCAAAGAGACAAAATAGCAAACCACGTATTAAGAAAGATATTATTACTTCTCAGCATATAATCGGTCTTTGTGAAAAGTATGCAGAATCTAACAATATTTTCATTATCAGAGATTTAGCTATTATTGTTCTTTGTTACTCAGGTTTTCTCAGATATGATGAGGTTAGGGCATTATTGTGTAAACATGTCATTTTTCATGATGATTATATATCATTATTTTTGCCTAAGAGTAAAACTGATCAGTATAGAAATGGTGAGGAGGTTGTCATTAGTAAAGGGGTTACTTATGCTTGTCCTTATAAGATGCTCAGTAAATATGTTCAAGTTGCCAATATTTCTTTGGATTCAGATCATTTTTTGTTTAAGCCAGGTTTTAGATCCAAGTCCCGTTGTGCATTGATAGATAAAAACAAACCTTTGAGTTACACCAGGGCTAGGGAAACTGTGGTAGCTAGATTAAGGGAGGTTTGCGGGGATATTAACATAGGTTTACATTCAATGAGAGCAGGTGGTGCTTCCACAGTGGCACGTTCTAAGGTTAATGAGCGATGCTGGAAAAGGCATGGTAGGTGGAAAAGCGAATTGGCAAAAGATTTTGTTCTTTAGTTTGTTTATTCTTTTTTCAGTGATGTATACTTTACCTTCTGCAAAATCCCAATCTAAACCCAACCATGTCAAGTATGGATTTGTATGGTTTTATGGTATGATGATAACTGGAGTGTACTATATGCAAACTGGCTAGACCACCCAAAAACTGATATCAGTGAAACCGTCGCAACAGGACAACGCAAGAGTACACAATTGCAAAGTTACAATGAAGGCTGTGGGGCGAAATACCACATTCTGCCTAGCTAGTAGCGACTTCTTTTCCCAAAATTGAAAAATGATACCCGAGGACGTCATTTCAGGTCTGACCAAGAAGTTGTGAAGACAGTTGAGTGTATCAATGGAAATGAACCTGTCTTTATCAGATCTGGGGTGATGGACAAGTGCATCACACTAGAGGGCACTGAATTATATTAAAAAGAAGAGGTGGATCTAATCTGGAATAAAGGTTAAGCTGGTTTCTTATTGATTCGCCGTCGTAAATAAAAATTTAAAATAAACACATGACAAAAAAATGGAAAAATGTGTTATATTGTTAAAACTTTTTATTTATAAATCAGTTTCAAGACGTTTACTCTCGTCACATTTGTAGATCTGTTTTACACCAGATACCTCCTTCCGACGACAGTCTCATCTTGACCTTTGATATAAATAAGTCATATTTTAGCTGATCGGTTCGTCTAATGACATTAGGTTATAAAATATTTTAAAAGATTTCTCAAATTGTAATCTTCATTTTCCTGCTCAGTTCCAGACTACAAAGTTTTTTCCCCTTTACTTTCACTAGTTGCATTTGCTATGACACTGTCAAACTTTAACCATTTAAGAACGGATTATATTTTGATATTACACATTGGGCCTTTGTAATGGATTGGTAAACACTTAGATCTCTCTCAATCTACATCTATCGGGGTAATATGTGTTCAAGATGTGGTCTATGTATGTTTCATCTTCATCTCGTCTATAATGCATGATTAATAATTACAGATGTTGAAGATTTTCACTAGATAATTATTTGTTTTGTTTGTCATTGAAAAAGAAGTATAAATTTCTATACAAATTCATTAAAACATGAAAATTGCAAAGCTGGTAAGATATTTGTCCTCTCAATTCCCAGTACACCTATTTGCTCCTTAATTTCCAATACCCAGTACACGTTTTTGCAATTCCCAGTACACCGCATGTTATCCTCCAACGTCTCCTGCTCCTTTATTTCGCAATACATTGAGCTGAAATTTGGTCGACATGTAGTTCTTAACATCCTAGAGGAATTGTACGCTTCAGAATTTTTAATTAGGAAGTGAAAATTGAAATATTGAACAGAAACTCCCGGCGACGTCAAAATCACAGGTGAGCACTTGCGCTTAATCAATTTGTTTCAAAGTTTAAACAATGTATCAGATGCAGTTAACTATTTCAATAGAAACGTTTATGTGTCCGATTGATGTCCCAATACACAATCACATGTTTAAATGAACAGATAAGTAAAAAATCGGCTTTCGACTCACGCTGGTGTTGTTTACACTGGCTGTTTTGCTCACTTTATGCTTTAATATCCCGTGTACGCTGTACCACAGTGTGTATATAATATTTTGATCTAACATTTCCAATTAGGTTATTTAAAGTAATAAAAAAACAAAACAATACTTAATGTGAAAAATTACATTTTACCACAGAAAACCACTGAACTATGTTATGACATTTGTTCTACATTCTCCCTAATGACGTCACAATGAGAACGTGCACATGCTCTTTATCGCCAATGTTGTATCACCACAGTGTGGTGATACAACATTCTGTATCATGCGTGTTTGATAAAACTTGTATTTCGTAGAAAAACTAGTCTTATGTTAGATAAAGTTTGGGATTTTAGATATCTCCATTGAAATAAATAATTTTATGAGATTACATTATAACCATTGCTCGTGATACATAGCATGGCCACAGGGTTAGTAAGGCAGTAGCATGGCCACAGGGTTAGTAAGGCAGTAGCATGGCCACAGGGTTAGTAAGGCAGTAAAAATGAACAGGGTTCATTATATTGTTTGTTTGACCACGGTTGACTTTCTTCATGTTTCATATGAAGAAAAAAACCACAAGTCATGTTAAAATATGTTTGGTAGCTTTTGGTCCAGTTGTTCGAAGCTTGACTAGCTTAATCAATGATTAAGACAGATTTAAATATATCAACAAAATCATCATATCATCATCAAATCTATGTGCTTCAATTTGTTGAAATTCTCTTCACTTGTGTCATTTTCAACATTAATTACACAATAGATTTGAAATTATACATTATTTGTATTTTGACTAATCATTTGATTAAACTAATCAGGCTTCGAACAACTGACCCCTGACTGTAAAAATGTGATTAAAGACCTTGTTTTTAGCTCACCTGGCAGAAAGCATGTGAGGTTTTGTCATCACATAGTGCCTTTGCATCTATCCATAAACCTTCAATTTTCTTCTCTGAAAGTATTTGGCTGATTGGAATAAAATTTGATGTTGAAGGTTCCTTTGGTGGATAATATTAATGCTTATACAAACCCAATGCAGTACCAAAGATGCTTACTGTTACTATAAATAGTAAAAACAGTAAAAAGTGTTCAATACAGATTTATTCATCAACCAATTTGAATCTTAGAGCAAGCAGCATTGATAGTTGTATTCAAAACATATTATTATATGAAGTTGCTACTTTAAGCTGACAGTGTTGACTGTATTAACCCTTCTATACAAGGCAGTATTGCCAAGTTGTCATCTAAAGCAGGCAGAGTTGACTGTATTAACCCTTCTATACAAGGCAGTATTGCCAAGTTGCCGTCTAAAGCAGGCAGAGTTGACTGTATTAACCCTTCTATACAAGGCAGTATTGCCAAGTTGTCGTCTAAAGCAGGCGGAGTTGACTGTATTCACAGGTTCAAAAGCGTCTTTTAGATAGTTTAATCTACAGCCAGGTTAATCAACCAGTACAATAAAATTGAGTTGCTATTTGAAAAATAAATGACATATTGATTTGGTATTGATTAACCATTTATAACATATTATGAACATGTCACTGAATATAACTGAAGAGTGGCTATTTGACAGTATTTTGGACATTCACCAATTATCGGAGGAGTAGAAGTGATAATTTAATTAAATAATTTAAAGGAAGCAACACAGTTTAGTGTATCGATGATATAAATGTGTTTGTACATTTAAAAGCAAATGAATCTCGGGATTTTCTGTTTGATGTTATGATTGATACAACACTAGCAGATATATTTAATTAGTGTGATGTACAAATGAACACATCTCTGCTTTCGAGTGGCCTCAGAATCCAATTAAATTTAGTTCATTTGTGTGTTACTTTCCTCGTTGGTTTAATTGGTATGCTTTTAATTTATTTTACTCAATATTGGCTTCATTGATTACTGTAAATTTTGCTTTAAATACGTATTCTCATTAATTTGCAAAAAGAAAACAACAAGTGAAAAAATAAAATTATTGTATGTACAGTAAAAAAAAAACTCATTTGGTCAGTCCAATTTTTGCATTATAAAAGGTGTTTGGTGATAAATTGAAGGAGATTTGTAAAGACATACATATAAGAAACAGATTTGGGATTTCAAAATATTATGGGCTTTAGTGAGGTGGCAAAGTTATAAAGGGACATTATAACAAGGTTTTACTGTGCAATAAGCGAGGTGGCAAAGTTATAAAGGGACATTATAACAAGGTTTTACTGTATTGTAATCAGATGTACGATTTGAATCTTACATTGGTAATAACTCACTTGGAAATGTCAAAATAAAAGTGTGGTAATATATTGATTGGTTGAATGGGGTTTTATATCCTATTCAAGAATATTTCACTTATGTTAAGATGTAACCAGTTATAGGTGAAGTGACTAATATTTTTCTTTGCAGTGTGCTTACGGCAATGTGCAGGTAGGGTTCTTTAACATGCTATGCCTGTTGTGACACATGACATAAGGTATAAAGGTCTCTCCCGAAGGACTCTGTGATTTTCATTTTTAAATGTTGAATGTTTGGCGAAAGAACAGTCACTGCCTTTTTTTTTAATTCTTGGTCAGACCCCAACTTGGGTTTTAACCCATGACCTTACACATAGGATGTAAACATTCTACCAATGGCGCTACAATTTGGTGATTTAAGGTTGAAATGTCACTTTCCATTACTTTGTCATTCTTTTATGTGTCTTTTAATGATCAATACTTTCCACAGTCACCATGGTGACAATATACAACTTGTAGAATGATTCTATCAGATCTTTGGAATATTTTTTGGAATTAAAACAAGAAATCATATACCATGTGACATAAAAAATATGATAGTTGCAATGGTCCCCATAGACAAATTATAGCAATTTATAAAATGATGTATTGTGGCATATATTATGATATATATATATATATATATATATATATATATATATATATATATATAATTGTACACAGCTATAAAATCCAATCACATTATTGGTTATTTTTATGCAATAATAATGTTATGATGGTGATATGGAACATCAACATAAGTGATTTTGTTACATCTTTTAAAAACTACCTTCTGCCTTCAAAATGGGGTTCACCGCTGTACGACTTGATCACATTTGTGCGGAATGTTTTGGAAAATATTAACGTCGCAAGTTCCCGGAATAACATCATTTTTACAGGAAAACGTCATCTTATGTGATTCTATATCAATTGGAAATAAGTGTTCTGCACAAATGTTAGGAAGTATTACATGGTACAGCTGCGAACCTCATTGGGGAAATTTGTTGTTCCAAAATATAGCAAACTTCATTCTGACATGCTGACAATAGCTATGGTCCACATTGTACAGGTGTTATATTGTAACAATGTCATGGGTAAGGACAAGTGGTTTTAATTTGCTAGTGTATTCCCATTCTTTTGGGAATTTTAGTGGCAAAATTAAGAAATGTTAGTCATTTTACCCCCAAACTATCTTTATTCGGTAGTAATTTTAAGTAAGCAAAATCACTGAACATACTCATTACTTTCTATAAAAAAAATGGATAGAAATTGAAAAAGGTTTAGTTTTAATATCCAGTGTGACATGTTAAGGTGTAATTTTGAAGGTCATTCAAGCTCTTAAGATCTACATTTCATTTTTGTTACAACATATATTTGTAGTTAATCATCACAATCACACACAAACATGACACACTTGGCTGATGAGTGTAGACTTTGAGACAGTTTTACCACTTGCTTGACCAGTCCATAGTTTGGACAAAATCAAACAATTGGTTGACAGGTCTATAAAGTTTTGAGACAGAATCAAGCACTTGCCTGACCAGGACTGAATCAAACATTTGCTCAATTTCAGATGGGGGTAGAGTTTTAGGACACAATTAAACATTTGCTTCACCAGGACTGAATCAAGCAAGTCTGAATCAAGCACTTGCTTGATGAGTCTATAGTTTTGGGACATAATCAAACACTTGCTTCACCAGGACTGAATCAAGCACTTGCTTGATGAGTCTATAGTTTTGGGACATAATCAAACACTTGCTTCACCAGGACTGAATCAAGCACTTGCTTGATGAGTGTATAGTTTTTGGACATTATCAAACACTTGCTTGACCAGGACTGAATCAAGCACTTGTCGGACAAGTATATAGTTTTGGGACAAAATCAACTAACTTATAAAGGAGGATTACATCTGGATAAATATAAGCAAGATGTATTATTTTAATTGGACAGTGTCAATACTAAAAAATTGCTCTTCATTATCCCCAAGTAAGCAGATATCAAAAGATAGCAGAGATCAATGACAAGGGTCTGTTCAATATCTAAATCAGTATAAAATGTTTACTTCGATCTATAAATACTTTTTCTCAAGTGGGTTTTCAACATAAAGATATCATGACCCTATTTTCAATATACTGGAAAATCACTATGGTGACACTTTCAGATATGAATAGAACAATTCATTGATGGTGGAGGGTATAATTTTACAAAATGTCACTGATGCTCTTTTGTGATGTAGTCTATTATTGTATCTCAATTGGTAGAGTACTCTCTATATGTGAGAGATCTGGTTTTGAATCCTGGCCTGGTCTGGCCAAGACTTGAATATAGGTAGTGACTGTTCTTTCTCCAAGCACTGCATTTAGAAATGAAAGTTAAAAAGTCTTTCGAAAGAGACCTTAAAAACCAATACCTCATGACATATGGTAGGCATGGCACACTAAGCTGGTGACATCTCAATGTAAAGACCCACTCAGTCATTTTTCTGGGTTTATAAATTCAATTAAATCTGTTTTTACAGACTAACAATATTTTGACCAGACATTTTGCATAACAGTAAATTACTTTAGTGGCACTTTGTTTGCTCAGGATATCATGATGGTGGCACTTTGTTTTCTGTATGAATGCCAGTGTTTTGAAGTATCACATGGCTCATTTAGTATGATACATGGATTCTTTGCATGTATATATAGGCTTTGTTTTGTAAATCTGTATAACAAATTAACAAGGTTTGATAAAAAGCCATAATATATTAATTCCTAGTTTATTATCACCACCTAACAAAGCAGATTTAAATTGCACATCAAAAGTTTGATTAGGTTTGAAATCATATCCCGTTTGTATTTTATAACGGACTTGAATTGTTTGATGTCATCAAATTATTCTGAAAAATAAAAAAAAATCAACGCCCTTTGTCTTGTTGTCCAAATTCCCTGCCTTCCGAAATGGATAGCAATCTAGGAATCAATTTATCATGTCCTCACTAGTCGACATTGATGTTCTGTTACATTTAAATTATTTCTGTATTTTCTTTTCCATTAGGAATTTGAGTCTTAAATCGTAAAACAAGTGCAAAAGAAGAAGAAAAAAATATTAGATAAATGTGTCAAAAGATTCCTTTAAATCTAGACAATATGTAATTTTCTTGTTTCCTGGTACTGACATTCTCATAGGTTTTGAATAGGTGAAAAAAGAATAAATAACAGATTTCTTGGGAAGATGTATGGTTCAGAGACGGTAAATGCTAGAGATTTCCCGAAATGTAATGTTACTTTATATAACTTTCTTCATGTAAGTGTAATTCTTTCTCAAAAACAAACCTTTCTGTTAAGTTCACATTTATAAAATACACTAAATTGCATTGGGATTTACTTATGCACCACACAGTAAATTGCTTATTTGCAAAATGAGCCAAACCAATAATTGGAGGTTTTCCTCTTACTAACGATGATATTTCATTAAAATGTAATGGTTTTAGACAGGTTTAGCACATTATGTTATTTGATTAGAGGAGACAGGTTCCTTTCATTCTCATTTTTCATTACACACATGGTAGGTGTAGCTAGCTTAATAAGAGGTACCCGGTACTTACCCTTCTGGAACACCTGGCCTCACTTCCTCTTGTTGAATGTTGAACTTTTAATTGCCAGTATCAGAATTTTTACTTTGCTTTATGATTGCGATTTGAACATGGATCAGTATGTTTGATTTTACTTTGTTTTGGGATTGTGATTTAGACATGGATTGGCATGTTTGTTTTTGATTGATTCATTTGGGACAAAACTGAGTTGTCATGGTTAGGGCACAAAATCAGCCATTCAAATTCTATTTTCAGGATTCAAGATAAACTGCTAAAAATAGCAGCTTTTAAGCGGTCAAATCATGTAATGATGTGGATATTGGTTTTAAGTGTTCCATTACCCTGGTTATACCTGGCTGATTGTATGGAACATTTAATTGCTTCCAACTCAAGGTTTAATTATATAGAATTTATGTAGGCTAGCTATTATTTTGAAATTGTCCAGACTTTAATGTCACTTTGATAGGTAATGATGGACTAATGGGTCTGATTGGTTTGAAAGAGACAAGATTACAATGAAGCTATTTTAATTGAACTATACAGTAAAACATTGATTCATTGCCACCATCTTTTCATAATGAGTCAAATGTTATCCTTTAATAGACTGGTTGGTTGGTTGAAAGTTGCTTACCATTGCATCAGCAATTTTTCAGGTATTCGCAGCGAGAACTATTTTATTAATCTCTATTAATTAATCTATAAACAAGTAAGTGTATGCACTAAAAAGTGCATGTGTGTTGTATGGTTTGCCTTGTACCAGCACACACTCCAGGCAACTTTAAGATGCTAGCTCACTGAGTCAGTATGCCACAGACAAGCGTACCACTCCCCCACTAACATTATACTGCACCAGGTAAAGCAGTAAAGGCCAATGGCAAGGAAGAATCACTTTCCTACATGTGGTCTGAGCAGGCCTCAAACTCACAGCAGTGAGACACCTCAGATTTGTAGACTAAGGTCTTATCCATTAGGCCACCACAGCCCTGTTGTTGTCCTTATAGAGCAGTTTGGTGATAATTCAAGGAGGCTAATGATAGCTGCAGGCACCAGATTCACATCATTTCTTAACTAAGATTTTCCCTGACTTAAATCTGACAAATTTGAACTTGTAATAATTTTGTTCTTATAAACCAGTTTGGTGATAATTAAAGGAGGCTTATGAAAACAGGTGTCGAGTTTCACAATCATTCCTTGACTAAGATTTTCCTTAACTTAAATCTGACAAATTTGAAATCTTAATAATTTTTGTCCTTATAAAACAGTTTTGTGATAATTCAGGGAGGCTTATAAAATCAGATGCCAGATTCATGATCATTTCTTAACTAAGATTTTCCTTAACTTAAACCTGACAAATTTGAAAATCTTTATCATTTTCTTGGTATTCAAGATATTAGTGAATTTTAAGGTGTCGGTTTACAGATCAGTCTCTTAAGTTTATTACATCAAAGAAACTTTTCAGTTGCTAAAAGCTGTCAGAGTGAAGTTAAGGAAAATCTTACTTACGGAATGATTCTGAAACTGGAGAAAATGTTTATACAGTAATGTGCACAAGAAATTGTTTGATGGATGCAATAAATTTGTAATAAATTAATTTGCTTGTAATGTTTTGTTTTACTGTTAAAAAAAATAACCCATACATGTTATAAATTCGTAATGAACATTTATTTGTTTGTAATGTTTTTTTTAACTGTTCAGAGAGAAATGTAATAAATTTGTTAAAGGCCTTTATAGTTTGTTTGTAATGTTTTGTTTAACTAATAATAAGCATTTATTTGCTTGTAATGTTTTGTTTAACTAATAATAAGCATTTATTTGCTTGTGATGCTTTGTTTCATCATTTCAGAAGCTTAATTACCTTTGCAAGCCAGCACATCTCATACTTCAAAGTTTATTATGATCGAAACATCAGTTATTAATCAATTTCAAACAGAAACTCTTATGACACAATATGGAATACCGTAGAAATAGATTTCAAATACGTAGGTGTGTGAGTAAAACATTTTTGATACCATCTTTAACATTAATGGTGTTAAACATGTGATTTTTAAAAATAATATTTAGACATCGCCAGTAGTAGGTGAAGTGGCAGAAAAAGATAACCCAGTGTCTGTATTATTTGATTTCAAAAAAGTTCTGTTTTAGTTTAATGTCCAAGTGGTTATTATAAATAGCAAGATATGATTATTTTAATTATGATGATCTCTCTCTCTCTCTCTCTCTCTCTCTCTCTCTCTCTGTTTTTAAAGCAATCTAACTTGGGTCATATTATGGTGCATGAATTTGTGTCCTTAGATCTACAGTAGTGTCCTCACATTGTAAACAAATTAAAGGGTCAAATGTCTTCTTCAGATTATGCTAGATAAGCAGTACCCCCCCCCCCCCCTCCTCTCTCTCTCCCTCTCTCTTCGCTACTTGATTGTTAGAATCTTTTTTGGAGTATTTTAAGAAGTACTGATATGCACTCTGTGGCACAGATTTTAATTTCCTGATGAGAAGTAAGAGGATAATATAGTGACCTTATGCCAAGTGCAGAAATGTAAAATATAATAAGATAGATATTCTGACGTACTTAAAATTACAATGTCATAAGGTCATTAAAAATTACAAAATATGATTGGTCTGATTAAATGCTAATCAGATTATTATTTTTATGTACGTATTTTTTAAGTATTGTAATGCTGTCAAATAGTATTAGATATTATATTGTTTATTTTTAATGTCTGCTAGCAATATGGTCGCCAATGAAGCTTGATGTTTATGTACCAATATTTATTTGAAAAAAAAATGAAATAAATAAATAAATAAATAAATAAAAAATAACTCATTCCAAAACTTTTAAAAAAGTTCAACTTGTCTGGAAATGTGAGATTGCGTGTTTGAGATAACAAGTTGAGTTGAGTTGAGTTGAGTAATGGTGTTTAACGTCCCAGCCTGAGATAATGAGATTCAACTGTATACATGCTACACTAGATTGAATATCTAGCTCCTGATACAATAAGCCGCATACATTGAGCCAAACCAGCTATAATGATGTTTACTTGTTATCGTGGACTAGATAGATTGATTGATTTGATTGGATGGGGTATTATGTCCCTGTCAAGAATATTTCACTCATATAAAGATATCAATAGTTTGAAGTGGCAGAAATTTTTTATCTCCAAAATGCACTCAGGGCAATGTGGCAGGGAGGGTTCTCTTATATGCCACACCTGCCATTACATGGAGCATTGTATTTTGACAAGGCTGTCTAGTGCTGTAACATTAAAACTGGTATAATATGTAATTAAGAATTTTGAAAGTGTATAAACTGGCCTTAAATGATACAAGTTTTATCTTGACTGTTTTTTATTGGCTACATAACTTGACAAGAGGATAATGTTTTTATTGTAATTTCATTTATTCAGTCCTGATTGGATTATTGCTTCATTGTAAACCTTATTCTGGACACAAATTACTGACAGATTCTTTCTAGTCCAATGCCATTTTTATTTTAAGTGTCCTCAATCCGACCATTAATCCTCTCAATTTAATATGCTCAGTTTATAATTAACTTTATATGTCAAACTCCTCATCTCTCATTAGTAAAACCACAAGGTGGGCTATTCCATCATTCTTAATGACACTATTCTATCATTTCAAGAGATGTATTTCATCACAGGGTGACACTGTGCTGTTTCATCAATCTTAATGACATTGCATTCCTTATTTCAGGAAATATATTCATCATAAGGCTACACAGCTGTTCCATCAATTGTAATGACAATGTGTTCCTTATTTAAGCAGAAACATTCATCATAGGGTGATATGCTGTTCCTTCAATCGTAATGGTGAGGTGTTCCTTATTTCAACAAATGCATTCAAAATAGGGTGATGCTGTGCTGTTCCATCAATTATAATGGCATTGTGTTTCTTATTTCAGCAGATGTATTCGTCATAGGGTGAGGTTGTGCTGTTCCATCAATTGTTGTGGCAATTTCTTCCTTATTTCAGCAGATGTATTCATCATAAGGTGAGACCATACTGTTCCATTAATCGCAATGGCAGTGTGTCCTTATCTCAGCAGATGTATTCATCATCAGGTGGAACTGTGCTGTTCCATCAATTGCAATGATACTGCCTCTATTGTTTCAGGAAATGTATTCATCATGGGGTGACACTGTGCCTCTATTATTTCTGGAGATGCATTCATTATAGGTGACACTGTGCTGTTCCATCGATTTTAATGACAACCTCTCTTATCACATGGAATAAATAGTAAAACAGGAATATAACACACTAACAAGGAATACATGGATAGTACAAAGTCAAATATTGGGCCTGACTGCTCCTCTATATAATTCAATTTATAACAATATCACAAATGTTAAAAATACAGTCCCCAGGGCTTCGTTATTTGAACGTGTTTTACTGTATATGCATCATAGGGTGACACTGTGCTGTTCCATTTTTGTGCAGGTTTGGATCTTGAGTCTAATATTGTAAACATATTTATTTCTAATTTGTACTAATTTCCGCTTATTTTGCGGTCATTTGTTTTGCGCGAATATAATACAAGCTAAAATTTTATTATGCTATAGTGCATGTTTCAAAAACGCGAAAATTTAAACCTGTGGAAATGTCTAAATTTCCTATACAGCAAAAATATATACACGAGAAATTAAAAACGTTTACATTTTTCTAATTAAAAAATAACAAAACAAGTAGTTAGTTTCTATTACATGTAACAATTTTTTCTCAATTTTTAATGAACTTAGTTTTCCTCGCACCAGTTAAATGGCAAGACATACATATAAATTTATAGATTAAACTTTGTGTATTTTGACCTTTAGCTGATGAAATGTTATTATTTCTTAGAAAATCTAGTAGTCCAGATAAGATTTATCAAGAATTGGAGATGTTCTCATGCAGCTAGAAACTTGTATTAGATATTATTAACTACTAGGAGAAACTTACAGCTGGTTTATATAAACAGTAATAATATAATCATTGACCATGGGTGATTGATGGTTAATCATTGACCATTGGTCATTGACCGTTAGTGATTGATGGTCAGATTCTGAATCTGATACAATTGTCACTACAATAGCTTAGTTGGTAGGGTGCTTGCTTTATATGTGAGAGGTCATGGGTTCTTACCCAGGCTGGGTCTGACCAAACCTAGAAAATGTGTAATGAATGTTCTTTCGCCAAGCACTTAAGCATTTAAAAATAAAAGTCAGTCATGGGGTCCTTCGGAATAGACTATAAAATTGATGCCCTTTGTCATGGCAGATGATTTGAACATTAAAGACCCCTCCCTGCACAGTGCCCATAACCTCACTGCAAAGGTAAAAAATTCTGCCACTTCATCTTTTGCTGGTGATGTCTTGATATGACGGAAATATTCTTGAATAGGATGTAAAACCCCATTCATTCATTCATTCATTCATTCAATCGATCAATCAATCAATCAATCAATCAATCAATCAATCAATCAATCAATCAATCAATCAATCAATCAATTTCCAACTATACCTTAGACCAGTACTGCAGTGCTATGTTTTACTGCCTTTCATGTTTTAAATATTCTATCAATTAATAATTTATTTAGCACTCGGTATCGATGTTTTTGATCAGTATATATACTGTCTGAAACAGAATTAAAATACGATAACTATCAGGTAGACAGGTGAGATGATTGACATTATATAATTTACTGTAATAATGCAGTAGTACTGCAGGTAAATTAACGATTAAATTCTACATACCTGTAATGTCAAACTTAACTAATAGTTAATCAATAAAAGAATGATATGTATATGCATATGTATAGTCCAACAACATTGACCTGTCGGTTTAAACTTTTATTAGGAATATTCATAAAGGTGGAATATCCCAATATATGGGTAGTGTTATAATTCACAGTTAATACATACACAATACATATATTTACTCTTTGGAAAAAAGTGTGTCACCTATACATAAACATGATAAATGCATTCTTCCATTATTAATATTGAAATCAAAGGTCAAGCAGACAGGTCAATGTTGTTTGCCTATAACCTTCTTACATGTCATGTGTCAAATCCTGCAATAGGACATTGTTTTAGATGGATATAACTTGATAATGTAATTTGGAATAAATAAGTTGATAATTTTAGTCTTATTGTAAGCCTTCTCCCCCACACCCCGCTCCACTCCACCCTGGAAATACAACTTAACTGTGTTTGTATTGTAATTTCATATCTTATGTGTCAGACTGGTTATGGATGAATATTTGAACTCATTAATGGAGTCATGTCATTGCTGCATCAGAGGTACTCCATTGAATTGCACTCAAATGATCTCCAATGGTCAAAATTGAGATTTTGATTTGTTTTGCTTTTGTCAATCAGATTATCAAACTGTTAACTGTGCTTCGACAGCCATGGTTATAAGTCAAACTGCATTATAATGTCCCTCAATAATTTTGCCACCTTGCTAAGGGAGTTTGTCTTAGTGTACCACTTGATCAATACCCCAAAGGTTATGGAAAATGTTTACATCAAAATTTCCTGGAGTAACATCAATTTTATGAGAAAATGTGAACTGGTTTTTGTTCTGCATTTGCAGTTTGGTCTATGTATTATTTTGATAGTTAAACATGGGTAAATATTGATCACCTTTTTTTAACTACAGCTTGGTTAAAAATACACATTATAAGATGAAAAAACACAGATAAAAGTTAAATTTCTAGTTCAGTTGCAACAAAGTTGAACTCGACTATTAATTTAGTGATGAGGGCGGGTGTGCAGCTAGACAGGATAGTTTTCCAGACTTTTTTTTCCAAACGTGTGCAGATATTGAGCTAATATTTTGGTATGCCAGTCTAACATCATGTGTGACAGATAAAATTTGAGTTTTGTTCCAGTTCAGTGTTTTTTGATGGAATTATTGGCCAATTGACTGAGAACATTTCTTAAAACTTCTCGTAGCAGTCTTTGGTAGAGCTGTCATTGATGGGAATTTTAATATCGATGTATCAACTGAAAATTGTATCGATAAATCAATATATCAAAATTGTGATTAAAATAGTTTATTTTTTGTTGGATCTTTTACAATCAGATTAATATCCACCAATATTTTTCATGTCTAATGTCATCTTTAATGTTTCTAATAGTATATGCACTCTGTTTTGTATGTCAGTTTGTTTTAAAATACCTTAAAATGATAGGTTCTAAAAATAATATATTTTATAATACATTTACAATCAGTTTCATCTCTGTGTCAGTGACTACTCCTACCTTAGCCATGAACTTGCAGCCAATTTTTGTGATATCGATACTAAAAAAATGTATCAATATACATATTAATAGCTTTTATCGATGATATATCAATATACCGATCTACCAATGACAGCCCTAGATTCTGGACTTACAGCTGGATTAAAAAATACATAGATTTGCATCACCGTGTTTACTATTGTGTACGTAAGAAGGAAGTACCGTACCTTGTCTGATACCAAGATAAATCTTGATATATATACTCTTTAGATACTAAATGAGACACCGTAAATACAACATAGAGACCTGCTTACGCCGCTTGATGGCAAGATTATCATTCGATATTGTCATTTATTTTCCTAGTTGCATTCCGGGTGATTATATGTTTGTGTTACAACTTTGTATAAACTCCACTGTAATTGTCAGTTACAACATACTGGAATGTTGTTTTTTGGTAATTTTGCCATTTCTGTTATTTTTCATAAAATACATTATGTGTATTTTGTTTGTTTCCTGCCAATGTGAGATGATATCCCGCTGATTACTTACGACAAGTTAAAGCAATTCTTACCTATATACAGTAGAGGCCTGTCAAAAGTTTAACATTAAGCTAAGGGTATCTACAGCTCATTTTAGCCCCTAGTACGCTGTGTCTTAGCAACTTTTCCGCAGTCGCGATATATCCCTCCGCAGTCACTAGCTATCTATTTCACGACCAATCAGCAGCAGAGTTTCGACTTTTTTTTCGTCAGCTTTGTGTTAAACTTTCGACAGGTCTGTACTGTGCTTATCTTACAATGTTTCTTGAGGCAAAAACTGTTTATCCAAAAATACAAGAAATATGCAAATATAACCATTTCCTGTTCCTAAACGAATTTGACATGTCTTTGTTTTTAAACCATTGCTTACGTAATTGTCCTAAATATTCTTATAAAACAGACATTTTCCATCAATATCAGTTTTATGTCAGACTCAATTCATATTTTCTGTATTTTAATGCATTTTGCTTGTTCTGTATATCTCATTACTTCAATATCATTGAGAATAGTTGTGCTGTAGGGATTTGTCTATGTTTGCCATTAAAAAATTCTGCTGTTAAATTATTACATTTGCCATCTCTCTCAATATATCATTTTCTTTCACTCTCACATTCTTCCTTTTCTTTCTTTCTTTCTCTAATATTTTTTCTATGCTATGCTCTCCCTCTTTTCTCTTTTTCTTTATGTAATTCTCTCCCTGTGCAACATTTTCTTTTCTTTTTCTATCTCTCATTCTCTCTTACCAGTAATATTTTCTCTTTCCTATAAAGGCTACCCAAGGGAATCAGAATGGACAAAATGGACCTTTATGGACAGGTGGCCCTTATATACAGGTTCAAATTACATGAATAAAGAATAACTTGGGAAAAAATTTGACTCGCCTGTAAAAGAAGGTGTTGGCCTTATATATAGGTGACTTTTCAGACAGGCTCGGCTGTAAAAATATTCTGGATTTTTTCAGATTGTCAATCAAAATGGTTATATCAAAGGGCTAGGGAAAGTAATTCATATATACATTCTAGATTGTTTGGCGATTTTCTCATTAAACTGGGGTTTTTGTTTTTGTTTATATATATATATATAGATCATTTCAAGCATCATTGAGATTACACTATTATCTTTACTCACTTGTATCATTCTTACTTATTTACTATTTACCGCTACAACTCAGTTTCTGGTACTTTGAGTTTTCATCACTTAGCAAAGATAATTGATTGTTTTTTATGTTTCAAGTTTTTAAGATCAGTTAGGCATATTATTTTATTACTTTACCATGACCATTTAATGATGGTGATAAACTTTTGCGGATATTAATAGCATTTTTTATTATTTTTTATCAATAGTACAGAAAAACTTCCTTATAATGCACCCTCGATAACTTTGCCACCTCAATTATTATTGTAAGAAATATACTATTGTCTAAATTTGCTGCTAGTTAAAATTTGAAATTCCTCCAAAACTAAGGTATACTCCCTCATGCAAAGTATTTCCTTAGCTAAAATTGGTAAAAAATATTTTGGTCCTTTGGGTATTTTTTCAACATTTTCAAGCACTACTGATGAGAAATTGTATTCCAAAATGGCCGTCTAGTGCTGTAAAATCGAAACTGGTATAATTTGTAATTTCACACCATTTTGAAGTCCCAAAATCTATTTCTTCTATGTTTTTCTTTATAAGCTTTCCTCAATTTATCACCAAACCTCTTTATAATGCCATATTGACATATCGCCGACTACGCCCACAATGTTCCGACAAAGGCCCGTGATGCTTGAATTGCCCACAAAAAGAATGCAAACTCGACTTGAATTGTGCCATTTAATGAAGTCACTGGCAGTAGTACGTCACAATTTGCTAAGACACTGCTTTGGTACTGTGATGGCAGCCAGTGTCGGAACAAAGTGGGCGTGTCCGACGAAAAGTCAATTTTGACAGAACAAATGATGGCAATGAATTTAGAACTTACTGCATACTCTTCTATCCGATCAATTTAGCTGATAAGGTTTAGCAGGATTAAAAAAATATGCAGTTTCTTTATCAAAAGTTTTTCTACTTCTCATAAAGCTGTAATGTCCTAATGTAAGTGAATATCATTGAACAAAACTTCCAAATTTTGTCTGAATATATCTGAAAATACATACATCTGAATTAATTCTGAATTTTCTTACACCAAGAAAAAGTGTCTGAACACTTTTTGTATTTTGAGTTTTGTCTGAAAGTTCTGAATTTCGGAAATGTAAAAAAAACATGTCCAAAGTTATTAAAAGATTCAGAACTTTTCAGACAACTTTTTTATTCTGAAATGGGATGTAAAACATGGTCTTGTTTCTCATATGGAGGAAGTAACAATTTATGTTACAATGTATGTTATAAAGTTTAAATATAATACAAGAAATTTTAGTTATTAAATTTCAAGTGTGCATTAAGAGTTTTTATAATCTTGGGAAAAAATCAACACATAACAATAAAATATGCTTATATAATAATTATTATGTGTTTATAAGCTACTTAAGTATACAATAAGCACCTGCAGCTAATGCAGTTATTGTGGTCAGTTAATGAGGTCAATTAATGGGGTCAGTTAATGAGGTCAATTAATAGGATCAGGTAATGAGGTCAATTTCAGTCAAATGGTCAGGCGGTTAATCTTCTATGTTTCACTGAGAGCACTTTTTTCAGTTAAACCAGTTTCAGTTCAAATTTTTCAGTTTCTTACCAGTTTCAAAACTGGAACTGGTTTTGTTTAGAAAAATGAACAGTTTTTGTTGTAAAAACAAAATGACACATAAGAAACAAGTCCTAAAAAAATAATTTTAATGGAAATGATGAAGGATGGCCATGGGGATGATACAGATGTTTTCATACTTGCTAGCAGCAACTGAAAGTCACCTCTTTTGGCTGCTTGTGCATTAAGGAAACACATTATTCCCCCATGATAGTTGTGTGTCCCACTTAGGACAAATTCTTGTGTTAGAAAGATTCCATTTCGGACAGATTGTATATGAGAAGAATCCCACTTGGAACACATTCTAGTTTTAGAATGATTGTCATTTTGCTTGCTGTATACTCCAGTTTCCTCCACCATTTATGAATTGAATGCCTCTATTTAAGCGAAAAAAATCTTGAATGGGGTGTAAAACTGTAAAACACCTTTATTCAACTTCACTCCCCTCTACATGATGACAATTTTTAATAATACTCGTTGACATCACTGCTCCACATTTGTAGCAGATGAACAATGGTTACCTACTAGACTTACTAATTCTGAATGTTGGAAAAACTCTTGCATACAGTCCAACAGGATTGATTGTACTCTTTTAGAATCAAGATGTCTAACTTGGTCTCATGGCTTTGCACTAAACCAGTTTGTCGAGATTGCCTCGGGGTTTCAATAAGTATAATGTCTTAAATTGATAATATTATCTAATGGTCTCTGTTTTATAGTGTGTAGAAGATTGAAATAAAACTATCGGAAAGATCATTGATTTATGGAAAGTTATTACCAAAAACATCTGACTCGAGCGAGTGATCATTGTTAGATATTGTTTAATAAAACCCATTTTTATTGAAACATGAACCCTCTAGTCATATGTTGGGTTGGTCAGAGTATTTTGTCGCACTGATCATGGTGGAGTTTTCCTGATAGATTATATATTGCTTAGATTAATCTAGTATCGTAAAGCAATATTGTAACACTTATATCTTGGTATTTAAACCACTTTAGCCGAGAACGTTTAATTTACCTCAAAGACCATCCGGCTATCATCATTGTTTTATTGACGTTATGCAAAAGCAAAGTATAGTCTGTCACAATATTGTGGCAGAGTGTTTATAAACAAGGCAAAGTCTATGTAATGTATATAGCCTACGAAAGGGATATATATATGTGGAGTTGACAAGTGAGCCTATGAAGGCATGAATATATGTATACAATAACATGGTATTAATACCTATTGGTGTATAATAAAATTGCCTACATCGCTGATGGACTAATGCAGAATATTTTTGAATTTGGATCACCTAGCTATGCTGTGGTTATAGTATCCCCTAGGTTAAAATCGCACTCATGGCAGATCCTAGTGTGAGAAAGTCTGTCGGTTTGCTTGCCTAAGTTGATGGTTTTTTCTGGACACTCAGGTTTTCTCCACCATCCAAGAACTGACTGCCTCAATATAAGTGGCAAGACATGATTGGGGTAAAATACTTGGTTGTTTCCCTCTACTCAGATATGTTTGCTTATGCTTCTATGTTTGATTTAATTTCATGCTGTGGTTGAGTTGAGTGAAGTAATGGTGTTTAACGTCCCAGTCAAGAATATTTGACTTAAATTGAGATGCTGCCAGCTATAGGTGAAGGTGCAGAAATTTTGCCTGTGTGTTAGGCTTATGGCATTATTAAGCAGGGTTCTTTATTGTGCCAAGTCCACTGTGACACAGAACCTCGTTTATTTTAAGGTCCCATCCAAAAGAACTGTGACTTTCATTTTGTAATGCCAAGTGCTTGGTAAAAAAAATAAAAATATAAAAAAAATGCAACATTATCCATTTTGACTTAACCTTAGGCATTTTCTCAGCCTTGAAAACCATACTACATCACAGATGCAAGAAAAAAACAAAGAAAAAAGTAAGGAAAAAACTGGTTTTTCAACACTTTTAATTCATCTTTTTTCCAATAAAGTTGTTAATGTTTATATATTGTGAAACTTCTTAAACATTGTTTGAATTCCCTTAAGAACACTCGACCTAATATTTTTGTAGAAAATATTGCATTATTTTATGTACCAGTAGGTGCAGCCAGCTCAGCTCAGCTCAAGGTTTTAGAAATTTAGGTTACATGTACTTGAAGAAGACTTTTAGATGTTGTATTTAAAGGCATATCCCATGGGAATTACAAAGTTTAAAATTCCAAACACTTAAAATGATTTAAAGAAATATACCATGGGAAATACAAAGTTTTAAATTCCAAACACTTAAATGGTTTCTGAAACTTAAAAAAATCAGTTTTAGAAATGAACTTGTCAAAACAATCTAGTTTAGTTGATTGATTGAATGGAATTATACATCCCATTCAGCCCTCAAAGTGGGTTTCAAAACCAAGTTATTAGCTTGCCACCAATTTAAACTTTCAAGTGGCCAGTGGAAATTCCAATTGGCCAGGCGATCTTTTCTTGCAAAGGTGTTTTTAGATATGAAGAACTTTTTTAAAACTGACTTGCTATCACTTACATACATGAATGTTATTAATATCAATAATGATGATGTTAAGTGTCAATTATATTACCTGAATTGGTAACAGTATCATGAACATTTTGGAACGCGGAAATGATATCTGTTCTCTGGTCACAAAAGTTCAAATTTAAAGTGGACCAGCTGGCCACATCTAGATTGCCAGACACAATTCCAGGTTGATTTGGCCACCATTTTAGTTGACAAAATCGAAGGCTGCCATTCAAGAATATTTCACTTATATGGAAACATCACCAGTTGTAGATGAAGTGGCAGAAATGTTTACCTTTGTGTGCACTCGGGGCAGTGTGCAGGGAGGGTTCTTTAATGTGCCTCCTTTGCTGTGACACAGGGCATTTGTTTTCAAAGGTCTCTTTTTAAAGAACCCTGTCATTTCTAAATGCTTAGTGCTTGGTTAAAGAAAGTCACTTCCTATTTTCAAATCTTTGTCAGACTCCTGGTCATGCAGGGTTCGAACCCACAACCTCCCACATATGATGCAGATATTTGTTCACTTTGGATCACATTTTAGACCACTCTGTCAACTATGTTTGATATTTCAGAAGAACATTGTGAGGTGACACTTTTGGTGATGTTTTTACATTTTATGCACAAAGAAACCTTTTGTTTGCCTGTTCCTTAACAGAAGAATGTCATTTTCACCACTAACATACTCTATGGTAATTTGAGAAGTCAATTTCTGATACAACTGGTGACACCTCGATATAAGTGATTTTTTTACTGTGATGTAAAACCCCCAGTCAATCAAACAATCAATCTTCTTTTTAGCCATCCTCGCTAATGAATAAAAAATTTGAACAATTACCATAAAAACTGAAAGGTTGCCATGGTGATAAAAACATTTTTGTTGTTACTAAATTAATTATATTTATATTGTATGTCATGTCGTGAAATTTTTACTTTATTGTCATGGATTTTGTTTTTGACAATACTTATTATATTAGCTTGTATTTTTGTTAATTCTCTTAACTCTTTATTATAACAATTCCAATAAAAGTAAATTACAACAATGATTTTTACCCTGTAGAACGGAAATAAAGAACCCCAAGATTCTTTTATCTTGCGCAATACTTAAAAAATAAATATATATTTGATAAACATTTATTGCCAGTGAACATATGTTTCCAATCAAATATATAATATTTCATCGCATAAAAAACAAATTATTTGATAAAATTTGGAATCAATTAATAATGATATAGTTATTGAGTTCTGCGGTTCTTTGATAGTCACGTTAGTCTTTGATAGTAAGATTTATTGGTGAAATTGGTAGTTCGGTTTATCATGATGTTATTAAGTTGCACATAACCTTTGATAACAGATAAATTGGCATTGTGTAATTTATCGACTGGATTGGACTGATTTCTTGAATATTTCATACAGATGTGGTCTAATGTTTCAACCTCTATTGAAAAAAACTTAAACATTTTACACCAATCATGCAATCCAATCATAGAGTCTAATTCAATCCAAGCACCGAATCCTGTCTACATTTTACACTTTGCCAGATAACTATAGTTCCAGGGATTGAAGATATTTTTTTATGTTTTGTTGGTATTGATTGATCCAATTTCATACAATATTTTTTTTTACCTTGATTTTATTACATACCTTTATAAACTCATGTTACTATTTATAGTAACTATATATGTATGATCAAAACTAAGATCTACAGGTTTTTTTTATGAAATTTTCTTTGATGTTAACCCATTTGTTGATTGTACACCAAAAGGTAAACAGATTTAAGTTTTTGTTACCCACTCATCTCTGACCCAACCTCACACAACATCACTCTACCCCCACCCCAAAAACAAAGGTGTAAAGATAAAAATGTTACTTTGTTAGCTCTAATTGCTTTTTTGTGTGTGTTCCAAACAGACTTTGAAATCAAACACAAAATTCTTCCCAATTCTTTAGGACAGCATCGTCCATCTTTCTGGAAATGCTCTCTTACTGAGCTAGTCTTTCTAAGTGTGTGGTAATGTAAAATAGACTTTTAAACCAATCACAAAATTCTTCCCAACATTATGCTATACCTTCCATATTTCTACAAATTTTCTGTTGGTGAGGTAGCAACTTTAAACAGCCATTTTGAGTATATAGCAGTGGAAATCAGACTTTTAAACGGAACACACATTTCCTCCCGTTTCTTGAATATAGGAAATAATGGTTAAAAAGAGCTTTTTTTTTTTTTTTAAAAAAATCTGTTAATATGCTGTTATGTGTAGAACTATCATTATCTCATTTTTCAGTAAAAATAAACTGAATTTAATTTTATTAAGAAGTAATCGATCATTGAGCATGTTGAGGATGAGTGCTAGAATCAAGTTAAATTGATGACCGTTTCTCTCATATCCAATCTGAGTTTTGTCTTTATTTATCATGATTGATTAAATTTATTTGGATTTTTAAGTTTTCAGTGTAATTTGTGGCAATTCAATAGCTGTCACTCTTGTGTACAAATTGTTGAGTTTATGTGAAAAATTTTGCTGCAGTGATCGCTTCAGCATAATCAGCTGGACTTGATAAGTGGAGAACAAAGTAATTAGATTATGTATTTGAGTATTGGTGTTAAATTTATGGAAATATTACAAATTTCCATGACCTTGTAACACATTCATTTAGTTAATCAAATTTCATTACAAGTGTAATCAGCAAGTGGATAAGTGGGAAGTAATTACATGTATTTGAGTATAAGTTTGAATTTGCAGACATTTTTTCCATGACCCCTGTGTTACACATTTTTAAATTTAATTACATTTCATTACACATTATAATGTTACAACATAATCAGAACTTGGTGTAAGTGGAAAGTTATTGTATGATGTATTTGGGCACTGGTTTTGAATTTACAGAAATATTACAAATTTCCCTTGACTTTGTAATACACATTCATTTAGTTAATCACATTTCATTACATATTGTATTAATAATAAAAAAAAGGATACCAACATGCGTAAGGTGTACTTTGAGGTAATGTTCAGTCTGAGTCCTGATGATGGCAGAATAGCTGTTGAAACATGTAGACTAATAAAAGTCTTACCACCACTGTTCATCTAGTGTTGAGAACCATTTCTTTTATTAATTACATATTGTAATATCATGGCATAATTGACACTTGAATTTGTGGGAAGCAATTAAATGATGTATTTGAATACTGGTTTTGAGTCCACAGAATTATTGCAAATTTTTCCATGACCATGTAACACATTCATTTAGTTAATCACATCATTGCACATTGTAATGTAACAGCATAATCAGTGCTTAAATAAATGGGAAGTAATTAAATGATGTATTTGACTATTGGTTTTGAGTCCACAGAATTATTAAAAAAAAATTCCATGAGCTTGTAAAACATTCATTTGTTCACATTTCATTACACATTGTAATGTTATGGCATAATCAGTGCTTGGATTAGTGGGGAGTAATAACATGATGTATTTGAGTATTGGTTTTGAATTTATGGAAATATTACAAATTGTCCTTTACCTTGTAATACACATTCATTTTGTTAATCACATTTCATTACATATTGTGAGGTCACTACATAATCAGCACTTGAATGTGTGGGAAGTAATTACAAGATGTATTTGAGTATCGGTTTTGAGTCCACAGAAATATTACAATTTTTACTTTGACCTTGTAAAACACATTCATTTGTTAAATTAATCACATTTCATTACACACATTTAATAATTTTGATCTAGATTCTGATAAACACCCCTAGTCAAAATTTTGTCATTTAGATTTAAATTATCAGCTCTAGGATGGTTGAGGAAACCAGAGTGCCCCCAAAAACCAACAACCTTTGGCAAGTCTACAGTAATGACACCCTTTTTTTCACCATGATCTGGTGAGTTGGATTTGACCCTAGGCAGTGAGAGGGTCTGTGATTGGTAAGCATGTACTTTAGACCACTTGGCCACCTTTAGACCATTCAGTCACCATGGGCCCAGTGAAAAATGAAACAATATGAATAAAACATTGTACTTAAATAATGCATCCTTAACTTGTTTTCTTTGGAAGATGCCAACGTCAATTCTGGTTTTAGATTTAACAGGATTGCAAATTAAAATGTAATTTAATTGTTTTTTCGTTTGCTGGAAATGTTATGTCATTAATTAAATTGACGACCATATTTACGCAAACATTTAAATTTTTTTTTTTTTTTCAATTTTCAAATCATTAGTAGCTTTTAAACAATCATGTTATAATTATAAGACACAGGCTTCTTAAATTCAGAGACATGTCTTGTCAGTTGTGATCAGTATACACACCAATATACATGCAGTACAGACCTGTCGAAAGTTTATGCTGAAAAACAGTAGTCGAAACTCGACTGCCAAGTTTAACAGTAAGAGTTGAAGCTCGAGATATTTGGGTAGCTAGTAGCCCAAAAACTGTCGAGAGACAGATAGCAGCTACAAAAATTCTGTAGAGATTTAGCTAACAGGGACCAAGTGAGCTGTTAATTCGACACTTTGGTAATAAACTTTCGACAGGTCCTTACTAAATATGATTTATATCTGTTGACCTAATTAATTTAAAGCAAAAGCACCTGCTTTAGCATTGATATGTAAATATATAGCTACAG
Source organism: Anadara kagoshimensis (assembly GCA_021292105.1). Lineage (NCBI taxonomy): Eukaryota > Metazoa > Mollusca > Bivalvia > Arcoida > Arcidae > Anadara > Anadara kagoshimensis. The sequence goes on along the minus strand of CM037860.1, from coordinate 23,886,579 downwards.
AAATAATAATAAAAAACATGTTTTCTTTATAAACATTTTTATTTCCAACTAAATAATTTTTTTAGATTTGAAAAATTTCACATACAATAAATAGGGTGTTTTTAACATTTAAAAATTTACAGAATATCATCATTAGATATTATCATAAGATATTACATAATTAGATATTATACAAATAGTGCCCTTGTTTGAGGGAAACATGGAGGAGTGTCTCCCCGAGGAGACATTATTTCTTAAGCCTGAGAGATGTATCACTCAGTTAGCAATTCAATTTTTTTTCACTGTCATCTTCATTGTCTTTAGTATTAAATGTTTTAAGTTTTCTGGTGCTGTGTCAAATTTTGCTTTTTCAGGGAAGAAGAGGGCTTGTCCCTACATTCTTTCCAACTTTATTTTACAAAAACATAGTTTCAGCTATAAGTTTCCATAAATTAAAAGTATTAGTAGCAAATTTTCCAAAATTTATGAAAATATATTAGTCTTTAAAAATATTTTTCACAAATTTGCTAAATAAAAGGTTACTTTTTGAAAGAAATTCTCTGGAATTAGTAGCCAATGGCAATTTTTGGTACTAGGAATTGAAACATAGCCTTCATTTAACCAATCAAAACCACTTTTGTTAAAACAATCTGAGTCATTTGACAAATCAAAACGAATCTAAACATATTCCCTAAGGGGTTCGCTTCACTTGATACAAGGGCACCAGTATCAATAAACAGTAAACATGGAAATAAAATTTGTTGATTTTGATCTCTGAAGTAAAATTGTTGGTTTTAATCTTGTTGTAGGGATAATTTTAAACATCCGCTTGAAAATATGTGCCAGAACGGTACAGTCAGGTAGACTGTGCTAGCGTTCAGTTGATTTTTTTTTTTTTTTTGTTATTTTTTTTTTTTAATTTTTTTTTTTAATTTCTTTTTTGTTTTTTTGCATAGAAATCTTACATTTAACTTTATCAAAAATTACTGAAAATTCACAACACCTAATTTCTGCAAATTGTTACTGTGTCGCGAATATCATGAAAATAACATGCTCTTGAAAAATAAGTGATTTACAATAGGTGGCCAATTGAGTGTTCTACCGTTATTTAGAAGGTCCAAGGGTTGAATACTGGTTTGGTATTCATTCTTATTCCTGTTGCGTTACATTTATATAAATCCCAATTTTTGACAAATGAGTATATTTATATATAAAATAATTATGGCAATGCAATAAATCACTCCATTGATTTTATCTAAATTGGAAAATCGTAAGTTCTGGGTCGTAGTTGTGAATTCCCTCCTGGCAACGGTCACACACCGTTGGAATAATGATTTACCAAAGACGGAAGCACAATACAGACCCATCGAAAGTGTAACACTAAGCTAGCAAATCAGTACCAAATAGCCAGCTAATTTCCGCCCCTCATTGTATTTTTTACACCTGTTATTTATCTATATTTTCAGCCACTGACCATTCATGTCTATGCCCTTTGACAGACGAGATTCAACTCCCATAATTACCTCGGTGTTAAACTTTTGACAGGCCTGTACTGTATATCTAGGAAATATTGATGTGAAAGTACGAGGAAATAATTACTTCTGAACTTTGAACTCTTGGTTATTAGTTAAGTTAGTTCAATCCAGTGTGGCATTCTTGTAATGATAGTAACAGTTCTGTTTGCTTTGTAGAAACCTTTGTTTGATAACTTGCTCAATGTACATAGAGGTTGCATCATATTATTAATCAGAGATTGACTGATTAGTTAGGGTTTCTTGCTAATGTAGGGTCAACCCCGGGTGAGAAAGGGTTTTTCCATTGGTGTAGATCTATATTGGTGGCTGTCTCCCTAATGTGGAATCAACCTTGAATGAAAAAGGGTTTTTCCCTTGGTGTAGACCTATATTAGTGGCTGTCTCCCTAATGTGGAATCAACCTCGAGTGAAAAAGGGTTTTTCCCTTGGTGTAGACCTATATTGGTGACTTTCTTGCTAATGTAGGGTCAACCTTGGGTGAGAAAAGGTTTTTCCCCTTGGTGTAGATCTATATTGGTGGCTTTAAATTTCTCACTATGTAGTGTCATCTTCGGGTGAGAAAGGGTTATTTCCTTGGTGTAGACCTATATTGGTGACTTTCTTGCTAATTTAGGGTCAGCCTTGGATGAGAAAAAGTTTTTCCCTTGGTGTAGACCTATATCAGTTACTCTAGAAAAACTGATTGGTCTGCTATGTTATTTTGTGCTTGATGCTAGCAACTACACAACCACTGAAAATTTGTTATAGTTATTTACTGGTATAAAACCAATGTGATAGCTTAGGTGGTTGAGTGCTCACTCTGTAAGTGGGAGGTCATGAGTTTGAATGTGAAACTTCAAAGTAGGTAGTGACTGTTCTTTCTCTAAGAACTCTGCATTATGAAAACGAAAGTCACTGTTTTTTCAGATGATAATTCAAATAAACAAGGTCCCATCTCACAGTAGATTTGGCAGGATAAAGAACCCTGCTGTAGAATGCCATATGCGCAACACACAGGCAAAATTTCTACACTTTCACCTACAGCTGATAAGGTTTCAGAATAAACAAAGTATTCTTGACTTGGAAGTAAAACACCATTACTCAACTCAACTTAATTCACTAATATAAAGTATGTGTACTATATGAACTTGCATTAGGATTAATTGTTGAGATTAATTTGAACAATTTTCTCCTTGGGAATAGCTGTAAAATTGCTTATGTAACTGAAAAGATCATTCAACTGATAAACAACTTAATTACAACTGTAAAACTAATGTAGCCTGTATTGATGCTTTACGAGAAAATTAACATTTTAAAAGTTAAATGGAAAACAAAAATAAATCTCATTCTAGAAATTTTAGTGGAATAAAATATTTTCATCTTGAAGTTACTTTTGTAATTATGATAATTGATAATTAAATTCAAATAATTTGGATTTTCTGATCAAGGCATTGATGATATAAATGATGATCATGACAAAACTCTTTCCTCCTACGTTTGGGGCATCAGTCACGGCATCAGTCGTGGCATCAGTCGCGGCATTGATCGCTGAATAATCAGAATAACTCTGATAAATCAAGAAGCCTTTATCTATATAAAGTTCAAATCCCACATGGGACAGATCCTTAGTGTGAGTGAATTTACCAGGAAAGTCTGGAATTCCGCTTAACTGGTCAGGATTTACCAGGAAAGTCATCCAACCTGGTCATCTTGTCGGGATTTACCAGGAAAGTCATCGAACACGGTTATTTGGTCAGGATTTACCAGGAAAGTCATCCAACCTGGTCATCTTGTCGGGATTTACCAGGAAAGTCATCCAACCTGGTCATCTTGTCAGGATTTACCAGGAAAGAAATCCAACCTGGTCATCTGGTAAGGATTTACCGACCATGTAAAACTAAAATGGTTTTGTCTAATGTCAGATTGAAAAAGTTCAATATCGGAACTTCGCTGTATTTTTGTCTGACACCTGCATCTTCTTTAATCATTATCAGAAATTTTGTTCTGTAATAAAACAAATTTATTGGTTGCTTGGCAATAGAATCATTTGTGCAGTTTCTTAAAATTAAGAAATAATTTTCACAGACTGTTTGATATGTTTTGTGCCAGTTTCATATTTTAAATTGAATCTTGGATAGATTTCTTCAGTCAGGCTATTGGAATGTATATTTAATTTTATGAAAATGGTATAATTTAATTAAACTGAATTGTTTCTGATCATGTTTCCTTCTTATTTACTACAATAGCTAAGTTGGTAGAGTGCTCTCTTCATATCTGGGAGGTCATGGGTTCTAACCTTTAGCCAGGCATGATTTCACATGAATTTTGCATTGATTTCACAGGGTATCCATGTGAATTTCCCGGGACATTTGTGCTAATTTCACATAAAATAACATATTATATAACATATATTAACATAAAATTTGTATGAAATGAGATATACCTGAAAATCATATGAATGAATATTTTCTGTGTACCCTGTTAAGAAAATGTTATATTTTAAAAAAATAAATCAACAAACACAGCTAGTACACATTTCATCCAATAATGGTCTGAAATGGTTAGTTTCAAAGTGGCTTTAATTTACTTGTGCCTGATGTAAGTTATTTAAATCCGATACAACTTTCAGAATTGATTCAAACATCTTGACATATTTGCACCAATGAAAAGTTTGAATGACAGAGTAATTTATTTTTCTGTCCGCTTAACAATGAGAAGATGATCAACTTCGATTTTCTCTCGCGGTATTATACCAAAAAGTATAACATAAGCTATTCTGAACCTGTTATGCATCACCAAGGCGATAAGCTGGATGCAATTTATTGCTAAAAAAATTTTTCATGATGTCTAGTATGTTTGGAGCCATTGCTATGACAATGTTTTAAATCAAAGTATTTTTTTTCTCTCTTTGTTTTGTTTTTTAAAATATTTTTTAAAAAAGGTTTGTGATTAATTTGAGAATAATATAATAGGGGAATAATCAAAAGAATTGAATAAATAGATATTCTTTTTTTTTAGATTTATTCCATCTACAAATAATTAAAACTAAGTTGAGTTGAGTAATGGTGTTTAACGTCCCAGTCAAGAATATTTCACTTATTTTGAGATGTTACCAGCCATAGGCGAAGGTGCATAATTTTGACTGTGCATTGCGCTGATGGCATTATACAGCAGGGTTCGTTTTTGTGCCAAGCCTACCGTGACATCGAACCTCGTTTATTTCAAGTTCCCATCCGAAAGGTCCATGACTTCCATTTCATAATGCAGAGTGCTTGGCGAAAGAACAGTCACTACCCACTTTCAAATCTTGGGTCAGACCCAGTCAGGGTTCAAACCCACAACCTCCCACTTACAGAATGAGCACTCTACTAAATGAGCTACTGCATTTGTTCAAATGAGCTACACTAGAAACAAGATTGATTGATTGAAAACAATTTTTACCGTTGCAGTGAGCTTAGGGCATAATGTGCAGGGAAGGTTCTTTACCATGCCAAGCATACTGTGAAACAGAACATCAAGCATACTGTGAAACAGAACATCAAGCATACTGTGAAACAGAACATCAAGCATACTGTGAAACAGAACATCAAGCATACTGTGAAACAGAACATCAAGCATACTGTGAAACAGAACATCAAGCATACTGTGAAACAGAACATCAGATTCCATTATCTCTTTGGAAGGATCCTGTTTCTATCATTTCTAAATGCTGGTTTTTCCGAGCATTCTGTTTTTAGAAATGAAAATCACTGCATGGTTCTTTGGAAGAAACCTTAAGACCAATGCTCTGTGTCACAGCAAGTATAACACATTAAAGAACCCCCCTCCCTGCACATTGTCCTTAGTGCACTTCAGAGGTAAATATACATGTAGTTGGTGAAATCGCAATGTAAGTTAAATATTTCTAACTTGGGTGTATCTTTAAGTTATCCATATTCTGAATCTTAAGGTTTCATCTGCAATTAAATTTAAATATAAGCAATAAGCCTTCTTTTTGGTTGCCACATTTTTCTAGGATCAACTCGGACATGATTAATTGGTATAATTATTGTACATATCAATCCATCTTTATCTATGTTTAAGTCAATCTGTCTTTTGTGTCAATTTTCAGATTTCTATGTTGTACTAATTCATGTTTTGGTGACAATATGTGCTTTAGTGTCTTTTCTTTTGTTTGTACATATGATTTTGACCCTTTTCTTAAGTGCTCTCTCTCTCTCTCTCTCTCTGTTTTGCTTGCTCTGTCTCATTCTCTTTTTCTCTTTGCTTCTATTTGCACACTATCTCTTGTCCTCTCTCTTTCTTGTTTATGTTTGTTCACTTTCTATTGCTTCTTCTTGCTCTCTATCTCTGACACTTCTGTTTTATTTCTCTCTGACACTTCTGTTTGCCTTCTCTCTCTATCTCTGACACTTCTGTTTACTTTCTCTCTATCTCTGACACTTCTGTTTGCTTTCTGTCTTTCTCCTTCTCTCTGACACTTCTGATTGCTGTCTCTCAATCTTGTTCTCTTGCTTCAGGTTGCTCTCTCTCTCTCTCTCTCTCTCTCTCTCTCTCTCTCTCTCTCAGGCTCTCTCTCTCTCAGACTCTCTCTCTCTCTCTCTCTCAGACTCTCTCTCTACCTCTCTAGCTTGTTTCTAGTTGATCTCAGTTTAAAGTCTTCTGTCAAGTTGACATGTTACATGTTATCATTCTTACCAATTAAAGGAGGTCACTGACTCTGATTTAGTGAAAACATATACCATATATCCATATAAACCTGTCACATTACCAGACCAGATCCATTATTACTGTTACAAAATAAAAACAAAAACATCAAATGTCAAGCTTTAAGATCAGAATGGCCTAAAAAGTTCCAGCAAAATGTTTTTGCAAACAAATAATGAAATTGGAAGTATTTAAGTGATTTGACTTTTAAAGTAAAAAATATTGGAAAATCTACAAATGGATTTTATCATGATATTTAAAGCAGATAGTTGTTGCTTCACCACTTAAACTGTATTAACCTGTTGATAAAAGATCACCTGCTTTCGTGTACCCCCCCCCCCCCGCTCTCTCTTTCCTCTCTCTTTCTTCTTCTTCTTCTTGTAACATGCCCCTCTTTCATTAATTATTGGTTTTTGTATGACCCCTCCTAGAAACAAGATGTATAACGGTAAGTTGTTAGATATATTATCTATCTTTCCATCATGTATCCTATCTTTATCAAAAGTTTAATATCATAATTGTAGACTGTATTATGCTCTATCTTCTGGTGGTCTTGTTATTGTTTTCATGGCAAAAAGTACATTTGAAGTTTACCCATTAAACTAAAGTACATTCTGAAGTTTACCCAGTAGAGTTATGAATTGTGGGATTAAGGATTTCTGGGTACACATTTTGAGATTGTTACGACTTAATTGAATGTTATTGATTCTTTGGTACCATGAATGTATGTTAATTTTTATTTACCTACAGAATTAAGTTAAATCAGACCCAGACTCATGATATCTACAGACGTAATAACTTTTGGAAGATTTTGTTCATCATAATGAGACACGGACTTGGCTTAAATCAAGATGGACGAGTCCTTAGACAAATCAAGATCACGATGGTTATGCTATTAGCATGTTAACTAGTAAATGTTGGTCAATGATAATATGATTCACAAGCTGATCGGAATAAATTCAAATCCACCAGTTAGTCATTTGAATGTAAATAATGTGTGTTCATTAATTCTGACACAGAATTGTAAACAAAAAGACATTGATAAAATACATTCTATGTTGCCTATAACAACCACCAAAGAGAACCTGTGAAAATCACTTGTATGGGCAGGTGGCCCTTATATGCAAGTTTGAATCACATGAATAAAAGGGCAATAGGGGAATACAATTACTATTATTATATAATGATATTTTTCATGCACTTCCATTGGGCTAAAAGTCATCTCGTGATCAAATTAAACAATGTAATTACCTGGCATGTGCAAGAAAAGTTGATTGAAAAAGTGTTATTGACCAGAGAGTGCTTATCTTCCTTGGATTCAATTTTGATTATGTAAGATCTGAAAAAAGTTGCTTTATATACTTGGGTTAATGGTGCTTCCAAAATAGAATGAAGATTTGAAATGACAACACATCGTAACAACAATGGCAGCAGACGTCGGCATTGTCGACTAAAGAAAAAGATGCTTTGTCCATTGTCAAAATATTACAATAAATTACAACATTTTTTCAATATGAAGTGATATTATATCCATATGTTGAAAAGTTGTAAATGTTGAATTTTGTGTGCTATAAAGCATTTTTAATAGCTGAAATCAAGTAGTTTTGCCTTTTTTGAAATTTTTTACCAATTTCATAATAAAACAATTATAGCACCAATTTGAGGTCAATATATATTAAATTGACCTCAAATAAGTGCTACATGTACAGTATCTGGCTTTTAAAAGCAAACAACCCTTTTATAGGGGTGGTATAAAATGCAGGTTTGAATAATTTTGAATAGTTATTATACTCTACTGACAGTGGGAATTGTTGAAATTAAAACACAATGGTTCTCTTTGAATTTTTTTTTTTTTCAATGCTGAAAAAATATTTGTTCTATTGAAATGAAGAAATGGGATAAGAATGAATTACTTGCAGTTACTGTCACTGAAACTCAAACAAGTGGACGGATATAAAAGGGGGTTTTAAACCCCTGGAACCCCCTCTACCTCCCACTTGGTCTGCCACTGTTAATCCAGTCCACCTTAAAATAATGGACTGTCATTTTCTTCTATGTTTTGCTCATGAGAGATAGGGTTTTAAGTCATTTGAGAAACAATTACATGACATAACCCTCAGGGGAACACAACATCCCCTTGTTTGGAAAAATGACTGCTGGACCTCTAAACAAAAATTCAATGTAACCAAATAATTCTGTCCGTGGAAATAAACAAAAAACACATTTTAGTATGGTTTTTTCCATATCTCACTTTGCAGAGATATGTAGCATGTACAATTTATTTTACTTCTGCAGACACATTTTATTTATATAGTTAATCTATAAAGATTTTAGAAGCCTTTTTTATGAGCAGAAATCAAGCTTTAGACATCTTTTATTATACAGACAACTGTATTACTCAAACTGTCAAAGCCTCATATATCATTCTATCTTCTTTTTTATGTAAAACATAAGCAAGATTTTGAATTTGTCATTGTCATTCTGATGCTTGAAGGAAGTTCTGCCATTATATCTCAATATTCCTGTATAAATAATTGATAGAATGAAGAAAGACTTAATAGAAGAAGAAACATTTAGCCTGTAAATGATGTCTATAGGTCAACAGCATTGACCTGTCCGCTCGACCTTTCATTAGGAATATTCAAATATGGTGGTCTATTCAGTACATGGGTAGTGTTAGGATTCGCAGTATTCATAAACATTGCACATTTTTTATGACATAGAAGATATGTCCTCCCTAAACATACATGTACTGGTCCATGTTAAATTTTTAAATAAAGGTCAAGTGGACAGGTCAATAAAGTTTTTCTATACAATCCGTGTTTATGATCAACATTAGGACATATTTTGATTGGCGTTATCGATCAGGAATAGCCTAAATCTACTCGGACATTTTATTTTATGTTCTTGCAATGTCATCATTTTAATGATACTGTCATTACCTACTTTGGCTTTTATAGAACATTTAATATTTGTTTCTTGTTTGCCTGATATTAACTTGACCTTTGACCCTTCTGGTGACTTGTGATCTGTTCTATCTTGTAGATAAATTCCGCATCTTGATGTAAATTATGAGGAACGTTTCATTGTAGACTATTAAATTCTTTTGCCAAACACTCAACATTTAGAAATGAAAGTCACTGGCTTCTTTGGAAGAACTCTTAAAATCCAATGCCCCATGTTAACATTGATGGGAAAGTTTGTAACCAAGGAAACAAAATATTGTGGTAGCTTGATTTTTATATTTGTTGACTTGCATTAAGTACAAAATTTCTGGTAAGTTTTGTAACCAAGGCAACACACATGTTGTGGTAGTTTAATTTTAATTTTTAAAAAAGAACAAAATTGTTTGAAAATTTGCTAACATTGATGGATTTTTTTTATTTTCAAATTTGAGTATTCTTTGACTTAAAGAATTTCAAAATGGATTGGGATTTTGGTAACTAAGACTACAGAAATGTTGTATAGCAGAAAATCTTGTAAAACTGATTAAATATCAATAATGGTTTGAAATATTGAGTCAGCCTTGAATACTGTTAGCATTAATTGGTCTATTGGTTTCGTATTTCATAGGAAAACGTGAAAATTTTAATCTTGTAAATGGAATGATGAAATAATGAGTGTACCTAGCATTCTGTTTTGTTCCATTTTCTTAAAACTCTTAAAAGAAATATTAAGTCAGGTTGATGAACTTTCTCAGGTGTTGTTGTAAGCAGCTGACCTTAGTTATTAATCTGGACGACTTTGAATCCAATTATGATGAAATCCATCCCTGTTATTGTTGAAACTTGATAATTCCATCTTGTCTCGATTTTAGATCAGGTTTTCATTAACATCTTAGGTTTCATTATTGCGAATATCACTTCACCTAGCTTCCGAATACATTTTTTCTTTTCACTTACACAACCATGTTTTGTCAAATCCTAATAAGCTCCTAAAAGAAAACTTTGTGTTCCTCTTGTTTTTGGTCTGTCAAAGTTTTTATTATATGCCTGTTTCTAGAATCTAGATGTATTGTGGTGTGGTGGGTCAAACTCTGTAGGTGGCTTGGTAGCTTAGTGGGTAAAGTGTCCTGTTAGTATTGGGAAGGTCCCAGGGTCAAGTCCCGGCTTGGCATATGCATTTTTTCATGTTTCCTGTTACATTTGGGAGCTCATCTGACTCTGGTTTCAGTTCAATGTAGCTAAATCAAAAAAAAAAAAAAAAAGGAAGGGAAGAATGTGGCTGGCTAAATACAATAGATGGTGGGGTAGCTGACAGTGGGTAGAGCATACCACTAGTATTGGAAAGGTCCCGGGTTGTAGTTCCGGTTTGACTGCTGCATTTTTTCCCTTTCCTGTCACAGTGGTAGTGTGTTTTCTATGTAATAGTAGTTTCGACATACTTCTCTAATACCATTGTAGATTGTTTTACAAAACGTAATATGTCTAATTACCAAGATATAATATGAAGTTTGCTAGAAGAGAAGATAACTCTTGAGAAAAATTCTCAAGTTGTCTCCCTTTGAAATTTAATTTTTTTTTAAATCTGGCCTGCTCCTCCTACACCACTTAACAGTACAGGACATATTTTAGACTAGAGCCTTATACAATACATTTTTTCTTTTCGCATTTAAAAACCTGATGCTACTAAGAATAATTTTTTCAAGTTCATTGACTACGTACTTTGGCTAAGAACATCTAGGATGGCAACTGATGACATAAGAAATAGACATTACCTAAAATGTTTTAGTCATTTGGGGGTATTTTGTCTAAAAATAAGACTCGTAATGTACAATGACATCAGATTATGTCGCTAAGATACATTGTTTTCAAGGATATCATTGTCTGGTATCTTATGATGCTTCCCATCTTATGTAATTTTATTTACTATATCGTCTTTATGTATTCTGTCGGAAAACTTATCTAAGTCGATAATTAATTATAAAATGCAATAGAAACTGTAAAAAAACCCTCAAAATATCAAAAATATTAGCTGTTTATCTAAAGTCAGAATGTGATGTCTGTAGAGAGAGAGAAAAAAAAAACCAACAAAATATTACCATGTGATTCCACTTAACATTTTTACAGAACAAATTATTTCCATTGGATATGAAATCATATCAATTCACAATTTCCTGTAAAAATGATGTAATTCTGAGAATTTCCGTGGTAAGGATTTTTCAAATATCTTACACAAATGTCAAGGAGTGTCGATCACATGGTACAACGGCAAATCCCATTAATTAATTAGTTAACTATCATAATTATGCTGTATATTTATTAACATAATTATGACGTTATGAGTTATGTCTGTATATTATTTAACTATATTAACACAATTATATATGATACATGGCAAACCTCTTTGTTATTAGTTGAGCCAAAATGTGCCAAATACATGTAAGCTGAAAATATCTTCAAATATGAAAATCACAAAAATCCACCATTGTTGTACACTTCATCACAATAACAAAAGTACCACAAGGGAGGGGACAATATACAGTCAAACCTGTCTATAAAGGCCACCCAAGGGAACCATAAAAAGTGGGTTTTATGGGCAGGTGGCCTTTATATACAGGTTAAAAATATGAATAAAGAACAATTGGAATACTATTCTAGTGGCCTTTATAAGCAAGTGGCCCTTATATAGAGGTGGTCTTTGAGGCATGTTGGACTTAATGTGTTTTATTTTGATTCTACCAAAGGTTCTAATCTTCATTTGCCCAGTGTCAAATTGATCTAACACCAGCATTAGGTCCTTTAGAAGAGGCCTTAAAAACCAATGTACTGTGTCAAGGTAGGCATGACATGTTATAGAACCCTCCCTGCATGCACATTGCCCTGATTGCACTGCAAAGATCAAATTTTCCTTGACTTACTGGTGACATATCATTATAAGTGAACTAGTCCTTACTAAGACATAGAATGTCTTTCAATCAATCAATGAATAAAGAAGTCATTACAGATCACATGGACTCTTACCACCAAGGTTCAAATTCACTATATAGCAGGCTTATCCTACTGTGAAAAAATTTGTAAGTTTTAGTGATGATAGGGGTACTCAGTTTCCTCTTCCATTCTATATTTGTCTGCCTTGATATAAGTGAAAAATAAATCTTCACAGGAGTGTAAAACAAGATTACTTCACTCTACTCTTGGTTTGTGAAATGTTTATACATGTACAGTCAACTCTCTTTACAACGGCACCCTTTATAACGGCATATTCAGTTAACGGCAAAAAATTGTTGGGAACAAATCCATCGCAGCGTTATTATAACACTTTATAACGGCATATTCGGCTACCGGCTCCGGCAATGAAAAGTCGGGAACAAATGTACAAAATAAACACTAATTTTGTTTGTTATAACGGCACTGCTAATCGGCAGAAGATCAGACGGTATCAAACACACCATGCCTTCAGGCATCGCTGCACACGGCTACACGGCTACACAGCTTCACCGATTGTTTATACAGGTGACAGTGACACTGATTGCCGATAGAACACCTGCATGCGTTGTGGTCAGTAATTAATAGGTACCCATAATTAAATTTACCTGACGGTAATTATCGGGATGATTATCACTCGAATGAGATATACCGGCTAGTGAGCAAAACTTTTGAGTACGTGTATATATCACCATTTTCAAGTAAACTCAATAAAATCAAACCTCAAATAAGTACTTTAATTTTCTTTGAAAGCTAAAGCTGGTTAAATTAAACATCTCAGCTGAGAAAAATCGTTTGTAACATGTTCTGTCGGCATACAAATTCAGCATCAAAGACATTTTTTTCAGGATGTCCCTTGGAATTTAGGAAGTGACGTTATCAATGAATTTCATTGGATTAGACATGTGTTGATACACATAACAACGGGAATTCCCAGAATTTTGTGTCCTCTTTAATTCATAATTACCAAAAAATTATAACTTTTTATTAAATAAATAATGATGTCAGGTGAATGAAATCTGCATTAAATAACGGTATATGTGCGTTGTTATTTATTTCAAGTTATCAAGACTTCTTTCATTTTTTGACTTACTCTTTTCGTGAAAGGGAGATAAACAGTACAGTGCTGTGTGCAAATTCACGGGAAATTGCATTCCGATTTGGAAGCACATAAATTCAAAACGGGAATGTTACATATGATAAGCAACAGTTCAATGAATACTAGGCATCAACAACAAAAGTTCCAGTTGCATACAAACACTAGAACAAACCTAATAGCGATGGTCTGTTAAAAAGCCCACCTACACACTGTTTGAAATTTCATCTACTGGTAAATACGACAAAAACGATCAGGTAGAATTGATTAAACTTTATTAAAATTAAATTAGTGATAATTTGATCATATTCTAAAAGAATTAATCATTTTCTGTTGTGTCTACAATGCAATACATTGTCTTGTACATTGGCTCTCTACTACAACCGGCATGTCTGGCGTATGTACATAACTTGAATCAGGGGACGTAACTCTTACAAAATTATGCTAAATTCATTACAACAGCACATTCTTTACAACGGCAAAACTGCTGATCACGGAGATGGCCGTTATAAAGAGTGCTGACTGTAGTTGCATTTTTCCAGTAATTTTTGTCTAAATGCCAATTTCTGTATGAAATGAACAGCAAATTTAAATAAAGCTGTCAGCAGCATTTAATTAAACTGCATGAACAATAAACATTAGAATCCTATAGCTTTTGAAAGTGTTCTGATAATATTCTCTGTGGTAAGTTTCAAAGTAATTAATGATTGGATATTGACATTATTGTTTCTCATCAATTTCTGATTGCATAGTGAATAATGAAGGTGATGTTTTTCATCAATTCTGATTGGACATCTATTGTTTCAAATCAATTTCTGATTGGATAATGACTGTAGGTTATGTTTCTCATCAATTTCTCATTGGATAATGACTGTCAGTTATGTTTTTCATCAATTTCTGATTTGTTAATAAGTTTTAATTAAACAGTTGGTTCCACTTACAGCCTCTGTAAATCAAACTGTCAGTTAATTTATTATCTGTTGTACAATATAAGCCATAACAAGCGTCTAATTACAACGTCTAGGTGAGAAAATCAGTGCTCATCTGCTTAATTAAAGATTTATTTTCATCAAGGGTGCAATTATTTATAATCTAGCTGGGTTAGAAAATTAAGTTATTGGAACATCGTGGTGTGCAACATAAAAACACTTTTTCTGTCAGCTTGGTTTTTTTTGTAGTAATTATTATATCTAGTTTTAAATGTAAAAAATCATATGTGCCCTTGTGAAAGGTTCATGCGAAGGTCTCCATCTTTGTACCCAAGGCGAGGGGTAGGTCACAGTTTGTTCAATTGGTGTTGACAGCTTCTGAAAAAAGGGTTAATTCAACATTGTTGGCCTTTACTGATTAGGTCAGCACCAGAAAAAAAAAACCTAGAGTGATTTTGGATATTAATAAGCAGCATATTGGCTTAGTGGGCTGGCACTCTAAGAAACCAAAAGCACTAATGTCTGCAAAACACAAAAATATTTCCACACAAAACTTGCACACTACCCTTGAATTATGTTGACATTAATCTATTTCCTCCCAACCCCTCCCTCAATCCCACCTCCTAACTGTAGTGGACTTGGTTGATGGTTTGTCTGGCACTTTGCAGACATCACACAATATGGATGTTCAATCTATCTTTATTGACTGACCATGTCATACCACATCACATACAATATTGACGTCATACACTTATGCTATGCTATACAAATAGGATATGAATCTGGATATTACATCAACCCCCCAAAAAAAGAAGAGAAAAAAACAAAAAAACAAAAAAAAAACATCACTTTTGTTAAAAATAGTCAATGCACTATAAAATGGAAGCTACAACCAACCACGATATGAATCCGGATATTACACCAACCCCCAAAAGAAAGGGAAAACAACAACAACAACAGCAAAATCACTTTCAAAAATAGTCAATAAACTAAAAAATTGAATCTACAACCAACCACTGTAGTTTGCTGAGAAAAACCCATTAAGCAGTAATCTTATGTTGTACAAAGTTCTCCATTTCATGTCTATATGCATTAGCCAGTCATTTTTCAGGTATTTTAAATGTCCTTTAGGGGGTAATATCTTGCAATTTCAACACAGCTACTGTCGATAAATTGAAAAATGAAGCCAGAATCAGTTAGTAATCACTGATGGTAAAATTCTGTCCACATGTTTCTAGGATGTTAACAATGATCTAGTGATATAGTGTGTCAAGTTTGACCTGGCCATTTGACCTTTAATTTGAATACTCAAACAGACACCAATTGTGTAATTAAGGGGCTAAATAAAGTTAATATATAGGGATAGATGATAGTAATACTTGGTACCAGGTGTTTATGTTAATTCAACAGACTGTCCTACCTAAATCAATCAGTCCTATTAACCCAATATAATATCCAAATTAAAGGTCAAATGGCCAAGTCAAACTTGACACACTATACTCAAGGATCTGTTTTGAACCTAATCAATGGTGACAATACTCTAATTAATTTGTTTCATTGGCTTGGCATGAAATGGATTTGATGTCACAACAAAATAGGTTTATTGGTTAAGTCAGCTGTAGTATCTTTTGTGAAATAGGATTATTCCTTACCATCTTGACAGCATGAACTATTGCAACTTAACTAATGTATTTGATAAAACTTGTATCCTGAGGTTTTACCAACTCTGCAGCATTTTGAATTTTATTGATTAGTTATTTATATGTTTTGGTGCAATATTGAAGTTAGGTACTTTTTTTAGTCTGTTGATGGTGTATTGCATTTTAGGATTGAACATTTTAGCTTCAACATCTGTATCAAGTGTTAGAATCAGGAAGCAAACTGACAAACTTTCTCAGACAAAGATTGTTGCTCAAGTGGGGTTTGAACCAATATATTGAGAGGCACAGTGATCCAAAAAGAGTGGGCTTCATACCACTCAGTCACCTAGGACCCCTGGTTAACCACAAGTACCACAGTGATTTTAGGATAACCAATGAAAAACAGACTTTTCCTCGTCACTGTTTCATTTTTCATATCATTGAACACAGGTAAATCAAACACCTGTAAAATAAATGTTTTTGATAATCAGTGCTAGAATCCTTTTGGTGTGTAAAGTAGCTTAGTTGGTAGAATGGGAGGTTGTGGGTTCAAACCCCGATCAGACTTCAAAGTGGATAGTTGCTGTTGTTCTTTCACCCAGGCACTGGCATAACAAAATGAAAGTTCTTTTGTATGGAAACTTAAAATAAATGAGGTCACATGTGATGGTAGGCTTGGCAGGATAAAGAACGCTGCTGTATAGTGACATTAACGCAACACACGGGAAAATATTTCTGAATCATCGCCTATACCTGGCAATGTCTCAATATCAGTGAAATATTCTTGACTGGGATGTTATACACCATTACTCACCCACCTTACTCAATCATCTTAATGTGTGCCTGTTTAAGAGGCATTACATTCAGTTAAATTGTAAATTTCAAAGTTCACAGTTTTTTGGTGTAATCTTATCTTGATACATTTTAGAATATTGATTTTAAAAAAAATATGTTGATTTTTATAAGCAAGTTACGTAATTGTGCTGATAAACAAATCGTCTTCTCTAAATTAAAACAGAATGAAACAAAGAGAGAAAATTAATTGGTTGTCATAGCAATAAATACGTAAGCATTCAATTAACTTAAGTGTTTACTTGATACCATCTTGTAAGATATAGATATAGTTCCTTATTGTTGTAATGTTTTTAAAATTGCATCAGCAATTTTTCAGCTATTCACGATAAGTAAAATTTATGCATTAATCTCTAAAAGAAAAAAGAAAAAATAAATAAATAAATAAAAATAATAAAATGAATATTTTCAAAAAATAAAATGGATTTACTGAAGTCGTGACATTGAATTATTCAGAATATTCATAGAAAATTCAATAAGCTTCAATACATGTTTTAATATGTTGATTTTCAAAGAAAATCGAGCATAACTCAGGTGTCACAACACACAGTGAGTCTGATAGTTGATCATTAAGATTACTGATTGTAATATGAAAAACTACCAATTTTGGACAAAAACTATGGTCAAAATGATCTTCAATGTTGTTATAAGTAGGGCTGTACCAATATACAGTCAAACCTGTCTATAAAGGCCACACACAGGAACCAGTAAAAGTGGCCTTTATGGTCAGGTGGCCTTTATATGCAGGTTAAAAAATATGAATAAAGAACAATTGGAATACAATTTTACTGGCCTTCATAAACAGGTGGCCCTTATATAGAGATGGTCTTTAAGGCAGATTGGACTGTATATTAGTAATACTTATTTAATGTATATTGCAATACACTTTAAAAACTTGGCAATATATTGCAATACAATTTCTACTGTATCGTTACAGTCCTATAGTAGTTATGATCTTCACATCCTACTCATTTTACAATCATTTAAACTATTTTTCTATGCTATCCAACAACTAATCCAACTATGTAGCAAGGATTACCTCCCTTTAACCAGTCAGATGTGGAATGCAATATTATCTGCAGTTAATTCTTGATTGACACAATATGTCACAGGTATTGAGGCAATTCAGTTTACATGATAGAAAAAACAATTACTGGTGATTAATTTGAAACTTTCTCCCTCTTGGGGTTACTGATGCAACAATTTATTAATCGACTTGAAACATCAATTTTACAAATGATAAAAGTAAAATTTGCTAAACAAGTAATCAGCCATGTTTGAATGTTGATATGGAAGACAGTTTTACATGATAACATTATCTGTTGTGACTTTAAGCAACCCGTGTAAATCCAATGACATCATTACTTGTATTTATACATCAAACCATTCGTTAAACTGGCTGTTTGTTTGTTGCTAATTGTTTCTCGCCACCTGATAATTTGATTATAAAATGGTATTTTTGTGTTTATATTGATAATTGCGAAATTAAGCTTAAAAGCTTTTAATTGCTGAGTCACAATGTGATGTTTTAAACCATTAATTGATATTGTATTTCTATATTCAGTTGAGTTACCCGGTAGTCAATATTTTGTTTCTGAAACTTTTCATTGAAAGATATTTACATGTATGATGTTTGATTGTATTAAACTCTGTTTGAGACCAAATGAAGTTATAGGACTATAATTACATTTGATAATGTGACTCAACTCTTGATTACGCCTATACCCGTGATTGGCTGTTCCAGCAATTGGAATTGCATGTCATACACTAGGATTGTTTTAAATTTATTTCAGGATTCAAAAACAAAAATAAGATTTTCAAAAATATAAGCATTGAACTATAAAGAAATGGCGTTTATAGTGCTATAACTTCCATTGTCGTACAAAGCAAACTAATCATAACGAGCTAGCGTGCGTTATTCAGTTTGCGTTGCACAGCAATGGAAGTTATAGCACTATAAACACCATTTCTAGATAGTTATGGTTAAGTTAAACATAAGTTTTTTCATCTCATTATTGATATTTTGTTCATATTCTGTTAACTAATTGAATTTTCTGGAACTTTTTATTGAAGGAAAAAGTTTAATCATCTCAAAAACCTGATATCTCATGTTTTGGCAAATAAGGTAAAAGATAATTTAAGTACTGTGAATTGAATAATTATTAACTCAAACTGAAATGTTTTGATCAAATAAATTTGATTAACTACAGAACTTGTTTTGATAAAATTCATCATAAATTTATTGTTTGGAGGTCTGTATGTTTGTATCATAATGAAGAATTTCTCCCAAAGTGGGAACATTTTTTCTCTGGGGTTACAAATGTCATGCAATTTTCAATAAAATTCTCTTGAAATTGAATTTTTTTTATTTGTCATAAAATCACATTTCCCTAACTCTATTACTACAACTTTTGGTTTGACAAAAAATCCAATTTTCATATTTACATGAGGTTTTAGCTTAAACTTTTGCAAAAAAAATGTATTTCTGTTATCATAAATACTAAACATGTAAAACAAGTAAAAAAAACAACAACATGTAAGCTATTTCTGAGGCCTTAGTGGCCAAGTGGTCTAAAGCACATGCTTGCAGATCACATCACCTCAGGTTTTGATCCCACTAAGGGGATGTCTCGATATAAGTGAAATATTCTTGACTGGAACGTTAAACACTATTACTCAACTCCCACTAGTTCAGATCTTAATGTTAGAAAAAAAAGTCAGTTATCTTGCTGAGGATTAGTGGTTTCTTCTGGACACTGGCCTTCCACCATCCTAGAACTGACCGACTCATATAAAAGTGAAAACATTTTGACTGAGGCGTAAAACACCATTAATCCAATCCAATCCATTCCCAAGGTATTTCTGGTAGGACACTACTGAACATAAAGTAAAAAAAATGTTAATAATATGCCAAAACATTAGCATTCCTGAAATACTTACATGTATTTACTGGTACTTTTAGATATTTGTTTCCATGGTGACAGAAATGTATTATTACTATCTTTATTACCTGCATTAGAAATATAAATAATCAGTAATAATTTTAAAGTATGATAATAATAAATTAGCATCATCCAGACCTCACCTGATGAAAATGGTTTATTTAAATCAAAAATCAGTTATATAATATTAAAATAAGTATCACATTCTAAAAAGTTCTTAAATTTGATAAAAAAAAGTTTTGGATACTTTTCTTTTTATAAATTTTGGTTTTAAACAATATTTTACTGAATCGCTTAACATTTTTGGATAATTTAGAAATATGACTTGTTGGCCATTCAAGGAAGACAACTCCTTCAGTCTTGTGCTTTGAATGACACAACAGAGATGAGTGAGTGAAGTGGTATTGTACATCCCAATCAAGATGATTTCATGATTTAGCAGGTGCCCCTTTTTTCCCGTTTATAGATGATATTATAGACCAGATGGTGTGGTTATAGAGAGGTTATACATTTACTAATTTAAAAATTAAATTTATGAGCATGTTCAATTGTTTCTTAGACTAAAATTTGAAAACTGAATACCTGTTGATTGAATGGGGTTTTACCTTCCACCAGACAAAATAATTTTTCTCTTATATTGAGATGTCACCAGTTATAGGTGAAGAAGCAGAAATTTTCACTTGTAGTGCGCTAAGGGCATTGTGTAGGGAGGGTTCTTTAGCCTGACCAGGGATAATGGTTTTTAAAGTTCCTGTGACTTTCTTATACCACCAAGTGCTTGGCCAATAAACAGTCCCTCCTTTTTTAAGTCTTTGTCATATTCCGACCTCCCATCAGACAGAATTCTTTGGTCTGGGAGAGGTTCAATTTAAACAGGTTCCTATATACTTGACGATTAACATTCAGCAAACTAGCTCCTATTTGGAACAACAGTCAGATCTCAAAAAGAACAAAATTCCGCCTGCTAAACTCAAATGTACTCTCTGTCCTCCTGTATGGCAGCGAAACATGGAAAATGACAAAAACCGAAGACGCAATGGTAGACACCTTCCTCCACAAATGTCTAAGAAGAATTTTAAAAATCTACTGGCCACAGAAAATATCGAATGAAGAAACAAGAGCAAGAGCTGGGGCAGAAAAGATCAGCACCACAATCAAAAGAAGAAGATGGAAATTACTGGGTCACATATTAAGAATGGGAAACAACAGGTACCCAAAACTGGCACTCACCTGGACACCAGAGGGGAAAAGGAAAAGAGGAAGACCCAAAGAGACTTGGAGAAGGACCATTGAAAAAGAACGTAAGGAACTAGGTTACAACTCATGGACTGAGGCAACAAATGTAGCAACAGATAGAGGAAAATGAAGAGAGAACTTGTAAATGGCCCGATTCTCCTCACGGAGAGACGGAAATAATTATTATTATTATATACTTGACTAGACTAGTTTTAAAGGATCATTAGCAGTCTTTCTTATGACAGTAAAACAAGAATATATCAAACACCCTTACAACGAATACATTGCTAGTACTTAGTCAAATATTTGACCAGACCGCTCCTCTTTATAAGTCTAATTATAACAATATAACAAAGTCTCTTTATAGAGAAGTTAAAAATAAGAGTTCCCAGGGCAAAATCTTTGGTCTGGGAGGGGTTCACTTTAGATAGGTTTCACTGTACTTGACTAGTCTGGTCTTTAAAGGTCATTATCAATTTTACTTATTATATTATATCTTCCGGAATGTGCTTTGCTATAAAAAATATTTTTAAGAGAAAGCTATATAATGTTAACATCGTTAATAGAGTCCCCAAGACAAAATCTTTGGTCTGTGAGGGGTTCAGTTTAGATAGGACTATAGACTATTTTTAAGGACCATTATCAATCTGTCTTATTACATTATATCTTCCGGAATATGCTATGCTATAAAACATATTTTTAAGAGAAAGCTATGCTATAAAGATTGACATAGATCTAACGTTACAGGTTCCACACCCTCCATACTGCCAGTACAATGAAGTATAAATCAGCATGCTATTTAATAAAGATTGATCTAGATTATTAGAGACCGCGGTGAGCTGAGCTCGTTAAGCGACTTTCCTACTTTGGCATGTCAACTACACATTATATCACAATAAAGTTTCCATCATTATCATACAGAGTTGGCTTCTATACAAGATCAGAAGATTCAAATTTTTATGTATAGTTTGAAGGTAAAACAAATGGTTAGTGATTGTAGAAATGAAAATACAGTAAAAACCAATATAGAAGTCTAGTAATGATGTTTTACAACTAGTTCAGATTTTTAGTCAAATTGTAACAAAGTTGAACTTGACTATGTATTTGATGATGAGGGTGGGCAGGCTGGTGGCTGTTTAAGATAGTTTTCTGGACTTTTTTCCAAACATCTGCAGATATTAAACTAATATTCAGTATGCGAGTCTACCATTATGAGTAACAGTTCAAGTTTGAGTTTTCATATACAGATCACCTGTTCATTAAGACCTATGTTTATAAGTCTGCTTCATATTTGACTTTTAGAAGAACCTGTATGTAGAGACTACCTGTCCATTTAATCTAATGTTAATAGGAAAAACCTGTATGTAGAGACTACCTGTCCATTTAATCTAATGTTAATAGGAAAAACCTGTATGTAGAGACTACCTGTCCATTTAATCTAATGTTAATAGGAAAAACCTGTATGTAGAGACTACCTGTCCATTTAATCTAATGTTAATAGGAAAAACCTGTATGTAGAGACTACCTGTCCATTTAAACCAATGTTAATAGGAAAAACCTGTATGTAGAGACTACCTGTCCATTTAAACCAATGTTAATAGGAAAAACCTGTATGTAGAGACTACCTGTCCATTTAATCTAATGTTAATAGGAAAAACCTGTATGTAGAGACTACCTGTCCATTTAAACCAATGTTAATAGGAAAAACCTGTATGTAGAGACTACCTGTCCATTTAAACCAATGTTAATAGGAAAAACCTGTATGTAGAGACTACCTGTCCATTTAAACCAGTGTTAATAGGTCTCTTTGTTTCATTTTTAACAAAAACATACATCTATATTATGAATACCTGTCTATTAAAACCACTGTTAACATGTCTCTTTGTTTCATATTTGAACTAAAGAGAACATATAAAAAAATTACCTGTCCATTAAGACCTCTGTCCCTTTATATCATAACCTAAGTGGTAAAATTAAATGAAAACAAGTAAAACTTTTATATTAAGGGCATTGACACAAGAACCCTTTCCAGATTGAACACTGTCTTGGATAGGATACTAGGCATATAACTAACTTAATAAATAATACCAAAGTTATAGATGGACACTATCCTTATTTATGTGTTTCCTGATGTCAGGTTAATTTTGGGGGGGCCAATGACACAAGTACTACTTCTAGATTAAACACTGCCTAGGATACCAGGATAATAAGACCAGAATTATCGATTATCATTCATGTCTCTTTATCCATATTTGTGTGATTCCTGACATCAGGATATATATATATCTTCTTTTTTTTTTTTTTAAATTTTGGGGTCAATGACACAAAAGCTGGTCCCTTCTAGATTAAACACTGCCTTGGTCAGGATACCAGGATAACTAACCAACTAAATAAACAATACTACCATTTTAGATTGCCGTTGGTGTCTCCTCTATCCATATATGTGCGGTTTCTGGTATTAGACAAAGCTATATTTGGTGATGAGAATTGATAAATGAAAACGAACAATATATTTCCTGAGGGACTAGAAAATTAATTTGGCTGACATTAATGTACACACGACCATTGCAAATAGTCCCGAAGATATAATTTTGTGGAATAAATTGGTCATTACTGGTGTTGATTTTATTATTTCTTTATATCGCTACTTATTATGATTATATTTCCGGATTTTTTCTGATATTTCTTTTATCTATCTGGTGTTTTATTAGAATGACGATATGTTTTATTATTGATTCAATATCAGATACTAAGAACCAATAGAAAAAATGTCGATTTATGGTGCAGACAAACAAAGTTGACCTGTCAGTTTGACCTTTCATTAAAATATTTATAAAGGACCAAATATGTCTATGTATAGGGATCACAGGTGTTTTATTTTGTATACATCACAAGAAATAGGGTACTCACCTCATGGACTACACCTGTTCACTGTGGGTGGATCCTCCTATATAAATATTTCTAATAAAAGGACAATCGAACAGGTCAATGTTGTTTGCCTAAAAACAATATGATATATAGGCTATATGCTCACACCAGGTCAAATTCATTTGTTTTTGTAACCGGATAAGTTGTAGATGTATAGCGAAATCCTTCAGAATCATGTAATTTATAAAAAAAAATGGTAGACAAAGCCAATAGATTCTACCTCCAAGTTTTTAATTTATGACCTCAAAGAAACAAGTAGGATAATGAACAAAAAGAAAATTCTCATGTGTGGCTATTTGTGCTTAGTCAGCAATTTTTATACAGCCTGTTTCTAGAAACAGGATATATTAATGGTAGTGCATTGTCTGTTGTCCATAAATTTATCATTTTGATATGTGTCCTTACAGTTTTTCTGGCTTACTCCTCCAATATGGTAAAGGACATTTTTTTATCCCCCACCCTTCGAAAAAGGAGGGTGGTATTAAATTCAAGTTTTCATCTGTTGGTATGTCTGTCTAAAATTCTTGTGTGTGCTTATTCTCCAAAACTATGATGCACTATTTCACGAAACTTGGTGGAAAGTATCAACATAGATAGGAAATGTTCATACCATTAACCCGAGCTGGTTTGCTAATTTTTCTTGGAGTTATGGCCCTTTGAGCATAAGTGAAAATCATAAAAAAGAACTTGCTGGCAGAGGATCCTAATTCACTGAATTTGCCTGTTTTCTTTTTTTTTTCTAAACTTGGTATACATGATTATCAGGATATGGCGCTGTGTACGCCAGAAGAGGGGGTAACTGGGTGCAATTGTTTTGTTTTAATTTGTTTTCGCATGGATCTGAGAGATTAACAAGTCCTTGAAATAAAACTTTGTCATGGCAAATATTTAATTTTTCAATGAATCATATTTGCATTGACCCTGACTCATGCAACTATAGGCATTTTTAACGGCCAGTCAAGACTCTTTCGCTTATGTGAGTGGTAAGTTCAGGATTGTGGAGGAAACCAGAGTGCCTGGGAAAATGAAATAATGTTTTTTCTAGCAGTAATTATCTGAAGCGAATATATTCCAATTGACAGTCCTTCTTTGACCTATATATTTCCATCTAGAATCAATTAATGGAATAATTTGTCCATACTCATGGCATCATGAAATATTTATTAAGCATTTAGCGATGTTAAATGGTGATCTTTATCGGCGGATAAATTGTATCAATATTTGTCTATACCCATCTTCATTCGGGGATGATTGTAATCTTTATTTGTTTATGTTCTCTATAATTGACTGTTGTGTAACCATGACAAACAAATTCTACTTCAAAAATGTCAGAATTTTCAAAAAATCAATCTCAAGTGGACAATATCGGAAAATTAGCAAAAGTTAAAAAAGTTGAGTCATTTTGCTGTTTATTAACAAATCTCTAATGATGTTTCATCGAATACCATATTGGCTTTTTTTGCATACATATTAACTTGTGAATATTGACCAGGGATTTGTGTATGAACGAAGAGTGAAGACCGATAAAGTACATGTAGCTCCGTAAATAAAAATGTCTACATTGATGTTCGTTCTCATTTGTCTTGAATTCAAATAAATTCTATGATTTATGACATGATTTGGAAAATCGATATATATATGTAATAAAGAAGAATTAAATTAAAACGAGAAATATAATCTCGAGTTCTTGTTAGCAATTAGGAGTAATAGATGATGGATTCACGCCAGATCATACGGGGGATGATCTATCTATGACAGAGTCTGTTAGTTAGTTTGCTAAGTGGTAGTACATATTTTTTGCAGTCTTATTTTTCGCAGTTTTAAATTTTACAAGAAATGCTTGTTTAACCTTCCAATTATTCCTTCAGTGTTTCATTTAAAACATTATTCTGATCTTGTTATTTAGAAATCCCATGCTCTCGTAAGTTGTAAATTTCATGCTCCTGTAAGTCTAAAATTCTTTACTTGTAAGTTAAACATTCCATGCATTTGTAAAATAAAAACTCCATGCTCATGTAAGTTAAAAATTCCATGCTCTTGTAAGTTAGAAATGTCATTCCTTCAGTGTTTCATTTGGAATGTATTCTGCTCTTGTGAGTTAAAAATTCCATGCTCGTGTAAGTTAAAAATCCCACGCTATTATAATTTCAATATTCCATGCCCTTGTTAGTTAAAAAAATGTCATGCCATTGTTAGTTCAAAAACCTCATGCTCTTGTAAATTAAAAATCCCGTGGTCTTGTAAGTTCAAAATACCATACGAGAGAGAGAGAGAGAGAGAGAGAGAGAGAGCTTTAAGAAAATCCAAGCTTGAAAATTGTGTTTATTGGGAAACCAGTTAAGTATATATGATAAATTATTTCATTCCATAAATAAAAGTTTCTTGGATAAATAGCATGTCTCTACATTCACATAAAACTGCTTCAAATTAAAAATTTACAACCTTAGTTTTATTGGCTTTCTAGGGTTTTAGCATAAAACTCAATCAAACTTGTATTTACATGTATTTTAAGAAGAAATATTGTTTCCTAAAGTATTCTGTACCATTTTGTTGATGTTTATTAGTTTTAGACCTAAATTGGATATTAGAAACCAGTAATTTTTTTTCTGTTTTTATTAAGTCAGATAATAAATTAGGTCTGCTATTACGTATAGTTTGTCTTTTTTTGACATGGCAGAAAATATAATAATATAATGGTACCATCTTCCCTGTTTTTTTGTAATTAGCTAACAGTCAACAAGTATGGAAGATTTTACATTTATTCTAGCTCTTTTAATCCTTTGAAGAACTTTTTTTTAAGAAAGATTAATGAAAATTTGATCTCAAAGTGAAAAACTACAAGTAGTGACTGTTCTTTTGCCAAGCACTGGGCATTGCAAAATGAAAGTCACAGTTCTTTTGGTTGGGAACTTAAAACATAAATGTCACGGTAGGCATGACACAAAAAGAACCCTCCCTGCACATAGCCCTTCAAATTTTCTGCTACTTCAGCTATAGCTGGCAACGTCTTGATATGAGTGAATTGTTCTTGACCGAGACATAAAACCCTATTCAATCAATCAATCAAGAGTCAATTCTGAAAAAACTGCTAATGCAATGTTAAACAACATTATAACACAGTGGTAGTGTTTGGTTTTCTTTACATACAGGTTTTACTGTAGCTTCCCTTAAACATAAGATTAGTCTTCAAAATGCTTCAAAATGATTTTCTTCACATACAGTAAAAGCATTCATTGCCACTATTTATTTGGCAATATAGATGGGTTTAATTAGCATTAAAACAAGAGAGACTTATAAAAAACATAGAAGAAATGGATTTTTAAAATTTAAAATATCTTGGCAATAAACACGGTGGTAATTAATTTAAATTGTAAGGAGGATTTGCTATACAAGTAAAATAGAGGGAAAAATAAATTAATATTTAAAATAATGGGAAAAAATAGGTTGATATTTAAAATAAAGGGGGAAAGTAGATTAATAGAATCAACGTGTAAATTTGCTTTAACAAAAGTCTTGATATTTATTGTTTAAAAATGAATGGCTGTAAACAAAGTCATTAAGTTAAATTCAGTATTTCCTGTTATGTGTTTATATTATTTTTATTTTAGCCTTTCATTTTGTATTTTTTCACACTTTAAAGACCGGCAAATCAATGTTTCAAAGGTTAACACATTGAACAAGTATACCAGCTTGCAGTTATTAAAATATTTTTTTTGTGCCCAGAATTAAACTACAAAAAAGAACTCAAAACCAATTTCCCCTGTCTCAGTCCACACTAAAAACACCTCTGTAGAGTTTGAAAAAGCAAAGTCCACCTGTGGCGGCTAAAGAGAATGCTCACAATTAGAAGCCATTGAAACAGACTTAGCAACATAAGACTTTCATCTTCAATTTCCTCCATGGACTCTTTATTTAATATAAGATTTGATATTTCTTTTATAATATTTTTTTAATGTCGTCTAATGCAATATCAAAACGTTCCACTTTCCCTGAACATTGTATCAAATTTCACTTATTATAAATGCCAAATCTTTGTCATTTCAGTTTTTATTTGACTGTATGTCTATGCCTGCTTATATTTCCAATCCAAAATGTCATACATATCACATATCATTATGAAAGATAACACAGTTATTATTCCTTTAGGTTTCTTAGTGCAAAGGAAAATGTTTAGGTGACACTGGTAAAACATTCTTTTAAATATTATTATACCCCCCTGCAAACTAGTTTGAGGGGAAATAAAGGAATTACCACATTTGTTTGTCTGTCCATGTAAAATTGTGTCTATGCCATATCACACAGCTGCTTTGAACGATTGTAATAGAACTTCACATAAATAATCTTCATTGTTCAAAGGTGTGTTATGACCTTGAACCAAGGTCATATTGGAAAGGTCAAGGTCAAAGGAAAACATTTAATGTTGGGGAGGGTATTTGGCTCTCAAGGGACAGTTCTAATTTTATGTCTACATCTACTAATATTTCCCATCCAAAATGTCATCACATATCATTATGGAAGATAACACAGATATTATGCATTTAGGTCTCTTGGTGCAATGGAAAATGTTTATGTGCAAATAAAAGTAGTCATTTGATTAATTCTTCTGTTAGAATTTAGTTACAATATTAGATGACACCGGTAAAACATTTTATTTTATTTATTCATTTATTTTTTATGTAACCAAAAAGGCAGGGAAAATTTGCAGGCAATTTATCTGACATTCTGGAGTTATTTGTAGACAATTTATCTGACATTCTGGGGTTATTAGCTCACCTGGCCAAAGGCCATGTGAGCTTATGGCATGGCGAGGCGTGCGTGCGTGCGTGCGTGCGTCCGTGCGTCCGTGCGTGCGTCAGTAAACTTTAATCTTCTCCTCCGAAACTACTGGGCCAAATGAAACCAAATTTGCCATGGAAGGTCCTTGACAGAGTCTAACTATAGTTTGTTCAAATCATGACGATCGAATATCCAAGAT
Organism: Anadara kagoshimensis; assembly: GCA_021292105.1. NCBI lineage: Eukaryota > Metazoa > Mollusca > Bivalvia > Arcoida > Arcidae > Anadara > Anadara kagoshimensis. Next base: position 23,857,854 of record CM037860.1, on the reverse strand, counting down.
GGCCGCTGTTACTAAAAATAGACAAAACCTAAAAAAATCTTCTCTTGAACCACTCATTGGAGGCAAAAACTGATGTGATATTTGGATTCTACCTAGTCTTAACCTTTAAGTTTGTTCATTTCATGAAATTTGGTTTAAAAATAGGTTACGCGTTTTTGCGTTTAAATTTGCAAAAATCGTAAAATATTTTTAAATTGTTATAACTTGACTATGTGACCAGATAATGACATGGGGTTTTCAGTTTTGACATATTCTTGTAATTACCTTCAAAATGGTGTCAAGGTCAATTATGAAGGTCATGACCTAATTTTTTACCTTTCCAATATTATTTATTATCTCGAAAACTATAAACTTTTTATATAGGCATGTATATTAGAATATTGTTGGTATTGATGTAATGATTATTTTGATATATAGATTTAGGTCATTGGTGCAAAGGTCAAGGTCACAGATGCGAAAGAAAACTGAAATGGTTCATTATCTTGAAAACTATTAACTTTTTGTATAGGCATGTATATTAGAATGTTGTAGGTATAGATACAACGATCATTTTGATGTATAGAAAAAGGTCATGGGTCCAAAGGTCAAGGTCACAGTAGCAAAACAATACCAAAGTCGTTAATTATCTTGAAAACTATAAACTTTTTGTATAGGCATGTATGTTGGAATGTTGTTGGTTTTGATGTAACGATCATTTTGATGTATAGAAAAAGGTCATGGGTCCAAAGGTCAAGGTCACAGTAGCAAAACAATACCAAAATCGTTAATTATCTTGAAAACTATAAACTTTTTGTATAGACATGTATATTGGAATGTTGTTGGTTTTGATGTAACAATCATTTTGATATATAGATTTAGGTCATTGGTTTAAAGGTCAAGGTCACAGATGCGAAAGAATTCTGAAATGGTTCAATATCTTTAAAACTATAAGCTTTTTGTATAGGCATGTATATTAGAATGTTGTAGGTATTGATACAACGATCATTTTGATGTATAGAAAAAGGTCATGGGTCCAAAGGTCAAGGTCACAGTAGCAAAACAATACCTAAATCGTTAATTATCTTGAAAACTATAAACTTTTTGTATAGGCATGTATATTGGAATGTTGTTGGTTTTGATGTAACAATCATTTTGATATATAGATTTAGGTCATTGGTTTAAAGGTCAAGGTCACAGATGCGAAAGAATACTGAAATGGTTCATTATCTTGAAAACCATAAGCTTTTTGTATAGGCATGTATATTTGAATGTTGTAGGTATTGATACAACGATCATTTTGATGTATAGAAAAAGGTCATGGGTCCCAAAGGTCAAGGTCACAGTAGCAAAACAATACCTAAATCGTTAATTATCTTGAAAACTATAAACTTTTTGTATAGGCATGTATATTGGAATGTTGTTGGTTTTGATGTAACAATCATTTTGATATATAGATTTAGGTCATTGGTTTAAAGGTCAAGGTCACAGATGCGAAAGAATACTGAAATGGTTCATTATCTTGAAAACCATAAGCTTTTTGTATAGGCATGTATATTTGAATGTTGTAGGTATTGATACAACGATCATTTTGATGTATAGAAAAAGGTCATGGGTCCAAAGGTCAAGGTCACATTAGCAAAACAATACCAAAATCGTTAATTATCTCGAAAACTATAAACTTTTTATTAGACATTTATATTAGAATATTGTAGGTATTAATACAACGATCTTTTGATGTATAGAAAAAGGTCATGGGTCCAAAGGTCAAGGTCACGGTTGCAAAACAATACCAAAAAGATTCATTATCTCAAAAAATATGAACTTTTTGTATAGGCATGTATATTAGAATATTGTTGGTATTGATGCAATCATCATTTTGATATATAGATTATGGTCATTGATTCGAAGGTCAAGGTCACAGATGCGAGTAGCAAGTTTCATAAATATCTAAATATCCACATCAGAGTTATTGCTCCTTAAATGTAGTATTTATTGTGTTTTTGTGCTGTTAATGGCCCAGGTGAGCGGTACAGGCCCTATTGGGCCTCTTGTTTTTATCTGAGATCTTAACAAAACACTTTCAATCTCTGGTTTATTTGGAGGTGTTTATCCAACAACAACAAAATGTATGATGAACTTAACAGAATGTGCCACTAAAATTTGAGATAAGCCATCATAAACTCTGGTTTGATTGGAGATGTTCATTGAGTCAGCAATAATGTGTCCTCCATAACAAGTAACTAGAGTCCCCCTAGCACAAAAGTTTAGCAGCATTATGCAGAATAAAATAAAGTTAAATAAAAAAAGTTAAATGTTTTTTTGAAAACAGTATAATAAATTACAAGCAAGATAGAAATTGTTTAAGAATACAATTTCAGAAATGTCAAGTTGATAACAGATCAGTAACTTATGGTCTCTCTAGAGAAAAATAAACAAAAACATGCAAACAACAAAAATTACATGTCTGAAAAAAGAGAAATGAACAACTGGCATTATACAATGTTATTGTTTAGGACTTTGTAGTGTATTCCTGAGAGTCTCCTTATTCCTGTTTTACGAGGTTATCGCCGAGAGCAGATTGTTATGTTTGCATGCCAATGGATAACATCAGAAGTTGGTTTCTTATATGTTATTTGGTATATTACATTATATGCTTGTAGTATCATATGTCTAAATGTGATTTTCTGAAATATGGTGGATAATGTGAAATCGTTATTTGGTCCAAGAGTATCTTATTGTTTCAATAACTTGAATATCCTTGGAGTGGAATGATGAAGTTTCATGCCCCAGTCAAGATTATTTCAATTACATTGAGGCAGTCTAGCCAGGTATAGTGGAGAAATTGAGAGTGCTTAGAGAAAACCACAACCTTTGACAAAAGAACTAAGAAACCTTTTTGCAATACACTCTGTCCCTGTGTACAAATTTGAACCTAGGTGGTAGTGAGAGATGATGTAATCCTTAATTGCATGTGCACTTGACCACTTATGCACTTCCTTAGGCACTGAGATGGATTTTGATCAAATGTTGATGTCAAAAGTGACTTATTACATCTTACCACAAAAAAGATCTCTTATATGCCTGGTTTTCCAACATATAAAATCCAAATAGCGGCAAAGTTTTACTCTATTCAGAAATATTCTGAGGTAATTGCAGATGCATATATCAATTACTTATTACAGCTGGACTGACATAAGAGAAAAATATACCAAACTTTATTCTAGTTTATTGTATTTTTCTATGAAAATCATTAGTTAGCTAACATTAGATGTTTGTTATGAACTTACCAAGCACTTAAAACTATATGTAAATGGTTTTAGTTCAATTAAAAAAAATCAGCTCTTTTACTCGTATTTGGTTACTTAGAAATTAAGCAAGTTAAATCGATCTGTTAAACCTTGTAATATTGGCGCCAAGAAATCCAGATTTCCCTGACTAGATGAGTATAATTTCCATTCTGTTGCTCCGGAAGTGAGATATTGATGCACGTAAATACAATTTTTGTATTAAATTGTATAGATTTGCATGCTTAGACCAATAAAACATATTGATCTTATCCCGTCACATCCCAGAATTCCCTGCTGATAAATCGTACACGTTTTTCTATCTGAAGCCGCTAAATAAATTGTACAAAATGTGATTGTATTTTATTGACTTTTATTGGCTTTCTACTTCTTTGTATGTGATCAATACTTTGTTTTAGCATATTTTTTTGCATTTTTAGTTTGAAAGTAAAGATTTTTTAAAACAGTGTATTGATACATTCTTAATAAGTTATACTGTCCAGAGATAACTTGGCCACATTGCTTAGTCCAACACTATTTTTTGGTCCAAAATTCCATTTTTTTTATACTTTTATTCTTTTAAAACATCATTCTTAGTAAATTATACTGCCCTTTGATAACTTTGCCACATTGCTTATTGCTAAATTACTTTTTTAGCCCTAATTTCCATTTCTTTTATGTTATTATTTATCATATAATAACCCTGAAATCCATAAAATCATGCATGGTTGGTTTCAGAAAATTTTGTTCAACTTGTTTAATAAACCCAATATTACATAATTACTCATGCAAGATCCTCTATTTATAATTTAAGCATCTCTCAATTCATCACCAAACCCCTTTAAAATGACATTTTTTTGACTGAACAAATGATGGCAACAAACCCAGGTTATAATTGTATTAAGATATATTGATGGCAACAATGTTAAAATGGCCTTTGGATAGGGTTTGTCAGTGTGTATCATGTGACACACATAAGGTGTCCATTAGATACAAATTTGCTTAAGTTCACTAGTTTCCCATTTTCCAGTAAAAACAAGTTTTACTGCCTAGAATCCTAGAGTGAGAAAGATTCACCTATCAGTTGTCAAAAATTGGTGGTCTTTTCAAAGCAATCCTGTTTCCTCCACCATCCAAGAACTGACTACCTTGATTTGAGTGAAAAACAAATCTTGACTGTTGTGTAAAACACCATTACTCTCCTTTCACACAAATGAAAGTGGAGAGATAATGTATCAAAACATTATGGAGTCATTCAACTTGTATGATACTAGATAAAGACAATGACAAAGTCTAAACTTAAAAATAATGGTCACTATTTTACAATTCTGATTTGAATGATTGATTTATTGATTGATTAATTGATTGATTGATTGATGATTGATTTTTATGTTCTAGTAAAAAATACCTCTCTTATTTTGAAATGTCAAAAGCTATAAGTGAAGTGCCTTTGCAATGTGTTTAGGGCAATGTGCAGTGGCAGCAGTGTCTTTAATGTGCCAGTCTTACCACGACATGGGAGATCAGCTTTTAGGGTCTCTTTCAAAGAAACTGTGACTTTCATTATACCCCCGCTTAAAAAGTGGGGGTATATAGTGATAGGGGTGTCCGTCCGTCCTTCCGTCCTTCCGTTACACCTTAGGGTACCTATCTCTTATTCGCAACTCCTCCTAAACCCTTCAATAGATTTTCATGAAACTTTTACACAATCTTTGTGATATAATGTAGATATGCACCTTCTGTTTAAAAATTCGATCGGATGGATTTTTGGGAGCTGGGGGTATTTTTTGTGAGCTTGTGGCTCAGTTTTTCTAGTTTCTAAATGCTGAGTGTTTGGCGAAAGAACAGTCACTACCTATTTTCAAGTCTTAGTCCGACCCTGGCCAGTGTTCAAACCCCTGACCTCCCACATACAGAGGAAGTATATAAAAGAATCAATTAATCAATTGATTGAATACTGGCTATACCGTGTAATTACCAGATTTATACCATAATTCATTTTCCCCGTATTTTGTAAATCGATGGAATTTATCTCCCCAGGATGTGATTTATATTCATAAAATCCGACCAAATACCTCTTAATATTATCTTAAATTTACAGGTAATTGGAATACAACAGGTGGTCAATTGGTGAAATGATTATTGTTGAATTTAACATGATTTGCAATCGATGATTACAAACAGCATAAGTGTGGAGACATTTATCAAATAATCAGCTCCCATTGTTAAATGTTGGGAAGGGAACCATTAATGGCAATTAAGTAATTGGTCAGATTTGAAAATCTGACACAATACAAAGTTGTTAAGACTAGATTTTATTGATAAATGAATAATAATTATTATTAATGATACAATATTTCATGGCAGCATAATATTTTACTCATCGCCATTATATCTAAGCGAAAACAGTTCCATTGTTAAATTTGTTGAATAAAATAATTTAATTTAAAACAAAATCAATGAATATTCTTGATTGATACCATATTGTGTCTTATTTCTGAAAATTGATGTTCAGATGCTGAGGTGGACTGTTTCATCGTTAGGCCACATCAGTCAGTTCAAACTGTTTTGCTTTTAAATGCTGTACCTGTAGCTTTATTCGTGGTGTACTAGTTTCACTTATTTCATGGTTGAAAATTTTCTGCAAAACTTTTGTACCATGCGTAAAATAATATATGGTTGTTCTTATGTAAGTTTTATAAATCTGCTAAAAGGTCAGAAATTAGGAAAGGGTAAAAATTTGAACCCGCAAAATTTATAAGTATATTTACAGTATTTTTTAATATATTAATTTGAACACTCAAAATTGAAATTGGAATCCCATGTTCTTCAGGTTTTCAACGTTTCTTCTATTGACTATGTTGAATTCAAAATGAAAATTTATTTTCAAAGTTTGTTTTTCAATAACTTCAATTTCCAAGCATTATTTGTATTATATAAACACATAGTACAGGCCTGTTGAAAGTTTAACACTAAGCTAACAAGTTAGTGAAAAATGGGACTCTATGCCCCATCTTGACAACTTTTCGGCAAATATTATAGATATCCCTACATAGTTTTGGCCTCTAGCCATGATCCATATCAGGACTAACCAACAGTAGACTGTCGGCTCTTTTCATTAGCTTAGTGTTAAACTTTCAACAGGTCTGTAATGTATATATACAGTAAAACCTCGTTATAATGACCCTCGATAACTTTGCCACCTAGCTTATCGCCACAATATTTTGAAGTCCCAAAATCTATTTTGTTTATGTTTTTTTTTATGGTTCTCCCTCGATTTATTGCCAAACCCCTTTATAACGCCAAAATTTGACTGAACAAATGGTGGCGATGAATCGAGGTTTTACTGTACTCACAAATAAATAACAACATTATTAATATGTATTACATTGAATATTTAAGACATGAAGGTCGAAACAAAATTCCACAACCGAAACGTCTAAGAATTCACGTAATGCTCACCATTTAGATACTACATTTCCTAGATTATACAGATACATTAAGGCTTCAACAGGACATAGAGCTATATAATTACTTTCTGTTTAACATCGCTGGATGTCAAGTTGATGTTCTCTGGTATTATTAAGCACATTTTTTACCCTCGTAGAGTGACTTTGAGATTGTGCAGACCTCTGGCAGTATTCCTGTCTTTTATATTCTGATTTTCCTCTGAAGGTCTTTGGCATAATTTTTTTCTTTATTATTTTCCATTATTCCGACATTAAAAAAAGACAATATCCAGGTGTTTCAGATTTGTACAAAGAGAATGACTGGCATCTTTATATCTTGTTAATAACGTAACAATCAGGGTTCATTATAAGTTTACAGCCCAACCTGCCTCAAAGGCCACCTTTATATAAGGGTCACCTGCTTATTAAAGCCAGAAGAATTGTATCCCCATTGTTCTTTATTTATATTATTTGAACCTGTATATAAAGGCCACCTGCCCATAAAGCCACTTTTACTGGTTCCCTTGGATGGCTTTAAAGACAGGTTTGACTAATTGTAATGATGTTGTTAGCTTGGTTGGTATAGCTGCTAACAAATGTGTACCACTACAGTAGCTCCATATGTAGGGAGTCAGGGTTCTAACCCCAGCTGGGTCTGGTCCAAACTTGAAAATAAGTAGTGATTGTTCTTTCACTAAACACTCTGCATTTAGAAATAAAATCTCAGGAACCTTAAAAACTGATGCACCATGACAGTGTAAGCATGGCATATTATAGAACCCTCCCCAGCACATTGTCACGAGCACACAGCAAAGATCAGAACACGTGGTGATGCTGGTGATGTTTTGATATAAATGAAGCATTCTTGACTGGGAAATATAGCTCTATTTAAGCTAATATATTGATTACAATGAGTCATCATTCTTATCTTTAATTTTATAACTTTTGGCTTTTTTAGACGAATAAATTTAACCATTGATTAAACTATAAATCTTGTAATTAAAATGTAAATTATGACATGAAGCTGATAAGAAAACTTTAGGAGAAACAATAAAGTAATTCTGTTGACACTGGCTATAAAACAGGGAAGAAATTCCAACGATTTATCCGAGCTGAAGCACCATAGATTCTTGGCAAAAATTGCAGATTAAAGTTAGCAAACTAGTAATAAATCAACCGAACAGCAACAACAAATGATAATATGACATATACTGGTAGAAAATCGTTTGATTTTTGTTCTGTTTGGCATCGAGAATGTATATGGTAGCTAATTATGACAAAGCCTTAAGCTTTTAGAAAAAAAACAAGCAAATGAAAATCCATTTTCCTGTTTTAGTATTGGATGCTTTGGGGAAAATCAAATAATACACAGTATTGTTACCATTTCATAAACAAAATGAACGAGACCTTTGTGGCATTATGTTGGACATTGGGAAAAATATATTGCTAGTAATTTGTTTTATCATTAGAGCTGTTTTTATATTGTATCAAATTCTCTCTGCAGACACGACGGACAATGAGGCTGAGTGTAATAAATCTATCAATAGAATATGTAAAATTCCCATCCGAGAACATACATACACGATATTTATCCATATTTATCCTCCGAGATTAGTCTCTGATTGTCTGAGTATTTGTGTTATTATTAACTTGATTATTGATCTACACTGTGTATTTTTTGCCATTTTTTTTTTAGATTATACCATTAACAAACTCTCATGTACATTATCATCCCACTAATAAAACAGAGACGGCAATCAAAGCCTATATAAAAACACTGATATCCTGTATATGTAACGACATTCTGTCATGATGTCATTAATATATATGTATATAAAAAACGCATTATGTTTTGTAATTAACCATAAAATTACAAAAACCCTGACTCGACAAAATTAATCCCTTACCGAGCCACTTACACAGTACTTGCATGCAATCATTAGGGTCGGAATCAAATAGGCTACTTTGTATGCAATTAGGTTCTTACAAGTGGACATAAGTATATATATATATATATATATATATATATATATATATATATATATATATATATATACGGTAATCTAGGTTATATTTATACAATATGTTATGTCTCATAAGCCATATGTGGCCTGATATAATTGAAAAAAATTATTAATGTTTGTATGTAAACATTCAATTTTCATTTTTTTATTTTTTAATGGCATTTCTTTGAATGAGTAGAATGCAGTGGAGTAATTGTGTTTTAGACCCCAGTCAAAATTTTTCAATGTATAATGAGGTGGTCCAGAAAGAACCGCTGACTGTTGGCAAGTGAACTGACAAAATTGTCAAAAGGATTCAAACTTTGGTGGTGAAAGGTGTGATTGACGGAAACTACAGGTTTAAATGTCTAAAGGAGCCTCAAATAAAAGTTAATTCTCTCATAACAAAAAGTATAAGCTTATACTTAATTTTAGTGCAGTTTTATTTTAACAGAAAATTCATACAACAAAAATGCTACAATGAAATTCTGCTAAAATTTGTTGGTGTACATTATTATTTATAAACTCTAAGGTGGAAGAAATATTTAGTATTACATGTCTACAGTTGTTGACATATTAAACTTGACATGCATTGTATAATTATGTATTAAGGTGTATAATCTTGACATTTGGACGTTAAGACATGATGTAGGGGCTTGGGGGGTTAACATAACAATAAGTTAAATTTGTTTAAGCTAATGCATATAAAAACGTAGTGTATTAGAGAAAAATATTTTGGTTTGTTGTACGGTAATGCTTAAAAGTCGCACTAGCAAATTTTTATCTATTTACGACAAGAACAAGTATATTAATTTCTAAGGATTAATCTAACAACAAGTTCATGCATATGCAAGAAATGCAAGTATTTTATTGTCCACCTTGTTATAGGTCACATTCCAGGTGACTTTAAGGTGCTAGCTCACAGAATCAGTATACTGCAGACACGCATACCACACCTCCCACCACATTATACTGACACAAGGTAAACCAGCCAATGATCTATCTTCTAATACTGAATGTTAGGCTGGGAAACAATATCTCGCATCTGAAACTCTTATTTCAGTAAAAACAAATTCAAAATATCAATTTTACTCAGAGTTCGAAGTTTAATAATAAATATGTGAAAAGTGAAGGATGTATATTATACAAATGCTGGCATAAAACCAATACAGAGATAGAAAAATCAAATCAGATAAGTTTTATTTAAAACAAACATTGGATCACTTGTCAATATTTATGTTATTTTAACATTTTATGATAGTATTTTTATATTTTTGCCCTCATCTTGGTTTGTTATCATAGCAAGATTAGAGTTGTATGTTGATTTGAAATTCTGTTCAATTTTGATTGGATAAAAAATGATTCAGTTCAAGAAATATTTTTTTTCAAACTATGAACGTTCACTTGGTTGTTGGTGTCATTTTGTTTGCCTCAACAATTTTTCATCTTCGTGACAAGTTCAAATTTATTCATATCTAAGGATGTAAGAACATGTTCATGCATGTGTGAGACGTGCAAGTGTGTTTTGTGGTCTGTTTTGTACTAATGTGCACTCAGGGTGACTTTAATGTGCTAACCCACCTAGTCAGGATGCCACAGACAAGTATACCACTCCCATAGTCACATTGTACTAACACTGTTATAACCAGTTGATACTCTGACCCCAGTGTATTTGTTTTTGTGCCACACTTTCCAGTATTCTGGCACTGGACTGGACATAAATATCAAGGTCACATGTAACCATTAAAAAATATATAAATTCTTATGATCAAGTGGGACACAAAAAGATGTGGAAATGAATCATTTCCCTGAAAGAGTTACTTTTTTGTGAATTTTCAATAATAATGATATACTGAAATTGGAAATTGGAATTGCAATTTTCATGCAACTCATAAACTACCTCCATGTTTTTATTTTGTATTTGTGATTACATAAAACCTCTTATTTCTTGGCTTATGACTCAGGATTGAGCTTTTGATTGAAATTTACAGTAAATTGCAGCGTTCTTGTCTGTGATAAGCTGTACAATGCAGGCCTGTTGAAAGTTCAACATCCTAATAATGCATTAGTGCGAATCTGAAGCCTTTCATCATGGCCTGTTGTTAGCTATATCACAACATATGCTGTCTATCTCTTGGCGGCTTCTAAGCCACTAGTTTTCTATATCTCTGCCACTCAAAAGCCGAGTTTTGACTCCTCACCATTAGCTTAGTGTTATACTTTCGACAGGACTGTACTTTAGATCACTAATCAAGATTTCTGTAATTATTATACTGAATTATTCATTTCTTGTGATGATTAAGATTTAGAAGATCATTTCAGGTTTTAGAATCAAATAAATTTCAATCGAATATTTGATGAATATTTTAATAATGAACTAGATGCCGATTGGAAATGTTGGTTTCAGAAGAATCAGAAAGAAGATTGCAATGCATGTATTTCTAATACATATTCATATGTGTTATTAAATTCTTAACAATATCAAATTCCTGTATTCTTAAAATTTCTAGACTTATTAGGTAAGGTGAATTTGAAGTGGTGTGTAATAATCATTTTTAATGCCCCAGTCAAAAATCTTTTGCTGAACAGTCAAACCTGCATTAAAGGCCACCTTTATTAAAGGGTCACCTAAGGCCAGTAAAACTGTTTCCCAATTTCTCTTTATTAATGTTGATGTTGGGAATGGATCTTAAAATGAATGAGGTCCCAGGTTATGGTAGGCATGACATGGTAAAGAAATCTGCTGTATCGTGCCATCAGCGAAACACATAGGGAAAATCATTTTACCTTGTGAAGTCTTGATATAAATGAAATATTCTTGACTGGACATTAAACACTCACTACTATTTATTCATATTATTTGAAACTCTATATAAGGACCACCTGTCCATAAAGGACACTTGCACTGGTTTCTTTGTTTGACCTTTTTAGACAGGTTTGACTGTTAACATAGATTTTACTGTATCATTACTCCTCTTGAATATTGAAAAAATATTTTTATCATAAATTATCATCATAAAGCATGTTTTTTTATTATCCCTTGCCTTGCGAAGAAAGAGAGGGATATTGAATTTGAGTTTTCATCTATCTGTCCTTCATTCTGCCTGTGCTTCCATCCATCTGTCCGAAATTCTTGTCTGCAAATTCTCCAAAACTATAAAACACTATTTCTTGAAACTTGGTGCAAAGCATCAACAAAGACAGGTGATATCCATTTCATTAACACAGGTTGGTTTGCTCATTTTCCTGGGAGTTATTGTCCTTTGAATATAAGTGCAAATCACAAAAAAACTCCTGTTGATGGGGGTGGTGGGGTCCTTATTCACTGAATTAACTTGTGTAGATATATTTTATCGTCCAGACAGCTAAATCATGTCGAACAAAACGCTATTTTGTAGATTAAGTAATCTTGTTAAACATGCAAACAAGGGTTATAAAATCTGTAATTAATGACATCCATTTATTGTTTTTTAAGACTTTAAGCAATGATTTTTTACCCCAAAATCAATCGGAAGTGATATGTTGTAATTCCAGACTCGATATCACGGATGAATTGAAAGTATTAAAAAGTTATTTTGAGCAAATTAATTCCTTCAGAAATGTGTGACTGCAATTTTTTGTGATTAATGGACTTTTTTTTTTACATCGATCCTTAAGTGGTCTGGCCTCGGTTTCACAATCCATTCTTAACTAAGATTTTCCTTAACTTAATTTTAGCCATTTTTGTCATTCTCTATTGGATCTAAAAATAAACGTTTTTGACAACACTGAGTACAGCTGTTATAAGTATGATGTGATCTTCAAAATTATACTGAAATTTTTTGAATATCTAAAATAATTAATAAAGTTATTCAATTTTCAAATTTACCAGATTTAAGTTCAGCAAAATCTTAATAAACAAGCCAGACATGCTACTGATTTAATAATAACTGAGGTAAAACATCGTTATCTCCCCCACATTTCCCCATTAGAATGTTATATTTATGTTGGGCCTCAGTGGCCAAAATAAAAGTCACTGTTCTTTAGGATGGGAACTTAAAATATACGAGGTTCCGTGTCATGGTGGGCTTGGCAGGATAAAAAACCCTGCTACATAATGCCATCAGTGCAACACACAGGCAAAATTTCTGCACCTTTGTCTATAGCTGGCAACAACTCGATATAAGTGAAATATTCTTGACTGGGATGTTAAACACCATTACTCAACTTAACTCAACTGTAAAGTGTTGCAACCCCTACCAAACATCCACACAGTGACTTGGATAGTAGTTTAAATTGCAAAATATAAACGAACATCAATGCTTTTAGCTTTATATAATAATCTTCAGTTTTTCACTTCTACACCTAAACCACCAAATACAAATGCAGTGGCTCAGAAAAGGGAACTCCCATTTTGCACATCACAACCAACACTAAACACAGTGACTCAGATAGTAATTTGAATTGAAAAAATATATATATATATATAATTGAATTCCCATTTTGCACATCACCATCTACACTAAAGACTCGAATGATAGTTTAATTGCAAAAATAAACGAAAATTAGTGTGTCAAGCATATGATCTTAAATTTTGCACTTATTAACCCCCTACTTGAGTAATCACCGAATTACAACAAATTTTTAAAACATTAATTGACTCTATATTTATTAGAGTATTGTAATTAGACATAAAGTCATCTTGGGATTAACTTGATCAAAATTCACTAAATGCCCAGCTTTATTGCGAAAATAATTATTGTTGGAATAATACCGTACAGATAATGAAACGTAATTTAGACAGATGAAATGACGTTCATTCACTTACTGATCACTAGTATGTACTGCATAGTCGTCATTTGATCATCATCATCTTAATCCTTGCACTTGGTATCGGTACCTGTGATCACCTCAAATCTTAACTTGGATGTCTTGTATACAAAAATGTCAATATTTGCTCGAGTCCGTCATGGAAATAACCCGTTGTCAAGCCTGATCGCCAATAGATTTTGCTCAGTTGGGATTCTTTAATACATAAATTGTGGCAAAATTTATCCATCAGTAATAACTACTGATAGCTATCTATGTTGGATGTATGTATAATGTTTTTGATCATTCTGGTATAATTTTCTACGACCGGGTCATAATAACGTAGTAATAACTGGAGATATTAGTTATCTTGGATGTAATATTTGTTGACATAATTTAAAACCCAGGACTTCTGAGAAGGCTTATTGCGATCTGATTGATTTTTAACGAGTGATAGTATCAATTTATATCTGTGATTAACGAGTTTAAATATCTCTGGACTTGGTACTTGAGTACGGATAAACATGCATCTTGTGGAGAGTACTTAGTATTTTACTATCAAGATTTGGACTCTGTATCAGATAGGTACAGGAAATACCTCGTTGACTGACGCTGAAAAATGTGTACACACCTGACCATGGAAAATAAGCTTAGTAGATAATGTACTCAATTGTAGGTCGGAGCGTAAAATTGTAACACAGGCTTGAGGGTTAAGTTGCCCTTCAGAATGCTTATTAAATAGGTAATCATATTTCATTAAGAGATAGTGTGACAAATTTCTTCAGGTGCAAATTTTCCAGGTGACTTAATTTATGGTGTAACAGTTACCTATATATTGCACTTTAATTTCGCTTTCAATTTGTCAGTTGTGAAAAAAAGTGTGTGTTTGTTTACTTATTTCATTTTTATTGGTATGTCATTTCAACATACCTGTGCATATCACACATAATAGTCCAGCAAAGGTGAACTTAAAACATATTACGTCACAACATAACTGACTGCCATTGTTTAATATACATATAAATAAATAATGACATGAGGGATTTTTCAGCGACAGAAGCTGGACAGACACATCGGTAATAATTCACGCTGGATATTATTTTGTATCATTATGTAACATGATGATGACATAATTATAATGTTGGATGGAATTTCATCTCAGATAATAACCTTTATGCATCGTGTGAAAAAAAAAATTCTGGAACTTTAAGATTTTAATTTCCATAAAGGAACTTAAGAGTAGTTGTTACCGTGGTTAAAATCCTATTTGGTTAAGTTACTTGGATATATACATAGTATTACTTACATCACACTTTCAGTGTAAACTGTATATGTATAATATACATGTATCATATATGTATAAGAACAATATTTAGACACAGTGTTTGATATTTCTTAAAAAATACTGATCCCGCGTAAGTCTAACCTTTGTTTATATTATTACTGATGGTAACTTTTGTTGATATTATTACCGATCAGTAACTTTTGTTTATATTATTACCATAAGTATACAATAATGTCAGTGAAGGAAATGATTTAATTGGTTAATAAACATGGAGAATGCACCATTGATTATTTTGTATTACGGACAACTCGACTCGTAAACATATAATTAAACAGCCGAGTTAAAACAGTTTTACCTTATCCTGTATCCATTATTCCTGTGAAGTTTTACATGCTGTTTGTTATGGATAGGATTCGGTAAAACACGTGTTTACATACATACATGTGGATATATTGTTTGTATATATAATATATAACATCAATAACTAAGCAGTGCATTATTGATAATAGAAGTAAATGAATTTTCACTTCATAGTGATCGTGCTTTCTGATGGTCACAGTTATAAGTTGTGGTGACCATCACATGTTCAAGGGAAATCAAATTTAGGAGGTGCTGGCTTAATGCAATTTAGTGACCATCATTGATTAAAGGATTAAGAAGAACTAACTAAATACTCTGTTTGAAAGCTTTAGGGGGTCTTGATAGTGGTTGTGCTCTCGGATAGTCACAGAATTAATAAGTTGTGGTTCCCATCACATGTTTAAAGGAAAATCAAAATTAGGAAAATTCTACTAAATTCTACTAAATGTGATATTGTAGTGACCGCCACATGTTAAAGAGAAAAATAAAAATTAGGAGGAGCTGACTTAATGCACTACCAGTATTTCAAATATAGATAGCGTGGTTACCATTTCATGTCAAAGGAAAACTCAAAATTAGAAGGAATTGACTTAATGCAATAGTGTGGTGACCATCACTTAAAATTAGAAAAATCCTACTTAATGTAATAGTGTGGTGACCATTGCATATAAAAAGGAAAATCTAAGGAGTTAATTCTTGCTACACTATTTAAAAGTAGGGGACCAAAAAATATATTGGATCTATATTGGAAAAGTTCCGATTCATTGATGGATCATTTAGTTTTTTGACAGTTGATCATGCAGTTTGTTTAATCTGGATATAGTCTATATCTCGATTGTAAGAGAGGATTTATATTAATAAAAAATACACAGATAACCGTTAATAATAATATAGGATATATTTTATTTTAAAATGTTGTCGGTACCAGATTGGAATGCTCCGAGACGCAGACATTCATGGATTTGGTAAGTATATGGGTTATATTTTGATTTTTATTTAAAATGAATTTTATTAAAGACTTTGTCTGTGTAAGTAGTGAATGTAAATGTTAAAATATTTTCATTTGGTTGAAATGAAATTTAAAACGACAAAATTCTTAAGAAATGATTTTCCCCAGGTAATGATACAGGTATTGTATATACATTGTATATACAAGTTACACTTTTAATGTTGTGTCTCTTCCCTGTTTAAGAAAATATAATAAATTCTTTAAATTTGAAAAAAAAAAATTATTATTATCAGAAAATGCAATGTTTTTTGTATTAATTGTCAAGATCCTGATATTGGGAAAGACAAAACATGTATATAAAAAATTATTATAAAAAAAGATAATGTGTATGTATTAATTCTAAGATCCTGATTTTTGGGGGAAACAATGTTTGACTGCTTCTTTCTTGTTCAAACATAAGTTATTAATGACAAATGACAATGCAAGTACATTTCCTCATAATGCTTCTGAAACGAGTAAAATATAATCAGGGTGTGGGGGTGGGAGGGGGGGGGGGGGTCAAGTACATCCAGACATCCAGTCCTGGGAATAATTTTTTTTTTTACAATCAGAAAATATAACTATATTATATCACCAAAATTTTCCTCATTAAAAGTAGCCCTCAGTGTAAATTTCTTTGAAAATCATCCTGCAAATATAACACATGTAATATTATTGAAATTAAGTAACCTAGAAGAGAATGCAACTCTCTGTCAAGTACCGGTAGGCTGATGTAGGCTCACTGTTATATATACCACCCTGAAATGTATACTGCTATGTCAGCAGAATGTATCCCGTTAAAAGTCAGCCTAGCCATGCTTAGAAGTTAAATGTCATTTTCCAACAAGTAGGCTAACTGTTAAATATGAAACTCTGAAATTTTAGCAAATTGTACCCCAGTAAAGTAGCCAAGCATTGCTTAGAAATCCAACAAGTAGGCTGGCTGTTTTACATATAAAATTGCAGCAGAATGTATCCTGTTAAAAAAACCTAACCTTGCTTAGAAGTTAAATGTCACTTTACAACAAGTAGACCGGCTGCTGGCTGCTATATACAACTCTCAGATCTGAGATAGGTACTGCTATATCGGCTTTTTTTAGTATTTTAATATAATCATCATTAAACATTTAACAACATCGACAGTCTGTATGTTAAGTTATTTTTAGAAATACCTTATTTGAACTTATACAAAGGTTTTACTTCCTAATTGTCGGGGGTGGGTAGGGGAGGGGGGTTGTTGACGGGTGGTCTTAAGTGTGAACATACTGATCACAGCACCTCTCACTGCTTTAGTTCTAATGCCACCCACTCAGGATAGATCCTAGATCCTAGTGTTTGAAAAATGTCAGTTCGCTTGCCAAGGTCAGTGGTTTTCTCCAGACACTCTGGTTTCCCCCACCATTCATGAATTGATCACTTTGATATAAGTCAAAGTGACAAGTGGTCTAAAGCACATGGTAATTAATCACAGTACCTCACAATGTTTTGGACCCCACATGGGTCATTGCATAGTGTAGGGAAAGTTTGTCAGATTGCTTGCGGAGGTGGGTGGTTTTTCTCTGGGCACTCTGGTTTCCTCCAACATCCCTTAACTGACTGCCTAGATAAACATAAGTGAAAGAATCTTGACAGAAAGATAAGACACCATAATTCTTCCAAGCTCCACTATAATAGAAATTGGTATAGTATTTTTTTTACACTTATTGTAGTATAACAACTTGTGTGTCCCGGTGATGGTATATGATTATAAATCCACTTTGTTGATTGATGGCAGCCTCTAAAATCTGGCTTTATTGGACAGTAAAACATTTCTTTGATTTAAATCCTTGTGGTAAAATCGGCTACCTACAATGCCTTTATATAGTGTGTCCAGTTTGACCTGGACATTCGACCTTTAATTTGAATATTACATTGGGCTAATAGATGGCATGATTTTGGAATAGCACCATGTTTCGTAACAATAAACACTCGGTACCCAGTAATACTATTATCTATCATATTTCCCAACTTTATATAACCCCTAAATCATTACACAATGGATATGTCTGTTTGGATATTCAAATTAAAGGTCAAATGGCCAGGTCAAACGTCATGCACTATACATATTGGTCTTATGATTGGAATAAATATAAAAAGATTTCACAAATATACATTAAAATTTAATGTGTGCAAATAGGATTATTTTCATTCAAAATCAATTTGTATAAAGGAATATATAGATCTATGTATGTATACCTCTTAAAATGCTGTCTTAGATTATAAATATGAATTTATGAAAACAAAAATATCCAGAATTCTGTCTTCAAAGTTTATGAAGTTTAAACTCGGTCAAATATAAAAATAAAAAGATCCTGTATGTCTTGCTCCAAACAAAACTGCAGCTTAAGCAGAGGTATCATATAAAAATATAGGTCTTTGTATATATCTCATAAACTATCCTGTCTTTTATATTATAAATGTGATAACAAAAATAACAAAAATATCCAAAATTCTGTCTTCAAAGTTCATGTAGTTTTAACTCGGTGGAATATGAAAATAAAAAGATCATAGATGTCCATAAAAAACAACAAAACTTCAGCTCAAACAGAGTAATCAAGAAACATATAGCATGTGATTATATAAAATATGAAAACAAAAATATCCAGAATTCTGTCTTAAAAGTTTATGTAGTTTAAACTCAACAAAATATGAAAATAAGAACACCCAGGCTTTCCCTCTGTCATGATTTTAAGTGGTTTAACTCAATAGTTTTAGTTTTTATACCAAAAACAACAAAAATCCAGCTCAAACAGAATAATCCTGTGTTGTGTAACAACAGTTAATTTCAAATCCTGATGGTGTGGTTTCATCTGTTTCTGTCTAATACTGGCCATGATGTGATTGATTGATTGATTTATTTATTTATTGGGGTTTAACGTCCCAGTCAAACATTTCACTTACATCAAGATGTCGCCAGCTGTAGGTTAAGTGACAGAAATTTTTACCTTTGCTATGTGCTCACGGCAATGTGCAGGTATGGTTCTTTAATGTGGCATGCCTGCCGGGACATGGGACATTGGTTTTAAAGGTCTTTCCCGTAGAACCCCATGACTTTCATTTCTAAATGTGGAGTACTTGACAAAAGAACAGTCAATACCTATTTTCAAGTCTTGGTCAGAACCGGCCAGGGTTTGTACCCACATACTCCCACATGCCTGATGACTTTTGAGAAATGCAGATAAAATTTAACACTGTCTAAGCAATTGTCCCTAATTTGGTCATTATTTTATACAATTAAGTAATTGAATAATACAAATGACGAAACCCAAAACTCAGTTATTATGAAAATAGAAACATATATATATATATATATATATATATAAGTTACAGGATACAATAGATATGACAATGCCATATGACCTAAGAATGCTATATATATATATCCAATCTTAATTGTCAATTCTAACTCAATAATGACTGATTAGCTTAAATGATTGAGGTTTCTCTGTGTGACACTTATATATTAACTGAGGCTAGCATTTGGGCATCTTGGATGGTGATGCTGCTGCTGCTGATGATGATGATGATAATGATAATGATTGTGGTGGTGGTGGTGATGATGATGTTAATTTGATGATGATGATGATTGTGGTGGTGATGATGATGATGATGATGATGATGATGATGATGATGATGATGGAAATAATGATGATGATGATGATGATGATGATGATGATGATGATGATGATGATGATAGTGATGCTAAAATGAAGATTGAAGTTGACAAGAGTCTTATTACTTTCATTCTCCTCTTAAACTGTTTTACAGCATTGAGTTAAGCGAGGCTATCCCAACTCATAATTAAGCCAAAAGACTTTGTTATGTAACCCCCCCCCCCTTATTAAATTTTTTGTGAAAAAAAATTAAAAAATAAATGTGATTTGGACATAGATTGGTATATTTGTTTTTGATTTACACACAAATGTTCAAAATTGCTAAATTTGCTAAATTCAATGATCTTGGGCTTTTTTGCAGCACAAATGGAATTTGTATCTTCCCTGTTTCAAGACTTCAAGTCTAGGGAGTTGGGGTAGGACAGGGTGGTGAACAGGTGGTCTAAAGCACAAGGTTACAGATCATTGTGCCTCTCTTGTCTAAAGTTTGAATCCCACTCAGTCTAGGTCCTGGTAAGAGAAAGTTAAAAAATCATGACTGGGGCGTAAAACAACAATACTCAACTCTACTCATCTAGAGAATACTTGTCTATTTTGAAAACGATTAAAAAGCTATACGGCTTAGAAAGAACGTATTGATCTTAAACTAGAAACATATGATCCAAGATCGACAAAATTGTTTTTAGGGGCTCAGAATTAATTTGATATGTTTAATTTAAAGGACAGCATATGGTATATAAATTGATTGATTACTTTACAAGGTATAACAACTAATCATTTCTGAGGTAACAGATGCAAATTTCTTCATTTGTAAATGGATTCTGTTAAAGTAACACAAATCTACTTTTTAATGTTAAAATATACATTTTTCATTTTTTAATAAGTTGAAAAAAGTAAGTCACATTGGCAAGCTGTTCTATCATAAAAAATAGCATCCTGTATTTAAGATTAATGCCTAAGGCTCAGTTATGCAATGTGTATTATTAAAAGTATTCATTTCATGTGGTTGAGGGTTCAATCCCTAAAAACCATAGGCAAAGTGAAAGGTTTTCAGTTATATATAGAAAACAAGTTAAGTTTGTAATGTGGTTATATGGCTAATCCTAAAAGTACATTGATTCATCAGTGGTCAAGTGGTTGGTGCATTTATTTGTTATTTTATGTGGTTGAGGGTTCAATCCCCTTAAAAATATAGGCATAGTGAAAAGTTGTTTGGTTATATATATAACAAAAGTTTGTATAATGACTTTTGACTAAGCCTTAGAGTAAATTGATTCATCAGCGGCCAAGCGGTTGGTGGATTTATTTGTTACCCAGTATTTTATGTGGTTTGGGTTCAATCTCTAACACGTTATGGAAAATAGGCAGGGATATTTTTAAGCTACAAACCTTAATAAACCACCTATTTTATATAATTGTATTTTCCCTTAAAAGTCAGCACCCAAGATCCCTTGTATTTTCCCTTAAAACACAACATCCACCTTATTCCACATTCAAGTGGTTGATACAGTCATGTGAGGTTGTTAGTTTATTTTAACAAATTCACTCAGTCATAATTTTTGTTATTTGAAAGTTTTAAATGGATACATGATTTTATTTCAGGTTTATTGATTACAGAAAAAATGACATTTTAGATAAAAAATATGAAAATAAATGATTATTATCATTACAAATGGAAAGTAAACATACTACAGTAACAACAATATTAATTTATCATATTTTAGGGATTAAAAGTTATGGGTAAAAATATGATTTATTTGGATAATTGACTTTTGAAGGTGTAACAGAGTACCTTAAGTGAATTACATTTCTATTTTTGCTGTGATTTATCATGAAATACGATTCTGAGGAAATCTTTATTTAAAAGAGTAATGATACTTTGTGAAGTTTTTACAATTCTCATGGGAGCAGGATCAATTAGTTTTAACAAACAGTGATATTTGTCACGTTGGTGATATCGGATTGATCAATTTGGCAAAGTTGAATTTTGAATTACATTTATAAGGGACTTAAATCTCAAATTTAACTTATCTCTATTTATTGTGAAATATACCTCAGAGAGTTTTGCGGTTTTGATCTTCTTAACTATTTCACAGTAAAGTAAAAAACAAAAAAACAAAAAAAACAAAAAAAAAACAAAAATCATGGTTCCAACTGTAGGAAAAGTGAATATTCACGGAACAAGTGTTATTGTGAAATATTTCTTCCTCCTGATTTCTTCTTATATATTATATAGGAATCACCATGTCTGTCTCTCTGTGTACAATTGTGTCCAAGTCATATCTCATAATTGCTTTGAATGCTGTCATAAAACTTCACTTGAATAATCTTCATGGTCCAAAGGTGTGTCATGACCTTGAATCAAGTTCATATTGGAAAGGTCAAGGTCTCAGGAAAAAAAAATTAATTTTGGGGGTATTTGGCTCTCAAGAGGCAGTTCTAGTTTGTATTTTATTCTTGCTACCAGTAGTTGCTTTAGCTCTTTCAGTTGTAGTAAAATTCATGGAAAAATGTTTGATTTTCTGGTGATGCAAGAGGAAAAATGACTTATTTGAAAAGAATATCTTAATAAGATTACTGTATATATATGATAAATTCTGATTTTGATGATTAAATTCATTGCAGAATTGCATGCTGTTAAAATATATATAATGTTTTTAATTATGATGTGTAAAGTTTTCACATGTACAGGTGATTACGCAATCACACTCGGATAGATTCTCATAAAGGCATGGCTGATAACTAATTAATCAAATCTCATAGCATACCGTGCTTTTGATGTTGATTTCTAATAAGAACAGGTGCACCTATAACCTTTGACTATCACAATGTGTTGTCGGAAATGTGTTTTATATCACAATGTTGTTGGAAATGTGTTTTATGAAATGTATTTTGCACAAAATGTCAAAGAGTGGAATGGAATAATTAAGATTTAAGCTTCAGTCAAGATTATTTCACAAATATATCAAGGTGGTCAAGTTGGTTCAGGGATGGTGGAAGAAACCGGAGTGCCCAGAGAAAACCACGAAACTTCATCATGCAATCAGGCAAACTTTCTCACACAAGAATCTGGTTAGAATGGGATTCGAACCTAGGCATTAAGAGGCACTGCGATCTATAAGGGCAGGTTTAAAACCACTCAACCACCAAGGGCCAAAAAACCCAAAGCTTCCTGCATTTCTATCTTACTTTCTCATTTTAAAATTATATTCTTCCATCTATTCTTATCATTTATTAATACAGCCTCTATTCTGCTAATTTATCCACCTGTAAATAATATATATCAACCCATCCACTAGCTTGTTTAAGTAAAACCTTGTCATAATGCCTGATAAAGGTCTCTGGGCACTTTGGTTTCCTCCAACATCTCCGAAATGTCTGCCTTCATATGAGTGAAAAAAATCTGGTGTGTATTTGTCCTTTCTAGTTTGACCTCCAATCAAAGATATGTCACATATCAAATTTAGGTGTGTATGTTAAGGTCAAGGTCATGAGCTCAAACATTTGATTTGGCTCCTATAAGCAATGTCAGACAGGGAAGGGTGCATTTTCCTGCTTTTACAGTTTAATTCCCCATCCAATGAACGAGGAAGCAATTAAAAACTTCTCAATGAAATTAAATACCATACTGATTTTCTTATCTTTTATTATCAAGATTCTATGACCCTGGAGGACTTACAAAAATTCTTTAAGCCACCATCTATATGTTGTGATTAGCTGAAGTGATTATTTTGTGATAAGCTGACATGTAGCATATTTATGGTCTTATGATGAGTTAATCTCCCTTTACGATAATGTTGCACTTTTTACAAGATCAATGTTTTATTGTGGATTGGCTACAATCACTTCTTAAATTATAAACCCCAGTTTCACAAACATTAACTGAAATTGCCCTTATCCTTAATCCGGCAAATTTGAAATCCACATAATTTCTTAGTTTTAACGAAATTTGTTAAGTTAACAAAATTTGTGAAGTTAAGGTGTCATATTAAAGATGGCCTTAAACTATCTTAAATTTTGTTTGAAATTTTTTCAGTTTTAGAACCATAAAATGATGTAAATATTTGACAGATTTAAGTTAAGGGAAACTTTAGTTAAAGAATGATTGTGAAAATGGAGCTTGCTGGGTTTTTTTTTAATTCAAAAATATACTGATTCAAAGATTACCAGTACTTTGAATTTAGGAGTATCACTGACCCTCTAAGTGGCATTGTAATTTAATTCATGTTCAACTCAAGGGGTCAGGGATCTAACATGCTGCCTCCAAGTTATAGATATTTTTTTACTATGATTGAGCTGTGGTGCCTGATCTGTCTAAATGTGTGCTTATTGATCGCATTGTCTCTCACTCACAAGGTTTCATTCCCACTCATTTTGACGTCAACAAGTGAAGTGGAATAATGGAGTTATACGTCCCAGTGAAAATTTGTATATTACAGATTTCAAAGAAGCAGTGATTCCTCATCTATCCTTCCTGATGTTTTATCCAATGGGGTTCTTTGTTTCTTTTATACTAAATCGAGTGAATGACCAATCTAGTGAAGGGTTTCAGAGAACCAGTGATTCCTCATCTTTCCTTCCTGATGTTTTATCCAATGGAGGTCTTTGTTTCTTTTATACTAAATCGAGTGAATGACCGATCTAGTGAAGATTTTTATATTACAGATTTCAGAGAACCAGTGATTCCTAATTTCTCCTTCCTGATGTTTTATCCTATGGGAACCTTTGTTTCTTTTATACTAAATCCAGTGAATGACCGATCTAGTGAAGATTTTTATATTACAGGTTTCATAGAAGCAGTGATTCTTCATTTCTTCTTCCTGGTGGAGGTCTTTGTTTCTTTTATACTAAATTGAGTGAATGACCGATCCAAATGTAGATTCTAATCTTGCAGATTTTAAAGATGCAGTGATTCCTTGTCTCTCCTGATGTTTTATCCAATGGTGGCCTTTCTTTTATATGAAATTGAGTGAATGACCAATCAATGTGAAGATTTTAATTTTGTAGATTTCGCAGAAGCAGTGATTCCTTGTTTCTCTTATGTGATATTTTATCCATGTGAGGCCTTTTTTTCTTTTATATACTAAATGGGTGAATGATCAATCTATGTGGAAGTAGGGATTTCTGACCTCTTCTCCTTGGTGTTTTATCCAAATAAGGTCTTTGTTTCTTTTATATGAAATTTAGTGAATGACCAATCCATGTGAAGATTTTAATCTTGTAGATTTTGCAGAAGCAGCTATTCTTCATCTCTCCTTCCTAGTGTTTTATCCAATGGAGGCCTTTGTTTCTTTTATATTTATGCAGTGAATGGCCAATCTCGATTTTTAAATTGCAGATTTTAAAGAAGCCATGATTTCTCATCTTTCCGTGATGTTTTATCCAATTGAGGCCTCCAGTTCTTTTATGTTGCATGGTGTGAATGACCAAATTGTCTCTAAACATCTTAAGATACAATAGTTCAAGAGATCCCAACTGAAATTCCACTTGACACTTTCGATTTCTTTGAGATTTGTTCAATAGGACTGGAGGGGTCATAGATGTTCAATGGTCTATAACATTTAGAAAAATGTTTATTGAATGTGTAAGTTGGAATTTTCTTGATTTGAACTTTGAAACTTTGAATCATAGGACTTTACAAGTGCACATAGGGTATTTTTTATTGTGTTATTATGTTATTATATACCTTTCTGCTTATTTTGTCGATGATTTGAATTATTCACTATTTAATTTGTACTTGATTGTTTGGTCAGTATTTTTCAGGTTTACTTTTGCACTATTTTTTATGCAGTTGTAAACATTGGTTATTTATGTCATGTGTGGTAATTATATATGCCTTATTGATACTCTTTTTTAGCTTATGTCGAATTGATGTTATGTATGATTTATTTGTTATTTCTTGTATTTGTAGTTCTTACTCTGTTTGTCTGCCAAACAGTGTCTCGAATAAAGTGAATGATTAGCAACAAAGTCAGCACTGTTAATTATTTGCCTGCACAATACTTAAGATATTTGTAGCCATATATTACCATAAAAGAGGAATGAATCCATAAGATTTTAATTAATAGAAACCATTATATGTTAAGTATAAACTGCGTTCACCGATCTAATCCAGATTTACCCTAGAATTCCATAACATCCTTGGATTTATTTCTCATTTTTCTTTTTTTTTCTTTTTCTAAATGTACAAATTTTCTAAAGTAATGAAGCTGATTTCAAATTGAAGGAGTGGAGTGTATTTAATAAAAAAAAAACCAAAAAACAAAACATGCCAATTCATGTCCAGATCACAACCCGAGAGCAACATATAAACTTTGAAACTGATATTTTAGGTCATAAGCATGTGAACTTCCCATCAGGGAAGTGAGACTGGGTGCTCCAGAAGGATCACAAGCGCCTAACAACTTTATTGAACTTATTGTTTTTATAAGTCTTGTATACTGTACAAATGTGTGAATTTTAGTGTGTACAGGTTTTAGCACAAATTACAATATACCGGTAGATTTTAGCATATACCAATGTTAGAGCAAATTTTAAATTTAAAAAACCCCACAAATTCCCCTAATGTAAAACACAGTAAATTAAGAAATGTAGCAAAGACACTATTTTTCATATATATTTATTTTAAAAAAAACCCAAATATTATTGGCCAATCTTAACCAATCAGTGTAATGATCTATGAACTCTTATCCAATCAAATTAATGATGGATGAATTCTTATCCAATCAATTAAATGATGGATACAATCTTATCCAATCTGTGTAATGATGTATGAACTGTTATCCAATCAGTTTAATGATGGAAACAATATTATCCAATCAGGTTAATGATCTGTGCAATCTTACTCAATCACAGCATGTATCATCAGTACATGATCCCACCTAGTTATTGGCTACACAATTGATGTCCTCATTCATTTAATTATTTACCAGATTGTGTTCCATGTATTGTGAAATCATCCTCCAGGGAATTTGCCAATTATATCTTTTGTTTCAATGTCCTGAAATTACATCAACAATTTCCATTAAAACATGATTTTGTAAATAGAAGGTTGATCTCCATTGCACTTGCTTCTAAGGAATGCATTAATCCCTTAACCTTGTGAAAGGCCACAGTGGCCTTATGGATAAGAAGTTAGGGTCTCTTACCACTGTGAGTTTGAGTCCCGCTCAGTTAACATGTGGGAAAGTGAATTTTCCTTGCCATTGGCCTTTACTGGTTCATCTGGTACCAGTATAATGGACTGGGGGAGTGATCGATACGCTTGTTTGCGGCGTACTGACATGGTGAGCCACATGTCTTGGGCCTTGGTAGCCAAGTGGTCTAAAGAGCATGCTTATGGATAACTGTACTTCTCACCATGTTCAAATCTCACTCGGGATATATTATGGTGAAGTTTTCAGTTTGCTTGTGTTCAAATCTCACTCGGAATATATTATGGTGACGTTTTCAGTTTGCTTGTGTTCAAATTCCACTCAGGATAGATTCCAGTGTAATGAAGTTTTCAGTTTGCTTGTGTTAAAATCCCACTGAGGATAGATTCCAGTGTGATAAAGTTTTCAGTTTGCTTGTGTTCAAATCCCACTGAGGATAGATTCCAGTGTGGTGAAGTTTTCAGTTTGCTTGTGTTCAAATCCCACTTAGTACAGATTCCAGTGTAATGAAGTTTTCAGTTTGCTTGTGTTCAAATTCCACTCAGGATAGATTCCAGTGTGATGAAGTTTTCAGTTTGCTTGTGTTCAAATTCCACTGAGGATAGATTCCAGTGTAATGAAGTTTTCAGTTTGCTTGTGTTCAAATTCCACTCAGGATAGATTCCAATGTAATAAAGTTTTCAGTTTGCCTGTGTTCAAATTCCACTAAGGATAGATTCCAGTGTAATAAAGTTTTCAGTTTGCTTGTGTTCAAATCCCACTGAGGATAGATTCCAGTGTGATGAAGTTTTCAGTTTGCTTGTGTTCAAATCCCACTGAGGATAGATCCCAGTGTGATGAAGTTTTCAGTTTGCTTGTGTTCAAATCCCACTGAGGATAGATTCCAGTGTAATGAAGTTTTCAGTTTGCTTGTGTTCAGATCCCACTCAGGATAGATTCCAGTGTGATGCAGTTTTCAGTTTGCTTGTGTTCAAATCCCACTCAGGATAGATTCCAGTGTGATGAAGTTTTCAGTTTGCTTGTGTTCAAATCCCACTGAAGATAGATTCCAGTGTGATGAAGTTTTCAGTTTGCTTGTGTTCAAATCCCACTGAGGATAGATTCCAGTGTGAAGAAGTTTTCAGTTTGCTTGTGTTCATATCCCACTGAGGATAGATTGCAGTGTGATGAAGTTTTCAGTTTGCTTGTGTTCAAAACCCACTGAGGATAGATTCCAGTGTGATGAAGTTTTCAGTTTGCTTGTGTTCAAATCTCACTGAGGATAGATTCCAGTGTGATGAAATTTTCAGTTTGCTTGTGTTCAAATCCCACTCAGGATAGATTCCAGTGTGATGAAGTTTTCAGTTTGCTTGTGTTCAAATCTCACTGAGGATAGATTCCAGTGTGATGAAGTTTTCAGTTTGCCTGTGTTCAAATCCCACTGAGGATAGATTCCAGTGTGGTGAAGTTTTCAGTTTGCTTGTGTTCAAATCCCACTGAGGATAGATTCCAGTGTGATGAAATTTTCAGTTTGCTTGTGTTCAAATCCCACTGAGGATAGATTCCAGTGTGATGAAGTTTTCAGTTTGCTTGTGTTCAAATACCACTGAGGATAGATTCCAGTGTGGTGAAGTTTTCAGTTTGCTTGTGTTCAAATCCCACTGAGGATAGATTCCAGTGTGATGAAGTTTTCAGTTTGCTTGTGTTCAAATCCCACTGAGGATAGATTCCAGTGTGATGAAGTTTTCAGTTTGCTTGTGTTCAAATCCCACTGAGGATAGATTCCAGTGTGATGAAGTTTTCAGTTTGCTTGTGTTCAAATCCCACTGAGGATAGATTCCAGTGTGATGAAGTTTTCAGTTTGCTTGTGTTCAAATCCCACTGAGGATAGATTCCAGTGTGATGAAGTTTTCAGTTTGCATGGCAATGGTCAGTGATTTTCTCTTTGGGTACTATGGTTTCCTCTAACATCTTGAAACTAACTGCCTCTATATACAAGTGAAAAAAAATTGAATGAGGCATAATACCACACATGACTCTACTCAACTCTTTGTTTTCCCTATTGATTATATTTATAAAATACAGTTACACCTGCAATAACAGAACCAAAAATCAATCAAAAATTACATAAACATTCAATTTATCAATGTTTTTCTATATACATATAAAGAAGTTAAAAATTGATACACTTTTATTTATGGATAAGACTTCCCTTTGTAAACAACCCCCAACCCTCATTAAATTTAATGTAAAATTGTTCAATATTTATTTTTCAAAACCTTCAGTCATAAAAATGACCTGATTTTGTCATTTATTTGCAACAAAAGCATTTTTTTTCAATCTTTATGTATTTGCCATATTAAGACATTTTTGGTAAATATTACAATTTTAGTGGCTGGTTTAAATGGAAGTGCTTCCCAATTTTACATCTTAGTAAGATATTTCAATTTCTTCATGGGAAATAGCTTTTATTTTTTAAAGTCATCTTGACTGTAACTGAATATTCCCTTCACTAACTTAACTTGACTTAACATCCCTTCTACAATTAATTGTCTAGGATTAGTTTGCCTAATACATATTATTGGAAAAAAGCATTGATTTTAAAATGTGTTTTTCAAATTAATCGTGATCAGAATTGATGAGTGTTTTGTTTTTGTTTTCAACATTGCTATGGCAACACATTTTGTCCTTCATCCAAAACAATTAACAGAATATGAAGAGTGATCAAGGATCTGGAAGATTATTGAACTTTTGGTTTCATGAAATTGAGAAGATGTAGGGCACTGTACATCTAGTCAATAAAAACGTCTATTTCTTTGTCTATTTCTTCCTTCTGTTTTAACCAGGATGTCAATCAGTTGTATTATGAAAGTTCGATCTAACGGAAACGTGAAATATAAAAATACCACGTTAGAATTAATAGTAAGAGAGTTTAGTCAATCCTTGTATAATAAACCATTATAATGTTCATAAAGAAGTCAGGCAAGCTTTCAACACAGAAACAAGTTTTTATTTTCATCTGTTTCATTTTATTTTTGGCCAATATGTTTACATGTATGAGTGAAGTATTGGATAGTAAAATTTTAGTTGTATTGGAATATGCATACATTTCAGTTGTATTGAAAATGCATACATTTCAGTTGTATTGAAAATGCATTTTCATGCATTTTAGTTATAATTGGAAATGCAGATTTTTTTTGTTGCATTAAAAAAGCCAGATTTTGGCTATATTGAAAACACAAAAATTTAGTTGTATTGAAAAGTGCAAAAATTTAGCTACATTGAAAATGCAAAATTTTAGCTGCATTGAAATTGTGCAGTTGTTGCATTGAAAAGGAAGAATTTTAGTTGGATTGAAAGTGAAACATTTTAGTTATATTGAAAATGTAGAATTTTATTTTGACTTGTAATGACTATTTTTTGTTTTTGGCTAATGGCAAATTTAAAATACCTTTTAAGTTTTTTTTCCCATAATATATGTGATTGCTTTTATGTCAGAAAACACATTTGGTAAAAATTGATACAAGCTGATGGATCTGGAATCTGTTTGACGTCACGTTTTGCCAGAAACATCATTACTGTCATAAATATTTAACGACATTAAGAAATTAGTTGATGAATTATGTTCTGTTTCATTGTCCATCAACACTATGAATTTGATAAAATCTTATAAAGATACTATGCCATTTCCGAATTAAAATAAACAACATTGAAATGATAATTTGTAAATGCACTTAATTTATAGAATCCGTTGGTTTTAGCATAATGTTTTTAGCCAATAATTTAAAAGTTGTTTATTGCAATATCATGATTAAACTTGTGTTGTTTCACTAATGTGTTGTTATTAAGTTCTGGCTCCAGTTTCACAATCATTTGTTAACTTAAATTTCCATTAACTTAAATTTTGGAAATTTGAAATTTTAATAATTTTGTTAATTTTAAAGGCATTCACAATTTTAAGGTTGGTTGGTTGAATGTTGCTTAACGTCGCATCAGCAATTTTTCAGCTATTTGCGACAAGAACTATTTTATTAATCTCTATGCATTGATCTGTAGAATTTTAAGGTGTTATTTTGGAAATCACTTCAAGTTTATTCAGTTTTTGTTGAAAGAAAAATGTTGAAGTGCCTGAATGGTTCTATAGACTACCTCAGAGTAACCTTAACATGCCTAACGACATATAGTTCTGAGATGGTAGAGAAATCGGTAGTGCCCACAGAAAACCCAGAACCTTCAGCAAAATACATTGATAGATTTTCTCATGCTAGAGTCTGTCCAAATGGTATTCAATAAATTCAGGTGTTGAGAGGGGCTGTGTTTGTAAGTACACAATTTAAACCACTCTGCTAACAAAATCCCACATAAAATTTAGAACATTCTGCCTCTCGGACATAAAATTGGAGACGTTGGTCTGGATTTAAAAATAAAATGGATTTATAAAAAAGGCATTATTAAAATACAAAATACTGATAATAATAAGAAGGGTTTAAAGCCCCATGAATGTGTTCATAATTATTGTAAACAAATCTGTAATCCAAAAGAGTCCATGATTATTGTAAACAAATCCGTAATCCAGAATGACTTATTTGTACCATGACTGTTGATCTGCTACTGAGAACAATGTACGACTTGCGTAGACAGTGACAGACAAAACATTCCCCTGGAGGAACACATAATGAAATTCCAAATTGATTGTGTTAATAAAAAAATTAGTTTCCTCTAATGGAGAGTTTATAGACTCAATCTTTACTTCATGTTACAGTGCCTAGCTGTCATATCGGAATGCCATGGAAATTTGTAAACTAATTTTACGAAATGACCTTTTTGATTAGACCCATTATATCCCGATATTACACAGTTTAACCTTGTAAGATTCATAATAATTATGGCTGATATTGATTTATCCTATTGACAACATTTTACCCGATGACATTGCTAAAGGAAAATATCTAAAAAAATTTGAAAACTCATTGATTCACCCATTTACTTGATTTACATAACTGTTTAAATGGGGAATGAGATTAATCTGATAAAAGCTTTTACAAAAATATCTCAATTGCAGAATTTAACTAGTTTTTTTTTTTATTATTTTTTATTTTATTTTATTTTTTTTTTTTTTTTTGGCATTGAGATATGTCATTTAAGTGTTTGAGTTACATAATTAACACTTCCGTACATGAATTAAGTGTAATTATCATTATTGATCGGCGACAATTGTCCTCCTTGTCTGTCATTCTACGATGCTTTAATGTCAAATTTTAAATCACAGTGAAGTAATATTTGACATTTTCAATGTTTGCTGGAATTTATCAGCAGCCACTATCATGTCATTACATCCGTTTTGTTTATTTTCTATTAGTAATTTGTATTTCACACGCAGTATAATGCAAACAAATCATTTATTTTATTCTTTAGAAATCCTATGATGATATTGATTTTTTGAGAGATGATTTCTAATCTTTGTTTCAAATAATAAAAACAAGAGTAAGTAAACATAATTAAAACAAAAAACAAATGTAATTTTATCATTGAGCTTTTAAAACATCAAATTCTTAGTTGTCCTCATCAAAACAATCACACCTGGCCCTGGGTGTTACCACAACATTTAGAAATGATAATCACTCAGTCCTTCGGAGGAAACCTTAAAAACTAAGTAATGTGGCATGTTAAAGAACCCTCCTTTTACATTGTCCACAGCACACTGCAAAGGTAAAATTTTCTGCAACTCCACCTATAGCTGGTGACGTCACGATTTGATTGAAATATTCTTGACTGGGACTTAAAATCCCTTTCAATCAATGAAACAATTGAAAACAAACAGATGTTTGAGATTAGTAAAATCACAATATAAGTATTTATGGGGAATTAAATTTTCACTTTTTCTGTGGGTTAGTTTAAATACTAATGAAAATGAAATGCCAACAATTAAAAAAATGTTTGGAGAAAATTTCCTGCAATTAACACACAGATTAGAAATCAAGTCTCCATCAGGCCCAGGACAGGGTTTGAACTCACAATCTTCCATATACATAGCAGGTACTCTACCAAATAACCTACCATAGTGCATGTGGTAGCTGTCTTGTGATTGTAACCTTTTTTGATACATTTTAGGATATAATATTATCCTTACTTTAAAATAAACTAGAATAAATGTTGGAGGAATAAAGAAAATCTATCTGTTGTACAGATTTGTTTTTCTTGTAAATTTTGATAAATTAGTCTACTATAGATGAGTCTGCATTAAGACAAGAAGCCTTAGACACAAACCTTGTCTGAAATGTCATCTTATCCCAGTTATAGCTAGCTACATTGCTTACAGAATTTTGAAAACCTAGATTTTTGACTCCCAAGCTTCTGACTCCGTAACCCAATGTTTATCACCCCAGAATAGAAATCTAGGTGAAAATAATGATGCAGAATTTACTAGAAGTCTTCTGATTCAATATAACCAAATGATTTGTCAACTAAAATTGACAAAATAAAATCTCAGAATTTACTAGAAGTCTTGGTCAAAATAATATTTCTGAATTTACTAGAAAACTTGGTCAAATTATTATTTCTGAATTTACTAGAAAACTTGATCAAAAATATATCTCAAAATTTACGGTACTAAAAAATTTAATCAAAATGATATCTCAGAATTTACTAAAATAATATCTTTGAATTTACTAAAATAATATCTCTGAATTTACTAAAATAGCATCTCAGAGTTTACTGTGTGTATTGCTTTGGTGTAAATTGCAGCATTACCAAGATTTGTAGTAATTTTGTCACCCTTCACTAAACATCTTATTGAATTCTTTCATTTAAAATACTTAACATTCTACGGGAAGACTGATTCACAGAATACAGATATATTGGAGATGACAGAAAACCATTGATTAACTAACAGGCATTGAAATCTTGGTCAGTAAGTGATGTTTATTTCGTTGGTTACAACAGGATACAGAACAGTGCATCCATCTTAATTTTGTCCAGAGTTGAAATCAACGTCATTTATTATCCGTCATTCGTCATCCGTCATTCCACATATGCAATAAGATGACTTTTTAGGCTATTTTGTTGGCTAACAAACTATATTTGAGCTGTATACATTTGTTTCGTTAATTAGTACAGTTACATTGACAGGTTCCCTTGTTAAATGTACAGGCAAACAACATTGACCTGTCCCTTTGACCTCTGATTTTAATAGGTATTATGGAAGGGTAAATTCATGAGCGGGGATCACGGATCATGTGTGCATATAATTAAAACACTAATCATAAGAAATATGTAAATACATTACTCTCAAATATTGGGTGTATCTTGGTATATGCGTATTCCTAATGAAAGGTCAAGTTGACAGGTCAGTGTTGTTTGTCTATAGAATTTTTTTTTCTCTATCATCATGCTGATGTTATTGCATTAATCCTTCATTGGAAGTATCATGAAACAGCCTGAAGCCTAACGTTAACTGATATAGTCACTGTTGGAGTTTCTGCTATCTGTCATGTCATTGAATTCTGGGATATTTATACCATTGTGATCTCAGTATTTCTATGTCACTGAATTGACTGAATTCTTAATCTTATATTTTATTTTGTCATCAGGGGGCCTCGGTTGCCAATTGGTTTAAAGTGCAAAGTGTATGCTTATGGATCACAGAGCCTTTCGCGGCCTAGGTTGCAAGGCATATCCTATTATGAGAAAGTTTGTCAGTTCACTATCTTAAGCTTGGTGATGCCCTCCAGGCACACCAGTTTCCTTCATCGATCCTGAACTGACTGCCTCAAATACATGTGAAAAATAATTGACTATGGCATAAAACAAAATAAAGAATTGTCATTGCATTTTTTCTGCTTTTCACTGAAAAATACTTGCTTCTTGTCAAAGGGACACAATGTGTGGCTGAAGAAAATCTGAGTTGTCTACAGTACAGGGATATTGACTTCAAATTCATAGGATTATATCCCACTTAGCATATTCTAGTGTTAAAAAGTTTGTCAGTTGATATGACCAATAACTGGTTGTCAAGTAAGTGGGGCATTTAATAGATCCAAAACCACACCAAATAATTAGGGTATATTACATATGCCTTATTTGCATATTGCATATAATATAAAATATTACCCAAGCTAAACATCAGCTATCAGTTTGTGATATTTGTATTGTCATATACCACTTTTTTAATTTAATCATAAAAAAACATTAAAAAAGTGGAACTGTGGCTGTCAAGCAATCCTATACTACTCACAACCATAATAAATCAATTGACCAAGTTTCAGCTCAATTGGATGTATGATTTTTTGTTTCAAATGCACAGAAACCAAATTATCCACAAACACACGTACAGCGGTATTACTATATCCCCCTCACCCCTGAGGGCGGGGGATAAAAACAAAAAGCTTTTTATTTGTATGTTTTATATTCTTAACAGACCAAACATTCTGATCAGCCATTTTTTAATTTTACTTCTTGATAAAGTGGACCATTATGACCGAGATATTTTTGAGGGTCTTTCATAACTTTGACATTATTCAACAGTGCCATATCGGGTTGTTTATATATCAAACAGGATTAGTTTCAATAACTTTGTACTTCTTTCAGTAGTCTGGCTTCTATGTAAGGTATACAATAAACTGAAAGTGTTTTATATTTACAGATATCTATAATAATTAAAATTAAACATGGATTTAAACACAGAAGTGAACATTTACTTTTCTTACAAGTACTACTGAAAAAGTCTCATTTAAGTTAAAAAGTAAATATTTTGTAGGTCAAGATTGTATAAATTAAACAAATCAAATGCCATTGAATTGCTAATTACTGGCAGTTTTCAATGCTATTTATTTAATTAAATATTGACAATTCTGTTCTATAAGTAATTGAAGAAATTGAAATGTTGGAATTTAAATTTAATTTGACGTCATGTATTTCATTAGCTAACACCACCGGAGAGACGTAAAATGTAACAAAAAACTAACCAATATTTTATTTTATTTTATCTGTTAGTTTGTTTTATCACTTAGTTTGGTATTGATTTAGTATTTTGCTGTTACTTCATCCCACTTACAGAATTAAACAGCTTTATAAATTTATTTTTAGCTTTTTTGTTAAATTTCTTGAAAAAAAAAATTGTTTTCTACACAATCTGCAATAAAAAAATTAAAACACTTCTTGTCTTTAAATGGTTTTTAAATGTTAAATTTAGAGTTCAAATAACTGAATTATCACCAAAGTTGTGATGGTTTTTGTTGTTTACTACATTTGTCTTCCAAAAAATTGTGGAAATTTATTCTACTTTTTGTAACTTGAACATTAGCTGTTGACAAGCAATTTATGCATTCCAGAAATCGTCTTCCCATGTGGTTTGCCAGTGCCTTTCACATTTCTGCAAACTAATTAAGAAATAGTTTAAACCATAAGTTCCAGGAACATTTTGTTTTTTGAGTAAAATGCCAATTTAAACAAACAATTTCATATTCATTGAACCACTATGGTACCTCAATGTTAGAGTGCTTGCTTTGTATGTGAGAGTTCATGGGCCGGGTCTAACCGAGACTTTAACATCTCTGTGACCCTCTAGCTCTACAAGACCTGGTAGAGTGGAGGAAACTGTAGTACCAAGAAAAAAACACAGACTTTCAAAAGGCAGATATTGACAAACTTCAACATCAGGATCTCTTTGTACTAGGACAAAAACCTAGGCAGTGAAAGGCGTTGTGATCCTGTAAGCACACACTTTAAACCAATCACCCAGTAGAAATATTTTGCTGTATATTAAATTTTCAAAAATTTTAATTTTAAATGTAGCTGATCAGTTTATGTTGAAAATGAATACCCATGTCAGATATAAGATGTGTGTGTTTATATAATATATATACCATCATCATGGTACCCCCAGTAGTATAAGAGCATTCAGTGCCTCTGATATAAAAAACTTTCTTTGAAAGTTTATAAACATTATATATATATATATATATATATATATATATATATATATATATATATATATATATATACCAGCAAACACATTTTACATGTAGTACATAAGTACTAGATGCACCATTTTAATTTCAACTTCAGTATTCAGTGCAGTGAATATGAAAATGAACATCACTACCATAAAATAGCTCAGTTGGTAGAATGCACACTTCTTATGTTTGAAGTTATGGGTTCAAACCTGGGCTAAGGTCTGACCAAGACTTGAAAATAGGTAGCGACTCTTCTCTCGCCAAGCACTCTGCATTTAGATCCATGCAGTGTGCCAAGAAAAGGTGAATAAACTTGTGTATTTTTTATTAAAAAGAGAATAAGTTCATGCATTTGTATGAAAGGGTGAATTTAGCTGCATTTAGATCCATGTATTTCCCATGAACAGGAGAAATGACCAGTGTTTTTGCTATTAAAATGCCAATAGACCTGTGTATCTGCCAAAAAGTCCAATAGACATATATTTTTTCTATGAAGAGGAGAATAAACCTTTGTATTTGACACGAAAAAGCCAATAGAATTTTCTATTTCTCATGAACACATGTTTTAGTATATTTTTCCAAAAAACCTCACTTGTTTTTGTTTTGGTATAGTAAATATTATAGATATATCACAATAACAATGGATTAGTAATGATTGTGACACCTGTGACAGGTAATGTCCTTTGATCATACAGTGGTGTATCAGAAAAAAAGATTTTGTACCTTTGTGTGTTACAAGTTTGTTAGTAATAGAGTTATGTTTCATTATAAAACAAACAGCTGTTTCTAT
Organism: Anadara kagoshimensis; assembly: GCA_021292105.1. Classification (NCBI taxonomy): domain Eukaryota; kingdom Metazoa; phylum Mollusca; class Bivalvia; order Arcoida; family Arcidae; genus Anadara; species Anadara kagoshimensis. Next base: position 23,820,189 of record CM037860.1, on the reverse strand, counting down.
TGAGAAATCCGGACACATAGTGTGTTAAGTTTAACCTGGGCATTTGACCTTTAATTTGAATATTTGATTGGGCTAGTAGACTGTGTAATTTAAGGAAGACATCATGTTTTATTACCATAAATACCTGGTTACCAATATCACTATTTTATCTTTATATATCGGTTATGTAATGGCATCTATGTGCCCTAGTCAAGATCCTTTCTATCAAATATCGAGGTGGTCAGTTCTGAGATGGTGAAGAAGCCAGAATATCAGAGAAAACCACTGATCTTAGGCAAGCAAACCCCACTATGATTTGTTCAAGTGAGATTATTAGATAAACAACAAGAGGTGCTGTAATTGCCTTATCCCTTTTATAACTGATCAAGCACTCCGTGGCTAAGTGGTCTATCGCATGTACCTACAGATCTCAATGCCTCTCATTTCTTAGGTTCCAATTCCACTAGGGTATATCCTAGTGTGAGAAAGTTTGTCAGGTCGCTTGCTGAAGATCAGTGTTTTTCTCTGGGCACTCCAGTTTCTTCCATCATTCCTGAACTTAGCACCTCAAAGTAAATTATTCTTGACTAAGGTGTAAAACACCATTATTCAGTTCTATACTTGAACAAATGGTTTGGGTTTGGTTTATATTGCTAAGTCTGTTTCAATTGCTTCTAATTGTTAGTGTCCATTGTAGCAGTCAAAGGTGGCCTACTCTTTTTGGAATTCTATAGAAAGAGATACACAACCTTGATTTCGAGTCTAATCTGAAAGATTACCGAGTAACAAGCTTTTTACAGCTCTAGCATGGGCAGGAGATGAAAACCATTTCCAGAAAATCCCCAACTCTCGAATGAGGTTCAAACCCACAACCCTTGACTTTGAAAGCCAGTGACAGTACCATTCGGCCATGTACACCCATGGTGGTGATAGATTGAGTTTTTACTGCATTTCTGTAAACTTTGATCAGTAAGGTTATACAAATATTTATCCATTTATCTTAAAAGAAATTATGACATTGGTTAATTAAAAAAATAGCCTTTCATGTGTTGTTCTGGAATCCAAAAAGCATCTGATCTGTATTGGCTTTACTTGATTGGTATTTTATATAGCTCTTAATTTCCTGTTTAGTAATGATACCATTTGATTGAAATGGTCAAACATAGGGATAGATATAATGTACATGAAAGGAATATAACCATCATATAAATTTGTATAAACAAGGTAATGTTAGACAATTTTGTCTTTGAAATATAATCTCTTTTTCAATATCAAAATGGTTAGATAATCTCCCTTTTAATATCAAAATGGTAATAAATAAAAGTTGTACATCAAATGTGTGATTGATCAAAGTTATTATTAATAGGTTCCAGACATTTAACATATCTGCACTGAAAATATTGTGATTTGTGCAGCATTGCTTAAAATAAAGCATCGTGATTGGTGCAGCAGTGCTTAAAATAGAGGATTGTGATTGGTGCAACAGTGCTTGAAATAAAGCATTGTGATTGGTGCAACAGTGCTTGAAATAAAGCATTGTGATTGGTGCAACAGTGCTTAAAATAAAGCATTGTGATTGGTGCAACAGAGCTTGAAATAGAGGATTGTGATTAATGCACAAGTGCTTAAAATAAATCATTGTGATTGGTGCAACAGACCACCAGTTTCACTATTATTCCTAAACTAAGATTTCTAAACTTAAATTGGCCAAATTTGAAAACTGAATACATTTGTTAAATTTCAAGACATCCATGGATTTAAGGTGTCACTTTGGATATCACTCTAAGCTTATTACATCTATACATGTATTCTGATTTTGTAGAATTTTTTATTTGTAGTTCCATGAAATGTTGTCAAAATTTGTCAGGTTTAAGTTAAGGCAAATTTAGTTAAGGACTGATTGTGAAACTGTGTCAGTGCTTGAAAAATAACATTTTGATTGGTGTAGCAATGTTTGGGACAAAGCATTTTGATTGGTGTATAAGTGATCAAAATGGAGCATCATGATTGGTGTATCAGTGCTTGAAATAAAGCATTGTCATTGGTGTACCAGTGCTTGAAATAAAGCATTGTCATTGGTGTACCAATGCTTGAAATGAAGCATTGTGATCGGTGTACCAGTGCTTGAAATAAAGCGTTGTCATTGGTGTACCAATGCTTGAAATGAAGCATTGTGATTGGTTTACTAGTGCTTGAAATAAAGGATTGTCATTGGTGTACCAGTATTTGAAATAAAGCATTGTCATTGGTGTACCAGTGCTTGAAATAAAGGATTGTCATTGGTGTACCAGTGCCTGAAATAAAGCATTGTCATTGGTGTACCAGTGCTTGAAATAAAGGATTGTCATTGGTGTTCCACTAGAAATAAACCATTGTCATTCGTGCTTTTCTTGAGACAGGAGAGTTTGAAATGATGACTCATGTTTTAGTTGATACATTTAGATGCAACTAGCAAATATCAAGGGATCAAACTTCACTCAGAGATTCATTTGTGCCTATATGGTCTATTGCTTGTGCTTATGGTGTCTCTCTCTACCTAGGTTTAAATCTCAATGGGACAGATTTTGATCATCATATGAGAAAGTTTGTTTGTTTACTTGCTGAAGGTCGGTAATTGTCTATGTGTACTCTGGTTTCCTCCACCATTCATGGATACATGTGAAAAAATCTTGACTGCAGCTTAAAACACCATTACTCCACTCCACTCAACTCCAAATCATCACTATGAGAGTAATAACTTCACATTTTGTGACAAGTATACATGTATAGATGTAATTATTCACATTATAAATGGGTTTCTGTACAAATTTTATCCATGTATTCATGGAAGTGAAAGAGAAAGTATAATACGATATTAGTTCCATATACATATAGGTAACAGTTTTAATGTGTCTATATTACAAGATAAAACATCTCTGTGAAGCTGATTACATGACATCGAACACAGGAATAATCCCACTAAGATGAGGTTTTAATAAGTTTATTTCACTGTCTTGAGTGTATTTATAAAAGACTTAAAGACATGATCATCTCACAAGAAACCATTCACTTTTATAGCGCTCCTGAACACCATCGTATTGATCTTTGGGAGAGATGTTAATGGTATTTCCAATTCGGACAATTTGTACAGTACAGGCCTGTCAGAAGTTTAACACTAAGCTAAGGAATTAGTGTCGAATCTGGAATTCACCTAGACCGGGTGTTAGCTATATCTCGACTGCTGTTTGACCACAGCTGTTTTATATTTTTCGGCCATTAGATACCTATATCTCGGTCACTCTGCAGCCTATCATCAACTTCTTCCGTTAGCTAAGTGTTAAACCTTTTTACAGGACTGTACTGTACATCGTTTTTCAGACCACACAGATTTACGAGTCTTATATTCTACTAATATGCTTTATATGGTGATGTTATGGAGGGATATTAAATTTAGCATGTAAATTGACTACATTACATCGATTTCATCATTAGACAGTATACTGTAGAACTAAACTGTAAAAATCTATCATTACTTTTATTAGATTTTATGTTCGAGTTGATCTCATAAAAATTGCTGAAAAAATTAAAAATAATGGAGTACTGGTTGTTTTTGAGTCGATTATTTACGCTGAAACACTTTCTCAATTTTTAAGTATGTGTCTTCAGAAGCAATATTGTCCTTATATAGTAGCTTTATGTATCACTAATGTGATTTATATTCAGGAAGTCTGACTTGTAATTTTGACAAGATTTAGTGTATTTGGTGTGATTTTTCCATGTGAATAAAATGTAATTGTTTTTCTGTATCTGCAAAAAAAGCCGAGCTCAGTCTACCAGTAGGTTAACATTCATCATCATCAGCAAATTAACAGAAATACTTTTGAAGAAAGGCTAGGCTATTTATTAATATGGAGTTTCTGTATTTTTGTCTGTCCGTACTCATTTGCGACGAGACAATTCTTATCTGGAGCATTTTTCCAGAACTATGAAGCACTATTTTACGAAACTTGGTGCAAAGCATCAACATTGATAGGAAATGCGCATATCATTAATTACAGTGAGTTTGCTCATTTTCCTGGGAGTTAAGACCCCTTGAACATAAGTGCAAACCACAAAAAAATTAACCTACTGGTGGGGGATTACAATTCACTGATTTTTTCTTCATGACAAAAAGAAACTGAAAACTGAATGATTTTAGCGAGTTTTATTTTTAGTGCATTTTGTCATCTGACCTTTCCTCTAAATTAAAACTGCTACTGAAATTATGCATAAGCGACTCTGCATGCACACAAAAAGTTTTTCACAAAGGTAAACTGGGCTTATTCCATTTATAAAGTAAACCACTAAAATAATTATGTGCTGGTATTAAGTGATTTACAAAATTAAGATGCTTTTTGTAATGATGATGATGATTGTTCTTTCTTAATAAGTGAAAAAACACATCAAACATCTTTTAATGGCATATTTATGGTTAATTAATCACTTATCATGAAGCATGGCCATTAGCTGATTATAAGTGAGGTGACACTTTTGTGGTCATAAATATGTACAAATAGTATGTTTCTGGTAACTAGATTGTAAATTTATAATACTGTATAAGAAGGAAAAAATATTCACGGTTTTCATGGCAACCCTTGTACAGCGAATATATCTTCTCGGAGAAGTTGTCTTATTTTCCTTGATACTCTTTTTTATATATTTGGCCCCCATGAGCATTTCTTACTATGAAATAGTTTAGAAAATCATAACTGCAAAAATTTTTATGCAGCTAATGTTTCTTTTAATACAGTATTTTCTTGCGGAACCTGTATATTACCTTTGCTGAGTAGTCTAAATTGTGTGCTTATATTATAGCTTGACTGGGGGATCATTACAGTAGCTGATTGGTAGAGTGCCCATGTTGTATGTGAGGTTAGGGTTTGAACTCCTGCTAGGTTTGACCAAGATTTGAAAATTGGTAGTGACTTTGGAAGAGACCTAAAAAACAGATGTCTCGTGCTAGGGTAGGCAGTCTCGTGTCAGGGTAGGCATGACATCTTAAAGAATCCTTTCTGTACATTGCTTGAATGCACTGAAAAGGTCAGAATTCTTGCCACTTCACATATACGAGCTGGTGATATCTCAATATAAGTGAAATATTTTTTGACTGTAACATAAAACACCATTCAATCAATCAACCTGCTGGCGGGGGATCCTAATTCACTGAATTTGCTTGTTTTAATATTCACTATAATTTACATGCAGCACAAACATTTTCCAATACACTACTGGATTGACATTTTTGTCCTATTTATCCTAATCATGATACAAATGGTTTATGTATTGGCATTTCATGTTGTGTTCCATTTATCTTAGCAATATATGACATTAAGCAGCATTCTAATAATAATGTATAGCCATATCAGAATACTAAATATTATCTTAATGGCATATTGAATTCAAAATCACAAATAACAACCTTATTTTATTTAACCTACTGTACAGACCTGTCCAAAGTTTAACATTGAGTGAACATAAAAGTGGCCAATAGATGGACTGCAAGTTACCGAAAACTGCGGACAGATAGACAGCAGGTGTTGAAAAGCTGTCAAGATATAAATAACAAAGGACCCAAGATGAGCTGCTTATTCGGAACTAATTTGTTGGTCTATTTAGGACTAATTTGTTGGCTTAGTGTTAAACTTTCAACAGGTCTGTACCATATAGTTCTATTTATGAAGCCTATCAAAATCCTTCCATTAATAATTTGATAAATCAAAATGAAAATTCATGTCTTTTTTTAATCTCTTAATATTCTTAAGATGACAAGATTTTTATGATTTAGCATTAAAATCAATACCATTTTTAACTACTTTACACAGCTTTTAAATAATTCAATATTAAAACTAGAATTAATTTTTATTATCAGGCCAGTGCTTTTTGTGACTTTTTGATAATTTGTATTATTAGTACTTCTTCGTGACGTTTTGGATTGGAAATTTTTATTATCACGGCTTTTTGAAAAAAAAATTGGCCAGGGTCACACATGCTGGTATATAAAATCCAAAGCAAACTGCAGTGAATTTGGAAATTAAAAATCAATCTATTTCAAATAATATATATATATTGTATACTGTAATACAGAATGTAAATAAAGAGTTATCAAGTATATGCTATTATAGAAATTTATACTTGCAATTTGGTTAAGCTTAACTGTGATAGGGAAGGTACCTAAGGTTAATTGGGTAAAATTGCTGAACAATGGAGAAAAATATTAATGCTATTGTCATTAGAAATTGGTCCCAATTTTGTAGCATAAAAGCCCAGATTATTCCAAGGGGTGTATGTCAGAAGGTGCCTGTCCCAGAATAGCTGACATCACTTCTGAAAGTGTAACAGGAAAATGGGAAAATGCAGCAGCCAAACTGGGGGCTTAAGCCAAGGACCTCCCAAGTACTAGCATGACACTCTATTGACTGATCTACTTCGCCATCCATCAATCCTGGTTCATTGCAAAAGAACAGCAAATTTTTGAATAGAACATCAAATATACTCTGGATTTCTGCTATACATTCATTCACTGGTTGTATTTCAGCTTGATAGAGCAAGGAGTTAATTTAACCTTGGGATATGGTAAAATTAGTCCAGAGTACGAGACTACACGGATGTTATGATACCTAACCCTAGTTTTCATTGACTTTTATTTTTTACCATTGATCATTTTTGTCAGATTACTAGAATGAAATTTGAACAAATTTATTCCGACTGGAATGAAATTTGAACAAATTTATTCCGTTCATCATAATCTTTTTAAAAGTTTTTGGCAACAGTTTATCTGGTTTTTAGAAATTTAAGACAGAAATTGTTACTTTGAATGCATGGATTATTTCAGAATATAAATATTATTTATAAGTGATTGACACGACACATTGATGACGAAAAGTATGTTTAATACTACAATATTATAATAAAAGTTTAATATAATCAAATAGGTTAAAAAAAAAAATTGGCGATCAACCTTTACATCTATGAAAACATACTGTGATTTTTCATTCTACATGTACTTTTCACGAGGTTAAGGAATACATTTACATGTATTCTGTTAATAAACGTGTCCTTCATTGGCGTTTGACATTTGAGCGAAAGCATCGGACAAAACAGCGAAAAAATACAGATGTTTGAGCAATAAAATAATCGAATTTTAACCCATTAGAGCAAAATTCCAAATCTATGGTAGACATTTGAGAGACATTTTTTCTTATAAAAATTAAAATTCTTTACTGATATCATCATTAAGTGTTGTGATTTCACTTGCTTGATCAATCTGGGTGGCAGAAAATTCAGAAATCAGACTAATACCAAACCGAATATAAGAATCTGGAGTCTGAAGTAGGAAACTGGCTCTTTTGACTTGTTTCTTCCAACCAGTTCTTTATCCTTTTTGTCATACTAACCAGGTTAGTTATACAGGTGAGTAGATTAAAACTGTCACTCAAATTTCCATCGTAAAATACAGGTAATATTTAAAACCTGTCGTTCAAATGTCCACTAAAGTCGTCGCTCAAGTGTCCACTAGGAGTTTTTAAATTTTGGCTCAAATGTCCTGCGCCCTTCTTCATGCAGGTTTGACTATTTTATTTAGAACTTTTTTGACTTTAAGAAGCATTAGTATCATCATTATATCAGTATCTAAAACATAATAACAAGAATGATACTTGTATGTCCTTATTTCAAATGTGTCAACTTTCTTATTCATCTAGAAAAATCAAAAATGGACAGGAACCTTGAAATAGTTTGAATATGATTTAAATAATTACTAAATGTTTATAACCAGCCAAGGAATACATTCAGTAATTTTATATTTACTTTTTTTCTTTCTTTTTTTTTTAGATTTTTCTTTGAAAAATAAAAACCTATTTAGCATAGAAAAAATAGTGAATAAGTCGCAATAATGTAGAAGTGTGAATACATTTCAGGCAGCACTGTATTTTTAGAATAGCATTAACTTGGGATGAGATTGGACTAAAAAGAAAAGAATAGAGGGAAAAAACAGAACAATAATCTGAAAAAGAAAATAAGGCTGAGGAAAAGTTGTCTTTTTGTTGTTAGATGTTTTACAATATTGCTGTCATTTAAAAAGAAAAAATATTGATCAGAGTTTTTATTCATGATAAATAGACACTTTTCAAGCAAGAGTTAAGATTTCCAGATTTCTTGTTATATTTGATATTATTAGTATGCGGATGAGAACAAAACAGCCATTAGAAACAAATAATGGTGAAAATTATCAAAGAGTGAAAGGGATTCAGGCTAGGAGATGGATTGGTTTCCATGATTGTTAATGAATATTGTGACATCTATGGCTCTTTGTTAAGCTCAGCTCTGACAGGGAACCTAAGTAAAAAGTTACCAGGAAGCTAAGTAGTAGATTGAGTGTTACTTAGTATTCTGATGGTTAAATTAACTATCATTTGTCTGTGACAGGTTAATTGATAAAATCAGGATGAGATTGATTGATCTGTGTGGTTAGTTGTCGTCAGTCTCATCGTGTCCCTGTGACCTTGACCTTCTGTAGACATAGCAGTAGAAGATTTTGTCTGCTGTATTTTTTAACAATCAATATACAGTCAAACCTGTCGGAAAAAATACCTATATATAAGGATCACCTTCTTACAAAGACCAGTAACATGTATATATAAGGATCACCTTCTTATAAAGACCAGTAACATGTATATATAAGGATCACCTTCTTACAAAGACCAGTAACATGTATATATAAGGATCACCTTCTTACAAAGACCAGTAACATGTATATATAAGGATCACCTTCTTACAAAGACCAGTAACATGTATATATAAGGATCACCTTCTTATAAAGACCAGTAAAATGTATATATAAGGATCACCTTCTTACAAAGACCAGTAACATGTATATATAAGGATCACCTTCTTACAAAGACCAGTAACATGTATATATAAGGATCACCTTCTTACAAAGACCAGTAAAATGTATATATAAGGACCACCTTCTTACAAAGACCAGTAAAATGTATATATAAGGATCACCTTCTTATAAAGACCAGTAAAATGTATATATAAGGATCACCTTCTTACAAAGACCAGTAACATGTATATATAAGGATCACCTTCTTACAAAGACCAGTAAAATGTATATATAAGGATCACCTTCTTACAAAGACCAGTAAAATGTATATATAAGGATCACCTTCTTACAAAGACCAGTAAAATGTATATATAAGGATCACCTTCTTACAAAGACCAGTAACATGTATATATAAGGATCACCTTCTTACAAAGACCAGTAACATGTATATATAAGGATCACCTTCTTATAAAGACCAGTAAAATGTATATATAAGGATCACCTTCTTACAAAGACCAGTAACATGTATATATAAGGATCACCTTCTTACAAAGACCAGTAACATGTATATATAAGGATCACCTTCTTACAAAGACCAGTAAAATGTATATATAAGGACCACCTTCTTACAAAGACCAGTAAAATGTATATATAAGGATCACCTTCTTATAAAGACCAGTAAAATGTATATATAAGGATCACCTTCTTACAAAGACCAGTAACATGTATATATAAGGATCACCTTCTTACAAAGACCAGTAAAATGTATATATAAGGATCACCTTCTTACAAAGACCAGTAAAATGTATATATAAGGATCACCTTCTTACAAAGACCAGTAAAATGTATATATAAGGATCACCTTCTTACAAAGACCAGTAAAATGTATATATAAGGATCACCTTCTTATAAAGACCAGTAAAATGTATATATAAGGATCACCTTCTTATAAAGACCAGTAAAATGTATATATAAGGATCACCTTCTTATAAAGACCAGTAAAATGTATATAAAAGGATCACCTTCTTATAAAGACCAGTCAAATGTATATATAAGGATCACCTTCTTATAAAGACCAGTAAAATGTTATTCCAGTTCCTCTTTTTTATTCATGTTATTTAAACCTGCACCTTTTTTTCACGGTCACTTGTGTTTAAAAGACATAAAATGTTATCCTGATTGCTTTTTATTATGGTAATTTGAACCTGTGTATAAGGGTCATCTATCTATAAAAGCCACTTTAACTGGTTTTCTTAGGCCTTTAAAGACATGTCCAACTGTATTGTGAGATTTGAAGCTTAATGTGGGTATAACACAGTTAGCATTCAACTTTTATGTTCGTAAACCAATCCAGAAAGTTTTAAATGTTGATAATTTGATAGTTTGACAGAAAGCTTATGCTGGTACCTTAAATGACATTAAAATGTTTAGTTTGATGGATTGAAATCCGGTAGCTACATGGCATGTTTTTAATGATTATCTAGATATTTTGGAGAGGTTTCTTTTATTCAATATTTATACAGTTTCAAGATTACAGAATCCGATGTGCTAAAATGGAAATATGCACTAAGGGAGGCAACTCTATTGATTAAGAAACTTGATGTTTTTTTATTCCAAAATTCACCATTTCAAAGGATAACAATTGGGGAGAATGTGTACTAAGGAAGGTAACTCCATCAATTAGAAACTGGACATTAATTAGGAGAATGTATATATACTGGTAGTTTCAAGCTTTGCCTTTTCAAAAAATAATAGTCAAATTTGATGGGCTAAAATAAAAACATATACTAAGGGAGGCAACTCCACTGGCTAATAAATTTAAAATCTTTCATTTTATTTTGAAAATCCATTGGTTAGCAAAATATTTGGTTGCTTGTTTAAAATAGCATTTTGGTTGTCAGTTGTTAAAATATGAATAGCTCATTATCCGTATTCTGGTCATTAGATAATTTAAAAGGAACTTTTGTTTCTAATCTTTACACAAGTCTTTAAGAGTGACAATTGCTTTAATGACTTTGAATGGGAAATTAAGATATCTCGTAATCTGCTTTACATGGTGTGGTAACTTTTTGCATGTATCATCAGTTTATATCAAGTTTGTCAGATTTTTCATCGGTATATTAAATGTCTATCCATCCATCTATCCATCCATCTACCAATCCGTAAAAAAGAACTGTATACTATAATCAGTCAACCCAACCCCAATATTTTACACCTGTTAACAAAGAGTTAAACTACTATTTTTTTAAAAAATGTTGAAAACTGTAGACTTAATAATAATCTAAGTTAGATATTATTTTCATGAACTGTTTTTTAAGGGGAGGGGGATAATTTACATATACATAGATTTAGATTCACCTTATTATGAATTACAAGGTTTTGTCCTTCCAATACTAATTTTCTATGTACATTTTCATTTTTTATTTTCATACAATTTAATGGAAACATGCTGAAGTGGAATTAATCTTGGTATCAGTAAAAATAAATAAAATTTGCAAATGGTGAATTTGTAAGAGTATATATATAAGATTGAATAGAAGAATTGAGTTGAGTAATGGGGTTTAATGTCCCAGTCAAGAATCTTTCACTTATATCAATATGTTGCCAGCTAAAGGTGAAGGTGCAGAAATTTTGTCTGTGCCTTGTGCTGATGGCATTATACCGCAGGGTTCTGTATCAGGCCACACCTACAGTGACACAGGACATCATATTTTAAATTCCCATCCGAAAAAACTGATTTTCTAGTGGTTGGCAAAAAAAAAAAACCAATCACTACCCACTTTGAAGTCTTGGATCAGACCGGATTGGGTCTTATGGAAATTGAATAGAAGACATGTAGTTAGAAATAATGTACTATTGGGGAGTTTGTTCTCTTATATTATAAGAGGGTCTTAGCCATTGGTCATTGGTCCCTGAAAATTTAAGTATTGAGAATTTCTTTAAAACTTCCCAAACCTAATACTATTTTCTAAGTTTGTGTTAAATCTGTTCGAGTGAGATTGTTTTAAAAAGATATTATAATTTGTTTAACTAATCAAGTTATCAATTGAGGTATCCCCAGTGAGTCCTTTTATGTTCCGACACTGCCCACCATCACGGTATCAAAGCAGCATCATGGCAACTTATGACGTACAAGTGTCAGTGACTTCATTAAATGGCACAATTCAGGCCAAGTTTTCATTCTTTTTGTGTGTAATTCAAGCATTCCGGTCCTTTGTCGGAATTTGGAGGGCATGGCCGGCAATACGTCAATTCCTCTTGTGACAACTCTATAGTGGAGCATCTACTTTGAGACAAGGAGGTGGTGTGGTGATTTAGAAGACTTAAAATTTGGGATACTGCTTCCTTGCTTGGTGCTCAATATTAAGAGGATGGAGGATCGACTGGTTCACTTAGTGTTAGTATAATGTAACCAGGGAGTGGTATGCTTATCTTTGCCATACTGACGCAGTGAGCTAGCACTTAAAGTGACTTTGCCCTAGTGCAGAGTGGACCACACACACACACACACACACACACACACACACACACACAGATCTAATACAACTTAATTCTAAGAGATTAGTCAACTTCCTCTTGTTGCCTGTTGCTAAAAGATTACTGATGCAGAGTTAAACAATGTTACAACAACAAGAACCACTTTTTCTCAGAGAAACTCTATCAGAAAAACTCTGAAATAGATATTGTATGATGTAACTTTCTTAATATTATTCCCGAGGGGAAAATCTATTTTAAAATGACAATATAAAGTCAGCTCTTTTTTTCAATATTTCGGCTATACAGCCTTTATCAAGACTCTTGGTAATTTAGAAATCTACTACATGTCAATTGTTCCTTTCACTTGCAACACCATTTCAAAAAAAATATTATGTGTAAACAATATTTATTCTGAAATGGTGGTGCAAGTGAAAGGAACAGTGTAGTAGATTTCTAAATTATTTGTGTCTTGATAAAGGCTGTTTAGCTGAACTATTATCAAAAGGCTGACTTTATATTGTTATTATATGATAGTTATCACAATCCCCCCCACACCTGAAAACTAGTTTGAGGAAGGTGTTTAAGAATCACCATTTCTGTCTGTAAGTCTGTGTGTCCCTCTCTCTGTATGTCTATCAGTGTAAAATTGTGCCGAGCCATATCTCATAACTTTGGATGACAGTCATAAAACTTCACAGGTCTTAAGGTTGACCTTCAACCAAGCTCATACCAGAAAGGCCAAGGTTGCGGGAAACATTAAACCCTTGTAGAGGGGGGGGGGGGGGGGGGGGGGGGTATTTTGCGCTTAAGAGACAGTTCTAGTTTGTTTGTTCATCAGTAAACCCAATGACATAAGGTTAGGATTGAATATTTCACGTGGTAACAGTTATCCTGAAATATTGTTGTCTTGTATTACTATCAATCGATATATTCAATACTAGTCTAACAGCAACATGTCTGTTATAAAGCGCTAGTAATTATCAGATTATTATCAGTACCAATGTTCAAATGACAAATGACAAATGACAAATGACAACTATAGACCAGGGTGATAGCCAAGGTTCCATTATCAATAAATGAATTGATGAAACAAAGCAAAAAATAATAGCTTTGTATAGAAGGTGGATAAATAGGTGGATTAATAGATGGGTAGACAATTGATTGATTGATTGATTGATTGATTGATTGATTGATTGATTGATTGATTGATTGATTGATTGATGAGGCAAAACAAATAATGATAGCTTTGTACAAAAGGTGGATAGATTAATAGATGGGTAGACAGATGATTGATTTGTTGGTTGGTTGGTAGAACAAAAAAAAAGCTTTTTTATACCAGGCGCAGGAAAAAGTGGATGGATTAATGGGTGGGTGGGTGGGTGAGTGGATTGATAGATAGGTGGATTCAGAGACTGGTGAGTGGATTTATAGATGGGTGAATTCAGAGATTGGTAGATGAGTGGAAGCGGGAGAGGGATGGGTGGACTGATAGATAAGTAAATGAATGGAAGAAGCATTGATTGATTGATTGATTTGATTTGATTGATTTGACAGCATATGAAACCGTGTTATATATATTGATAGACTTGCTTTGACAGTTTATGAAACAGTTTATTGATTGATTGATTGATTCATTTATTAATTTGATTTGACAGCAAATGAAATTTTTTTTATTGATTGATAAGAAAGAACTTGGAAATCAAATTGATGTCATGCCGAGATTTTTATTTGAGTTTCATGTTTTCCTGATGCTTATTAAGCACACAAAGGTTATGATCAGGTAGAGAAATTGATTAGTTTATCGAGGGTATCTATGGTTTTAGATACATGTCAGTATACAGTCAGCCTTGCCTTAAATGCCACATCTATATATAAGGACCACCTGCTTTTAAAGACCAGTAAAATTTTATTCCAATTTCTCTTTATTCATGTAATTATACCCCTAACAAACTAGTTTGAGGGTGGTATATAGGAATCACCATGCTCGTCTGTATGTCTGGCCATCTGCCCATGTAAAATGTGTCCGGGCCATATCTCATAGTTGCTTTGGAGGATTGTCATAAAACTTTATATGAATAATTTTCATGGTCCAAAGGTGTGTCATGACCTTGAAAGGTCTAGGTAAACATTTAATGTTTGGGGCAGAAGGTATTTGGCTCTCAAGAGACAGTTCTAGTTTGACCTGTATGTAAGGGTCACCTGTCTTTCAAGGCCGCTTTTACTTCTTCCCTTGAGTAAATAGGTTTGAGTATATATATGGTCTTTTGACTGGATGCAATCACGTTCTTATCATTTACACAAAATCTACATAATTGGGGGTGATCCAACAATAAGAAGGAACTAATGGATATAACAGTGTTCAATCCAGAAATGGAGTTTGTTGAGTCATCCTGGCCCAGGCAGCTTTGAAAATACAGGAGCCGTTTTTTTTTTTTTTTTTTTTTTTTTCAAAAATATAGGAACATACATGTAGTTTAATGCAAGATCAGTATAAAGAACAAATATACATGCAAGTGAGAAAGAGATTGAACTGGATATAATCAAAACTTAGCTACCCGGTAAGACTGAAAGGATGGGCCAATGTTGGCCAACAGGCAATAATTTTGTGGGACAACATTGATAGTTTTGGGCCAATGGCACAAGGGCCCCTTCAAAATTGATCACTGTCTACCTTCAGATACCTTTCCACTTTCTGTCTCTGGAGCATTTTACAAAGCATAAGTGTGTCTGACATTCTAAGCACAGCTGGGTATAGAATAAAGTTTACTCATTGCTTATAAATACAGAAAAAATAGTCAATGCATATCACTTTGTTTTAGCCTTTTTACTGAATTGTATTGGCATCACAATCAATTTTGTGTATCTCAATGCTGTTGGTCCCAAGTCATGCTTCAACATTTGAGAAACTGTTTTATCCTTGCCATTGGGCCTTAATGTTATATGAAGTCTTATGCAAGTACTCCAGTACTAATGAGCTATATCTACTAAATACTACCACTGCGGTAGCTCAGTTGGTAGAGTGCTTGCTCCGTATGTGGGAGGTCGAGGGTTCGATCCCCGGTCGAGTCTGACCCAAGACTTGAAAGTGGGTAGTGACTGTTCTTTTGCCAAGCACTCGGCATTACGAAATGAAAGTCACGGTCCTTTCGGATGGAAACTTAAAATAAACGAGGTCTCGTGTCACAGTGGGCTTGGCATGTTAAAGAACCCTGCTGTATAATGCCATCAGCACAACGCACAGGTAAAATTTCTGCACCTTTGCCTATAGCTGGCAACATCTCCATATAAGTGAAACATTCTTAACTGGGACATTAAACACCATTACTTAACTCTACTAAATACTAGAAGATGCCAACCATTTACCTTTTTGGTTACATTATTACATTGTAAAAGAGTCGAAGTTCTTACAGTTTCATTCATTTGATTGAGTGAATTCTGTTTTTTATATCCCAGTCATGAATATTTCATTTATATTGAGACATCACTGGCTAAATGTGAAGTCGCATAAATCTTTAACTTTTGTAGTGCACTCAGGGCAATTTTCAGGGAGGGTTCGTTTTTAAGGTCTCTTCTGAAGGACTGTGACATTTGTTTCTAAATGTTAACTGTTTGGCAGTAGAACACTCACTACCTATTTTCCAGCTGTATATTTTTTTTACTTATTTGCCTCTCTCTCTCTCTCTCTCTCTCTCTCTCTCTCTCTCTCTCTCTCTATATATAATATATATTTCAATTTCCTATTATTGAAATGTGTGAAAACTAATTTATTTTTCCTTATTTGCCTCTCTCTCTCTCTCTCTCTCTTCTCAATATAATTCAATTTCCTATACTTATTAAAATGTATGAAAACTAATGTTATTTTAATTTTTCTTGATTGCCTCTCTCTCTCTCTCTCTCTCTCTCTCCTTATATTTCAATATCCTTCTCATATTAAAATGTGTGAGAACCGTAATATATATTTGACTTATTTGTTACAAGGCTAGTTAATTAATTAAATGTAGTACAATCACTAATAAATGGACTGAATTGATCTATAAGTATCATATATAGTTTCATTACATTTGTTTATTAAGCTAGGATTAATGTAAAATTTATCGACCATACAGTGAAACTGTAAAGGTTATAAACGATACGACCAATAACAAAAATATCGCAACGGGGATGTATGATATTGGATCCATGATGTGGATTATTTTCCAATATTTTAATGGAAATTTTACGTTACCTCATATATAATAGTGTCGGTGTTATGAATGTAATACGACTGATTTTTTTCACAGTCTGGTTCAAGTAGCTTCAGATTCATTTATTACACATATATATATGCCGACATGTCTCTATTTTTCCGTGTTTTCACCAATAGAAATATTCTTGAATATGTATATTTATTGGCGACATAATTTTTGATTCATTTCCTGGAACTTGGAACCAAGTAAGGGAAAATATTGACATTGAATTTTTTATGCATTTTCTGGATCTCAGAACCAAGTAACAGAAAATATTGATGCTTTTCCGGGATTGTGGAATTAACTAAATGGAAAATACGGAGATAGACAGACAGCCTTTAAAATAGACATAATTAACAGACTGATGGGTTTGGTATCCTTCAAATATTCCGTCTTCATTACTTTGGATAATATTGTTTTAATATTCCAGTGTCGTTAATTTTGGATATTATGTATGCCGCTAATGAACCATTTGGAGCATATCTGAGGATATCAGATATCATGAAAATTAATCATATGTTATGTTTTAATGATTGACTCGTAACAAGGAATTTTCCAAAAAAGATTTGAAATTTCAGATATATTGGAATATTGATTTTTTTTAAAAGATTTAAAAAAAAATGATTATACCTTTAAATGCTAATTTGATGATATCTATTACGTTTTTGGTATAAATTGAATATTTAACATCACAAATTTGTCAAAATTGTTATTAAATCATAAATTACTTGCTGAGTATCGGATAAAAGTAAGAGTAGTCATTCGTAATGAGATAGTGTGTGAGGATCGTTCATTATCAGATGCAGTGTATGAAATACCAGCCTTTTACGAAGTGTTTGTAAGATAATGTTTGTTTACTGCCCTGTGTAAAGGAAAAGAGGAATATATTGCTTTCATGCTTAAGTTTTGTGTGTGCAGATGATCATCGCAGTTTCATACTGGGCCCCCATATTATGACATGGGAATACCACACAATTCTTGGCAACAAGAGAACCAGGTAGATCTAATTAGAACAATGGCTGCTGCCGCTGTGTATAGAAAGTTTAAGAAGATTGGATTAATTCCACGCAGACGGAAGAAATTGTCACATCATCACCATCATCATCATCTACATCCGCCAAGGTAAACCTATAAATATTGACCGGTATAATATATATACACAGCCATTAATGGCCGTTAAGATGCTTAGTGGTCACTCTTTTGATTATTATTATTGTCATAAGAGACTTTTATTACTTCTAAAACATTCCAATAGTTAGAAAATTATGATTGCTGTTATGATAGTAAGAATAACGTGCATATGGAGAGAGAGAGAGAGAGAGAGAGAGAAATGGAGATGTGAGGGGGGGGGGGGAGATTAATGGAAATTTATCATCAACATGATAGCATCATTTTTGAATACAAAGTTTTAAGTTGTAAAAAAATAATAATTAGATATTGTTAGATTGACCTAATATATAGATTTAAAAAAAATAATATTCATAATTTCTATTCTTTATTTTTTCGTAAATATTTATTCATTTTTAAAGTTTTTAGAGTTTTTGAATGGATATTTGTGCTGATTTCATGATAATAAAAAAATTAATACCATGTATATGCAGAAAATTTGAGGTAATGATTGATGAAGTATATAATCAAACTGATTGACTTAAAAAAATGAAAAAAAAGAAGAAAAATTAAATCTGTGTATAATGGCCACATAAGAAACCCTGTAAAAGTGTCCCTGATGTGCAGGTGGACCTAATATACAGATTTAAATAACAAGAATAAAGAGGAATGGCTTTTAAGAGCAGGTGGTCCTTATAGAGAAGTGGCTTTTAAGACAGGATAGACTCTTTTATTTGATGAATGATAAAAACATAATGTAGAAATAGGTAAATATATAAGTACCGGTAAGCAAAGATGACACAAATCAATCAATCCATTTACATTAAACAATCAATTAATTATAATTGAATTAATTGACCATAGAATATTCATTTAAATTTCAAAAATTAAATGAAAGCGATGATTAAAATTAGAAACAAACGATTAAGTATGACAGATTTTTGGCATTTGCATGAAAATAGTATACAGTAAGACCTTGTTATAATGCCCCTTGATAACTTTACCACCTTGATTATCATAACACTATTCTAAAGCCCCAAAATCCATTTCTTCTAATACCACTACAGTAGCTCAGTTGATAGAGTGCTTGCTCTGCAAGTGGGAGGTCCTGGGTTCAAATCCTGACCAGGTCTGACCCAAGATTTGAAAGTGGGTAGTGACTGTTCTTTAGCCAAGCACTTTGCATTACAAAATGAAAGTCAAGGTTCTTTTGGGAACTTAAAATAAATGAGGTCCCATGTCATGGCAAGCGTGGCATGATATTTTTTTTAAGAACCCTGCTGTATAATGCCATCAGTGCAATGCACAGGCATAATTTCTGCACCTTAGTGTATAGTTTGCGATGTATCGATATAAGTGAAATATTCTTGTTAAACACCATTCTCAACTCCGTTTCATTTCTTCCATGTTTTTCGTTATGGGTTCCCTTGATTTTTAGCCTTTATTATACCAAACACTGACTGAAGACGTGGCAATATATTGAGGTTTAACTGTTGGTAATTAAAAAAATGGTTAATTACAAAATATCTATTCATGCATACATGATGTTATACAAGTAGTCATGACTATTAGTAGAAGTTTATCCGATTTATTGCCAAAACCTCTTTATAAAGGACAAATGGTGGGTGGCGATGAATCGAGGTTTAACTGTAAGTAATTAAAAAATGGGTAATTACAAAATATCTATTCACGCTTACATGATGTTATATACATAATAATGACTACTGGTGAATATTTTCATCTGAAGTATGATGCCAATGTTAATTATGGACTGTAAAAATATTTGTCTTAAGTGCATAACACCCAGGAAAATATGTAAAAAATGAAAAT
The DNA here is from genome assembly GCA_021292105.1 of Anadara kagoshimensis. Taxonomy (NCBI): domain Eukaryota; kingdom Metazoa; phylum Mollusca; class Bivalvia; order Arcoida; family Arcidae; genus Anadara; species Anadara kagoshimensis. The sequence continues at coordinate 23,800,728 of CM037860.1, read as the reverse complement.
AATAAAGACAGTGTAGCTGTCTTAAATAGATAGAGGAAGTAAACGACTGACTGTGTATGAAGATACAAGCATCATCAGTTATCTATAAAATATATCTACTATATGTGTCTTTTACTTCAGATATGAATGGCTTCTTTATATATACAAACATTTTGGTGATGCTATTGATCTGGATTTTGGAATTCAGACTCTTGATCTGTGTATTGGAAGGTCAAGGTCACTCAGATTTCTCTATCAGTTTGACTTAATGGAGTTTTTGTGTGGCTAATATGACTATTGATTATATGAAGCAGATGAAACAAGTAATGAAAGGACAAAATATTATATAACATTATTATGATCCCTGTTGTTTTGTACCTGGATCTGATGTAGAAATGATTTCTTATCCCATGTGTGTACCACTATAAATCCAATATGTACAGCACACATACTTCCCACATGTAGTTATACTGAGACATGCACATAGATTCATACACACATGTACATATGTATAGACACATGTGTGACACGTGTCTGCATCCCTACATGCATTTTTGCTGCTAATACTCCCCACATGTAGTTATACTGGACATACACATACATTCATACACACATGTACATATGTATAGACACACATGTGTGACACGTGTCTGCATCCCTACATGCATTTTTGCTGCTAATACTCCCCACATGAAGTTATACTGGACATACACATACATCCATACATGCATGTGCACACATGCACAGATACATATGTCTGTATCAGTACAATCAACTTTGCTACACATAAAAGTACTTGCCTAAATATCCACCTTAGTGGTTCAATGGTAGAGTATTCACCTCAAGAGAAGAAGGTCATAGTTTCAAACCCCAGCAGTGTCACTCATATACTATATTCTCTGCTTGGGGGTTGGTATCAAGAGGACAGCATATCAACTGGTTCACCAAGTGTCAGTATAAGCTTAGGTATGCAAGGGAATAGTGTGCTTGTCTAGGGCTTACTTATTCTGTGAGCTAGCACCTTAAATTTGCTGTGAGTTCACATCAGTACAAAGCATACTGGAAAGCACATCCATGTGCATGTACACAGACATGTTTTTTAGATTACACCTCATATATTCATAAATTTGCTGCTCTCATGAATAGAAGAAAACTTGCTGATGTAAGGTTAAACAACATTACATCTATCTATAATCCAACAGCTAACCGCATACAATATGCTGTGTAGCATTACAGGAAAGTAATTACGGTTATATAGCTGAACATGAAAGTAACTATGTGATATGCCATATAGCTTAACAAGAATGTAATTGCATGTGATATATCATATAGCTATACAGGAAAGTAATCACATGTGATGTATGCCTTAGAACTCACTGTAGCAAGCAAGTTATCACATGTGATATATGTTTGTAGCTTGATAGTGTGATGTATATGTTGATAATGTTATATTTAATGAATCACAAAGTAACCATTATTGATGTGATATTTAATGAATCACAAAGTAACCATTATTGATGTGATTTTTTAATGAATCACAAAGTAACCATTATTAATGTGATATTTAATGAATCACAAAGTAGCCATTATTGATGTGATATTTAATGAATCAAAAAGTAGCCATTATTGATGTGATATTTAATGAATCACAAAGTAACCATTATTGATGTGATTTTTAATGAATCACAAAGTACCCATTATTGATGTGATATTTAATGAATCACAAAGTAGCCATTATTGATGTGATATTTAATGAATCACAAAGTAACCATTATTGATGTGATATTTAATGAATCACAAAGTAACCATTATTGATGTGATATTTAATGAATCACAAAGTAACCATTATTGATGTGATATTTAATGAATCACAAAGTAGCCATTATTGATGTGATATTTAATGAATCACAAAGTAGCCATTATTGATGTGATATTTAATTAATCACAATGTAGCTATTCTTTGTCTGTATAAGCAGTTGAAGCCCAGTAAAAAATCTTTCCATTGGGTTGCATAGTTAACATCACAACTTGTAGGCTTAAGACTATAACCACTTGGCCATAAATGTTTTATAATATTTGCAAATGTTAGAAATAAAGGATTAATTGGATGTATTCTATATAAAATCTTTATTGAACATAGCCCAACTGACCTTAAAGACCACTTCTGTAAAAAGGTCACTTGCTTTTAAAGACCAATAAAATTATTTCCAAATTGCTTCTTATTATTGCTTTTTGAACCTGTATAATGGCCACCAGGTCTTAAAAGACAAGTAAAATTAAATCCCAATTGGCCCTTATTCATGTTATTTGAACCTGCCCATAAAGTCCACTTTTACTTCCCAGCCCTTAAAGGTCATTTTACTTGTTCTCTTGGGTGGCCTTTGTAGACAGGTTTGACTGTATCCTATTTCATTTATTTTTGTGGCAGACAGAAAAAAATATGGATAAACAGAAAGGTATATATATTTATAAAGCCTGTGAACTATAAACACCGCAAAAAATGATCAGATTAAAACTGATTTGATCTTGTTATTGTTGGATAGAGCCTACTTGTCGAGATAAGGGGATCGTATTATTGAAGAAAAGACCCCTTACATCGCTGAGAATTTACAAAAGTACAAGATCGAAAAACATTGATCAGAGAAATCAGAAATCAACATGTATAAATGAAATAATATTGATGTTTTAACACACGCAATAAAAAGATTATCCCCGCTGAGTGCGGCCGTGTTTCTGACAAGTTACTGCGGTGATCAGTTCCATTGAACATGGCCCTCTGATAACCTCAAAGCTCGAATGTTTCTGGAATTTATAGATTTTTTTTAAGTAGAAATATTGATGATTTCTAATGTTCTATCTTCTGATACCACTGACTTCATGTCACGCTTGCTTCCAAAATTCATGATAACATTACCAGCATCGTAAATGATACAAATCTAACTCTGAACAGGGTCTTTTCATCATCCATATTTCATATAGAAATCTTAACAGTGATTTGTATTTGTAGTCTGAAGCCCTAAAGCAATTATTTTGTTAATAGCTTTGAAAGAATTCATAACCAAAATGGAGAAATTGGATTTTTGTTTGGCTTCACTAATTTTTCATTTACATTCTCGTAATATTTTGCTCAACAATTTTCACTCCTAATGCTTTTCTTAATTCTTAATACATTGTTTTGACATCAAGTATAAGAATGGAACACACATTGTACATTCATTTGTATATATATTAATGCGAAGTTATGATATCGGCAAACAACATTGACCTGTCTGCTTGACCTTTCATGAAGAATATTCATATATTAGGATCTACCTAATATATAGCGTTGGGATTCACAGTTAATCCATAAACAGTACATGTTTCTCCATTATGTGGACTAAATCAATACCTATGTTCCCTATACATACATGGACTGGTCTGTGATAAATATTTAAATTACAGGTCAAGCAGACAGGTCATTGTAGTATGTTTATACTAAGATTGCGACTGTTTGTCAGTTTACTACTTTGCCAATATTTTTTTAAGTCTATTTACAGCTAGTTGCAGATGTTTTCTCCGTGAACATATTCAGCTTATATTTGCAATTTTGGCTTTTTTTGTTTACATATCACCACCATTTTGTTCATGTGCCAGTATTTTCATTTTTTTTCTCTTCATGTGTGTGTTTTTGTTCTCATCTTTTCTCCTTAATCCTTTACACTTGTATTTTAACACATTTTTGAAGTCATCACAACATTGTCTGCATGGGTTTGAATCTGAGCCAGGTTTAACCAAGACTTAAATGTTCTTTAGCTAAGCAATTGGCATTTAGAAATGAAAGTCACAATGTCCTTTGAAAGAGACCTTAAAACTGACACCTTTAGTCATGACAGGTGTGGCAGGTCAAAGAACCCACCTTACACATTAATTGACCTAAGGCATACTGATGATACTGTGAAGGTCAAATTTCTGCTATCCATCTGTAGCTGGTGATATCTCAATATAAGTGAAATATCCTTGACTGGGACTTAAAATAGCATTCAGTCAATCAACTAATTTTCATATTGTATGTTTTTGCACCTCAGATAAGAGTGGCATAGTTTTACACCCCAGTTCAGACTCTTTCACTTATATCAAGGCAGTTGGTTGATGTCGGAAGAAATTGAAAGCCCAGAGAAAAACCACTGATCCTTGGTAAAGGGAGTGACAAACTTTCACTCAAGAATCTGTCCTAAATGGAATTTAAAGTTAAGCTGGGAGAGATGTCTGTGATCCGTAAACCTTAGACGACTTTGTTGCCCAGATGCAATATATATGATGTAAATATACTGCTACTTAATTTCACAGATTCAATTTTTTTTTGCGGCTTTGTCTTTTCAGGCCATTTCAGGGTTGTAATATTCACATTTTCTGAAAAATTTTACTATAAAATCGACAACAGTTACTATTTTACTTGTGGTACAAATTTTCTCGGAAAAGTTTCCAAGTTACAGTATATCAACAAAAAAATAGGGAAAAAAAGAATTCTTAACCAATCACGATCAGCCGGATATATATCCAGTAAAATTGGAGTACCGGTATATGAAAGCAGGAAACTAATCATAACCATCTCACAAAAAGCTGGTCTACACATTAACCAACAAGTCACATGGTGATGTTAAACTCTGACAATCAACTAAATCATCATTTACTCTGATGAGGTATTAATGACATATATGTATGTTATAACCTAAAATGAAATAAGGGACATTGAACAAAATCTGGGATTTAAAAAATACTTTTAAAGTTAATAATTTTATGTTTCTGTGTATTTTAAATAATTTAAAGTACAGTTAAACCTGTCTATAAATGCGCTACCCAAGGGAGCCAGTAAAAGCGACCCTTATGGGCAGGTAACCGTTATATATAGACCTTTTAAAAAAGAGCAATAAGAATGATATTTCACTGGCTTTTAAAAGGAGTTGGCCCTAATATAGAAGTGCCTTTTAAGCAGGTTACTGTAGCATTAATTCTTAGTTGACCAACTCATAATGATATCATCTCTTCTCTTGTTATGTCCATTGTCATTTAATAAAAACAACTGAAGATTTGCTACTCCAGTTTTGTTGGAGTTACTTCCCTTTAGTCAGTGTGTTGCCATTTGCAAGTACCTAGAACTGGGTAACATTATAAAACAATGATTAAACATTTAAAAGTGTAATGTAGGAATATAATAAATGTTGATCAGTGCGTCCTTATAAAATACAAAAAAGTTGGTCCAACACAATAATATAACCACTTCATAAAAATCTGAAATGTCAGATATCGAAATCTCAATGGAAATGATAACCTTAGGACAACTCATTTGGGGGATTTTAATTTTTTTATTATTATAATTTTTTTTTCTATTACTAATCAATTTCTTTGTTAGCATTCCATAGGGTTTGAGTGGTTTTAATAGTATAGTGTGTCAAGTTTGACCTGGCTGTTAATTTGAATATAAGATTGGACTAATAAACTGTGTAATTTAGGTAAGACAGCATTCTTTATTACCATATATACCCAACACCCAGTATTACTATCATCAATCCTTATATATCAACTATATATAGCCTCTTAATTACAAAATGTATATATTTGTTTGAATATTCAAATTAAAGGTCAAACGACCAGGTCAAACTTGACACACTATAGTTTCTGACATTTATTGTTACATCAGATTGTCACAATATGGCATCAAAAAAGGTCTGTTCAGGGCTGTAAGCTTATTGATTTTAACATTTCACTAGCAGTATTTTAAACCTATTCTTTGTGCTTCAGCTCTTAAGATCAAATATTTGTGTTGAAAACAGCTGGTGTTAGCAATCAAATGAATATCTATAGCTACAGGATTTGAGATTTTAATGAGAAAAAAATTGAACATGACAAATTCCAACTTTATGTTTTTTATCGGTGTTCAGATTCATTGAGTTTGTTATATTATTGATATATACTGGTAGTGTGTGTAGTGGAGTGGGGTAAAGTTGAGATGCTTCCGTATTTGTTGAGGCAGTTAGTTCAGGAAGAGTGTAGAGAAGATATAGAGTCAAATCTGTCTAAATAAGCCATCCAAGAGAACCAGTTAAAGTGGCCTTTATGGGCAGGTTCAAGTAATATTGAACAATTGGGGTAAAATTTTACTGGCCTTTATAAGCAGGTGGTGCTTATATAAAGTGGCCTTTAAGCCAGGTTCAACTCTACTGGGGTTTTATGCCTGGTTAAGATTCTTTTACTTTATCAAAGCGGTCAGTTCTGAACGACAAAGGAAGAAGCTGGTGAACCAGGGAAAAACGCTAACCTTCTGCAAGAAAACTAATCAAACTTTTTCACTACAAGTTAGGTTTGAACCAGTGCTGTGAGACACACTGGTTTGTAATCACAGTTTTTACACTACTTAGTCTATGTATATGGGATAAATATATGTTGCATATTTCTGGAGTATTGACATATTTGTTGGAACATGTTACAATATGTACCTATCCAACACCACTGCTAATGGTCATTAACTTGTGTAAAAATATCTTTCACTAGCCATACTCATGTTATATGATTTCAAACATTTTTTTCCACTTATTTGATGTACTAACTATGGTAGCTCAATGGTAGAGTGCTTGTTTCGTATGTTGGATGTTGCAGGTTCGAACCCCAGCTGGGTCTGACCAAGACTTGAAAGTAGATATTGATTGTATTTTCGCCAAACACTCAGCATTTAGAGATGAACGTCACAGGTCCTTCAAAAGAGACCTTAAAACTGATGCCACATGACATGGCAGGCGTGACACATAAAAAGAAAAAACCCTCCCTGAACATTGCCCTGACACACACCACAGTCACAGCAAGTGTGACACATAAAAGCCATCTCTACACATTGCCCTGACACATACCACATATTGTGAAAAATTTTGCCACTTCATCTTTAGCTGATAAATTTTCTAACAAAGTGAAATATTCTTGACTTGGATGTAAAACTGCATTCATTTAATCAATTATAATACAGAGACTTAATTAACTCACTGATTTAGTGTCAAACATATGTTTCTGTGATCTGTTTTTTTTTTTTTTAAAAAAAGATCACTACTTTCCAATGTTAAACTAAATGTTTAATAATAAGGTTTAAAGAATAGGGTTTGAAGCTGTCGCTATGGTAATTGGATCTACATATTGAGTTTGGGATTTACCCACCTGATTACACAACGTATATCATCAAATATATAGATTATCTCAAACATACAGTAGCTTGCATGTCACAAACAACCAGTCAACATTATATAAACCTTAGAGTTACCTCCCTTACTCCTGTACCAGAATTTAAATACTGTGAATCTAGTGTACAGAGTAATTTATCTTTTTTTAATCTTGGGAAAACTCGGAAAATAATGGAAATCTGCTTTTGTATCATATATCCTTACTAAAGCATTCAACCCTCTATGCACATGGCCCTGAGTGCTTTTCAGAGGTAAAGAATTCTGCATTTCACCTATAGCTGGTTATGTCTTGATATTTGTGGTTTATTCTTAGTTTAAGCATAAAGCCAAAAAAATTAATTAATCAATCAATTGATCAATCGATCTACTGATCTGAAGCTCTGGTTATATTTGTGTTCTTTCTCAGGAATGTGCCATCAAGCATCACTTCACCTTTGTTATCAATACACGCTGATTCTTAATTATATTCAAATTTTCTACATCAATTCACACAACCTAAAATAGACTATTAATGCAGGCTTAAGGGTTTCAAATTATATCAGAATATTGATACATCACCGTGATCTGCTTGATCTCAAAGTCATTTATCAATCCATCTAAACAATGTTCAGATTGGTCACAAGTGAATTTTTTATTGATTGGCTATAAGTGAAGTTTTCATTGATTGGTCACAAGTGAAGTTTTCATTAATTGGTCACAAGTGAAGTTTTCATTAATTGGCTATAAGTGAAGTTTTCATTGATTGGCCATAAGTGAAGTTTTCATTGATTGGCTATAAAAGAAGGTTTCATTGATGGTTATAAGTGAAGGTTTCATTAATTGGCTATAAGTGAAGTTTTCATTGATTGACTATAAGTGAAGTATCCATTGATGGCTGTAAGTGAAGTTTTCATTGATTGGCTGAGTGAAGTTTTCATTGATTGTCTATAAGTGAAGTTTTCATTGATTGACTATAAGTGAAGTTTTCATTGATTGGCTATAAGTGAAGTTTTCATTGATTGGCTATAAGTGAAGTTTTCATTGATTGGCTATAAGTGAAGTTTTCATTGATTGGCCATAAGTGAAGTTTTCATTGATTGGTTATAAGTGAAGTTTTCATTGATTGGCCATAAGTGAAGTTTTCAATGATTGGCTATAAGTGAAGTATTCATTGATTGGCTATAAGTGAAGTTTTCATTGATTGACCATAAGTGAAGTTTTCATTGATTGGCTATAAGTGAAGTTTTCATTGATTGGCTATAAGTAAAGTTTTCATTGAGTGGTCACAAGTGAAGTTTGCATTGAGTTGTCATAAGTAGTTTTCATTGATTGGTCATAAGTGATCTTATATACTTTAAAAATGACCCTAAAGAGTGGTTTCACAATGGTAAAAGAGCCTTCTGAAAAAGTAACACAAAATTGAACCCTAGAAGAAGGCTGGTAGTTCCTACTGCTGTTCCACTTGATAACTGATTTGTTTGTTTATTTAATAGACAACCACATATCTTTTAATTTGGTAACACAGTATGCATCATTTGCTATCATAATTAAGTGTTCTCGGCAGTCCACAGCAGATTGTACTCTCATCAAGAGTTTTATTGACATCAAGTATTACACATTGGAATGCAGACAAGCCTATTTCTCTCTATACTAATTACTTTAGTACTTGGAAAACACTGTGTTACACTTGCGTTTATTCCAAGCTGAACACTTTTAGCACCTTAACCAGTTTTATTAGTTACTGGAAGAATACATGTACACTGTCACTGAACCAAAGACATAATTCATGACAAAAATTGTCTTAATTTTGTCTGAAAATATATGTCTGAAATTTCTGATTTTGTTAGAAAATCTTCTGAATTTTTCTGAATTTTGTTTGAAAATGTTCTGAATTTTTCTAAAAATTTCTGAATTTTGTCTGAAAATGTTCTGAATTTTTTTGAATTTTGTCTGAAAATGTTTTGATTTTTTCTGAAATGTTTTGAAATTTGTTCATTAATTTTGGATGTTTTAAGATTTTCAAGATGGAAAAGAGAGAGAGAGCAATTTGCATTTTTGGAAGAGTAGAGTAATGGTGTTTAACATCCCAGTTAAGAATATTTCACTTATATGTTGCCAGCTTATAGGCGAAGATGCAGAAATTTTGCCTGTGTTTTGCGCTGATTGCATTATACAGCAGGGTTCTTTATCGTGCCAAGCCCTCAGTGACATGACACCTGATTTATTTTAAGTTCCCATCCAAAAGAACCGTAACTTTCATTTAGTAACGAAAAAACAGTCACTACTCACTTTTAAATCTTTGGTCAGACCCGGACGGGATTTGAACCCACGACTTCCAATTTATGAATCGAGCACTCTATCAATTGAGCTACAGAAGTGGTTGAGAGAGAAAAAGAGTGAATATTAGTACATAGCCAGAAAATTCCTTAAGATATATATGTTATTAGTACATAGCCAGAAAATTCCTTAAGATATATATGTTATTAGTACATAGCCAGAAAATTCCTTAGGATATATATGTTATTAGTACATAGTCAGAAAATTCCTTAAGATATATATGTTATTAGTACATAGCCAGAAAATTCCTTAAGATATATATGTTATTAGTACATAGCCAGAAAATTCCTTAAGATATATATGTTATTAGTACATAGTCAGAAAATTCCTTAAGATATATATGTTATTAGTACATAGCCAGAAAATTCCTTAAGATATATATGTTATTAGTACATAGCCAGAAAATTCCTTAAGATATATATGTTATTAGTACATAGTCAGAAAATTCCTTAAGATATATATGTTATTAGTACATAGCCAGAAAATTCCTTAAGATATATATGTTATTAGTACATAGCCAGAAAATTCCTTAAGATATATATGTTATTAGTACATAGTCAGAAAATTCCTTAAGATATATATGTTATTAGTACATAGCCAGAAAATTCCTTAAGATATATATGTTTTAGTACATAGCCAGAAAATTCCTTAAGATATATATGTTATTAGTACATAGCCAGAAAATTCCTTAAGATATATATGTTATTAGTACATAGCCAGAAAATTCCTTAAGATATATATGTTATTAGTACATAGCCAGAAAATTCCTTAAGATATATATGTTATTAGTACATAGTCAGAAAATTCCTTAAGATATATATGTTATTAGTACATAGCCAGAAAATTCCTTAAGATATATATGTTATTAGTACATAGTCAGAAAATTCCTTAAGATATATATGTTATTAGTACATAGTCAGAAAATTCCTTAAGATATATATGTTATTAGTACATAGTCAGAAAATTCCTTAAGATATATATGTTATTAGTACATAGCCAGAAAATTCCTTAAGATATATATGTTATTAGTACATAGCCAGAAAATTCCTTAAGATATATATGTTATTAGTACATAGTCAGAAAATTCCTTAAGATATATATGTTATTAGTACATAGTCAGAAAATTCCTTAAGATATATAGTTATTAGTACATAACCAGAAAATTCCTTAAGATATATATGTTATTAGTACATAGCCAGAAAATTCCTTAAGATATATATGTTATTAGTACATAGTCAGAAAATTCCTTAAGATATATATGTTATTAGTACATAGTCAGAAAATTCCTTAAGATATATATGTTATTAGTACATAGTCAGAAAATTCCTTAAGAATATATGTTATTAGTACATAACCAGAAAATTCCTTAAGATATATATGTTATTAGTACATAGTCAGAAAATTCCTTAAGATATATATGTTATTAGTACATAACCAGAAAATTCCTTAAGATATATATGTTATTAGTACATAACCAGAAAATTCCTTAAGATATATATGTGTGTGTGTTTAAATTATTGATGACTAGATACCAGGTGAACTAGATCAAGGTAACTTTATTATATATACCTCGTTAATTAACTTTGATTTATAATGGTTGCTAATGGTAACATAATATCCATTATGAAACATTAAGATCTTGTCAAAGATTTCTTCAACCATTAAAGTAAAGCATTCTTAGAAGTTGTGACGTAAAATATCATACTGAGATCTGATTTTTTTAAAAGCTTCATTAACCATCTTTTGATGGTAAACCATTCCATTAAAGATGGTAATGGTTTTGAAGATTATCGTCATTCTTTGGTTCAATACTGTAAATTGGAATATCAATGTATCAATATCAGTTAATTTTCTCAAGATTAAGAAAAATTTTATGTTATTCCCATACAAATATCATTAGAATGATAATCTGTACAAATGCAAGTATTTTGAGTAAAGTTAAATCTTGATACTGGTGCAGATTTACTTAATAAACATGTAGAATGATTACAGAAATTTCAGTTTAAAGTTGTTAAATTTGAATAATTAGGTTTTCTTGCATCCGTTGTCTGTAAATTATATAACCATTTATTATTTCATCAATTCATCTCTTAGCAGCCATAATGACAGTTATGGAGTATTTGTAGTAATATTGTTTTGTGTTGGTTATAAACTTTAATGTTGAGGATGACAGCAATCTATTTCCTAAGTTGTTGGACCTCATTGGTTGATTTGTTTGCATTGGGTGATGTCTCATTGGTTGATTTGATTGCATTGAATGATGACTCATTGGTGGATTTGTTTGCATTGGATGGTGTCTCATTGGTTGACATGTTTTATGAAATGCTATTTGTTGATTTGTATGCATTTGCTGATGTCTCATTGGTTTATTTGTTTGCATTTGGTGAAGCCTCATTGGTTGATTTGTTTGCATTGGGTGGTGTCACACTGTTTGATTTGTTTGCATTCAGTTGATTTGTTTCTGTAACGCCATCGGTTGTGTTAGTTTTAAGTTGACTTCCTTTTGTCATTGATTTGTTTTATCCACTCACCCAGATTCTAGTATGAGGAAGTTGTCAGTTCACATGCTAAGTTAGGCATTTTTCTCTGGATACTCCAGTTTCTTCCACATTACCAGAACTACTCTATGGATGAAAGGATCTTGACTGGGGCATAAAACATTATTACTCAACTCTCTCTCTCTCTCTCTCTCTCTCTCTCTCTTCTCTCTCTCTCTCTTTCTCTCTCTCTCATTATAATTAATTACTAAGTTTGATAGGCATCAGTTATTTTTAAACTAACAGGGATTGTTGTTAATGCTGAAAAACAGACGTGTTAATTGCCAGTTGAACTGACCATGTAATTATTTCTACAGGTCTCGTTCATAATGCTATCTGCAAACGTAAAAACTTGTATCTAGCAGTTATGTGTAAAAATACTTGTTTTTCGTCCATTCAACCTTCATTGATAATTATAGCTATTATCAGATGAATCATAATTATATGTTATTTTTGAAGACATTTTAACAATAGGACAATGTAACAGTATTTAAGAATTACACTATTGTATCACCCTATGCATTGTTATTGTATAGTTGTACGTGATCAGTGCATCGTTAAGTATATGTGCGATTGTTTTTGACATTTATGATGGGTCACAATATATATAATTAACCAGTGACTAGTGTGATTTATTGTATACTGACCCTTGTTGGTTTTATGGTGCTAGCACACTAAATTTAATTATGTCTTGTTTGACAGAGACTTGAAAATAGATAGTGGCTATTCTTGTGCCAAGCATTCTGCCTTTAGAAATGAAAGTCATGGGGTCCTTCTGAGGAGACCTTAATTACTGATATCCCGTGTCATGACAGGTGTCATATATTAAAGACTCCTCCCAGCACATGACCCTGAGAGCATGACAAAAGTAAAAATTACGGCCACTTCACCTTTAGCTGGTGATGTCTTGATATATGTGAAATATTCTAGGCTGGGATATAAAACCACATTCAATCAATCAATCAATCAATAATTCAATGATGTAACATCTTTTAGGTGATATGACCAGACACTAATTTATATTAAATTTTGCTTTCTCATCTTAAAAGTTATGAGTTGCTAGACCACCATGGCACAATTCCTTTGTCAGGCATGTAACCTTTGACCATCTGTGACCACTGAACCACTGGACGAACAAGGTACAAGTGTTGTTAATTCTGAAGTTTATTTGAGGGCCCTCTGTAACCAAGTTGTCTAAAGCACCAGCCTACAGGTATCTGACTGAGAGGCCCCTGTCACCAAGAAGTCTAAAACATCAATTTACATATTACAACACCTCTCGCAACATAGGTTTGAATCCCACTCCAACACATTGTAGAAAGTTTGTTATTCAACTTTCTGAAGGTCTGAGGTTTTATACAGGTACTCCAGGTTCCTCCACCATCCCAGAAATGATTGTCTCAATATAAGTGAAATACTCTTGACTGAGACATAAAACAATATTACTGCACTCTAATGACAAATGTAAAATGTAAAAAACATGACATAAATCAACTTCAAATAAAAAACATTGCTTTCTTCAACAACAACAGCATGTCATACTGTGCTCATATGGAAAAAAAAATGGAAAACAAACATACCGTACAGGCCTGTCAAAAGTTTAACACTAAGCGTAACAAATTGGTGCCAAATGGGAAAAAATGGAAAACAAACATACCGTACAGGCCTGTCAAAAGTTTAACACTAAGCGTAACAAATTGGTGCCAAATGGACAGCTCCTCTCAGACTCTTGTTACCTATATCCCTGCTAGTTTGTTGGCAGCTTCTATCTATCTCTCTGCAGTTTTTCAATCACTAGCTATCCATATAATAATCTTGGCCACTCAGCAATTAAGCTTTGACTCTTTTTTCGTTAGTTGAATGTTAAACTTCTGACAGGACTGTAGACAAGAACAATCTCATCAATAGATCTTTAACTTTAATATATATATATGTGTGTGTGTGTGTCTGTCTGTCCACTTTATGTGGCCACTGAGCACCTGAGGTTAAACTTTTTTTCATTAGCTGAATGTTAAACTTTTGACAGGTCGATGCTGTAGACAAGAAAAATTCTCATCAATAGATCTAATAACTTTAATAGATATATAATAATATGTCTGTCTGTCAGAAGTAATTTACACCTGATGTATTACTTAATAATATTGACATTTTTCTTTACTTGTCATAAGCTACTGAACTTTTCTATCTGGCTGACTTTAAATCATTATACCTGGTCTCAATAATTGAATTATATTCTTTGTACCTGGTGAGATAGTAATATAATTATTTACCCTTTGAAAATGAATATCGCTGGGTTGATACCATTCTGTGTAGTACATTCCGACCATGCTAAGAATTTATTTGATGGTTATATGGAATAACAGTGATGTTTGACAAAACCCAAATGTTGGTTGTTTTTTGTTTTTTTTAACATATATATGTGCAGTGTGACTTAAGCCAAGTTTTTGTTATAGACCAGCTGATAAGGGTTGGATGTAGTTTAAATGTGGTTTAATTTATCTATTGATTAAATGTATGTATACAGTGATTTTGTATACAATTTATTTTAAGATACATATACATACACCTTATTTTCATTCTGTAAACAGCTAGAGTGCTCCGTTATCTCTGAGAACTTTACAAGTTTATTCTTCGTAATATTTGAAGATTTTCCGGATTTTTTTTTGTGTATGTGTGTGCCGTACGTAATCAATACATCTATCAATATTTTACTCAACGTTCACGGATCCGGAATATACAGGAGTTAGAAAAATAATCTTAAGGTGTGTTTTGTAACGCACACACATATATATAGATATAGATATATACTTAAGGTGGACTTTGGTTGAATTACGTTAAGGGATGCATGGTGCTCTCTCTTCTACTGTAAACATAAATAATTAGTAAAGGTGTATGCAAGAAAACAGTCAGTAGTATATTGAGTTAGTACTTAATAAGTAGTCCACTTTAACTTATACTGTTTAATGTAATCACACGGATATAGTAAAAGTGTTGATTTCCTGGTTTCTATCGGAAAGTATAATATGGAGATGTATGATGTAGAAAACTCGGAACTTGATGATGTTTTTCCGAGCACATCAGACATGGATACTAGTACGGAGCGAAGTGTTATTGAGCAATTACTTAAATTTCAAGGGGAACTTACAGGTTCTCGTCAAGGGTTTGATTCACGTCCTCGGAGTATAAAACGACCATTCTATGCATTAGGTAGACAACGGTCACTTAAGCTGGAAATCGGGAAATTAGGCAGGTAGGTGAAAAATTTCAAAATAATGTACCGGTATACATATATATAAACATATCATATAAGTATTTAATGTAAACGACATCACTTATTATTTAATGTAAACGACATCACTTATTGTCACGGAATTTGAACAATTAGAACAATTATCACTTAGGGTTGACTGATGGTATTTATTTATTTATTATACACATAATATATATATATATATATATATATATATATATATATATATATATATATATATATATTATGTGTGTGTGTATGTTTATACACACACACACACAAACAGAGAAAAACGTGATTATGAAAATACCCTCAATAATTTTGTCAGCTCATTTTTTAAGTCACAAAATCTTTTCTTTTTTTTTTTTCTTTATAAATCTCAAAATTGTGTTATAATGCCCCTTGATATTTTTTGTAAGTTTTTCAGCTCACTCTTGAAGTCCAAAAATCTATGTCTTCTATATTTTTTTTTCTTTGTAAGTTTCCTGGGACTTATCACCAAAATTTGATGGAGATGAATTTGGACTTTATTGTAAAAACACACGCACATCATTTAAAAGGTAAACACTACTATCACGGAATTTTAACAATTAGAAAAATGATCACGTGTGTATTTAGTATATGTATATAATACCGTATAACATATATTTACTAAAGTAAAATTCTATTACTACACAGGTATGTTAAGAAACAAATAATATTTTGATGTATTGGACAGTTTTATTTTGATGTATGTCTGACCTACATTAATTTGTATTGTTTCACATGTAAACATACAGAATATACAAAATATCATACCTTTATGACAAGTTTACCAACTCAAATATTACTAACTTTATGTATATTCGTTACATCACATTTTACATGAGGGGAGAGCATTATTCTACCAAGATAGGGGCATTAATCTCTCCCAAGACATAAAATTACCATCTTTTTTTATTATACAGTACTTCATGACATCAGATTTTACGTTAATTTTTCACTTATTTTTAATGTTTTCCCCCTCTTTTTTGAAAATTCTGCTCTTTTTTTCCTATATTAATTTATATGGTCTACCTCCTGCAATTTATTTACCACTATGGTGACTCGTTTCTGTCTGAAGGAGATCATGGGTTCAAATCCTGTCCGTGGTCTGACCAAGACCTAAAGCAAATAGGTAGCGAGGTTTTTTTCACCAAGCACTGTGTATCAAGAAAAGTTAAAATCAATTTCCAATGCCAGGGCAGGTATGGCATGTTAAAGAACCCTCCCTGAGTACACCACACAGGTGAAAAATTCTGCTACCTCACCTATAGCTGGTGACATCTCAATATAAGTGACTTGTCTGGGACATAAAACCCAATGCAATAAATAAATCAATCATGCAATTTATTAACTGGGTATACAGGGTAGATTTAGCCATGGTTTTATTGTTTTACAATTATATACAGGTAATTCAAATATTATTCCAATATCCTATTCCTGTTTTTTCACTAAGCACTTGGCATTAGCAAATGAAAGTCACAATGGGAACTTAAAATAAACAAGTTCCTGTGCCACGGTAGGTGTGGCACCATAAAGATCCCTGCTGTATAATGCCATAAGCATAAAGCACAGGGAAAATATCTGCACCTTTGCCTATAGCTGGCAATGTCTCGATATGAGTGAAATATTCTTGACTGGGACGTTAAACACTATTACTCAACTCCTGCCCAGACTAAATTGCAATGGACATCAGTTTTAGTTCAAATTACATATGCTATTAGGTTCAGTTAAAACATGACAGATAAGTCCTGTTTACACCCAGATCGCTTGTTTACTTGAAAATTCAGGTTAAAAAGGTTTCATACCTTGGTTAAGTTTATCAAAATTCACCTTACTTAAGTGGGTTAAAACTTCACAGTAACTAAGATGGGTAGATTTCATCAGATTTCACTCTCACAAGATTGATGAGTTTTGTGCCGTCATGCTCAAGATATAGATTTGGTAATCAGATATAGAGATTTACTGGTAACAATCTCAGTCGCACACCTTTAATGATTTCATCATAATTATAACATTAAGGATCTAACCTGACTTTACATAATGAAGCATGTAGTTTATCACCCCACTTAGCATCAGTACACGTTACCTTTCAGTCCTAACACTTACTGGGCCCTCACACCAAGTTCTTAGATTGATTGATTGATTAAATTTGGTTTTATGTCCCAGTCAAAAATATTTCACTTATATTTCTACATCACCAGCTATACTAGAATTAACTTTTTTTTTACTTTTGCAATGTGATCAAGGCAACATGCCTTGCCTACAGTGACACTAGACCTCTGTTTTTTAAGCTCTCTTCCTAAGTAGCTTGTGATTTTTATTTCTAAATGCTGAGTGCTTGGCGAAAGAAAAGTCACTACCTATTTTCAATTCTTGGTCAGACCCAGTCGAGTTTCGAACCCATGACCTACCACATGCAGTGCGAGCACTCTACCAACTGAGCTACCATAGTGGGTACCAAGGCCTTAGACTTTCCAGATGATATAAAATGAGTTCTACAGATACCAACTTGCAGCTTGGATTATTTATAAATTCCATGCACTTGGTTATAACCAGAGCCACTCTAAAACCATGGTACAATAAAACTGTTGATGAATACATAAAAAAGCATAAAATACAGCAAAACTTTTTTATAATGTTCCTCAATAACCTTGCTACCTTGTATATTGTCAAAGTATAACTCCTGAAAACTTGCTAAAGTGTTTACCCAATAATAAAATCTCATGCTCCTTGATATCTTTGTTACCGTGCTTAATTATTGCCACAGTAAAACTTTTTAAAATGCCATTCCATGACTTTTTTCACGTATTATTTTCAAGTCATAAAATCTTTTTATTTCTTTTATATACTTTTTCTTCATATATCACCAAATCCATTAATTTATGCCAAAATCTGATGGAACAAATGGTGTCAATATTACATTATGTAATTATTAGGGTCTGTTGGGGGTAAGCTGGACCGTGGTGATTAATGTGTTTGTAAACGATATGGCTTTCTGATATAATATTGTGATGCCAATGAATTATGGGATGGTGGATAAAAATGTTTGTAAAACATTTTCTGATGTTGATGCACTTTATGATGCTGAAGTTTTATGGGATAGGGGGATATATAAAAATTGTATGTAAAATGTTCTCTGATATTATATCATAATATCTGTTATGATCTCTGGGTTTTATGGGATAGGGGGATATAAAAATTGTATGTAAAATGTTCTCTGATATTATTTCATAATGTCTGTTATGATCTCGGGGTTTTATGGGATAGGGGGATATAAAAATTGTATGTAAAATGTTCTCTGATATTATTTCATAATGTCTGTTATGATCTCGGGGTTTTATGGGATATGGGGATATCAAAAATTTTTGTAAAGCATTCTCTGATATTATATCTTGATATACTTCATGATGCGTAGGTTTTATGGGATGAGGGGATATCAAAAATCTTTGTAAAACGTTCTCTGGTGTTACATATTTATGCACATTTTTTCATATCAAAAAAGAATCTGGTAATGATTAATATGTTGTAGTTTACTATATTGCTTCAGGATTCAGTATCAAAGAATTCATACCTACTTCATGTCATATCGCTAATTCAACTGATATGTTGAATACATATATCTTACACATTTTGTCAATAAGGCCATATAAAATTAATTCCTAGATTTTCTTCATTTTTTTTTTTTTTTTTTTTCAAAATTGGGGTAGGTGGGTGAATTTTATTATTCATTTTATTTTTAGATTCAAAAGAAATAACAGTAATGACAACATAAAGTTCCTTTATTAAGGAAATTTTTTTAAGAACACAACAAAAATAAACAAATAAAAAATTTTGGGGTGGGCCAAAAAAAGTGGGGCGGGCGGGGATGAAAATCTAGGAATTAATTTTATATGGCCTAAAGATTCACTGTAGTAGAATTAATTTGATTAAAAACATTTTATGTGTACAACATGAAACCATTTATCTAATCTGACATAATATACAGGCAAACATCATTGACTTGTCCACTTGACCTTTGATTGAAACATTTGTTATGAACAAGCACATTTATGTTTAGGGAACACAGGTGTTTATTTTGTCTACATCAGGGGAGATATGCATTATGTATCACGGAATCACAACTTCAAATCATAACACTACCCATATTTAGGGTGAATCCTTCTATATGAATATTGCTAATAAAAGGTCAAGCGGACAGGTCAATGTTGTTTGCCTATACTATGTATTGGATGAATCAATCCATCTATTTGTGACATGATTCATTATTTAAAACATGAGACTTTTGACAGGAATTGATTTTTAGGAGAAATAATGATATATACCCAGTAATGAATTTATTAGAAAGCTGATCTTTTTTATTATGACTTCACAGCTGAAGAGAATAACCTGTCAGTCTGTTTGTGTATTGGTGATAGTTCACTTATTCATTTGAGGTGTGTCAGAGTGGTCTAAAGTGCACACTTACAACTCGAAGCACCTTTCTAAGTCTACCAAGGTTCAAATCCAACTATTGAATAATTGATAACACAATGTCTAAAACAGTTTTTCTGAATAATTTGTTAAAATTCTTTAAATGACCATTTTGGTAGGGAGGTTGTTAGATAAACAGCTCCAATAAAATTAGAGATGATAAAATGCCATAAAGACTGGCTATATAATCATTTCTAATCAAAACAGAGGTGGTAAGATTTCATAGTTAACAACTAGATAAACATCTCCATTCAAACTGGAGATGCTAGAATGACATAGTGACTACCTAGATAAACATCTCCAATCAAACTGGAGATGGGGTGGTGTCATAGTGACTACCTAGATAATCATCTGCAATCAAACTGGAGATGGGGTGATGTCATAGTGACTACCTAGATAAACATCTGCAATCAAACTGGAGATGGGGTGATGTCATAGTGACTACCTAGATAAACATCTGCAATCAAACTTGATTTTATTTTATTATTGTATTGACTACCTAGATAAACATCTGCAATCAAACTGGAGATGGGGTGATGTCATAGTGACTACCTAGATAAACATCTCCAATCAAACTTGATTTTATTTTATTATTGTATTGACTACCTAGATAAACATCTGCAATCAAACTGGAGATGGGGTGATGTCATAGTGACTACCTAGATAAACATCTGCAATCAAACTGGAGATGGGGTGATGTCATAGTGACTACCTAGATAATCATCTGCAATCAAACTTGATTTTATTTTATTATTGTATTGACTACCTAGATAAACATCTGCAATCAAACTGGAGATGGGGTGATGTCATAGTGACTACCTAGATAAACATCTGCAATCAAACTTGATTTTATTTTATTATTGTATGGACTACCTAGATAAACATCTCCAATCAAACTGGAGATGGGGTGGTGTCATAGTGACTACCTAGATAATCATCTGCAATCAAACTGGAGATGGGGTGATGTCATAGTGACTACCTAGATAAACATCTGCAATCAAACTTGATTTTATTTTATTATTGTATGGACTACCTAGATAAACATCTGCAATCAAACTGGAGATGGGGTGATGTCATAGTGACTACCTAGATAAACATCTCCAATCAAACTGGAGATGGGGTGGTGTCATAGTGACTACCTAGATAAACATCTCCAATCAAACTGGAGATGGGGTGATGTCATAGTGACTACCTAGATAAACATCTCCAATCAAACTGGAGATGGGGTGATGTCATAGTGACTACCTAGATAAACATCTCCAATCAAACTGGAGATGGGGTGGTGTCATAGTGACTACCTAGATAAACATCTCCAATCAAACTGGAGATGGGGTGATGTCATAGTGACTACCTAGATAAACATCTCCAATCAAACTGGAGATGGGGTGGTGTCATAGTGACTACCTAGATAAACATCTCCAATCAAACTGGAGATGGGGTGGTGTCATAGTGACTACCTAGATAA
Organism: Anadara kagoshimensis; assembly: GCA_021292105.1. Lineage (NCBI taxonomy): Eukaryota > Metazoa > Mollusca > Bivalvia > Arcoida > Arcidae > Anadara > Anadara kagoshimensis. Next base: position 23,779,485 of record CM037860.1, on the reverse strand, counting down.
TCATCTGCAATCAAACTGGAGATGGGGTGGTGTCATAGTGACTACCTAGATAAACATCTCCAATCAAACTGGAGATGGTGGTGTCATAGTGACTACCTAGATAAACATCTCCAATCAAACTGGAGATGGGGTGGTGTCATAGTGACTACCTAGATAAACATCTCCAATCAAACTGGAGATGGGGTGGTGTCATAGTGACTACCTAGATAATCATCTGCAATCAAACTGGAGATGGGGTGATGTCATAGTGACTACCTAGATAAACATCTGCAATCAAACTGGAGATGGGGTGATGTCATAGTGACTACCTAGATAATCATCTCCAATCAAACTTGATTTTATTTTATTATTGTATTGACTACCTAGATAAACATCTGCAATCAAACTGGAGATGGGGTGATGTCATAGTGACTACCTAGATAAACATCTGCAATCAAACTTGATTTTATTTTATTATTGTATTGACTACCTAGATAAACATCTGCAATCAAACTGGAGATGGGGTGATGTCATAGTGACTACCTAGATAAACATCTGCAATCAAACTTGATTTTATTTTATTATTGTATTGACTACCTAGATAAACATCTGCAATCAAACTGGAGATGGGGTGATGTCATAGTGACCTAGATAATCATCTGCAATCAAACTTGATTTTATTTTATTATTGTATTGACTACCTAGATAAACATCTGCAATCAAACTGGAGATGGGGTGATGTCATAGTGACTACCTAGATAAACATCTGCAATCAAACTTGATTTTATTTTATTATTGTATTGACTACCTAGATAAACATCTCCAATCAAACTAGAGATGGTTCGCTATTTTATTTTAAGTTTTAGCCAATCTTGATCTGGTCCTTAAAATATTTTTCAGAACCTTCCTACTCATTTATTTTTTTATCTGTTAAACATGTGTATTTTATCATAACTTATGGTTTTAGATGCATCAAAGTTGGATTTCCTACGTCATACCATCATGATATTATACAAGTCAGGATGAGCGTATTCAAGGAACGTTAATCATGTTTCTGAAATAAACACAGTGTAATTAATTAATTATAACAGGTTTATAAACATATTTATAACCGTTAACCGCTGTTTTCTGTCGGATTTTGACTCAGCAGATCAGGTAACATCCTTGTTTGCTATTCATAATAAATCATTAAAAACAGAAAAAATATTACACTTATTCCAGCAGCGTTAATTAGCCTAGTAGCAGGTTGTAATTAATTAAGGAAGTCCTTAATTCAGGGTTGTAATGACCTCATACCTGCCAAAGTATCAGGTGATCTATAGGTTATAATTTGTGTTACATTTCAATATGTTTGTTATTATTAGCGGTAATTACAAATAACAACATCACACTGTGATGTAATCAGCCTCATCCACAGCTGGCCTCCGGTTTTCACAATCATTTCTTAAACAAGATTTTCCTAACTTAAATTTGGCATATTTGAAATCTTAATATTTTGTAATTTTCAAGATATTCATGAATTTAAGGTGTCATTTTGAAGATTACTCTAAGCTTTAAACATTTGTATTTGCTTTTGTCAAAATGTAAAACCATCTTGGTGTAAGTGAATGAATCTTGACTGGGACATAAAGCAAAAAAAAAAAATGTAATAATAAAGGCTTTTGGTTTTTTTCTGCACACTCCTGTTTTGTTCCTCTAATAACTGATCATCTCAATGTAGACAAAAAACAACAACAACAACAACAAAATAAAAAAAAAAAAAACTTTAGCAGTTTTCTCTGGGAAATCCTTTATCCTGTTTCTTTAATCCAAAAAACTGACTATCTTGATATAAGTTAATGAATCTTCACTCCAATAGGCCCATATATAGCATACCTCGCATAAAATTTTTAAAAAGTTAAACATATTGATTTAACTATTGAAAAATCAATACCTTTTTAAATGATATTTTAAATGAACCTTTAATTGCAGGTTTTTAATTTTTTTTTCACTTTAAAGAACTTTTTTAAATTGTATATGCAACAAATGTCTTGTTATATGCAATCATTAACATTTAATATGAGAGACAATGACAATATTTAAAAAAAGTTTAATAATAATGATGAAAAAGTTTTAATAGTGATAAAAAAGTGTAATAAAGATGAAAAAATATTCCTTTCAACACACAAATGAAAGCTATGACAATATTTAACAAAATATATATATAATATATAATAATTATAAATAATGTCCCATTCAACATATTTTATTAATGGAAATAGAATCACTATTTTTCTTAAACAAAAGCTTTGTTGATTATCAAGAATTCTTGACATTTTATGAATCAAGGAAAATTAGTGGAAAGTTAATTGGATTCTGATTATTATGTAAATGTAAAAATGAAGAGAGAAAAAAGCCCCAAAAAAAATTATATATATATATATATAAATCACCTAGTATAAGTGAACCAAGAAAGGAAAAGTTGGTTAATGGAACTGTTACATAGATTTGCATAAATACTATAGTGTGAAACGTATGTAACGTGAAACTTACAGTACAGACCTGTCGAAAGTTTAACACTCTGCTAACGAAAAGGATTCAAAACTCTGCTGCAAAGATACTGGGATATGGACAGCTAGCAGCTGAAAAGCTGTCATATGATATATAGATACCAGCTGTCTAGACATTGTCAACATAGGGCTGAGATGAGCTGCCGATTCTACCCTAAAACTTTTGACAGGCCTGTACTGTAGGTGAAAGCAAGAAAATAATTGGAGCCAGACAATGTTTGTTCATAATACAGTGTGAAAGTATTTTAAAAAATAGTAATAATTGGGTCCACCCAATGTTTGGTTTGATTCAATCCATCTTCACAGACATTTCTAGTTATACCCCTTGCTTAAAAAGTGGGGGGTATATAGTGATAGGGGTGTCCGTCCATGTGTCTGTCCTTCCGTTACACCTTAGGGTACCTATCTCTTATGCGCAACTCCTCCTAAACCCTTCAATGGATTTTCATGACACTTTCACACAATCTTTGTGATATAATGTAGATGTGCACCTCCTATTTAAAAATTTGATCCAATGGATTTTTTTTATGTGGGGGGAGGGGGGGGGTATTTTTTGTGAGCTTGTGGCTCACAGTTTTTCTAGTTTTTATTAGTTTCCATTAGGGAATCCATTATGGTACTAGTGAAATGTGACAATTGATGAATAGATCTAAGATGTCCATTTTAATCCAGTTTCTATTAGGAATTCAATTAGGTTACTTACTATTGAAAAATTTGACATGGTGATTGATAGATCTGAGAGAAATACAGTAATATCAAACCATAGAGTTCACATCAATTACCTCACAGCCTCTTATAAATCTTAACAGGCCGTGATGGCCTAATGGATAAGACATCAGTCTACAAATCAAGGGTCTCTCACCACTGTGAGTTTGAGTTCCGCTCAGACCACATGTGGGAAAGTAAATTTTCCTTGCCATTAGCCTTTACTTGTCACCTAGTGTCAGTATATTGGACTGGGGGAGTGGTACGCTTGTCTGCGTACTGATTCTGTGAGCTAGCATCTTAAAGTCGCCCTGAGTGTGTGCTGGTACAAGGCAGACCATAAAAACACCTTCACACTTCACATACATACAGTCACTTGTCCATAGAGATAAATAAAGTAGTTCTCGTTGTGAATAGCTGAATTTTTTTTTTAATTGTTGATGCCACGTAACATTAAGCAACATTCAACTCCTAAATCTAGCATTCAGCCTGTAAAACTTAAGACATACATCACTCAATATTTGAAGTGTTATTTATCAAGTACTGTTATTTTGATGTTTCAGCAAGCTTTTGTTTCCAATATCTGAATTTTTTATGGTTGTTTTATAATTTTTATTTGTTTCTATTTTCCATGTATAAACCATGTACACACACAGAATCAATACATGTCACCAAACCACTTTACGAGTATAAAATTGCAGTATTATGTAATGTAACAATCAATGACAAGCATGCATTAGCTTCTATCTTCAAATGTAAAATCTTTTAAAATTCAGAACTTGAAGGTCATCAAAATGTCTTCATTTCTCAATTTTTGTGAGTTTGCTTGAATGCTCTTGATCCTTTAAGAGGCAAATTAAAAGTTGAAAACTGATAATTTTTTACTATAAATTCAGATACTTTTTGCATTTATGTTTTAATTTTGCACAAATTTTTGAGTAACAGTGCACAAAGATAAAACTTTTGTGAATATGTAATTTTGATATTATTAATTATATTTGCTTGCATTTTCACAAAAATAAAATTTGAAAATAAATTTAAATGTAGACTTTTGCGAAAATTAACTCTCCGTTTGGTCATCTGTCCCAATATTATGTTCGATTTATAATTTCCATGTCTATAGATGGATTTTAATCAAAATTGGAACAAATGTAAACTGTAAACCTATAATGCCAAAATAAAGTTTTAAACTAAATTGAAATGTGGACTTTTGCAAAATTAACTGTAGTGACAATTTGCTATTAAATTACAGTAAGGCTTTTGTGAAATAAAACTGGCAACATTCAAGAATGTGTCTATGGATATTGGCATGATGTATAAGCATTATTAGTTACACAGTGATTGAGTGACCTATTACGGAAATATATGTCATTAAAATTTATATTGGGCTACCAATATCAGAATTTTGGGGACAAGGGACATAATCACTAGCTTTATAAAGTGACCTTATATAGCCCCATATTAGGTTACTAATTGGCCAATGGGAATAAAGGATTTTTATCTGAGGTGGTATAAATATATATAATATTATATAGTTTATTGTTGTTTTGGATTTTAAATATTTAGGCAAGTTAGGTTCTTGTTTTATAAACATTTTAAATATTTTTCAATTTAAAACATGATACAATATCTATTTCTTCATAAGGTAATGAAACTTGTCAGCTGCAACTCAAAATCATCATCAAAAGCATGTTTGAATAAAAGATAGCTTATTTATATAATGTAAAACATTCAAGTGAATGATCAAATCCGTACTCTTTGATCCCTGCTGATCTGACGTGATCTTCATTGACTGAAATCTCTGCAAGTGCCATTTTAATTTATTGAAGGGTCTTTAAAACAGTAAGACCTACTCCATACTTCTTCTAATAATGCCTTACTTATAAATCAATGTGATTTTAATCAAAGTCATGCTGATATACACTCTGTTCAAGATATTACATAGCGACATCCAGGTTCATACATTGAAACAACATTGATTCCGTTGCTTGAATTTTTAATTAAAATATCTGTTTTTGATATTATAGGATGAGGATTTTAGATCCTTTGACATTTGCCAGGGCTCTTGTTGGGTTGTATTTTGGGCCGACATTCAAAAATTAAAATATTATGTTTTTATTTCACAATTTCTTATGCCAATTTTCATGATTTTTTTAAAAATTTCAGATTTTGGAACCAGTATATTTGGATTTTTCTTTACACAATTTTGGTCACTATGAAGCTTCTTTCACAATTACAAGGACCCCCTGCCCTGTTCACATAAGGGTGAGAAAGATTGCCATAGAATATCTCTACAGAGTAAATTGTTGGTTCTTTAAAGATTTTACTTGTTGTTTACTTATTAGTCTTAACTGAAAATCACTGGGAATCCTTGATTACCAATACCATAAATTCTTTTGTGTAGAAAGATAAATGTGGCTGCTATAGGGATTTTTCAGATTGAACATAACGTTAACACTGGAAGTATGTCCTTGGTGATATATTATATCATCTCGTATGTGTTACAGGATCCACCATTTTCAGGGCTCTCAAGTCACCCGGATCGTGCGGGTCACACCCGGAAATTAAGACCATGACCCGCATAACACCCGCACGCATTTAATGACCCGCAAATTTTCATATGACCCGGGAATCCTGAAGTTCGAAGTCTTGCGTAAAGTAATCCTTAATTACTCCTATTTTCAAGTCCCTGGGCAATGATTATTTGTGTATAGACACTAATTAATCTATCTACCTGTGATTGATCAGTCATGGTTAAACAAACAGCACAGGTACTGGACTAACACCTGTGTATATCGGGTACCGGTATACATAGGTAAAACAGTACTGCATACAGGAGCAAACACAAACTGCACTTCGATTTTTTAAATGGAACTTTAATAATATAACAGACTCACTTAGAATGTTCCTTTTTCATTAAATAATCCATAAATAAAAGCATTATCCGATTGCATGATGTTAAATAGCGAAAACCATTGCTGGAAAGTGACAGTGTCACAGTGGTGCATCTGTCAGGTCCGCCATGTGTTTACAAAAGGGAGATAACTCGAACAGCAATCTATCAGTCTATATTTAGAAAAGACTGGCACTATTTTAGAATATGTTGTATTTGATTCATTCATCATTATGATATTAAACAACATAATTTTATTTATCTTTTAGTTTATTTTCAAACATTTTTTTTTAATTATTCATTTATTTAAAAAATGTCCTGCTCAACTATGGCATGAAAAATATCAGAAGCTTATTATAAAGTACTTATGCACTTTTAACAATAAACAGAGTGAAAATAAAATGAAAAAATAGTTTTAGTAAACATGCAGTCAGTGGGTATAGTTTTTCAATCTTATGACCATTTTGTAAATATTATTTAAAAATGTTTTTGATTTTACCAAACAGTAACATGAGTAATTCAGACTGTGAAAGACTATTCTCTCATGTAAAACATATTTTTACAGAATTTAGAGCTAGTCTAGGTCAGGACACAATAAATTCACTGTTAAGTTGTAAATACAATTCTGATGAATTATGTTTCAATTATGAACCAAGTGATAAGGTACTGAGAAGGGCAAAAAAAAGTTTCCTATGAATATAACATTGAAAAAAGAGAAGGCAAGAAAAAGAAGTATTGGCATTATCATGTGATTGTATGCACAAACATATCTATTGTTTTTTTTTTTTTTTTTTTTAATAAAATGTATAAAGTCTAATAATTGATTTTGTTAAGCTTGGAAAAGTCCGTCCGCGCAGTGACCTGCATTTGTGAAGTCCAATGCAGGTCATGACCTGCATTTGAAGTTTCAGTACTTGAGAGCCCTGCATTTTTGCCTTGTTTTTGACATGTAAAATTCCCATAGCAGCAATGTTTTATGCTGTTTTGCAAGGTACAGATACACAGAACAGTTTCCAATTATTGCTTGGCTCAAATAAGTAAAAAATGCTCAAGTTTATTGGATTTTCTATGAAAATTTTGCATAATTCTCTGTCACAAACACAGCAACCCTAACAAATAATTTTAAACAATGTTATTCCATCTTAGAGAAGAGTTTTTAAGCTTAACCATAAGTATTTTGTTTCATTTGGATTGCCCTTATATGAAAGCCATTTTTCCAGCAAATCAAATAGAATACTGGGATCTTTTAATAATAGACAATATAAGATGGCTGAAATTCATCAAGAATTCAATATCAAGTGACCATTAATCGTATTTACTGGGGATCGATTTACGGAATGGTTTGTGTATTGGACAAAACAACTGTATTAATTAGGGTCTGATGTTACAGTTACATCTGATTGACATGTTGTGATCAATGGAGAGAGTCAATGGTGATTGATTGGTTGGTATAAAACTCACTTTGTACATGGGGGATTGGTGTTTGAACCCTAGTTATGTCTGACCTTTGTTTATTGGACAATAGAATTGCATTAATTCGGTTCTTACTTGTATGTTACAGTTACAACTGATTGGCTTTGTATTAATTGGAGAGTGTTGAATCAGTTGGTAGAGTGCTTGTTCACTCCATATGTAGGAGGTTGGTGTTAGAACCCTGGATGGGTCTGACCTTAGTTTGTGTAAAGGACAATAGAATTGGTACTAATTAGGCTCTTATATTACAGTTACAACTGATTGGCTTGTTGAAATTTTTGGAAAGGGTTGGATCAGTTGTTAGAGTGCTTGCTTAATATGTAAGAGACTGGGGTTTCAACCCTGTTTGGGTCTGACCAAAACTTGAAATAGGCAGTTATTGTTCTTTTGCCAAACACTCTACATTTAGAAATGAAAGTCAAGGGGCCCTTCAGACGGGACCTTAAAAACCATTTATTCCGTCAGGAGGATAATGTCACAGTCTGTAAACCCCCTCCCCCTGCACATTTCCCTGCGTAAGGACTTCTTATAAACCAACAACACACAGTGAAGTAAGACATTGCTTGTGAAATTCAGAATTGTTTTAAGCTTTTTTGAGTAGATTATTTTAATTATGGTTTATAAATTCTCGGACAATAAATTTCAAAGTTTTCTGTAATTTGTTTGTTTACAAAGAAAGAAAAAATTGAGTTTTTAATAATGGATGAGTTTTTACTGAACTCAGTTTAAGTGTGTAGACAAACCATATCTTTTACAAAAAAGAATTAAAACATTCCTAATGCGTCATTGAGGCTTGATTTTAATTTATTAATTTTAATTATATATGGCAATGGTATTGCTATGGTAGAATAGGTAATGCTAAATGTTGTTTTTGATGTAAAAATCAATAGAATCTTGTTATTGATAACATCATTAGAGCACCTGATAACTAGCTCACCTGAATAAAAGCCTACAAAAAGTTTACGTATTGTAATACATATCCCCTATTAAAAGTTGTATAGAGTAATGATGTTTTATGCCCTAGTAAAAAGATTTTTTTTTCACCTGTTTTGAGACAGTGATTTTTGGGATGGAGGGGTAAACTGGAATACCTGGAGGAGATAAGATGCTGATATTGGTATCCATGTGTATTGTCATAATTTTGGCTGTTCCATCTTTTATGCTTACTAAAAAATAAAACTGTCTAATTTTCAGACAGAAGTGTAGTTTAATAGTTATATAGTAATACCTACCGTGATTAATTTCAACCATCTGTTCAGTTTCTATTTAGCAATAGAACAAGTTTAGTGATAAATTGAGGTTTGATAAATTGAGATTAACATGTAAAGAAAAACATAACAATAACAAGTTTAGTGATAAATTGAGGTTTAATAAATTGAGATTATCATGTAAAGAATAACACAACAGAAATAGATTTTTGTACTTGAAAGTAGTATGGTGATAAGAGAGGTGGCAGAGTTACCGAGGGGCATTATAATGAAGTTTTACTGTATTGTAAATGCAAGGCATGAAATGAAATTCAAATGTTTTCATTTTAATTTGAGAATGAAAATTAATTCATTTGCTTTTACAAGTGTTTGTAACCGAGTAAGCATTTAATACAAGTACCAGCAAACTTTAAATTGTCCAACATGCAATTTTTCAATTTTGTTCAATAAATCTATGTGTGTAAATATTAAAAATACATTTGTATGTATTTCAGAATTCTTAAATTTATTTCAAGTTCTACATACTAGAAATATTACATATGAATGACTTTTCTGAATGATGAAAGATATATATACCGAAAGTCACAAATTAATATACAGTAGGGCCTGTCAAAAGTTTAACATTGAGCTAATGAAATGCTCGGCTGACAAGAGGCCGAGATATTGATAACTAAAGACTAAAAAGAGCTGCTGAAACATAAATAGCACCTGCTGAAATGCTGCTGATATATAGATTAATGAGGGGGAAGGCCAGATGAGCTGCCAATACGGCACTATTTTGTTGGCTTAGTGTTAAACTTTGGACAGGCCTGTACACTGTATATTTAGATCCTTTGATATACACACTGCATGCACCTTTTCATTGAAGCCGTTGCACTTGCAATAATGAGAAAAAATCCATATGTTCAAGCTAGTTTTATAAGCTTTTATGCAGGTATTGAAAAATTTAGAAATAGAATATATAAAGTATAAATATTTAATCAGTTTAACTTTTATAGTTTTGTGACTATAGCTTTTTCTTTCTTTTTTTTTTTAATCAATGTCTTGTTATGTAATAATTTTAAAAATTTTAACATTTTTATAATAAATATTTAACTTAAAATTTACTGTGGTTGAGAACTTTATTAAATGAATAAGTGGAGTAATAGAGTTTTATGTACCAACCAAAAACCAATTAACTTATTTTGAGATGGTCAGAAAAGAAGTTGAGAAAACCAGAGTGCCCAGAGAAAACCAATAATAACCTTTGTCTAGCAAACTAGCAAATGTTTTTACCCTTCCAGAGCACCCAGCCTCACTTCCCTGATGGAAGTTTACGTGTCTAACCTAACTTGTCAGTTCCAAAGTTTTTACTTTGCTTCTGTATTGTTATTCGGACTTGGATTAGTATGTTTGTTTTTGATTACACTAGGGTCTGCTTTATATGGAATTATCCACCTAGGTGTTTGGTGGTGTTGTGATCCTAAAAATAGTAATTTTAAACATTTCTGTAAAAAAAAAATTGAAATAAAATATAATGGGTAGTAGGGGAAGAAATATTATGGGTGGTAAGGAAAAAAAAGGAAGTTGTGTTATTTCCGTGATTTCATCTATAAGTATGGCATAATCCACAATATACAAGTTAACTAATCTTATCTGGTTCATAAAAAACTTATCTATGATATATTTATGTATCACAGTCACATTATTGTCTTGGCATATAGTCTCCTTACCTTGCATATTACTCTATATATCGGAATCCGAATGGTTAAAAAACGAACAAGGGAGATAATACACCATCTGGCTTCATTTATCATTCTATAATTACATCTACTTATCAACACTTTTGTTGTTAAGTATTTAAGGCCTTTTTGAAGCTCACCTACCCATTTTAGTGTTTTACAAGAGACTCTCACTCAGTACTTGATCTTTTCGCACAAACACCTTTTATGGAATGGTTAATATTTCACGCAAAAATGTGCGAAAACTTCACATTTTATAAAATATAAAAAGATAAAAGAAGTAACAACATTATTGCCTATACCTTAGTGGACATGTCACATGTAGACATTAATCTGTACAGAAAAAAATGTGACAATATATTTATCTGTAGCATGACATTTTAGGAAAAGTGCTTATGATATTTAATGGGTTTTATTGTCTTGCTATGACTTTGTCAGATTTTGAAAAGACGGTCATAGAATTCCCATTTGTTTTTTTTTTTTTTTTTTTTTTTTTTTTTTTTTTTATGTCATTTGTTATGCTAGTTGTTCATTTACAAAAATTTCAAAAGTTTAATTCATATGACAAAACTTATTATTTTTACTGTATTCATTGATAAGTCATAATTTGAGATAGCTTCAGGGCTAAGTAAAACATTAATGTATCAGTGCCTCCCATCACTTATAGGTTCGAATCACAATCAGTCAGATTCTTAAGTGTGAAAAAATATTGACTTGCTGAAGGTCTATGTACACTGGTTTCCTCTACCATCCCAAAACTGACTTCATCGATACAAGTGAAAAAAATCTTGGCCATGGGTAAAATACCATTATTCCGCTCGTGATTACAATAACTGACCTCTTATTATATCTAAGTTTATCTTATTTGCAACAGAAAATGTTTTATCATTAATTAACTTTCCCAAAGATAAGTCAGGATTAAAACATGGCAGCACAGTTTCACTTCATTGACTTGTGATGGGTATACCATCTGTGAAAAACAGATAAGCAACAGAGAATGTTCTGTATCTAACCATCTTTTCCTCCAAATAAATCCATTCTTGACAGGTCCACCTTTTCAGATGAAAATGTAAAGTTCTAATAACTGTCTAGTTATTATATTAAGTTACCTTCAAATATGACAATCAATTCTAAAAATATTGGTTTTGAGATTGATAAAGGAAAATAAAGATTTGATGTAAAATGTCAAAATGTTGAACAAGAGATTGATTAAGTAAGATAAAGATTTTATGGCAGTTGTGTATTTGTTATATTGTTTTCATATAAATAGGAAAAACTGTTTTATTGATGATGTGTCTACAGCGCTGACTTAAATGTATTTATCAGCTTATGTTATTTTGAATTTGTGTGTACTTTTTTGAAAAAAATTATACAATCAAACAGAAACATTCCAATACAAATCCAAATCATAATCCCGAATGTGAAGTAAAATAGATATGAAAACTGGGTAATAAAGTTAAATGTGCTTCCTTTCACCAAGGAAATGAGACCAGGTGCTTTAAATAGAATTGTTAGCACCTCCTGTTTAGCTAGCTTTATTGGCCTTATTGAGAATGAATTAAGTTAAATGTGCGATCTTTCACCAAGGAAATGAGGCCAGGTGCTTTAAATAGAAGAGTTAGCACCTCCTGTTTAGCTAGCTTCATTGGCCTTATTGAGAATGAATTAAGTTAAATGTGCGATCTTTCACCAAGGAAATGAGGCCAGGTGCTTTAAATTGAAGAGTTAGCACTTCCTGTTTAGCTAGCTTCATTGGCCTTATTGAGAATGAATTAAGTTAAATGTGCGATCTTTCACCAAGGAAATGAGGCCAGGTGCTTTAAATAGAAGAGTTAGCACCTCCTGTTTAGCTAGCTTCATTGGCCTTATTGAGAATGAATTAAGTTAAATGTGCGATCTTTCACCAAGGAAATGAGGCCAGGTGCTTTAAATTGAAGAGTTAGCACTTCCTGTTTAGCTAGCTTCATTGGCCTTATTGAGAATGAAAGGATCGTGAAACTATGGGATGTCAAATATATCAATATAGTTAAAAACTTCAAAATTTTGAATACTTTTGTGCTAGCACTTTACCCTATAGTGTATGTTTACATATACTGGTAATTACAAGCTAATGAGTTTATCAGAAATTTTGGTTGTCTAGACCTGACTAATTAGAAAGGCTACATTTGTCTGGACCTGACCAGCAAATTAAGATACACTTAATCAACTAGACTTGCACAAGTCCCTATATAAAATTTCAGTATCTTGCCCTTTTAAAACTATTGCAGAGATCAACTGACCAAAGTCAATTTACTATCAAAACCGGGAAATATATATTCCGGGGTTTTGATAGTAAATTGACTTTTGTCAGTTGATCTCTGCAATAGTTTTAAAGGGGCAAGATACTGAAATTAATAATTTAATATAGGGACTTGTGCAAGTCTATTGTTAAACCAGCATGATGATATATGGTGTATGTTTTTTACAGCTATGTGAAGATCATGGAAACATCAGATGTGTTGTTCATTAATGTCAAATTTATTATACTTGTATTGAGATGGTCAGTTCCTGAATGTTTGAGGAACAAGCTGACTAATCAAATTTATTTATTTGTCCAGATTAGTACCGGTATATTTTTAGTGTACAAGGTTTAAATTTGGAAAAAGTCTGATTTTTTTTATTTAAAATTCACCATTTATAAATGAAATGACAGGGATGGATCCAGTTTTTATGGGGTTTTTTTTTAAATGGTGAGAGAAAATTAATTTGTTTTACTTTGTATTATTAAACCTTGGCTCTGTTTATGAGTTAAATATTAGTATGTTTACAGCAACTTTGTTGTTTATGGAATGTAGATGAAATGATCGGGATATTTCTGTTAAACACGGGTTGTCTAATACAATGTGTCAATGTCTACAATATATATCTTCCTCCATATCATATCTAAAGGAATATTACTTACAGAGAACCAAAAAAATTACAAAAATGAATCGGTTTGTACCGATATCTATTTTCTTGGTTTTCAAATAAATTGAGCGATAAATCCTCTGTTTTTATGGCTATAAAACATGTTATCTAGTAATTATTTAAATACATTGTAATTTACTGTCGTTGGCAGCAGTTTGTCAAATTTTATTTTTGTAAAACATATAAAATTGAAGATGAATGCTGGAACTCTTAAGATTTTAAATGTCAACTATATTATAATATTACAGGGATTTGTTTTAAATTTCTTACAATAAATTTGCATGAGTGGACCTGTGTTTAACAATAATTTGTTTCAACATCTGTTAACCACTACAGTAGCTTAGTTGGTAGGGTGCTTGCTTCGTATGTGGGAAGTTGTGGGTTCAAACCCTGACCAGGTCTGACCAAGACTTGAAAATAGATAGTAACTGTTCTTTCGGAAACACTCAGCATTTAGAAATGAAAGTCACTGGGTTCTTTGGATGAAACCTTAAAAACTCATGCCCTGTGTCATGACAGAGATGGCACATTAAAGATCCTCCATGCACATTGTCCTGAGCGCACCACAAAGGTTAAAAAATTCTGTCACCTCACTTATAGCTGGTAATGTTTCAATATGAGTGAAATATATTTGTTAAGTTCCGTGAAATGTACATCCTAGGTCAGACACATGATCATCACATGATTATTACATGATCACTAGGTTTGTGTTAACATGATTGCCCTTCTAAAAACAATAGTGCAAAATAAAACCTGCACATAAAGATCACCATTGTACCTAAAAAATAAGGATTTTATTGACAGGTGGTCATTATACTGAGAGATTCCTTTTTGCTGAAGTTTGAAGCAAGGGGCCTTAAACCTTAAACAATAATCTTTATAGATAGTTGATCTTTATTTAGACAGGCAGTCTTTATATAGATCTATAGAGGTTCTATTTTGTATTTTTATTTTAAACTGAACTAAAAAGGTCTTAAACAATGGTCTTCCTAGACAGTTGATCTTTGTAAAGAGGTTCTATTTGATTGTATGACACAAAGAGGGTATGAAGACACTGGTCTTAACAGACAGGTGATCATTTTGTAGAGTTATTTTTTGGTTGAAATATGAAGCAAAGGTGCCTTAAGCCACTGGTCTTAATGGACAGGTGGTATTTTATAGAGGTATTTTTTGGTTAAACTATAAAGCAAAGGTGACTAGACACTGGTCTTAATGGACAGGTGACTTTTTGTAGAGTTAATTTTTGGTTGAAACATGAAGCAAAGAGGCCTTTAGACACTGGTCTTAATGGACAGGTGATCTTTTTGTAGAGGTATTTTTTGGTTGAAATATGAAGCTAAGGTGCCTTAAGCCACTGGTCTTAATGGACAGGTAGTATTTTTGTAGAGTTTTTTTTTGGTTAAAATATAAGCAAAGGTGCCTTAAGCCACTGGTCTTAATAGACAGGTGGTATTTTTGTAGAGTTAATTTTTGGTCGAAACATGAACCAAAGAGGCTATTAGATACTGGTCTTAATGGACAGGTGGTCTTTTTGTAGAGGTATTTTTTAGTTGAAATATGAGGCGAAAGGGCTTTAAGACTTTGGTCTTTATAGACAGTTGGCTTTTATTTGTATAATTGCTATGCATTAGTATGCAACTATTATGGTAAATTTATTTACATACAGTGAGCTGCAGTTCATAATTGGATAATAATTACAATTATTAATACTGTTGCTGCATCATGAATATGTTGTTTTATCTGCTTCCGCTGTCCAGAGAGCTCCTGGAGTGAGGCAGCTGGTCTTCGACATCCATGTTTATTCCTATACCACAGAAAATATGTTTATATGGATACAATGTACTGGTATATATATTTAGAATGTTTACTGTACACTTCAAAGGCAGGTATAAAAAAAATATATATATATATCAATACACAACAACAACATTGGTGAAAACACCGATAAATTAAACGATCTTGCCGTGGTTAAAGATCCCGAGTCATCTCCTCTTCTTCATCTTTACCTATCTCTGTGAATAGTTGTGAATTTTAGGATGGTTCCAGAATGCTGTATATACAAAGAATGAACAGATATTCTAATGGAAAGAATGTAAATTTGAAAAATTTTGAAACCATGTGATTTTATAAATTATTAATATATAGTATATATTTTGGGGTTTTTTGTGAAATATTGGGAGGAAAGGAAGATACTACCTATTTTTTTTTTTAAATTTTGTAGCGGCTGCCAGTGAGCAGGGTTGTGTACTGGTATCAGTAAGATCAGGTACAGTAATTAGACGTTGTTAATTACTTTTCAAGATTACTAGAGTATTTATGTTTGTTTCTGTTTGGTATACTTACAGCTTTGATGTAGAAAATGGAACAGGGCCCGGTAAAGGTACACTGGAGGGAAGCAGCCCCTCGGGAAGTGGACTCGTTCTTCAGAATCTTCCACAACGGAGAGAATCCTTTTTATACCGGTCAGACAGCGATTATGACCTTTCACCAAAATCTGTATCACGCCATTCTTCCATGCAAAGTGAAATGTAAGTAAACTTTACTTTTTTAGAATGTGACAAAGTTCTTTTTTACCAAAATTAAATTGTTTATATTCTTTAGAAGGTTTTACCACAAAGTTTAAAACTTATTATTTAATTCCATTTTTCGTTTTAATATGTTAAAAATCATTTAAAAAGCATATTTAAAAAATCGAACTCAAAAACAACTTTTTAACTTCCCTGCTTTGAAATTGAACATTTTTGCAAAATTTTGAAATGCAAAAATACTTATTTTGTAAGAAATTTTTCTTTGAGTGAGAATTTAAAAATGTGTGCAAAATGTGTACATAAGGTGTCATTAAGAACTTTGTCAGATTAACTAAGATAAATGTAAAATCACTGAAAGAAATAGATTACTGATAAATCATTAGTTTTCTTTCAAAAAAGTTCATTTTTCAAAAACAAAAACAAAAATATATATTTATATATATGTAAAATAAAGTTTTAAAGAATTAATTCCTTGGCCTTTTGTCATGGGTCACCTGTGTATGGTTCTTCTGATAATGAATTATTACAACAGAAGTACTATAGATGTCTGTTCAGTTTCGGTAATTTTACATTTATCAGCAATTAGAAACATTTGGCATGATACAATGAAACAGCCATGGAAACTCAGCTTGTTTCAGCTTTCTATTTCCTTAATAAGTTTCTCTTTAAAACTGGAATCATGGTTATAGAAATTTGAATTGCAGTTCACCTGATGTGCAGGGGTTCAAAATTATGTTTTGTAATGGAAGGTCCAGGGTCTTTTGTCTTTATTTTTGGCAGGTCCCACATTAAGTTTTGAGAGTCCAATATCAACATAGAAAGGCCTATATGAAAGAGCTTTTCTTGGTAAAAAACAAGCAGGACCATTATTATTGGACTTTTAAAAATTTAAATATCAAGAGTCCCAATGTAAAGTCAATAGGTCCCGGACCTTGGACCTAGGAAAATTTGAACCCCTGATGTGTTGTATCATTCCAAATGTTTCCCATCACTGATACAGTACAAATCAGTATATTATGAAGAAAGTTAAAAATATACACAATCAATGTTTGAAAATGCTTTCTTCATAGTTCTGAACAGACAAAATTAGGTTCCAGTTATAGAATAGGCCTGCTAGCACATACCACTTGATACTGGTACCTTAATGTTTTTGTGAGTTTAAGGGGTATGTTGGGAAAATATATTTAATCATGATGCAATTTTTTAAACAGAGTCAGTCTAGACTTCAAAATCAGCTGTTCATTAGATATATGTCTTGTCCTCAAGATCAGAACTTGTTGAATGAAATGTTGTTTAAATCTTATTTATAAAACAGTGATATCGCTAGTTTTTATCAGTTTTATTATACCCCCCTGCAAACTAGTTTAAGGGGGTATATAGGAATCACCATGTCTGTCTGTTTGTCTGTCTGTCCATCTGTCAGTATGTCCATCTGTCCATGTAAAATTGTGTCTGGGCCATATCTCATTAATGCTTTTGACAATTCTTATGACACTTCACATGAATAATCTTCATGGTCTAAAGGTGTGTCATGACCTTGAACCAAGGTCATATCGAAAAGGTCAAGGTCACAGGGAAACTTTAAATCTTGGGGGCGGGTGGTATTTGGCTTTCAAGAGACAGTTCCAGTTCTAGCATATTTTCTTCAATCTTAAGCTTTTACTTAGTTTTACACTATTTTCTTTCATTTGTACTGTTTAGGTTTTTAGTCACTTATACTTGTTTTTAAACAATAACGCATGATTTAGGTGACCCTGTAATAAAATTCACTGACACCACATATATCATATTAGGTCACTTACTGGCATTTTGTAACTTATTTATTTATTCTCATTTAATTTACATTTTTCTGAAGTCTGGTGTATTTTTCATGTGTACGGTATAGTCAAACCTGTATATAAAGGCCACCCAAGGGAACCAGTGATAGTGCCATTTATTGGCAGATGACCTTTATATATAATTTCAATTAACATAAATAAAAAACTACTGGAATTATAAATTTTGCTGGCCTTTAAAAGCAAATAGTCCTTACATAGATTCATTGAATGAATGGGGTTTTACATCCAAGTCAAAAATATTTCTATTAAAACATCACCAGCTATAGTTTAAGTTGCAGACGTTTTATCTTTGCAGTGTGCTCAGGGCAATGTGCAGGGATATTTCTTTAGCATGCCACACTCTTATATAGAAGTGGCCTTTAAGGCAGGTTAGACTAGTTATCCTGGTCACATAATCAAGAATACCATTTTAACCAATGACAAATCTTAAGAAAAGTTCAGTATTTTTCACAAACTGACAGAATATCTGTGTCAACATCCTTACTCATCAGGAAATAATGCCCTGTTGACTGGACATATTTGCAGTCATTGACCCCTCCATTTCAACCTCATTATGTCACTTTTTCATTCCATATAACATCATGACATAAAAAGAAAAAGACATTTTTTAGAACAAAAAACAAACATGTAGTCACTTACGATATTCACTTATCTTTTATTTGTGTTAATAACATCGTCAACTTCATGTTCCAAGCATTTTCTTAACACATGTAAACTGTTTTTGTTCAAACAAATATACCAATTCATGTCAAAACCATAATCCCAAAACAAAGTAAAACCACCAAGACTGACAACTGTGCATATTTTCACCTCTGCTTTTTAAGAATTACTGACCCAATATTTATAAAAATGATGATTTCTAAAAAATCAAAACACCAAATTTCCAAGGTGGTTAAGATCAAATTAATTGCAATCTCAGGGTGCTTATTGTGTTCAAGGAAGGATTGTCTGTTCTGTTTTGCACAGTTGAGACAAATTGGGAGTGCAGTTGTTTACTGCACCTGACCTATACCTGTGTATGAAATTTATAACACATAAAGCATAAACACTTAAATTATCAAAAATGTATAGCACGTCAATGCTTGCAAATGCCAATGCTTGTAAATAAAGAAAAGAAGTCGAGTAATGGAGTTTAGGCTCTAGACAAAAATCTTTGATTTGTATCGAGACAGTCAGTTCTGTGATGATGGAAGAAACCGGAGTACCCCAAGAAAACCACTGACCTTTGACCAGAAGACATTCTAAAAGGACCTTCTGAGGAGGAATTCATACCTAGGTGGTGAGAGGGGTTGTGTAGATGAATTGATGAGCTAAATACTTCTGCCATGTTTGGTGATTATAAGAATCCATTATGAGTATCCATGTAGGATAGGGAAATCTAGGGAAGACAAGGCTTGCCGAGTCTCTGACCAGAAATATTCAACCCCGAGGGTGAGATTTCTCTATATTACATGGATAAACTCATAATGGATTGTTTTTCTTCCATTTTAATGCCAGTGTTTGGCTTCAAATTTGATTTACATAGACATCGATGCCATGATGGATTAACTTTGTTATTCAACATTCTACTTTAAAATAAATATCACCATCGGAAAGAATGTACCTGATTTAGGTTAATACAAAATGTATAAACTACAAAATGAAATTATTTATTCTTACTCCCAGAATGAGCATTTGAAACACACTCAAAATTTCTAAATTTTGAAGACTTAGGTATCCTTTTCCGGCAAAATGATGTCATTTCCCACATGATGATGTCATGCATTTGGGTTTTTTTTAATATGATGCCACCAGCGCTAATTTGCACACCAGACCCATAAAGGATAGAAATATCCACCAGGAGTATCTTCAATGAAATATTTCTTGTCATGGGAAAAATTGTTTATAGTAGATCAGTATGTGTCTTGAGTGCAGATAAATTTACTTTCTGATAGATAAAGCAGTTTCACAGTTAAGACCATTTTTGTTTGTTTAAGGTAAACATTATAAATGTGATTCTTATTACATTACATCCCCACCCACTCACCCACCCCACCCCAAACACACAGCTCACTTTAGTAAAATCTCTATACAAACATGAATGTTACACACCATGCTGTGACCTGTATCTAAAGTACCTTGAATGTTCAGCTTTACCATTTTTCTATTTTAAAAAGTTACACACACCATGCTGTGAACTGTATCTAAAGTACTTTGAATATTTCTTAACTTTCAGATTTACCCTTTTTTTCTATTTTAAAAAACATGTTTTAAAGCTACTTTGAAATCAGTATACTCTTTACTTTGACAGGAATGTAACACAAATCATGCTGTGAACTACATCTTAAGTTCTTTGAGAATTTCTTAATTTTTCTCAATTTTTGAAAAATCATGTTTTAAAGGTATTTTAAAAATAGGCATACTCTTAACTCTAGGACATAACTCTAGAACATTAATTAGGTAATTCTTGTTTGATTTACTGTTAAGATGACATTTAGATTTTGATTCATCTCATATTCTTCTATATTCAGCATAAAAACATAGAAGTTTGTATATGCACACCTGAGCCCCACAAAAATATGTAGGCACATAGCATTCTTCGGTTTCCTTTGAAAATGTCAGCTGTGTTGATTTACAGAATGTGTAGACTTATCTCTTTTTAAAAGGGTTGAAATCTATTCTATATCGTTGTTCTTTGTATTATGATAAGCAAATTAATAAGTTAATATAGTCAAACCTGTCTATAAAGACCACCCAATGAGAACAATAAAAATTACCTTTATGGACAGCTGATGCTTATATACACAGGTTCAAATAATATGAATATGGAACAAGAAGGATACAATTTTACAAATAGATTTCCCTTATATACAGGTTAAAACAACATGAATGAAGAGCAATTCTGATAAAATGTGGATGGCTTTTACAAACAGGTGTCCCTTATATACAGTTTTTAATAACATGAATAAAGAGCATTTGTGATAAAATTTTACTGGCCTTTAAAAACAGATGGTCTTTATATAGAGGTTCAAATAAAATGAATATAGGACATTTAGGCTAAAATTTTACTGGCTTTTACAAGCAGATGGCCCTTATATACAGGTTAAAATAAGATGAATATATAGTAATAAGGATAAATTTTTTTGGCCTTTGCGAACAGATGACCCTTATATAAACATTCAAATAACATGAATAATAAGAAATAAGTGACTTTTATAAACAGATGGGTCTAATAAAGAAGTGGGATTTAAGGCAAGTTCAACTGTAATTTAACTGGAACCTTCTTTTGTCTTCATTGATTCTGTGATAATTTGTTCATGGGCCTCTATTGCTCACCTGTTACTGTTAACAAATGCAGCTAGACCTATAAATAAAAACCAATCTTGGAGCAAGAGATTTTTTGTTAAGTTTTATTTCACAAGTTTTTACTTTGTATATTACTTTTTTTTTTTAAAAAACTAAAAAAAATAAGTAGTTAATGGTAACCTTGACTAACAGGAATGAAAACATGGCCAATATAATGCTGCTAAACTAAAATTTCCAGGTGAGCTATAGAGGTCCTTTCTTGTATTGAAGCATGTTATTTAACAATGTGTTTGTCATTTTAGTTAAAAAAAATAACAGGTAAGTATACATTTTTATATTTATAAGAAATGAGGTGTCATCTAAAGAAAAAAAATTCTGCATTTCGCTTTTAATTGTCTTCAAAAATGTATATTATATTTTTTATATGTTGGTTTTTTTTAATAAAACTTTGATATATGAAAAGTCTCATGTTTTCTTTCTATATACCGGTAAATAGACGAGGCAGCAACTACAAATATACAAAAAAGATCTATGTCACTGTGCTCTCCCTTTTTTTTTAATAGACCAGTTACGTAACCATAGGTTACCGTCATTAAGAATTAACTTGTTCCATCTGCATTTGTAAAAGAAAACCAGGTTCTAAAGAAAGTAGGGCAACAAAAATAATTTCTCTATTAAATACTTATTGTATATTATCGTAAGTTTCACATCGTTGTAGTCAAAAATAAAAATGCATCATGCACGTGTGATACACTACAAGTACTTATATTTACCCAAAACAAATTCTTTACTAAGTACTAATTGTATATCATCGTAAGTTTCACGAGGGTAAAGTAAAAAATAAAAATGCATCATGCACGTGCGATTTGATACAAGTATTCAAGTACCCCAATAGCTTTGATCTCCAAAAGATTTTTGTATCAGTATATCCTACTTGTGTTGAAGGAGTTTTTTACAGGTAGGTGCCCAGGTAGGTAAGTGTATATATCTGTGAATTTTGGCACTTGTACAAGGTTATTTATTTTTACTTCAAATCATCTATTTATATCTTACCAATGTTCTCAAGATTTTCTGATAAGACCATCAGAGTTATTCCCTTATATTGCTGTCCTGATCTCAAGATTCAATAAAAGATTTTATCAGACCATTCAAGTAATTTCCTTCATATTGCTGTTCCGCATTACTTCCACTGTCCCGAGATTTAATAAAAGATTTCCTTATAAGACCACTGGAGTTATTCCCCTTATATTGCTGTTCTGAATTATTTCCACTAATCTCAAGCGGTAATAAAAAGATTTCTTATAAGACCACTAGAGTTATCCACCTTATATCGTTGTTCTGAGTTATTTTCATTAATCTCAAGCGGTAATAAAAAGATTTCTTATAAGACCACTGGAGTTATTCCCCTTATATCGCTGTTCTGAGTTACAAGCAGTAACAAAAAGATTTCTTATAAGATATCTAGAGTTATTCCCCTTATATTGCTGTTCTGAGACGATGAATAGAGTTAACCGTCCCCCTTAGAGTTTCATGATAATTACTTATTATGTAGCAAAATGACACGAAGAATTCCCATTAGTTTCAAACCGTAATTATTACAGTATTTTGGTTAAAGATAACAATTACTTAGCTAATGAGAAAATATTTAGAATTTTGGTAAAAGTCAACAGTAATTACATTACTGTCAAGATTGTGAATAACATACTGTATTTAACTGATGATGTTGCTTTAATGAAATTTACATAACTAATTTATAGTTGCAATGCTACACTCAAAGGCACACCGATTATTACCAAAAAACAGAACTTAATAACATTACAAAAATCTCAGAAAATGATATTACCAAAATAAAAATCTATTTTAAATGTTGAATGTCTTATATATGATACCCGAGTTAAAAAAATGATTTTTCTTCATATATACGAGTCTAAGCTAAAAATCTTTTGATATTTCTAATACATGAGAGTTGATGCCAAATATCTTATGATAAAAAGAGTCAAAAATAAAAAAATTAAAATAATTTAGAGTGTTATATTTGAATATTTATTTATAATATTTACAAATAACGAGCATGACCTTTCAACCTCGAATCAAGTCTAATTTTTGTATGGTTTGTTTATGTGACACCAAAGAAGACTAAATAAATTGAAGGGATGAAATGACGTCAAAATAGGCAAGGCTAAATGCTCTGAAAGGATAAATAGTACTGTCCCATTCACTGACAAAACCTGCAGATAAGAAATGAAAACCAATATTTTGTAATATTAAATGATTGGCCTTGAGGAATTAAATTCTGTAGAAATGTCAATGATTAATATTGTAAATATTAAGAAATAGATGTATTATATTGAATAATTCAATATTATTAATGCATGAACATGATTTTGGATGTGGTATTGTATCATAAATTGCTTTGCAATTTTATGAGAATTGCCATCCAAAATTTTGTTTATACCACCAAGTAAACCACAACAAATTCTTGTGCATACTACAGATTTCAAAATCTAAATCAAAATTTCAGCAGCAATCCCCACCCGCCCAAGACCTGTGACCTTTAAGTCAGAAATTGAATGTTTTTGGAAAAATTTAAATGTAAACTTGACCAACACTGGCCTAACATGAGTTTTTAAATTAATTTACACCATCATTCATTGAAATACTCTACTTTAATAATGTAATAAGAGTTATCTACCTTTGGATGATAAAATAACAACTTTGTCATAGGTGCTCAACAAGGCATGACAAGTGAAACTTATCCCCTTACAATAAAATACTGTGTAATAAAGGGCAATAACTCTGTCAAATCAGGTTCGCGAGTTACAAAATACAAGCTTTCCCCAAATATAACCATGATAAACATTTGTATCAGGTTTTATTAAATTCTGCTCAGAATTTATGTTGTTAGAGTGCTGACAGAAATATCAGTATTTCACTCAAATAAACAAAGGGCAATAACTTTGTCAGATTGTGTTTGTCAGTTACAAATCATAATTTCATCCGAAATATTATTATAATAAACTCTTGTATCAAGTTTTATAAAAAAAATTGAAATTTTATCGAGAAATAAAGTTTTAGAGGGCTGACAAAGAAAGCGAAACATACTTACGTACAGGACAAATCCTATATCCCCACCAAACTTCCATTGCAAGAGGATAATAAAAACCATTCCTTTGAAAATTGATTGTGGCAGAGTGATCTAAAGTAGATAATTATAGATCACAGCACCTCTCAACACCTACATTCCAATCTCATCAGGCAGATCCTAGTCTGAGAAAATTAACTTGTCCAGGGTATTTGATTTTCTTTTAAAATTCCAGTTTCCCCTACCATACCAAAACTGTATACCTTGATATAAGTGAAAAAAGCTTGACTTGGACTACAAACACTGTTATTCCACTCTATTCAATATCTGATGGATATAAATAAATAAATAAATAAATAAATAAATAAATACAAATAAATAAATAAATAAATAAAGAAAGAAAAATAGAAATAATAAAATATATAGAACAATTGAAATCATGATATGCAGAGCTTGAATCATCTGCTGTTGATTATAAATCATATTAAAAATAGATTTAAAAACACTAAAACCTGTCTATAAAGACCACCCAGGGAAATCTGTAAAAGTGGTCTTTATGGGAAGGTGATTTACAGGTTCAAACAACCTGAATAAAGAGCAATTAGGATAACATTTTACTGGCCTTGAAAAGCAGGCATTCATTATATAGAGGTGGCCTATAAGACAGGTTGGACTGTATGAAATATTTTAAATATGACACTAATGAATTTATTTTACATACTGATCCATCAAATGCGTGTCCAATTGATAATTCATTATAAATAAATTTTGGCACCAAAACCAGGATAGTTTTATGAATACACCAATGAAATTTTCTTTAAAATTTTGAAATGAACATCTTTGTGTTACTTCATACACTAATGGCCATGCATTATTTAATTACATCAATCTAATTAAGTTTCCATTAATAAGTCAGTTTCACTTCATTAAAGGGAGATAATTCTTCCCTCCATCTTGACATTTCTCACTTACAAATACCAACTCTTGATTCCCCTTTGAAGAATTAAATTAAAGTAAAAACTAGTATTACATTTAACCTACCTTAAAAGGGGAAATTCAATATTAAAATGTTAAACATAGGGAATGACCTAGTGATATATAAAAAAATTGCCTACCAGTAGTTATATATCAAAATATAATCTTCTAAACATAAAAACAAGCCGACTGATACATATTCTCTGGTGGCATATTTTGACGAACATAAACATTTTATTTCCATTATTGATAAATCTTTTGGGAAAAGTCCACATAATTCAGCTTTGACATAATAATATCTCAAACAACTTCATCTTAGACTAATTTACCACTGTACACATAAAACATGAACCATTACCGAGGAGGTGTCTGCGAAAATACTACATCTGGATTATGATATAAACTATATAGTCCCAGCACCGTGTTCATTAGCTCTTCGAAATACATCATATATGATGTACAGTACTCATGATGGAATCAGCGTACATGTTATAATTAATATAAACATCATTATACAAAATTAGTGTTTATCAGTTTTTCACCTGTCATAAGAATTAGTTAATTTATAGGAAAATCAGATAAATTAGGTAGAACGGGACAGACATAAATAGAAAATTATACTCGTATATGCCAAGAGAAGTTCCTCTGATGGTGAAAATATATAGAAAATCTTTTATTGAATCAAGAATATTCTGACAGTGTTTACAGCAGTAGTTGTAGTATGGCAGAAAACAATGGTCTTATCAGAAAAACAGCATGTATTATCATACTAAACTGAGTAGTTACTTCAAGACAAAACGTGATTATATTACGGTAGCTTGCTCGGTGGTTATTTACCACAGTTTTGTTTGATATTTTCCTATGATTTTATCACTGGAGTTTTGTATAGTATTTGACATCACTGGAGTTTGTACGACACTGGAAATCTCTGGAGTTTTGTACGACGTTGGAAATCTCTGAAGTTTTGTACGGTGTTTGACATCACTGGAGTTTGTACGACGTTTGACCTTACCTGGAATTGGGATTATCCAGAGGATTAATGATTGATTAGGATTACATAATTGTTATTTCTATTTATTAAATAAGAGATATTTATCATTGTTTTCGTATTTTACAGGTAAGTGTTTTTATTAAATATTTAATGAATATGGTTGTCATTTCCAAAAATAAAAATAGTTCAAATTTCATATGATTAAACAATAGTTGCACTTACTATTATTATTATCTATTATAATTATTATTATTATTAGGTTCTAGTATTTCTATAAAAATTTCTTTTTTAAGTCACCCCCAATATAGTTGATTTACCCTTTATTATTTTTTTATATTTTATTCTCATTACAGGTATTTCTATTTTCTCTTCTTTACTTCTCACCACTAATAGATCAAATTTCACTGTTAAAAATATATTGAAAATCAATTTCATATTACATTGTATCGTATACCATAAGTTGTAGAAAATCTCTTTTTTTATCTAAATCATCAGCATTAGAACAACATATTTAATATTTTATTAATTATATTATGGAGATCTAGTCTTAAACAACCAAATCAACTAGTATTTCTATCATTATCATGCCCCATCCCTTCCCAAAGTTGGGGGTTTGCATTGTTTCTTACTTTATCCTCTTGACTTCTTCTACTTTCATTTTAATCCTTGTCTAGAGCATTCCTCAGAGATAGATGCCTTTTATGCCATTTTCAAAACTTCATAGAAATAATATAAGACTTGTAAGGTTTGATTTACTATAATTGTGCCTATTGCTATTCTCCATTTTTCCCGTTTGGACCATTTTCTAATACCAAAATGATTTTAATGGTAGTTTGTAGTAAATATCCCCCTTCATGTTTTGTTCCACCCTTTAATGACAAATATCTCCCTTCATCTTTTTGCTCCAGCCTTTAATGACAAATATCCCCCTTTATGTTTTGTTCCACCCTTTAATGACAAATATCTCCCTTCATCTTTTTGCTCCAGCCTTTAAATGACAAATATCCCCCTTTATGTTTTGTTCCACCCCTTAATGACAAATATCTCCCTTCATCTTTTTGCTCCATCCTTTAATGACAAATATCCCCCTTTATGTTTTGTTCCACCCCTTAATGACAAATATCTCCCTTCATCTTTTTGCTCCAGCCTTTGATGGCAATTATCCCCTTCATGTTTTGTTCCACCCTTTAATGACAAATATCTCCCTTCATCTTTTTGCTCCAGCCTTTGATGGCAATTATCCCCTTCATGTTTTGTTCCACCCTTTAATGACAAATATCTCCCTTCATCTTTTTGCTCCATCCTTTATTGACAAATATCCCCCTTCATGTTTTTTTCCACCCCTTAATGACAAATATCTCCCTTCATCTTTTTGCTACAGCCTTTGATGGCAATTATCCCCCTTCATGTTTTGTTCCACCCTTTAATGACAAATATCTCCCTTTATCTTTTTGCTCCAGCCTTTGATGGCAAATATCCCCCTTCATGTTTTGTTCCACCCTTTAATGACAAATATCTCCCTTCATCTTTTTGCTCCATCCTTTAATGACAAATATCCCCCTTCATGTTTTGTTCCACCCCTTAATGACAAATATCTCCCTTCATCTTTTTGCTCCATCCTTTAATGACAAATATCCCCCTTCATGTTTTTTTCCACCCCTTAATGACAAATATCTCCCTTCATCATTTTGCTCCAGCCTTTGATGGCAATTATCCCCTTCATGTTTTGTTCCACCCTTTAATGACAAATATCTCCCTTTATCTTTTTGCTCCAGGCTTTGATGGCAATTATCCCCTTCATGTTTTGTTCCACCCTTTAATGACAAATATCTCCCTTCATCATTTTGCTCCAGCCTTTGATGGCAATTATCCCCTTCATGTTTTGTTCCACCCTTTAATGACAAATATCCCCCTTCATGTTTTGTTCCACCCTTTAATGACAAATATCTCCCTTCATCATTTTGCTCCAGCCTTTGATGGCAATTATCCCCTTCATGTTTTGTTCCACCCTTTAATGACAAATATCTCCCTTCATCATTTTGCTCCAGCCTTTGATGGCAATTATCCCCTTCATGTTTTGTTCCACCCTTTAATGACAAATATCTCCCTTCATCTTTTTGCTCCATCCTTTAATGACAAATATCCCCCTTCATGTTTTTTTCCACCCCTTAATGACAAATATCTCCCTTCATCATTTTGCTCCAGCCTTTGATGGCAATTATCCCCTTCATGTTTTGTTCCACCCTTTAATGACAAATATCTCCCTTCATCTTTTTGCTCCATCCTTTAATGACAAATATCCCCCTTTATATTTTTTTCCACCCCTTAATGACAAATATCTCCCTTCATCTTTTTGCTACAGCCTTTGATGGCAATTATCCCCTTCATGTTTTGTTCCACCCTTTAATGACAAATATATCCCTTCATCTTTTTGCTCTAGCCTTTGATGGCAATTATCTCCCGTTCAGTTTTTCTCCCACCTTTAATAACAACTTTCTCCCTTCATTTATTTTGCTCCAACCTTTAATGGCAATTATCTCTCTTTCATTTATTTGGCCCCGACCTTTAACAACAATTATCTCCCTTCATCATTTTGGTTCAACCTTTAATGGCTGAACAAATAATGATAGCAATGAATTAGAGTCTTTTTTAAAAAATTTCTTTATAAAATTCAACCTTTGAGATGATATATATGTTTCCATTCTACTAGATAAGGTTGGTTTAACCAGTGTAATCATATGGGTAAGTTATTAAAACATTGATTGATTTGCAAGTACTGTATATCATCTTCAAAGATGGCAGCTTCCTGTCTGTTTTCTTTATGAAACAATGATAACCATTTGATAGGTACTCATTATGAATGCATTAAGAAAACTATTGTACTAAATCCTTACTTGATATAGATTATAATGATATACAATATAGTAGGTAAAATAAAATTTTATCTGAGAAAATATGTAATAAAGGGAGATAAATTAATATAAAAGTGTGACATATTATTTAATAAATAGATATAATAAAGGGAGATAAATCAATGTGAAATTGATTCCTCACTTTTTGTTTGTCTATTATAAATAAATGGAATAAAGGGAGATAATTCAATGGGAAAGTGACTGTGTGGATGGAATAAAGGTAGATAACTCAATGTGAGAGTGTGACTGTGTTTAAAATGTGTTTGTCTATTATAAATAGATGATATAAAGGGAGATAATTTCATAGGAAAGTGTGACTCCAAATGTAGTAATTGAGCTTAATGAGAAAGATAAAAAATTGACATTAGTTACACAGAAAAACTCTGAAATACTGGGGGGGGGGGGGGGGTATGCATTAGTGAATACCACAAAATTTAATGTCAATATTTTTATTTTTTTTGATACCAAAGCCCCTAAAACCAAAAGATCATTTTGCAATGCCACAATTTTTTCCCCAATGTAAATTGTTTTTAAATTTAGAACTGCAAAATTGTAACTTTACAAATATCAATGATTTCACATTATAGAAATGTCCTTCCTAAATTGAAAAGAATATCACCAATAATGTACATGTATGTACAGAGAGAGAGAGAGAGAGAGAGATTAACAAATAAACATATATACATAAATATAAACAAAAATGCACATGTCAAATTATGTGATCAATTTCATCAGAACAACCAGTGCTGTCTGAGATGAACCCAATTTTAAGATGACCAAGTGTCATGTATCTTAAAAGATTTTCCATTATCGACAATTTACGTTTGGTAAATAAATGGATTGTATTGGAATCAGAGACTAGAAATATTACCTATGAGGGAATTTCCGTATAAGACGGATGATTGTTTTCAGTTAATTTGTCTATTATTAGTTACAATAGATACAACGATGGTTTGATGGTTGCATACATAAAATTTATTTGGATAAGACAATCTACCACTATTTATGGTGGTCAAATCAACTGTCTGATTATTTCATTTTATGATGGACAGGGATATTTCTAAGTAGACCTTTTATTGGCTTATGATAATCTATGACAGGGGTTATTTAATGGCTAATTCATATGGAAGGGCTAAGGCGATATGAAGCCATTGTGCTGACAGACACTGCTATAAGAAAAATCCATCTTGTGCCATTGCTTGTAGGTAATATATTATATTGCTATTTGGTAAAGTGCCACTCGTGTTATTGCTATAATGGAAATTTGCCACTTGTGCCATTGCATTAAGTTTATATATTGCTATATAGTAAGTACCACTCATGTTGCTATATAATGGTAAAATGGCACTTGTGTTTTTGCTACAAGGTAATATGCCACTTGTACTATTGTTTATTAAGTAATATAATGTTTTATGTAATGTGCCACTCATCGTATTGCAATACAGAAATATGCCACCTGTGTTATTAATACAAGGAAATATGCCACTTGTGTGTAATTGCTTTTAGGTAATATATATTGCTAATGCGGTAAATTGCCACTCATGTTGTTGTTATAATGGAAATTTGCCACCCGTGCCATTGCTTTTACAAAATGTATTGTTGTGTAGTGCCACTCATGTTGCTATAAAAGAAATATTGCATTCTTGAAATGGCTATATGAAAATTTGCCACTCATGGTATTGCTTATAGTGAAAATTTGTTTGGACTTGTTTATCTTCCATCAGACAGTGTGGCTGATATGAATGTCAGGATATAGGTTGGGGTTCTTTTTGTAACCCCCATTCTCAATTCAATTTTATTTAATTTTTTTGAAAATTTATTTTTCACAGAAATTGCTTGATTCCATCATTATGTTCTTTATCAATCAAAATCAAATTTCAGTGGGGGGGGGGGGGGGGGGGGAGGGGGGGGGGGGGGGAGGGGGTTATAAATGAAAGTCTTTCTGAAATATATCTGTTCCTAATCAACCTGCTTTTATCAGTATTGCTGAAGTATGTAACATGATTTCATTTGTTAACAACCTGCATCAGTTTACCAATAGAATCTGGTATGCTTGGGGGTTAGAATTCTCTTATATCAGTCCCTATCTGTCATTTACAATCACTCATTAAGTGATTATCAAGGACTAGATTACATGTTTTGAGGGGGAGATTGGGGAGATAAATCAACATTCTTCTCTAAATAGTTCTTTAACTGGTGGAGACTGATAATCATCTCTTAAGTAAATGTACTGTCAGAAGAAACTATGCAGAGTATCATCATAATGTTGTGTTATTTATGACAAGTTATGATAAATATTGTAACCAAAATTCTGCAACATATGAGTTTTTGTGAACTGGTAAAAAAATTGCAAAGATTTAAAAATTGAGATTTGAACAAAATATATATATTTATTTTTTATTTACAAAAATATGGGATATCATCATTTTATTACTGGTAAACAATTTTTTCATAAAAAAATCCACCACAACAGTTTTAAAATCGAGATTTGAACTATTTTTTTCTTTTTACTAACAAAAGCATTGGATATTGTAAATTTAATTAAACATATTCTCTGCTAGTTACAATTGCATTAGCTCTAATGGATAAAATGTCTGCATGTAAAAGTCATAGAAGTTTGTCCAACCTTAGTTACTCCTCCAACACTGTTGAAAATATTTTTACTAAACTTGGTATACATATATATTTATTAAATTTCTCAAAATTATCCCCTTTGGAATTTTAATCATGTTTTTTGCGATCTTTACCGATAGTTTAATGGCTAACACGTAAATGGTGTATCTTTCTCTGCTTATTGTTGCTCTTGTTTTCATATTTTGATGCTAAAACCACACTACTTATTGATTGCTCAATTGCTCATTCTTACTTTATGGTTTTAATACTTGAAGTAAAGAAAGTGTTTTTTTGGTTTTTTTTTTGGTTTTTTTTTTAAACTTTAATTTCCAGATCATGTTTATCATGTTTTAAACAACAAATATATGGTTGTTTCAAAATACTCCTAGAGCCAGAATATTTCTTAAGAGATGTAAACAATATCCTAGACATGTTGTTGATTTCAATAATTAGTTGCCATGGCAACCAAATTTATAAGGGAAAATCTGTTTATCATCCCATTTTATAGTATTCATTACATTTTTTTTTTAAATTTCATTTCACCAAGATAGTTAAATTTGTAATAATTTTTCCATCTAATGGACACACCTTGTTGTGTTATGACTTTGTTAATGGCAATAGCCGTTATTCATTTTTTTTTTTGTCTATCTTCAGTCTTATCATAAATCGTGCTTGCATGCAAACACTCTTATTTTGTTCAGTTACAAGTCTTGATTTCGCAATCATTTAATTTTAGCAAATTTTGGTACGTGTATTTTAAACGTTTTTAAACAAAACTAAAAGCAGAAGAAAGAAGTTTGAAGTGATTTTCAAAATAATACAGTAAATTGCTAGATCTCTTAACAATTAACAAAATTATTAAGATTTCAAATTTGCAAGATTTAGGTAAATGAAAATCTTAGTTAAACTGGTATCTCTGCTGGTGGACTAAACATCTCTGAAGATATCATAAACTCAGTAGGCAATATTTTTGTATTGTCACAAATATACTATTGTATAAATTAGTTGCTAATTAAAATCTGAAAATTCTCACTTTCTCATGCAAAGTATTTCCGTAGCGAAATTTTGTTAAATATTATTTTGGTCCTTTGGATATTTTTTCAAATTCTTAGGAAAAAAATGGATTCAAAATTTTAATCCAATCACTACTGATGAGGAATTGTATTGCAAAAGGCTTTTTATTGCTCTAAAATTAACACTGGTTTAATATGTTGTGTTAACAATTGATTGTGAAACCATAGCCAAGATTGAGTAATATTAAGTTAAGGACAGCCTTAGTGGAGATTGCCTTATGTAGTATTTTTCAATTAATGGTAGATCTATATAATATCATTTTATTGACCATTGAATTATTATGCCATTTTATTAACCATGGGGATTTACATTTAGATAATGTGATTGTAAAACAATATTAATATCTAAATAATGTCCTATTTATTTGAACCTGCTGTGATGTTCACTTCAGAATAAAAACTAATGACCCATTTCTGTGTATCTACGGTGATGTTGATTTCAGTTATCCCCAATTTCTGTGAACTTGCAGTGATATTTATTTCAGAATAAAAACAAATGACCCATTTTTTTAATCTAGAGTGATGTTGATTTCAGTAATGGCCTTTTTCTGTGAATTCATAGTGATGTTCATGTCAGCAATGCCCTATTTTTGTGAACCTACAGTAAAATGTTCATTTCAGTAATGCCCTATTACTGTAAACTTGCAGTAATGTTCATTTCAGCGATGTCCTATTTCTGTGAACATGCATTGATGTTCATTTCAGCAATGCCCTATTTCTGTGAACCTACAGTAAAATGTTCATTTCAGCAATGTCCTATTTCTGTGAACTTGCAGTGATGTTCATGTCAGCAATGCCCTATTTCTGTGAACCTACAGTAAAATGTTCATTTCAGCAATGTCCTATTTCTGTGAACTTGCAGTGATGTTCATTTCAGCAATGCCCTATTTCTGTGAATCTGCAGTGATGTTCTTTTCAGCAATGCCCTATTTCTGTGAACTTGCAGTGATGTTCATTTCAGCAATGGCATATTTTTATGAACCTACAGTAAAATGTTGATTTCAGTAATGCCCTATTTTTGTGAACCTACAGTAAAATGTTCATTTCAGTAATACCCTATTTCTGTGAACTTGAAGTGATGTTCATTAAAGTATTGCCCTATTTCTGTGAATCTGTAGTGATGTTCATTCCAGTATTGCCCTATTTCTGTGAATCTGCAGTGATGTTCATTTCAGCAATGCCCTATTTTGTGAACCTACAGTAAAATGTTCATTTCAGTAACGCCCTATTTCTGTAAACTTGCAGTGATGTTCATTTCAGCAATGCCCTATTTCTGTGAATCTGCAGTGATGTTCATTTCAGCAATGCCCTATTTCTGGGAATCTGCAGTGATGTTCATGTCAGCAATGCCCTATTTCTGTGAACTTACATTAAAATGTTCATTTTAGTAATGCCCTATTTCTGTGAATCTGCAGTGATGTTCATTTCAGCAATGCCCTATTTCTGTGAATCTGCAGTGATGTTCATTTCAGTAACGCCCTATTTCTGTGAATCTGTAGTGATGTTCATTTCAGCAATGCCCTATTTCTGTGAATCTGTAGTGATGTTCGTGTCAGCAATGCCCTATTTCTGTGAACTTACATTAAAATGTTCATTTCAGTAATGCTCTATTTCTGTGAACTTGCAGTGATGTTCATTTCAGCAATACCCTATTTCTGTGAATCTGCAATGATGTTCAATTCAGCAATGCCCTATTTCTGTGAACTTGCAGTGATGTTCATTTCAGCAATGCCCGATTACTTTGAACTTGTAGTGATGTTCATTTCAGCAATGTCCTATTTATGTGAACTTGCAGTGATGTTCATTTCAGCAATGTCCTATTTCTGTGAATCTGCAGTGATGTTCATTTCAGCAATGTCCTATTTCTGTGAACCTACAGTAAAATGTTCATTTCAGCAATGTCCTATTTATGTGAACTTGCAGTGATGTTCATTTCAGCAATGTCCTATTTATGTGAACTTGCAGTGATGTTCATTTCAGCAATGCCCTATTTCTGTGAACCTACAGTAAAATGTTCATTTCAGCAATGTCCTATTTCTGTGAACTTGCAGTGATGTTTATTTCAGTATTGTCCTATTTCTGTGAACTTGCAGTGATGTTCTTTTCAGCAATGCCCTGTTTCTGTGAACTTGTAGTGATGTTCATTTCAGTAATGCCCTATTTCTGTGAACTTATAGTGATGTTCATTTCAAAATAACATCATTGTAATAACTGCAAAAGCCTTGGTAAGTCCACACAATATATATATATATATACACCAATATATGAGTTTGACTCATTGATTAGAATTGTTTGAACTGTAACTGATAAGAATCCTGTATCAATATACACCAGACAATAGTTACACTGATCTGGGTTATTTTTGTTGACTTGATAATCAAGACATATTGAAAATTAATAAATGAAATGTTTACCATTTTCAGGTTTGTTTAAATAGAACAGACTTTTCTGTAATAATCTGATATTAAGGCACTGTCATATTGCAATATTAAATTTCCTCAATAATATTGTTTGTTGACTCTGTAGGATTAATAAACATAGAACAGTCTAGAGAAAGAATGAAATTAACAATAGCGAAAAAACATGGCAGCTGAATACCATGAAAGGCAAAACTCTCGCAGTGCCCAATCTATGTCTCAGAGAGGTAGATATGTTGTTGATTCTGAAGAAAAAACTTGACCTTTTAAGGTTTTGTTTTGTGTTTTTTGTCTATTCCCAATGAAATGAATTACAAAGAGAGGTTTTTCTCTTTTAGTTTTCCTGTCACATGTTTCCATGGCAACTATGTATCTTCCTACCTGTCTCCCTGTAAACTGTTTCCATGGCAACTATGTATCTTCTTACCTGTATCCCTGTAAAATGTTTCCATGGCAATTATGTATCTCTTTACATTTCTTGAACCACAATTTCTATCAAAAACACTATTTAAGGAATGGAAAAAAATACATTTAGGGAATGAATACAAAAAACAAATTGAATTGAAAAATAGAAAACAAGACATTTTCATTAAAAAAAATTCTAGTGCCATGTAAACTATAGGTGTCTGTAGTACTCTTGCAATAAATAATAAAATACAAACTGAATTGAAAAAAGACTTTACAGTACAGATATTCTAGATTTGTTGCTATGTTTGCCATAAAGGTCTAAAGAACTCTTGCAATTTATAAGAAATAAAATTGAATTTAAAAGACTTTACAGTACAAATTTTCTGTTGCCATGTGAACCATTGATATTTGTAGAACTCTTAAAGCAATAAATATATATGAAAATAGAAATTGAATTAAAAATAAAATATTCTTTTTTTTCAAATTGTCTGTTGTCATGTGAACCATAAGAGTCTGTAGAACTCTTATTTACAAGTTCAGAAAACATTTTCTTTCCTATAAAAATCTTTTGTTGTCATGTGGACCATACAGGTCTATAGAACTCTTGCAACATTTTTCAGAATTTGATGCAAATTTAATGGCAGAAAATGGTAGCTAATTACTGGTAACAGATGTTCTTACATAGAAAATAACAATGTGATGGGCCTACAATTTTTTTTTTAATTTCAAGAAAATTGGATAAAAAAATGTTTCAATTATTTTAGAAGTAGAAGATCTTACATGAGAGATGATGTAATATTATTGTTTATGTTTTTGTGAAATGTGGCCACACTCTCTGAAAAATGGAGTTTTAGTAAGTATAATTAATTTTTTAATATATTAAAAAAGTGTTAAGATATTCAGCATTATTTCTAAAGACATATCTTATACACTCACTGAGAATTAATTACAGCTGTATTAACAATTAGGCCAAACATAAAAATATGTGCCACTTGATAATTGTAAGCAATATCAATAATATGTATATAAAACAATTTTTTAATGTATAAACATTATTTCTAAGATCTATTTTGTCAAGTAGAGTGAGTAATGGTGTTTTATGCCCCAGTCAAGAATTTTTCTCTCAAAATCCAACCCAGGACCTCCCACTTACGGAGCGAGCACTCTACCAACTGAGCTACCACAGTGGTTTCTTGTCGGGTACAATTGATAATTAGGCGAAACTCAAAAATATATGTGTTTTGCCTTAACATAGTGTCACTTGATTATAGCAAGGGATATCAATAATATGAACCAGAAAAACAAATATTAAGATATTTAGTAATATTTCTAAAGATGTATCTTGTAGAATAGAATTGATTTTTAACAATCAGACCAAACAAACAAAAATAATTGTTTTGCCTTGACATAGTGTCACTTAATAATAGTAGGGGATATCATTAATATAAATCAGAAAAAATATCAAGTTATTAGAAATATTTCTAAAGATGTATCTTGTAGATTTAACAATTAGGCCAAACAAACAAAAATATGTGTTTTGCCTTAACATAGTGTCACTTAATAATAGTAGGGGATATCATTAATATAAATCAGAAAAAATATTAAGATATTAGTAATATTTCTAAAGATGTATCTTGTAGAGTAGAATTAATGAAGAAGATTACCGGGGTTACACAGATGTCATATGATAATCATATATTGGCCATCTCTATTATATCAGAAAAAATATTAAAATATCAGCATTATTTCTAAAGGTAGGATTGATTAAAACAGATTAACATATGGTCAAATGATAATTATATGGGCCATCAGTAATACCACGGATAAAAATATTAAGATATTAACATTATTTCTAAGATGTATCTTGCAGGGTAGAATTAATTTTGACAGATTAATGCAGTGACACTAGATATATTAGGATTTTAATACAGATGTGGAATTAATTGTAAAATCCAATACCATGTGGCTCAGGTAACCCCATCCTTAATCAATATACCTTGATAATTAGTAATATTTGATACTCAGAAATGTAAAATAAATACCACAATAACAACATACAGTAATTGATTTCAAATTTGATAATTAGTAATATTTGATACTCAGAAATGTGAAATAAATACCACAATAACAACATACAGTAATTGATTTCAAATGTTTTCTATCTTGGTTTTTTTTTAATATCTGGTACACAACACAGTAGTCCGAGCTTATTCACCTGTTGTAAACATCAGATTGATGGATGGAAGGATGGATGAATGAATGGATGGATGGATGGATGGATGGATTGATTGATTTCAATTAATTGAATGTAGGTTTATGTCACAGTCAAGAATATCTTTTGAGACGTCACCAGCTTTAGGTGAAGTGGCAAAATTTTTGTCCTTTGCAGTGCACTAAGGACAATGTGTAGGTAGGGTTCTTTAACATGCAACACCTGCTGTTACACAGAGCATTGGCTTTAAAGGTCTCTCCAAATGGTTAGGTAGGCTTGGCATGCTAAAGAACCCTGCTGTATAATATCATAAGCACAATGCACAGGGAAAGTTTATGCACCTTTGCCTATAGGTGGTGACATCTCCATATAAGTCAAATATTCTTGACTGGAACATTAGACACCATTACAAATCAACTCTAAATGTCAAGGCAAAGAACAATCCCTTAGGTACTGAAGTCTTGACTAGACAACCTCACGCATACACTTTTGAGCATCAGGGATGGCATTAGTTCTTACATCACTCATTTATTTATTTATTTGATGGACTAAAACAGCAAGCAAGCTATATTTTTCTTCTGACACCTGAAAAATGAAGTCTTCTATTGATGAATTTTGTAAACTGGTCAACATACTGGTCCATCCTCCTTGTCCTGCACCTGCGGTTTCACACTTCATTTCCTACTATCTGGTCTTTCTAAGCTATTCATTTGAATTTCATGAATTTTTGGGGATTTTCTTCCTATTAAGGGTAGTTGTTTTTGACTATCATGTAGTTTTATTTTACTTTTTTGGTAAAATTTACATTCCAAACAGCTAAACAGGAAAAATTCTTTTCAAGTGGATTAACATTTGACAATTGTTAAAAGCAATATTTTTCATCAATATGTATAAATTTCTTTAAACATTTTTTTAAAATTTCTTTAAAAGGAATCTTTTGTTTTTGATTTTGTTGTTGTTGTATTTGTTGTAGTTGATTTTCCCAAAAGGGCATCTCTAAGGGTTGTACACGTACATGGATGGTGACAGTGTAAGCGGTAGATTTGTTAATTTTTTTTGCAAATAACATCAATTATCACTTTTTATGTTTATTCTCACCTAAATGTATGTAAAAGGTGTGGACCTGTACATACTACTCTTAGGAATGGCATTTAAGACTTCTTGGTGTCTTTTTTGTAGTTCCCCACTATTTCAAGGGCAGCTCTAAGGAATGTTTTCAGATGGTAACAGTGTTAGTGGTAGACTTGTTAATTTTGTGGAAAAAAACACACATATATATAATCACTTTTTTATTGTTTTCACACCTTAATTAAAAATGTGTGGACCTGCGCATCATCCTTTCTGTTGATCATAAAAATGCTATGCCTTTGAAATGACAATGGCACTTTGGTATTTAAGGCTTATTTGTGTCTTTCCTGTTGATCATAAATAACTACTTCTTAGGAGGGACAATGGTACTTTTGTGTTGAAGGCTTCTTTGTGTCCTTTTTGTAGGTTATTATACCACATCTTTGGTTTTCACCACTGCATTGAGTGAACTAAAATAGTAGACACCACAATTACATTTTAATATGAAGCCGACCAGATGTACTTGCACAGATAACTGTTCCAGATGCACTTGTTTTAGTGGAGTAATGGTGTTTTATACCTCATTCTAGATTTCTTCACTCATATCAAGGTGGTTAGTTCTGAGATGGTGGGGAAAACCAGAGTGCCTGGAGAAAACCACCTAACTACCCTCAGCAAGTATAATGACAATCTCTTCCTCTAGGATTTATCCAGAGTGGGATTCAAACCCTAGGCAATGATAAGTGCTGTGATCTGTATGGGTGTAATTTAGATGACTCCGCTCAGTCACTGAGACTCTCAATTTTGTTTTTGGATTTGGCCTTTTTCAGTTTTTATATACATAAAAAGTAATTATCTTGTCATAAATGGTAGAAAAATTGACAAATGCAGCATAATATAATATGCAGCAAAGCAGCAACAAAAAAGATTTGTCCTTTCTTCCCAGCATAGTTTTTAAGCGAAACGATATTAGAAAAATGCAAATTGATTTTCTTTTCAGCCTTTATAGGGAATTTTGTTAATGTTCACTGGATCTAGAAGTAAATTACCATGAAAATGATGTAACAGAAATTGTTAATATGTGTATGATTTGTATCCAACAAGAAATAATTAACAAGTAAATGTCATTTTGCATGATATGAATTACAAAATGAAAAACTGCAGTTGCCTTCCCAAAAACTGCCAGAAATGGAAAAGGGCAGCAGTCTTCCTGAATCTATTTAAAATGGAAAAACTACAACAGTATATCGAAAACGTTTGGGGAAAAAACACACAACAGTCTTTCCAAAACAATTGGAAAAGAAAAAACTACAATAATCTACCCAAAGCTACTGGAAATGAAAAGATGACAACAGTCTACCCAAAACTACTGGAAATAAAAAGATGACAACAGTCTACCCAAAACTACTGGAAATGAAAAGACGAAACAGTCTACCCAAAACTACTGGAAATAAAAAGAAGACAACAGTCTACCCAAAACTTCTGGAAATAAAAAGAAGACAACAGTCTACCCAAAACTACTGGAAATGAAAAGATGACAACAGTCTACCCAAAACTACTGAAAATGAAAAGATGACAACAGTCTACCCAAAACAACTGGAAATGAAAAGATGACAACAGTCTACCCAAAACTACTGGAAATAAAAAGAAGACAACAGCCTACCCAAAACTACTGGAAATAAAAAGACGACAACAGTCTACCCAAAACTACTGGTAATGAAAAGATGACAACAGTCTACCCAAAACTACTGGAAATAAAAAGAAGACAACAGTCTACCCAAAACTACTGGAAATAAAAAGATGACAACAGTCTACCCAAAACTACTGGAAATGAAAAGATGACAACAGTCTACCCAAAACTACTGGAAATGAAAAGATGACAACAGTCTACCCAAAACTACTGGAAATAAAAAGAAGACAACAGTCTACCCAAAACTACTGGAAATAAAAGAAGACAACAGTCTACCCAAAACTACTGGAAATAAAAAGATGACAACAGTCTACCCAAAACTACTGGAAATGAAAAGATGACAACAGTCTACCTAAAACTACTGGAAATAAAAAGATGACAACAGTCTACCCAAAACTACTGGAAATAAAAAGAAGACAACAGTCTACCCAAAACTACTGGAAATAAAAGATGACAACAGTCTACCCAAAACTACTGGAAATGAAAAGATGACAACAGTCTACCCAAAACTACTGGAAATAAAAAGAAGACAACAGTCTACCCAAAACTACTGGAAATAAAAAGATGACAACAGTCTACCCAAAACTACTGGAAATGAAAAAACTACAACAGTCTACCCAAAACTACTGGAAATGAAAAAAACTACAACAGTCTACCCAAAACTACTGGAAATAAAAAGAAGACAACAGCCAAAATGAAATCAAATTGTTCTTTCATTAGGAACAACAGTCAAACCAAATTGTTCTTTCAAGAAACAAATGTTATCACCAAATTGTTCTTTCATTAGCCAAACTAAATTGTTCTTTCAAGAAACAATTGTTACCACCAAATTATTTTTTCACTTCCCAAACAAAATTGTTCTTAGAAGAAACAACTGCTACCACTCAATTGTTGCTCCAATATTCATACCAAATTGTTCTTTCAAAAAACAGAATATTATATTCAACTAGGGATGTTTTGGTTTTGAATAATTTGTAAGGGTTAGGTGTTTAGGTATTGCTACCTTTATTACCTCGAATGTCATAACATCATATCACACTTGAACATCAAAGGTCTGGAACTGTAAACAACATTAAGAACACAGTATTTGTTATTATGTTTTAATCAATAAAGCCTTAAAATACATAGGCTCTTTTGATCTCTTCATCCAATTAATTCATTTAAATGCCAAAATTTAAATAATGAAAAAAACTGGATTATAAATGTGGATTAGAAATTGTTTGTCAAAGAATATTTTTAATTAATGTAACAAACTCTCTCTCTCTCTCTCTCTCTCTCTCTCTCTCTCTCTCTCATTGAATTTTTTTCATGATACTAAAAAGCTGTTCTGTTTTTGTTTTGTTTTTAAATAAAAGAAAAACTCATTACATAACAATTTTTTTTACATGTTTAAATGTCAGATGATTACATAGACAATGTTTGCACAGTAGAAGCAATTAGAGGTGTTTATCTTTTGTTTTGCATTATTTAAATGTGATTATTCCTTTGAAGAATAGTTAATATTTAAAGTCCCTGAAATTAAGATCAGATATTTAAATTTGAAAATTGTGTGATTCAAATTAGAAAGAAATGTTGAAATATCAAAAACATTACAATGAAAAATACTTTTCTAAGTTTAGATTGAAGCCATGCAAATATATTAACATATTAAAAGAGCCATGCCAATGTTACTATCTTGCAGTAAACTTGTGGCTGTTGCTGCATTGGAAGCCTATTTTTAATTAAAAATTCTGTCCATATCAATGGAATGAAAACCTCTTTTTTCAACACAAATGATGGCAATATCAGTGGATTCAATGGAATGCATCATTTATGATAGAGCTTTACAATGAGTGACCCTTTTTACAAGAGGTGGCAGTGTTGTATATTAATTTATTTGTGGGAATATAGGAAGACATTTTCTTAATAAATAATTTGATTTCATATAACCAGATATCAAATTGTTTCGTGTCATGATACATTCAATATATACATGGTTGACTGCTTTTTATTACTCAAAAATTCAATATATATTCAATATTAAGATCCATAATAGTTGCCCATAAGGGCAATCATTTCATTTTCTCCTTTTATCATATATTTCTAACTGAATTATATTTCAGATGTTTATTAATAAAGGGTTGTTTCCAACGATCTCATTTATCTTCTGCCTATTGATTATTACCCATCATGCATTACTTCTGGATGTTGTGTCCAATGAGCTCTTTATCTTCTGCTTATTGATTATTACCCATCATGCATTACTTCTGGATGTTGTGTCCAATGAGCTCTTTATCTTCTGCTTATTGATTTTTACCCATAATGCATTACTTCTGAATGTTATGTCCTCTCATAACTTCTAAGATAACAGATTTCTTCTCTTTGTGTTTGGCTCTTTGATGATATGTTAATGTTAGTACTATTTTACTCTTTATTTATGTTATAACAATTAGTTTCGTGGGAGACCAGTGAAGGTAGAATATTCTTGATTCATGTTTGATCATCTTTCAATGTCTGCTTTTCTCAGCTTTTGGAAAAGCAGAGTGTATTATGTTATCATTTATCCATCGGTCTCTCCATCTTGTTTAAGTTTATTCTGGTAAGATGAAATGAAATTCATTCTTATTCAACAAGTGACAAATACTTAGTTACCGTTCACAAAAATGAATAAACTACAGAATTATGCCAGTTACAGGCATTTTACAGGCATATATTGTACTTTTCAGCAATACTTTTGTTTTTATCTGAAATGCATTTTTATGTAGAAAAGTCAAAGTCTTTTTAGAGTATTGTCAGTGTTTGGTAACTCATTGCATATCGATATCGACAAAATCTTCCTTTAACCAAAACACTACTGATACACTTGCGACCCCAAGAAGTAGATCCACGTGGAATCGTGAAATATTGATTTTTTATTTTTCTAATGAAGATTGATTGTACGTGTACTTTGTTTCAAAGACAATAGATAACAAAACATTGTTTGAATAATAATGTATAAAAGTATCCTTGGTCGAAATTTACATTTAAAAAAACAATAAGTACCATAGCTATAGTCATCTCCTTTCTCATCTCTCTCTCTCTCTCTCTCTCTCTTATATATACATATATTGTAAAGAAAGCTCAGTAATATATAAAATCATCTTCTGTTTCTAATTGTTATCTATGTTTATAAATATTTTTCATTATAAAACTTTTTTTCTTTTTCATCAAACAAATTGTTTGTTATTATAAGCCTGTATTTTCAGCAATTCTTTACATTTTCATTTAATGAGCTGAGATCTAAAATCAACTTCTGTTTGATCAAAAAGGTAATTTGTGGAATTTTTACATTAATAAACCAGCAAACGGGATTGTTTATACCTGTTCTTTGGAGATCTACCGCTATTATAGACTTTTTATATCAACTGATGGTTTTCCGATGAAAGCATGCAATCTGCTAAATATTTCTTCAACCAATTAATATTTGCATCCTTTAGTTTACATGAATAAGATCAAAAGGTTTTACAGATTGAAATAGAGAGATAATGGACTCTTAATGCAACAATGGTGTCTTCTTTTAAGGGAATACCAGTGTTGACTTTAATGATTTCATTGTGTGTTGCGATGCCATTTTTTTTTTTTTTAAATTTATCAGGCTGAGAAAAATATTGATGACGTCGACCAAAATTTTAAAAAATGGATAAAATCTAAACAACAAAGTTTCCTTGACAACTGTTTATGTCATTCTCCCTAAATAATTTTGTTTGTTATAAATTCAGTAATTTTTATTGATGTTTATCTCCCCTTAAATTTATTTGATTAATGTTTATCTCCCCTTAAA
The DNA here is from genome assembly GCA_021292105.1 of Anadara kagoshimensis. Classification (NCBI taxonomy): domain Eukaryota; kingdom Metazoa; phylum Mollusca; class Bivalvia; order Arcoida; family Arcidae; genus Anadara; species Anadara kagoshimensis. The sequence goes on along the minus strand of CM037860.1, from coordinate 23,735,120 downwards.
TAATTAATATTTATCTCCCTTTTAAATAATTTTGGTTAATGTTTATCTCCCCTTAAATTTATTTGATCAATGTTTGTCTCCCCTTAAATAATAAATGTTTATCTCCCTTTTAAATAATTTTGATTAATGGTTATCCCCCTCCCACTTAAATAATTTTGCTTAATGTTTATCTGCCCTTAAATAATTTTGATTATTGTTTATTTCCCCTTAAATAACTTTATTGATGTTTATCTCCCCTTAAATAACTATATAACTATGATTAATGTTTATCTCTCCTTAAGTTTTTTTTATTAATGTTTATCTCCCCTTAAATAATGTTTTAAACATTTTTTGGCATAATCATCTGTTAAAAAATACATGTACTTCAAACACAATCAATAGCTTTGTAGTGATAATAAAGTGTGATATTTCTTTTAAATTGTTTACAATGAATATTTTGTTTTTGATATATCAATTCATATTGTCTGGAGGGGGATCCATATCATAAAACATTATCAGATAATTGTATCATTTAGCATGTTTTATCATTTATTTCAATGATGGTTGACAGCCCTCGATTGCTTTAATTATGCTTTTTGGCAAAATATGTTTATCTTTAATAAATATTTTTTGATATAGTACCAATTTTCCATGTTAAATAGTGTTTATTTAGTGAAATTTTGTTATAAATGCCAAAATCTTATTTCCTAAGGAAAATTTATGTAAAAACTGTCATTTTCATAATATCAAAACAATGTTTTTCTTGTATGTTAACTGTATGATAATTACTCCTTAGTGAATTTAAAATTACAGAATCTGAATATGATCATTTATATTTTTAAAGAATAAATGATAGAGATTTTGTTCTAATTTCACAGAGCAATATACAATTTCCAATAAATATGAATAAAAAGTTTTACACAATAATTCAAATGATTGAACCAGGAAGTGAATTTATACTCTCTCTCTCTCTCTCTCTCTCTCTCTCTCTCTCTCTCTCTCTCTTCATAAAATGCATGTGCAGTATCTACCATAGATGCATGTATATACACACCAGGGCTTCGGAAATTTCGGTCCGGCCTGTCGGACATTTTGTACAAGCAAAAAAAAAAAAAAAAAAAAAAAAAAAAGGTCGTCGGCACAGGGCTGTGTATGCGTGCAGTGCTTGTTGTGGATTATTTTATTTTGACAAACAAACCAACCTATTTTTTGAGCTACCGCGATTGCCAATTTTAATCCATGTGCGTTGTTACAAGACTAAGACGTTTACTGCTTTTCTAAGCTTCCGCGATATGCTGTTATTATCAGTATTCGTTACTGTCCACGATGCTTGATATTGCACGTCCGCCATATTGTTTACTAACAATCGGGAATTTTCGTATTCTGAAGATACACGAATTGTAATTAGAACATTATCGCGAGAGGTTCTAAATTAGGAATTCAGGTATCACGAATCACGATATAACGGGAACTGCTTCACGAGGTTCCAATATATTTATGTGAATGAAAGATATTAATGCCGAAACTTTCATTTAAATAAAATTTAATCGCGTTTCTTTATTTAATAATAGAGAAACAGTCACAAAGCGCGTAGTAGGTAATTTTCAACACCCCGCGTGGAACCTCTTTGATGACAAACCGTCACCCTTGACCGACACTCGTTATGGCACAGTTAACACTATGCACTTATTTTTAAACAAACACACGTTTAAAGAAAGTGATAATGATTCGGACTGGGAAACAAAAGAAAAAGACACGCGGCACGCGACTACTTAAGTCCACAGGTATTTACTGATTAATAAACAATCACCTGATTATTAGATCTTACTGTTGTTGACAGGTAAACGCGTGGTAAGGACAATACACTTAGTGAAGTCAGGTAGAGTTTAAAAGACCGACAGACAGACTAGCGGTAGTCTACTTTTGTCGGACCGAAAACTGATTTGTCCGTTTAATATTTCTGTTGTAAAACAAAAAATGTCCGACTGGCGATTTTTCACGTCGGTCAAAATAATTTTTTGTCGGACATGTCCGGCAAATATGACCGTTTCCGGACCCCTGATACACACCGACATGTGCAGAATGTTTGGAGGATGAAAGTCCGTTTTGAGGCAGTTCCGTTGTGGTGCCAAGTCATGAAACATTTCATGCTTTGAATGTCTGGAGTATTCAAGAGTATTGATGAAAAAACTAATAAATTCCTGATATTAAATTATACGTCTATAGAAAAGGAAATAGAAAAGGATATTTATTGTAAAATGCAAAATAATTGAAGTTTAAGGCATTTTTTATAGTTTTGTTTTTGGTTTTTTTATGACAGCCATTAAAATTCAGACATGCCTTAGGTACATAATAAAACGTTTTATTACACATACAAAGAACCACAACCACAAAAAAATCTGTGCAAAAAAAACACTCGAAAAATTTACACCATGATGGTTTATAAGCAGTAAGCCAGCTAGTCTTAAGTCCCCATTATAAATTTGAAAAGCATGGTATGCAACCACAGAAAAAGCAGTGCAAAATAAAAATCAAAAATGTTCACCATGATGGTTTATAGTCAGCAAGACAACACGTCCTAAGTCCTCATTATAAATTTAAAGAGTATGGTATGCAGCCATAGAAAAAACTGTGCAAAAGAACACTCAAAATGTGCACCATGATGGTTTATAAGCAGCAAGACAACTTGTTGTATATCTCTATTATAACTTTAAAAAGTATGGTATGCAACCACAGAAAAAAGCTGTGCTGGAATAAACGTGTGCCAAAAAATTTATACCACAATGGTTTATAGGCAGCAAGACAACTAGCTTTATATCTTCATTATAAGTTTAAAGAGTATGGTATGCAACCACAGAAAAAGCTCTGCAAAAAACACTCAAAAATGTGCACCATGATGGTTTATAAGGGTCTTCATTATAAACTCTTAAACAGCTATGGGTACCCACATGTTTTTTGCCATTTCACATTTTTTTGTAAATGCAGCCAATTGAAGAAATCCATTAACAAAGCCTCTTTTGTTTGTCTCTTGGGTTTAATTTGTACCAAATCAACCAGTTCAAAAAAGTGCTTTAGTAAGTCTTAATTGTACTTTTGAGATAGGTACTTTGACAGTTAAGTCTGTTCATTTGAAGCACATGTGGGCATGCGTAAATTTGGTTTGGGTGGGTTTCATATATTGTGAAACAATCTGCAACATTTTAAAGATAACTGCATGCATGTTGTTGTTAGCAGGTGGTCTTTTAAAGACAGTGGAGAAGAGTGATAACCCAGTCAAGATTCTTTCAGTCATATCAAAGCAGTCAGTTCTGGGATAATGGGAGAAGCTGTGTGAAGTGCCTGGAGAAAACCACCTCCATACTTTTTTTTCAATCATTCTGGATGCCTTGCTCTAATTTGAGCCAGAGAAGGATTCAAACCTAGGCACTGAGAGGAACTGTGATCCTTTAGTTCTGGCTTTAGACCACTTGGCCACTGATGACCCTTTTTAAGATAGGTAAAACTATATAACCATTGAATCAATACTACAATGAAATATCTTGTCATAATTTCATTTTACATTTTTTTATAATCTTAAAACCTGTTACAGAAACTTTTATCCTTGTATCTCTTTTTTTAAATTATCTAAAAGCAGCTGTTTTATCTGCTCACTGGTGAAGATATATGATCAGGTCTTGATTTTAATGAATAGCAATAATTTAAAAATCTGTCAATATCTATAATCATTTATGTTGTTTACTGTGATCTCTATATTACATGTTTAAGAATATGTTGATCACTGTTTTATCTATTTATTTGTCCATTTTGAATGCATATTCCACAAATTATGTCTGTTATGGCCGCGGTGGCCTAATGGATAAGACATCAGTCTTCAAATCCAGGGTCTTTCACCGCTGTGACTTTTGTGTCCTGCTCGGACCACATGTGGGAAAGTGAGTTTTCTATGCCGTTGGCCTTTACTGATTCATCTTGTGTCAGTATAATGGACTGGGGGAGTGGTATGCTTGTCTGCAGCGTACTGACTCTGTGAGCTAGCACGTTAAAGTGCCCTGAGTGCATGCTAGTACAAGGCAGACCATACAACACACTCGCACTTCACATGCAACCAACAAACAAATTATGTCCTATGCAAAAAACAACTGTCAATTCACCAGAATAACATGAAAGTATTTTAGTGTTAGCTTTGTATGATTCAATTCTCATTTGTTAAAAGCATTTTGATTGGTCAGATTTTTCTGTTACATTTGCATAAATGGATTGGGTCTCAGTGAAGTCATTTTATGATGAATGACATACCGAGGCATATAAATTCCTATGCCATAGCGTTGCTATATTTTTACTTGCTGTGGCTATATTGTTGTTGAAAATGTTGATATGTCGTTAAAACATTTTTGAAAATTGAATTATTAGAAATGAAAATATTTTTCATTTTGTTATGGAAGTATGAAAGAATTGGACAATTTGCACAAGTAAAATAATTCGCTACATGAATTATCCAATGTGCAAATTGTCCAATTCTTTTATACTTCATTACAAAAAGAAAAAAAAAATTTCTGTAATCATGTGTTATGCCAAGTACATTCTTCATACTACAACACACAATGTCTTTAATTGCTTAGGTTTGAATCTCCTAGTGCGAGAAAGTTTCTTATTCTCAAAATAATTTTTTAAGTGCTTTCGTTTCTACCTATTTATATTTAGCAGTGACACAAAAACAATTCCCCTCTCTAATATTTTAAAAACTTTAATTACCACGGCAACACATGGAAACATATTGTGAGAGATGAGACCTTGATGAAGTAGCAGGTAAAAAGATCACTTGGTATAGAGAGTTGGGAACATAAACACCCATGTAACAATTACATAAACATTGTTTAAGTCTTTTTTAAGCTGAAACAGATGAAAACTGTCTAAAATAAATAATATTCTCTTTAAGTGACTGTGGCTCTAGTTGGCACATTAAGTTTGGTAATAGCATCTTAATTACATAACAAGTATAATGTATTGGGTAAAATGTGCTGGGTTTAAAGTTATTGGAAAACTTGAAAATGATAGATTGCTTTCATTTACAGGCAGTTTTATTACTAAAGAATGTGTTTTAGCTACTATATGTTTTTTATAAATCTATTGGCATTGAAGAGCTACAATATCTCTGTTTTTCTTCTTAACAATGGGCCTTGACCGCTGCTGCACCATGTGATACCCCCCTAACATTTGTGCAGAGCACTTATTTCAGATGGATATGAAATTGCATAAGATGACATTTTCCCATAAAAAAAGACGTTATTCTGGGAATTTACAATGTTAACATTTTTCAAAACCTTCCACACAAATGTTTAGTGGTACAGCAGCAAAACCTATTGACAGGCCTTGTCTGAATGTCAAAGATGATATATCAGCCTTCTTTGGTGTTAATATGTTGCTAATGGTTTTAACTGCTAACAACAAACATTCTAGCTTGCACAGACTAGAAAATGTTGGTTGAATAATTTTTTTTATGTATCTGATGGGCCATATTTTAAAATCTGGAATGTATGACACAACGATATTAAAGAGTTAAAAGAAGGAATTTGATTGGTCATTAAAAAGTGAAAGTAAGGAAGATGATTAATCAATGAAAAGTTTAAACAGGGTGTGATTGGTCATTGTGATTTAAGATGAGAAAGAGATGTGATTGATCATAGAACAGTTACAGTATGGATTTTGATTGGTCAGTTTGATTGATAGAGTTGTAGAGTGAAAACAAGGAAGGTGGTGATTGGTCATTTAAAATTGAAGGCAGATTTTGTTTTATTCCGGAGTCTTATAATAAAAACTTCAAAAAAAACATAAAGTATTTGAAACAATAACTAACTACTAAAAGATTTCCTTTTAGTTGTATCAAAAGAATGTTGCCAATGCCAACAGTACAAATATGTGAGCTTGTTATTGCTTTAATTACTGAGTATTTATGAAATGCACATAAATAATTTTTCGACCAATGAAAACCTTAATTTTGTTGGCTAAAAACAAAACATTTAATTTGTTATTTAAATCTTTAAAACCCAATTTAAATTTTGAAATCAATATTCAAAAACTACTAAACAAAGGATTATGGGACAGATTAAAAAATAAATTTCCTGTTCTGGATTCCGCAGAGAATTTGTTTCCCTTTAACAACATCAAATAAATTACAACAATTAGTTCTTAAACTGTATGTTATATTTCTGGAATGAGATTGTTATTACAGCTCGATGTTTTATCCTTCTTTTTAGCTGAATTCTAGTTTTCTAGCTACTTACTAATCAAATCATCTGATTTATTTTCAGAATGTTTTTGTTTATTTACCATGGAAACTGAGTGTACAAAAATGTTGGATAAATGTTCTGCATACTTGGTATTGTTACACTCATTATGTGGCTCACTGTGTTTTCATTACAATGCTTTATATAAATTTTGGCATATTTGTTTCTGAGACTAATTAAACGGTTGATATTGTTGTAATTTGCCTAGCAACAGTTTTTATATAAATTTTGGCATACTGTAAATGGGAAAATTTCCACGTGGGTAAAATTTTCGCTTATTTTGCGCTAAAGAAATTACCGCAGATATTTTACCAACACAAAAATATCAACCATACAGGATAATAAATAGAATATACACCAACCTATATTGGTTACCCAAAAATTACACCCGCGTAAAATGCCAAGTTTCAGAAATCGGGAAATTTTCAATCTGCGAAAATAATCCACTTTTCAGTATTTGTTCTTTCTATTAAACCTTTGATATCGTTCTAAGTTGCCTAGCAACTGTTTTCACAGAATTATTATACATCTTTTGCTATTGTCTTTAATTTCCAGTCTTGTTTCTTCTTTACCTTCTGCAAAGGTGGTTACACACAAAAAGCATCTTTTGTCCTTAAAATGATCTAAATTTAAAACAATTTCACAAGTTTTTTGTATGGCTTTAGTATTTTTAAAATTATGAAGCTCAAAACCAGTTACATCTATATTTTTTAAAATGTTTAATGTTTTCAAAAAGCTTTGTAGGTAGTGATTTGAAATTGCTAATTGGTTTTAGAACATCTGTATTTTGAAAATGTTTGAAGGTGTTACAGACATTGCCTCTGGAGCATCTGTATTTCATAAAATGATTGAAAATTTCAACAAGTTAAAAGTCTCTATTTTAAAAATAATTGAAGTTTTTAACAAGTTCAAATGTGGTTGCACATATTGCTTTTACGCCATCTGTGTTTTATAAAATTGAAAATTTCAACATGCTCAAAGATGATTGCATTCATTTCTATTTTAAAATGTTTTAAATTTTAAAAAGCTCAAAGGTGGTTATACACATTGAATCTGCCACATTTGTGATTAATATAATGTTCTTATGTTCAAAACTTTCAACAAGCTCAAAAGCAATTTATTTATTTATTTGTATTTTTGAAATGTTTGAAGTCTCCATCAATTTCAAAGGTGATTACAGACATTGCGTCTGTAACATCTGCGTTTTATAAGATTATTAAAAAATTCAACAGGCTAAAAAAGCATTTACACACATCTGTATTTTTAAAATGTTTGAAATTTTCTAAAAGTTCAAAGGTGGTTACGCACATTGGTTCTGTAACATCTGCGTTTAATAAGATTATTAAAAAATTCAACAAACCAAAAAGCACTAGTGGCTTCCATCTGTCTTTTTAAAATGTTTGGATTTAAAAGGTAACTGCGCACATGTGTATTTTTATGTGTTAACTGTTAATGATGTTGTAAGCTTTAATCTCAAATGTAAAACTTGCATCAAAACATGTGTTATAGATTTTTTTTATAATGTGGTTTCTCCAACAATAATAAACTAGTTTTTAATTAATTCATGAAAATAGCTCACACATCTGTGTGTTAATAATCTATAAAAATAAGGAAATATCCAGAATACTAGTAGTGAAATACATTATAAATTAAAATAAATGTCATGTGTGTGTGTTTAACAGCAATACGTTTTATCTTTTTCCAATTTGTAAATAATTTTTATTAATTAATAATCAAATATGATACCGTATGAGTATTTTCACAAATTGAAAATGATGACATTTTTGTTTTTTATACTTTTCTTCATTTTCATTATTAAGCTACATCTAGCAAATTCTACTTCCCTCATGACCTGTAGTGTGCACTTACAGATTACAGCACCTCTCACCTCTAGGTTCAAATCCTAATTGGGACAAATCCTAGTGTGAGAAAGTTTGTCAGTTTGTTTGCTAAAGATGGATGTTTTCTCTAGGCACTCCTGTTTCCTCATCCATCCTTTAACTGAATGTGTCAATATAAGTGAAATATTCTTCACTGGGGCGTAAGCTCCATGACTACACACCACTTCACTCCACTCCACTCCACTCTATTGGTCTGGAGATGGCTGTGGTACCTTTATAAAACACCATGTCATTGTCTGATGAAAATAGGTATGATGACTTGGTTGTCATGGTTACTGGACAAAGTTCTACAACATCTTGGTGATATGTGCATACAAATCAACTTGATTGCTTTATCAGATGACACATATCATCGGGTGAGCAATAAGGCCCATGAGCCTTTGTCAAGGTCATATGTGTATATGTCAAAGGTCATGTCTACCCATGGTCAAGCAATTTATGAAGATCTTTCCTGTTACACATATACATGTATTCTTTCAAACATAAGAACACATTTCATTCTATTTTTTTTCAAGTTTTTGAGAGTTAAAACTTCAAAGGAAATAAATTTGCAATATTTCTTCAAATGATAAAAAACTGGCCTTGCATGTACTAGTAGGAAAAAACATGACAAACTATCCTTAATTTGTATCTTTGTAAAAAAAAATTCTGAAAATCAATAATTTTAATTGTTTATAAATGACAATTTCATCTCATCTTAGAAACCATATATCACTAATTATGATAGTTAACATTGGTAATTGATTTTTTATGTCCTTAATGTTCTAATTAAAATTGTTTACTTCATCATCCTTGCTTCCATTTTCTTTCTCGATTTTTTTTATGCTCGTTAAAATTGTGTATATTAACTGAAAATTAATCACTAAATCCTTTACAAAGTAATTCATTAACATAGAAAAAATTAAGTTGCTCATTAAAAATGTATGTATATCCAGCATTAAATGAAAGTTTATTGTTAAATCCTACAAAAGGATTTTTTTAGTATAGAAAGGTTATTTGGGAAAAGATTTAGAGCTGTTGATTAAAAGTCTGTGTATCAAACATTTAATAAAACTTAATTGCTAAATCCTACCAAAGGATTTGTTAACAGAGAAAAGTAATGGGGGAAAATTTAGAGTTGCTCATTAAAAATGTGTGCATCCAACATTAAATGAAAGTTAATCACTAAATCCTATGAAATAATTCATAAACAGAAGACTAAAGTAGTTGGAAAAAAATTAAACTCCTCAATAAAAATGTGTGTATCTAACATTGAATAAAAGTTAATTGCTAAATCCTATACACAATGATTCATTAACAGAGAAAGGTAATCGGGGAAAAAATAAAGTTGTTCATTTAAAAATTTTGTATCCAACATCAACTGAAAGTTAATAACTAAATCTTACAAAATAATTCATAAACAGAAGACTTAGGTAGTTGGAAAAAAAATTAAACTCCTCATTAAAAATTTGTGTATCCAACATTGAATAAAAGATAATCTCTAAATCCTACGAAATGATTTGTTAACAGAGGAAAGTAATCAGAATTTATTTTTTTTAAATTGCTCATTAAAAATTTGTGTATCCAACATTAAATGAACGTTAATCACGAAATCGTACGAATTGATTTGTTAACAGAATTTAGACAGATAATCGGCACAATAACTAATGTATCATGCTTTAATTCATAGTTTTTTATGACAGTTTTCTTAGCATGACTGGATTTCGTCCATCATTCGGAAAAATCTCTTGTTAAAAACTTCACTCCGCAGCTAATATTTCTCTGTGCTTGAGAAAATAAATGCATTTTCGACCCAAAAGCTTTGAAAATTAAAAGCACAATTTTAGCTTGACTGGTTTGAGATCTGTGTATATTGCATGCTATAATACAATTTGTTACAAAATCAAACTTCATGAATTGTTGTCTGAATTTAAAAATTGTGATGCTTTCAGCTTTAGAAATTAGTTTGGTTGGTTTGACATTAAATTTATGAGAACGAATTTATCCAGTTGCAATATCAAAAACGGAGGTGCAGGATTTATTTTTAACTTTATAACACAGCCACGGAGCCCCTACTCAGCTTAGGGACTTTCTGTATAAATATCTGCATCTTAACCTGTATCAGCAGGTAATACCTTAAACAGAAGGTAAAAATAATAATTGAGCTTTGACCTTTAAACTAAGCTGTTGAATAACAGAATTTTGCATTTTTTCTGAACAAAATTTATTTATTTAATGAAAAAATCTAAACTTTACCAGCTACTCTCCTCATTAAAACCTAACTTCTGTTGTAAATTAGCCATTTACCCTCTATACCTTGCTTGTTGCTAATTATTGGAATCTGAACTACAGGTACCAAATGAAAACCATAACTACCTTGAAAACTGTTTTTAATTTGTAATTACCCTATTTGAATGTTTTACATTATCATGTTGTTGGCAATGTCAGATTGTTCATTAAAAACCTTAACTTGACACCCCACTGTTTTTCCAGGCTATAATGCAAATTCTATTTATATCACCTGGACCCACCAGTGATTAAAAGGTATTTCGAAACAGTGGCTTGCCATATGGAAACGGAAATCTAAAATTAAAACGCAATAAATTTACCTCTTATTTAACTATAAGACAAATACTTATAGGTAAAACTTATAATTAAAGTTGAGTTGAGTAATGGTGATTAATGTCCCAGTCAAGAATAATTCACTAATATTGAGACATCGTCAGCTATAGGCTATTTATATAGAAATGTTGCCTGTGCACTGCGTTGATGGCATTATACAGCAGGGTTCTTTATCTTGCCACACCTACCTTGACATGTGACCTTATTTATTTTAAGTTCTTATTTGGAAAGAACTGTGACTTTCATTTTTCATAATGCTGAGTGGAGTGGCATGATAAAGAATCCTGCTGTATAATGCTATCAGCGCAACACACAGTCAAAATTTCTGCACCTTGGCCTATAGCTGGCAACATAAGTGAAATATTCTTGACTTGGATGTTAAACACCATTACTCAACTCAACTCATTGATAAGTTCAATGTCTATATTATATATGTATATGTGAAATAACTTTTTTTAACATCTTAAAAAACAAAATGGTTTCTTACGTGTAATTTTTAACAATAGTTATTGGATTGCGGAGCTGTATGTAAGTGAATAATCAACTTGTTTCGGAAATAGATGTCCATGATTCGATTTAGAGAGACATTAATTATTCAAAAAGTATGGTGTGCATCCAATACTTTAGCGCCATTAGAAAGTTTATGATGCGGATAGCGTTTTAAAGAAAGGAATGATGTGATACTAGTCACGTTATTTGTAACAGATTATGTCTCCAAACCAAGTGTTAAAACTTCAGAGGTTTCCCATATCCTTTCAGGATGATCATAAACTGAATAAATCGGGATTCTTATTTCCTTTCAAAAATTATCATGATCTGCGTAAATCCGGAATATACATATGTCCTTTATATATTTTTTTCTAGAAAAAATGTATGAATTTAGTGTTCTAGAATCACGCTATTCTTGAATAAATATTAATTAATTTATGACAGTGTTTTGTACGTATCAATAAATAGGTTATTCTACCAACTCGCATTAACACCACACCTTTCATTTATCAAACATAAGATTAATCATGGATTTTTCTATATGGAGTTCAATATCTGTTTCTTATAATGTAGTTATTATCTTTGGAAAAAGATTATGCCAACTGAAGGACATCTTTTTTCACTGAAGCTGATTCCTTAAACTTGTACCCACTGTCAGTTGCTAATACTTATATCTTCAAAACAAAAAAATCACCCTAAAGGGAAGTAACTACTATCCTTTTTTCATTGAATCTGTACCCACTGTCAGTTGCTAATGCATATATCTTCAAAACAAAAGAATTACCCCTAAGGGAAATAACTACTTGCTGTAGTACTGTTTACATTTTTTGTTTAAGGTTGATTTAGTTCAGTCAACTTATCCAGTGCAAGAAGTTCAAAGTTCAAAAAAGTAATGCATTTCCACAGATGATAAGAATACATGTTGTTATGCTGCCAAATTCTGTATTTAGAACTCAACGCAAAGTACAAAATGTGCAAAATATAGAAAAAGATTTGTTTATACTAATGAGAGAAATCTATAGACATGTCTAAAGTCTCTACAAAATTATGAACATGTCTAAAACAAAGTTTCTACTGTCATTCAGATAATGAAATGTGTAGTTGTTGATAAAATTTAAATTTGTTCTTGAAGCAGATTCAGTTACAAAATCATCCAACAATAATATTTTACATTTGGCCAAGTGAGCAACATTCAACTAAAACTGTTGTCAAAGGCTAAATTCTTACCGGAAAGTTTTAAAATATGCATGTATAGACACAGGAATGTGTATTAGACTTATAAAGGGATAGAATGTATTTTAGATTTTATTAAAAAGATGCATATTGTCCCCAAAAGAATGTTTATTACAGTAGTTTTAATTAAAGAGATAACATGTAGGTATATGATGTTTATCCACCAAGAAATGGGCCTCCAAGGTGCATGGTTTAGGTATTGGTCCTAGAACATTTATTGGATTATGAAAGGTCTATATTGGTCCCAGAAAGTTAAGGCTATAAAGATTTCATGAGAAAGAAATGTGTATTGGCCCTAGAATTTGTATTAGACTGAAGAGTTGTATCTTGGCCCAAGAACATGTATTGGATTATACACAGATGTGTATTGGCCCCACAATTTGTATTGGACTATGTACTATATATACTAGCAGGGTTTCAAAATTATGTTTTGTGATGGAATGTCGGGATTGTTTTGTCTTTATTTTAGGCAGGTCCCACATGAAGTTTTAACAGTCTAAGATCAACACTAGAAGGTCCATGTGTAACCATGTTATCATATAGAAATAACAGTATTATCCTGATGAAAAAGGTCCATTATACTTTCACAGTGGAAATACTAAACAACCAAATGTAAAACCAATAGATTTGAGACCTCAGACCCAGGGGATTTTGAAACCTTGACCAGCCCCTAGAATGAGTATGGGTTTATAAACCTATAAATGAATAGCTATTGGCCCCAGATCATGTATTAGATGTTTATATAGATGTGTATTGGCCCTAGCGTATTGTGTATTACACTATATATAATCAATATACACATGGTATGGATTCTTATAATAGTTGTTACATCTTTATACCTGGCTACAAGTTTACTGGATGTTACAAATCGTTAACAGGTAGGAATTTTGTTTATTATTATCCATTTAAATACTTTTAACTTAAGAAATCACTAGCCTATATACTGCCTATTAAATGCTAATCAAAAATGAATTAACAGTGTGGGAAATTTTACTTTTCTTGACATTAACTAAAACAATTTTATTTTATTTTATTTTATTTATTTATTTATTTATTTATTTATTTATTTATTTATTTATTTTTGACTTATTTAAATAATGTACTTGTGTTTCTACTTTTAAAAAATGTAAAACAGATTATGTAATGTAATGTGTTTGGTTTTTTTTTCTGTGTGTATTATCGTGTGTTTGCATATTTACATTCATGAACAGGGTATCGCGGAAAACTTACAAAGTGCTACAAATCAGAGGATTTTTACTCGTAGTTAGTTGATTAGAATGTAATCAAAACATTAATGTAACTTATTGTGATATTGACTTTGATTTGTGTGTAATTATTTAATTCTAACGCTGACTGGTTTAACCAAACATCTCGATCGAGATCAAGTTTCAAGAGTCTTAATGATTCGGTATACCTAAATTAGAACGATGTTGTTCCGATACTAACACTATTTGGACATGATTTTCTGTTATTGACTGATAATTATTTTTACTGAAAGACATCAAGACATCGCTGCAATTAGTGTCGTCCCTGACAATTTGTAACCATGAGAAGTTAAGTGTTTCTAAATTGACTTTCAAAGGAAATGCTAAGAACAAAAAACATGTTTTGTATAGAGCTGGGCCCAATTTCACAATCATTCCTTTTATATATATGTATGAACAAGCTTTTCCTCAAATCTGGTAAATTTGAAACCATAATGCTTTTGTTAATTTTTAAGATATTTGAAAATTTAAGGAGTCATTTTGAAGATGATTCAAAGCGTTTAAAATTTGTATTTAGTTTTATAAAAAAAAAATTGTTTACTTGAAATTAAAAAAAAACAAATTGTCAAAATTTGCTTTAAAAAAGTTAAGGAAAATCCCAGCTAAGGAATGATTGTGAACTCGAGCCTTAGGTTTCTGTTGTCATTGTGTAAGGGAACTTGATGTTATTTATTTAATTTCCACAAAACTGTTAACGCACATAGTATCAGGTTAATAGAGTATCTGATATTGTCAATGTTTTTGGTTGAAGCTAATTAAATGCAGTGCTTTGCAGGTGAGGTTTGCAATCTGGGGGTCAGACATGTTGAAAATGGAATTCTCAGTTTTATACATGTACATTGTATATGTGGTATAGAAATGTATGTTTACTGCTAAAATGGATTTTATGATAGTGAAAGGCTTCTTGTCAGTTCTAAATTGGCTTCCGTTATATTTATTTTGAAAACTGCCACCCACACAAAAGCTTCATTATGGTTTGTTTATAACATGTGTAGATGTGTTTGTTGACTTGCTAATCTGTTCTTTGTATCACTAGTATACTATTTCACAGTTTACTGTTCTTTGACTTTTATGTGGGTTTGACCATTGGTATATGATGGATCAGTCACTCGAGGGTTCATGTGTACAGATTTTATTCCATTTTTTATCTCCAAAAAGCATGTAACTTACTAAAAATACAGGAAACCAACACCCATGATTAGTGGAGTATAGTGTTGTTTAAAAGTGGATACCAAGCAAACTGAAAACACCAGAAATATTCTGGTGAAACTAGTCGATAGATATATTGATAACTAGTGTTGAGATGTAATTCAATCCTTACTAAAAATTAACTTGAACATCTTTTTTTTATCAAATTTGAAAGATGGTTCATTTTTTCTTAATGCTGCAATAAACAAACAAGATTATGAAGGCAACCTCTTCTGCAACTTCAACTTTGTAGCCACTGTCACCTACATTGTAACTTCAAAACAAAAGAGTTCTAAAAGGGGAGATTACCATAAAACTTAAACATCTTTCCATGTAATTCTAAAGTTGTTTCATTATTTTTTTCTTGCTACATTTTACAATTACAGACTCTAAGCTGATATGCAACATTTTCAGCAGCTTCAAATTTGTACCCACCATCACTTACATTGCAACTTCAATACAACTTCAATACAAAAGAGTTCTAATAAGGGAGATTATTCTAAAACTCAAGAATTTTAAGTAAATATTGGTTTCCTCGGTGTTTTATATTTCATCAGTAATTCCACTATAAGTACATTTTTATTTGACTCATTAGGATGTTAAGACGCTGTATTATAAGTCCTAATTTCTGTCAAATTACCGTAGATGATATTTTGTGTAATGGCTATCTTAAATTCACTTCCTTTGTCTGGTTTCCTGAAACAATGGATTTTTTGTCCAAAATTCCTGTGATAATTGTTTTCTGTTCTGTATGAATTACTTAAACCTTTGCTTTCTATTGCTATATTTTATCAATTTGTCATTCTCAATTGATTTATGTTTTAATATATTTTGTACGACACGTTTGTGGTATATATATGTATATATATATATATATATCTTCAGTCCGTCCTTCTCTTTCTTTTGTCTATCCAGGCATTTCTTGTTCGGAGTAATTCTCCAAAGCTATGAAGCATTATTTTATGAAACTTGATGTGATGCATACACATTGATAGGAGATGTGCATATCATTAACCCCGAGTTTGTTCATTTTTCTGTGAGTTTTGGCCCTTTGAACAGGGCAGGGATCTTAATTTACTGATTTTGCTTGTTTCATTCAATAAGATCACCGGTTCAGATTGATTAGTGATATCAATAAATATAATTAGTGATATAAAAATTTAAAGCTACATTATTTTTATTTTTGTCATCATTAGTGACATCACTCTAATCTTATTTAGTGATATCAAACAGCTAAATCAGTGATGTCATAAAATGCTGAGTGAATAAATAGTAAGATGGCAACCAATATCTTTGATTATTTATATACAGTCAAACCTGTCTATAAAGACCACCCCCTTTGGAACCAGTAAAAGTGGTCTTTATGGACAGGTGAGCTTTATATACAGGCTCAAATAATATGAATAAAATACAAATGAGATACAATTCTACTGACCTTTATAAGCAGATGGCTGTTATATATAGGTGGCCTTTAAGACAGGTTGGACTGTCTATTGATATATTTTCTATGAATTTATATTGTACCCAAAAAATAAATAAAATTGGAATGGAAATATTTTTAGAAAAATTTAAAAATTGTATATTGCTGTATCATAGTGTGTAGTTTGGTAATTTGATTTGATTATAGATCGATCTACAATTAGCTCTCTCTCTTCTCAAACCATGTAATTTGTCATACCAAATGGATTTGGTTACAATATATTCAAATTAGATAAATTTATGAAATTAGTTAGAAAAAAAAGTTCCTACTTGTACCTAATTATATAGAATTCAAAATTGGAACTAATGCATTTTTTTTCGTCTTCATTCAGAAATTCAATCCGCGTTAATATGGCTTTGAAACTTGAGATGACATGATTCTTATTAGTTTAGCCTGATCCAATTATGTTTTGGAAAAAAATTTGTTTTATGGAAATATGTTGTTAAGTTGGAATAAAGAAATAGCGGAATTTGTTGAGACATCTTGTAAATGTCATTTCAAGAACTCTTGTTAAACGGTAATTCAATTTCTAATAGTATTAATACTATTGAATTTGTGCATTCTATTTTGGATTTCCAAATGTTTCCATGGTCACCAATTTCAACGAAGATTTATATGCATTCTGTTTTGAATTTGCAAACATTTCCATGGTCACCAAGGAAGGTTTATATATGCATTATATTTGTAATTTGTAAAGGTTTCCATGGTCACAGATACAACAAATATTTTAGGTTTCCAATAATTATAATCAAAATCAAAATTATCGCCATAGTTACAGCCATTTATTTTTCAGATAATGTCAAAAAAAATTTAAACTAAAATTATTATGTTTTTTAATGTCTTAATAAATCTATTTTTAGAAATCGCTTTTAAAAGTTTTGTGTCAGAAATTCATAAGAAGTAATGTTAAGTCCAATTTTGACTCCTTGCTAAAGGTCAAGTCATTGCAACCTAACAGGTGCTTGAGCACACAAGCTAGGAATTACAAGTCCATGGCCTTTAACTTTAAAACATTTTCAAGAACACATGACTCTGAATCAGTGTTAATTAATTAAATTTAACCCATAAAGCCACAGATATCCAGATTTTATAGACAAGTATGTGGTCTTTACATAGATACTGGTACTAAAATGCTGGTCATTATAGTCAGGGGATCAACAGTGACTGAGAGATTTAAAACGTCAGATGGGGATCCACAGTGACGAAGAGATTCAAAACATCAACTTACAAATCACAATGCCTCTCTTCCCCTATTTTTCCAATCCTACTAAGGCAGATTTTAGTGTTAGACAGTTACTTGGTGAAGGTTGGTGGTTTTTTCCTCAGGTACTACAGTTTTTTTCCGCCATCTAAAAGCTTACTGCCTCGATATAAGTGAAAGAACCATGACTGGGTAATACAACACCATTATTCCATTCCACTTCATGGTATATAGTTACATTGTCAGTTCAGGTGCCGAGATCAGTGCTTATTTATGGGCACTCTGGTTTCCTCCACCATCCATTAAATGATATGAGTGACAGAATCTTGACTGGGTAGTTAAACACCATAATTCCTCTCCACTTCATGGTACACAATTAGGTTGTCCATATGTGCCATTTCAGTTGTCACATGTCAGTGGTTTTCCAGGCACTCTGGTTTCCTCCACCATTGATGAACTGACTACCTGAATAAATTTAGTGAAAGAATCGATTCGGGCATAAAATACCCTTACTGCACTTACACTTCTTGTGTCATGTCATACTCTACTTCATCATATTAAGATTTAAATTAGAATATTTTAAATTATTAATGCTCTTACATTTTTCCCTGATGAAGATGTATGGCAATCTTAGTATGATAAATTTTATATATATATACATGTATTATGATGTATTACTTGACATCGCTCAGCATGACAAAAGCAGATTGCCTTGATATAAGTGAAACAACCATGACTTAGTGATACAACACCATAATTCCACTCAACTCTATGGTATATAGTTACATTGTTTTTAATCATTTGTCAGTTCAGGTGCCGAAGGTTGGTGGTTTTCTTGAGGCACTCTGGTTTCCTCCACCATGTCTATATCATTTGTCAGTTCAGGTGCCGAAGGTTGGTGGTTTTCTCCAGGCACTCTGTTTCCTCCACCTTGTCTATATCATTTGTCAGTTCAGGTGCCGAAGGTTGGTGGTTTTCTTGAGGCAATCTGGTTTCCTCCACCATGTCTATATCATTTGTCAGTTCAGGTGCCGAAGGTTGGTGGTTTTCTCCAGGCACTCTGGTTTCCTCCACCATCCATGAACTGACTACCTTGATATTAATGAAAAAATAATGACTGTAACATAAAACATGATTATTCTACTCCATTCCATGGTATATACCAGTAGTTAGATTTAGATTGTCCATATTATGTGTCAGATCTGTGGGTTTTTCCTGACACTCTGGTTTCCTCCAACATATTTTAATTGACTACCTGAATATATTTAGTGAAAGAATTGACGGAGCATAAAATACCCTTACTGCATTCTTTTTTATGTCATACTCTACTGCATCATATTAAAATTTAAATTAGAAAATTTAACTTATTAATGTTCTTCAAATTTCTCTGATGTAGTTCTATGGCAATCTTAGTGTGACAAATTCTATACATGTATCACGATGAATTACGTGACATCGCTCAGCATGACAAATTACAATTTTTTTTACCTTGTAATGCAACCAATTACATGAAATGAAATCAAATAAATTTTTTCTTGTTCCCGGCAGATTGGTTATTTTCAAGTACATTTGCACCTTAACACAAAGTGCATGTGTACCTTAAAACCACCATTTATTGCCACCATTAGTTAGTTCAGTCAGAAATTGACGCTGTAAAAGGGTTTGGCGATAAATTAAGGGAGAATTATAAAGAAACACATAAAAAATAGACTGAAATTTCAAAATACTGTGGCAATATTGATTGAATGGGGTTTTATGTCCTATTCAAGATTATTTCACTTATATTGGGACATCACCAGCTATAGGTGAAGTGGTAAAAGTTTTTAGCTTTGAATTATGCTCAAAGCAATTTACAGGGAGGGTTCTTTAATTTTAAAAAAAGTATGTTCTCTTCAAAAGGACCCAATGAATTTTATTTTCTAAACGCTGGGTTCTTGGCAAAACAAACAGTCACTTCCATTATTTTTCAAGTTTTGGTGAGACCCTAAAAAGGGTAACATAAGATGATACAAGCACTATACCAAATGAGCTAACAAAATGACCCTGATATTCCAGGAGGCAAAGTTGTGGGCATTATAATGTGGTTTGACTGTACATGTTTTCAGCTGTAACACGCTGACAAACAAAAAACATATACAGTTAAGCTAGAAAAACAACTCTTGTTTTGAAAGTACTGATTTTAATTTAAAAATGTTAACAAATGTAGACAGTTAACTGATAGTCGTTAATTTGTCCGTGGTAGCTACAGATATAGTTTTATCTTCTAAAATTAAAAATTAAAAAAAAATATTTATGTTATAATATTCTATAAAAGTTTCTTAAGTGTCCACCCTATTTTAAACACAGTGCATTATTTAAACAGTAATAGGTTTATATTGATAAAAGGAGACGAAACACTTATATTTTATAAGATTTGATAAATTGATTTGAGATGGAGGGGAACCTGAATATGTGTTTTGAGTTTATCAGTTAATTAAGCTTGACATTAACTACTTAAAATTACAAAAATACACGGTTGCCATGACAACACAACAAGTTGCTATTACATGTGTTCCATTGACTTGATTTTTAGTAGGTTTTTTCATTGTAGATAATTAGGTTACACATAGTTATTGATAATTATATTAATTGATATCATCTGACACTAACCAGATTTTCTCATCTGCGGCAGGCTTCTTGTTGTTGCACGTAACTTCTGTTTATTGTTGGATCATCATCGATCAACCAGTAACAGGTATTAGATCTATAATCTATTTCAGCATTTACAGTGTTAAAGTTGTAAATTTTTTTTAATGAAAATCGTTTTTCTGTTATCTGCTTGTCATCAAACATGACATTTACAAATGCTATAGTAAGAAAATATCAGCAAACAACATTGACCTGCCAATTTGACCTTTAATAAGAATATTCATATATGATGATCCAACTAATACATGGGTAGTGTTAGGATTCGCAGTTGATACATAAACAATACATGTTTCCCATGATGAAGACAAAATAAACCCATGTATCCCCCTATACTTAAATGAACTGATCCATAATAAATATTTAAGTTAAAGGTCAAGTGGACAGGTCAATGTTGTTTTCCTATAACTTTTTTATACACATGTTTACATTATGACTGTGATCAAAGTGCCTCTCACTGCCTAGGGTTTCCGATTCCGTCAGATCCTAGTATGACGAAGTTTGCTAGGTCACTTGTTCCAGATCAGTGGTTTTCCTAGGGGGATGGGTGTCATCGGGGAGTGTTACTCCAGTATCCCCCATCATCTAGGTACTAACAGCCTGTTTGTGGTGGATTATGTTTTTTTAGCAAGGAGATATAAGAATGGGGTTGAGTGGAATAATGAAGTCTTGCGCTTTTTCACATATACCAAGACATAGAACTGACCCTCAGCAAGTGAATTGACAAACTTTTTTTCAAACTAGGCTCTGTACTGAGAGAATGGAACATAGGCATTGTGGACCATAAGGACACACTTTAGACCAGCAGCCAAAGACTCTTGAAGAACACACTTTAGACCAGCAGCCAAAGACTCTTGAAGAACACACTTTAGACCAGCAGCCAAAGACTCTTGAAGAACACACTTTAGACCAGCAGCCAAAGACTCTTGAAGAACACACTTTAGACCAGCAGCCAAAGACTCTTGAAGAACACACTTTAGACCAGCAGCCAAAGACTCTTGAAGAACACACTTTAGACCAGCAGCCAAAGACTCTTGAAGAACACACTTTAGACCAGCAGCCAAAGACTCTTGAAGAACACACTTTAGACCAGCAGCCAAAGACTCTCGAAGAACACACTTTAGACCAGCACAAAGACTCTTGAAGAACACACTTTAGACCAGCAGCCAAAGACTCTTGAAGAACACACTTTAGACCAGCAGCCAAAGACTCTTGAAGAACACCCCTCCCCCCCCTCACACACACACATACACACACTGAAAAAATACTATAGAATAGATAACAATCATGGAGTCACTGTAAACTGACAATTTTTTTCGTCAGTTAATTTTCGGGGAAAATAATATCAGCCTGCTGATTTATAGCAGCAGGAATGGATTTTTTCAAACTTAATTCACATGGAGAACATAAAAACAGTATTAAAGAGGATTAAAGTAGCATTTGGAACATTTAACACTTGACAAGATATATAAACATTACAAAGATCTCTGATATAATGAGTATACTTAACAGCCGTGGTGTTGACATTATAATATCTATAGTCAGAACTTATAAATGGTATAATGAAAAATATTGACTGCCTTCATGTAAATAATTTGTGGCAATCTTTGTTGGAACTGTACATTTTTTTATGAAACTAAATACATATGTTATAGGCTTCCGTTGATTTTTAAAATGACACCTTAAATTCCTAAATATCCCATTTATTTACAGAATTTTTTAAGATTTAAAATATGCTAAATTTAAGTTCAGGAAAATCTTACTTAAGGAATGATTGTGAAACTGGGGTCTGTACTCTTGACTTGGACTTGCTATAAACTTTTATACATGTACCTTGGTTCCCCCATATTCTGCTGGATATGATTCAGTTACAATCATCACTGGTAAATGATAATGATATATTTTCTATACTGTCCAAATTAAAAAGTCCAAGTACAGAGTCCAATTCCAGAATCTAAGTCTAAATTCCAATCCAGATTTTACATTATATTTTCAGATAAGTAAACATTACTTCACACATAAATGTATCAATTACAAATGGGCTAAAACAAAATTTGTTACAAAGAGAATCCATTGCATCATGATTGTATCTGTGATAATTTCTGGGCAGTTTTATTTTTAGTAACTGTAACCATGTGAAGTATATGATGATATAATATAATTATCTAAGTTTCCACAAATTTAAAAATTATTAGGAGGCAAATTTTCAACATTTTTGAAAGTATAGTCATATTCAAAGTATTTCTTCACAAATTTCTTAAAATAGGCTACTTTTTAGAAAGAGTTTCTCAGTCAACAGCGATTTATGATTCAAGTAATGAATATATAGTATCTATTATCTACTGGAAACATGTTTAATTTTGTGTGTATTTGTTTTCAGGGTATAGGCAGTTTAGAGATATCTGCTTAGTGAAAATTTCACGTTTTTGAAATGTGCATTATAACACAATATGCATAATATAATTTTAGCTTAGTATAAATTTTCACCCAAAACAAATGACCACAGAATAAGCGAAAATTAGTACATCACGGAAATAAATAGGTTTACAATATACTGTTATTAGTGCTTGCAGTGTACTAATTTTTGCAATTTTTGAGTTAACACAGTAGCACTTATGTAAACAACAACCAAATGAAATATGGTCATATTGTTCAGGGTAATCCATAAGATTAAGGCTAATTTTAATTTTAGCAGTGTACTAATTTTAATTTTTTTTTTTACGATAATCCAGCAGTGCTTATTTAAATCTACCATAAATTTTATATGGTTGTAGTGTCAGTGTGTAGTGTACAAGGCAACAGTTGCTACCCATTTTCAAGTCTTGGTCAAACCCAGTTGATGTTCGAACCCAGGAACCCCCACATATGAAACCAGCAATCTACAAACT
The DNA here is from genome assembly GCA_021292105.1 of Anadara kagoshimensis. Taxonomy (NCBI): domain Eukaryota; kingdom Metazoa; phylum Mollusca; class Bivalvia; order Arcoida; family Arcidae; genus Anadara; species Anadara kagoshimensis. The sequence continues at coordinate 23,711,926 of CM037860.1, read as the reverse complement.
ATGGTGTGATAATTTTTTGCATTTTCAAGTCTTGGTCAAACCGAGCCAAACTCACACATATGAAGCGAGCAATCTACCAACTGAGTTATATATATATATATATATATATATATATATATATATATATTATATATTATATACAATGGTGGTAGTTATTATAGAAGAGTTGAGTGATGGTGTTTAACGTCTCAGTCAAGAATATTTCACTTATATTGCCAGCTATAGGCAAAGGTGCAGACATTTTGCCTGTGTGTTGCACTTGTGGCATTATACAGCAGAGTTCTTTACCGTGCTAAGCCCACCTTGACACGGGACCTTGTTTATTTTAAGTTCTTGCACCCAAAAGAACTGACTTTTATTTCATACTGCCCAATGCTTGGCAAAAGAATAGTCACTACCCACTTTCAAGTCTTGGGTCAGACCAGGCCGAGATTCAAACACACAAACTCACACATCTACCGACTGAGCTATATATAAATACATGTATATACAACAGTGGTAGTTATTATACATGTAGAAGATAACGTAACTTTGGATACGGAAAGTTGATCTATACTAGAGGTGAAGATAATTAAAACCTAATCAGAAACCTAATTAGTTAATTACCTATAGGTAATGCAAGCCAAAATAAATAAAACGACTACATACATTCACATCAGGCATGCACAACTTACAGTTTTTGTTAATAGCTTAAACAAAAGACCTGGCATTTATGAAAATATTCTTTGCATCCACTTGTACAATTCACTTGTACAAAAATAATAAATATAAACATTCTGGCATCAAAACGACAAGAAAGTAAATAAAACATTAAAACATCTCTAGGAGATAAGGTTACGTTTTATGTGTTATGTTAAGCTTGTAGGGACATGTGTGAACAAATGCCAAATACACTGCAATTAAACATGTTATGTTGAGTAATGGTGTTTAATGTCCTAGTCAAGAATATTTCACTTATATCAGGATGTCACCAGCTATAGACGAAGATGCAGAAATTTTGACTGTGAATTGTTTTGATGGCATTATACAGCTATGATCTTTATGGTTCCATGACTACCGTGACATGAGACCTCATTTATTTTAATTTCCATGTGAAAGAACAAAATTGTGTCTGCCTCTTTTCCTGAAATTTTTTTAAAAGATCTTTACCAAAACTTCACCTGAATAATCTTTTGGTAGGGTAGATGTACCTTTTGCTGGTCCTATGTTGACCCATGCACATGGTGGGAATACATTGATTTCCCAGTTGGTGTTTGTTTAAAGGACATGTTTAAAATGGCACATCCCAATTCAGTAATAACTTGTTTCTATCGCTATGGAAACATTTTGTATATATCAGTTAATGGAGTGCATTATTGGAGATCTTGTTGTTATAGAACAAGGAGATGATATAATGTACAAAAAATAGTCTGCCATGAATGACATCATATCTATACGAATCCTGTCATATTTAGCAGCATGTCACATTTATCATTATCACTGTAATCAGAAAAAATGTCATTGTCTGCACAAGTGCATTTACGATTGAAGCACATAAATTCATACTCAATAATTCATATTGCTAAAAGGATGAAAATGTTAAATTTGAAATACTATGTATGAATCAGAAAATGTCTGTGAAAAAAGAGACATTTGACTTTATTTAAATGTTTGTTAACAACCAGCGCAAGTTAGTCGCTTTCCTTGGACTTCATTGGTGTCCAGTAATTTGATGAGGTTCCAGCACATGTAGTTTGCAGTCATATGAATCCATGGCATAAAGAACAATTGGAAAGCTTATAATTACCAAAAACTTACAATTTCACTCTGACAAAAATAAAAACAAACAGAATACTCTCATATAAATAAAAAATTTCTGTAATATCGGGATAACCACCATGATCTAGTAATGTGCAATGTTTAAATCTGCCAATGTGGACCAGATTGCAGGCAATATATTTATTTTAAGTGATAAAAGCAATCCATTAAATTTAAGAACCAAAGTACATGTGGTACTGGTATTTACTAACATGCACATTATAATGTGTTCACTAAGATCTTTTACATAAAATTGCTAGAAGATAGAAGCTGTAAAAAGAATTATATCCATAATCCTTTATAATGTTTTACGTGAAATTTATGAACTCAAAATCAGGCCTTAAGTGTATAATAAAATACAAAAAGGGAAAAATTGTAAAAAAACAAAAACCATAAAAACATCTTGTACAAAAAAATATATAAAAAGGGTATAATATAAAAAATATAAAAATTGTAAAAATGAAAACCATAAAAACATCTTGTACAAAAAATATATAAAAACTGTAATATAAAAAAATATAAAAATTGTAAAAATTAAAATCATATATAAAAACATCTTGTACAAAAAATATAAAAAGACTGTAACATAAAAAAAATATAAAAATTGTAAAAATTAAAATCATATATAAAAACATCTTGTACAAATAATATAAAAAGACTGTAATATAAAAAAATATATAAAAAATTGTAAAAATTAAAGTCATAAAAACATCTTGTACAAAAATATAAAGAAAACTATAATATAAAAAAATATAAAAATTGTAAAAATTAAAATCATATATAAAAACATCTTGTACAAAAAATATAAAAAGACTGTAATATAAAAAAAATACAAAAATTGTAAAAATGAAAACCATAAAAACATCTTGTACAAAAAAATATAAAAAAACTGTACTATAAAAAAATATAAAAATTGTAAAAATTAAAATCATAAAAACATCTTGTATAAAAAATTATAAATAGAATATATACCATAATGTATAAAATATAAGTAGAATCTATAAAAGATAAAACATAATATTTCTGTAAATTTTGATAGCACTTCCAAATGTCACACTCTATATAGATAAAATGCTTCATTTTGTTGTGTGTTTTTATGGCATATACAAAATATTGAATTTTAAATTAAACCAGTCATTCTGAATCTTTGATATTTGTGTTTTAAAATGGTTTTAATTGGTATACTTGATTAATTTTTAATGACATTACTTTAGAAATGGCAACACTTGCACTATTTCTGTTTTGTATAAAACTGACATTTATTTATCTTAAGGACACATGGTGTTAATTTTGCGTTTAAACCCTGTTTTCTGTAGATGTGCCATTTTTTGTGTTAGATGTAACATGGGTTTGAACGATGATTGAGAATGTTCCAAGCCTATCTACCTACCTACCTATCCTCTTCTCCTCCAGGTGGAGCATAAGGTCAATACAAGATTTCGCCATTCAGATCTGTTCGTCTCAGTCTCTCCCCAAGTCATCTGCAGATCTTTCAGTTCACCTTCCACAGTCCGTTCCAAGCCAGAGACCATTATTCAAACCCATGTTATATTTGATTGGTTTGATACCATATTTCTTTATGGTCTGCACATTGACCGACAGGCCACTTGTAGACGTTGAACTCAAGCAATCATCATCACCACATTTCTGTCAGCAACATAATGGTTATATTTTTAGTAATTTGAACTCCATCTCATTAAAATGTTGATATATAACACAGGACATTATTTAAAAAGAAATTAGAAAAAAGAATTATTTTTGTAACCAATTTCATGAAATAATGACAAGAAGCTAACATTTAATTTTATTGGCCTTATGTAAAACAAATTGTTCTGTTTTGTGCAATAAAGTTTAATCAACACATTTTCTATATAAAATAAATGATGAACATATGTGACATAAATAAAAAAAAATAGTGATATATATATATATATATATATATATATATATATATATATATATATATTTATAACATTTTTGTATAAAGTAAATTTACCTGTTTACTTGTTTGTTGAAACTAAGGTCTCTTTTGTCTGTTTCATCTTTTTGTCTCAATCTTGTGGTCTGATGTTTCTCTTCAGCCATTGAAATGTGTTCAGATGGGGATGCATTCTACATGGATTATTAATACTTTGTGTTTTTAATTGATAAAATTAAATATAAAAATATCTCCAAGTGCCATGGTGACCAAGTGTCTTTTAGCGTGCACTTACAGAATACAGTGCCTCACCAGTCTAGGTTTGAAGCCCACTCACCTCAAACATTTATTAGTGTGAAGAATTGTATCAGTTCATTTGCCAAAGGTCAGTGTTTTTTCTTAACACTTCTGTTTTCTCCACCATGCTGGGACTGACCATGTTGATACGAGTAAAAGAATCTTGACTGGGACATAATACTCCATTAATTGAACTTCCCTCCACTCTTTATTTAGATCAAACTAAAATTCATGTAAACGTTTTGATGTTTTTAATACCCTTGCTTCAAAGAAGAGAGGAGTATACCAGTTTGTCTCTGTCATTCTGTCTGTCTGTCTGTCTGTCTGTCTGTCTGTCCATTCAAAACAAAAAATTTCTGTAACAGATTTCTCAGCAACTACAAAATACAGACACTTGAAATTTTGTATTTATGTTCAGTATTAGGTCCCATTCCACAAGTAATGATTTCAAGTCTGTCGGACATCTATTAAGTACTTTTTGTCTTACTGTGGGGGTTTCAAATCTGTCAGACATTCAGACATCTATTTTCTGTTTAACTGCGGGGATATACTAAGTTAGCAGAAACAAACAGATTTTATAATATTTATAATATTTCAATCTATGTGTATATTTCAGAAAGCATGTTTAGTTGTAATTTGGTTTTCAATGATTACATCATACTAATTGACATCATATCATAACCATAGAAACGCTTTTTATCTTTAAAATTGTTTCCTGTTTAGATAATGACATAAATCATTTACAAACCTTGTGTTTACTTCCATTGACTTTTTTTTTACTTTTTTTTTTTTCTTCTTTCTTTTTTTTTGTCATTGTGACATTATGAAATATAGATGCATGTATTGTATAGCTGTTGGTTCATTAACAAAATGCTTTAGTGGATTGGATCGGTAACAAAATGCTTTATCAGTCCTATGGAGATTTATGTAATAAGAAATTCATATATTTTTTATAACAGTGAGTTTGAGCATTCCGAATCTCAGTAGAATGTAATCGCCAAATGTCTGTGTCATAGGAATTATGCTTCTCTTTCATCATTTTAAGTGGAAATCTATGGTTTATGTATGATGTACTGAACAAAGTACCACTGATCTGAAATTTTGTTGATGGTCCTAGTATCACAATTGTTTCTTTTAGCTAAGTTTTCCTTAACTTAAACCTGGCAAAACTTCAAATGTTAATAATTTTGTTAAGTTTTTAAGATGTTCAGGAATTTGAGGTGTCATTTTTTAAGATTGCTTCTTGATACAAACATTTGTATTTAATTTTGACAAAAATTCCCATCAGTAGTACTAAAAAAAGAAATTATCAAAATTTGTTAAATCATCTTAGTTAATGAATGATTATGAATCTGGGAGGTAGTTCATTGTATTAACTTGCATATTTTTGGAGTAAATACATGCCAATATATGATCAATGCACTAATACCCATTAAAATTTTAAGGAGATTTTTATGTTAAAAAAAATTTAAAAAAAAACTACTGGTCAAAACTGAAAACAATATTTCTATCACGTTTTTCGTTTAATTTTTGTGATAATCTTCCTAATAAAAGATTATCTCCCTTTAATGAAATATTAACTCCCTTTATGAAAGATTATGTCCCTTGAATGAATAGTTATCTCCCTTGTGATGTTTGATAATCTTCCCTGAGAGATATAGTTATCTTCCTTTGGGATTTACCATAATTGTACAAAGAGAAGGCCAAACTTGTTAAATATGTTTTGCTGCATAAAAAACTAATATGACCACTAATGATAATGCTTTCCTAATTATAGCATAGCCTCCAGTTATTACATTTATAATAATGATTGTTTCAGTAAAATGTTTTTGATATTTTCATAAATAATACTTTTTATTACTCTATTTCCCCCACAGATCAGGAAATTGCCTAAATAAATGTACAAATATTTATATGCTATAAAATATAAGTTTTTTATAATTACAAATAATTACACATAATTATAAACAATGATGTTAATATGTAAACTTCAAACAGTTATAAAGCCAGTAATTATTATAATTTTAGGTTCAGTCAGACTGTCAGATTCTCAAACAACATAGGCCATTTTTTGGCTTTAGAAAATATTATAACTGGCTGACTCTAGAATGATATTGCAATCGGTAAATGTCATAATGGAAATTTTCAGCAAACTTCAAAAGTAACCATGGAACAGTTCAGCTTCAGTCATGTGTGATGGGGCTTGTCGCTGTACAGCATGATCAACATCCCTTAACGTTAATGATTAAGGTTTTGGGAAATGTTAAGACAGCAAATTCCAAGAATAATGTTGTTTTATTGTAAAAATTGCGAATTGATACGATTCCATATCCAACGAAAATAATATTGCCACATAAATTTTAGGGGGTATCACATGATACAGAGGTGAAGCCCATTGTTTTTCCTTTACAAACAAGGGCCTTTGTTGGCTGAGTGGTCTAAAGCACACACTTACAAATCACAGTGCCTGTAACTGCCAGTGTTTGAATCCCACTCTGGCAAATCCTAATGTGATAAAGATTGTCAGTTTACATGCTAAAGGTTGGTGGTTTTCTTCAGACACTCCAGTTTCCTCCACTATTTCAGAACTGCCCTCTTAGGTATCAATGAAATAACCTTGACTGAGTGTAAATATTACTTTTACTCCAATTCGTTACAGAAAATGTAGATCAACATCTCGAGGACATTTTGTGAAATGTTTAGGATTCTCAAATGAAAAAGATTGACTAGCTTGGCAGTTACTTTAAACAGATTTTGATTTTTGAACTTTCACTAGTTTTTTGGAACATTTTCATCGTCTGATATTTTCTCTTTTTTTATTCATTGGCAAACAACATGAAGCTTATAGCTTTTGGGAATTTAAAATTCTCAAAGCTTATTACGATAATCTAGTCAGAATTTCTTGTTAATTTAGAAAAATAAATAAATAACAAGGGCTATATAAAGCTTTAGAGATTAATATCTAACTGACTAGATTATTAAACGATGAAATAACATAGTTGTCGCTACAAAATTTATTGAAATTGAAATAGCTTGGCTACATAACTTTTTTGCAGCTTCATGATTTTACAATTGACTGGTTTTGATTTAGTGATAATACCAAATTTGGTCAAGATTGAAATTGACTTGCTATTGTGGCAAGATTGAAATTGACTTGTTATTGGGTCAAAATTGAAATTGACTTGCTATTGGATTTTTTTTTTACAACCTCACTAAGCTATCATAGGAGAAATTACCTAGCTATCACATTGTTTACAGCCTCAGGAAATTTACAACTAGCTGAGTTTATTGCAGATTGATTTTTTGGTCAAGAAACATTTAACCTATGTAATTTAATAGTGTTCAGTATTTTAGCTTGGATACCATGTATTTATTGTAACCCTGTAGCATTTAGTTACATCGGTATAACTGGGGATTAATATTCCATGGAAACTAAAATATGGACAGGTTAATATATCAAAGCCTGACCAAAATGAATTACTATAGTTACTGTAAGGTAATATATCTTGCAGCAAGACAGGGAGAAAAGAAGATGTTGAATAGAGTGGATTAATGTTGTTTTACACTCCAGTCAAGAAGATTCTTTCACTTATGTCAAGGTGATTAGTTCTTGGATGGTGGAGGAAACCAGAGTGTCCAGATAAATCCACTTACCTCTAGCAAGCAAACTTAATAACTCTAGGATCTGCCAGATTTTGAATCAAACCTAGGCGATGAGAAGCGAGAAGAGGATATCATGCATAACCATGCCCTTTAGATCCTCTGTAACAGGAAAAAAAGGACAGATATAGTCTCACATATACCAAAGTGAACCTTGATTTACAAGTTCGTTGTCCGAACTGTAGTGACCCTTTAACTCGATCCAATTAAGGTTCATTTATCTAGTCTCCAACCCCCTTAACCCCTTACTCCTACACTGACAAGCAATTTACTGCTGATCTGTAAATCTGATTTCTGTATGTAATCAATTTCATGATATAAACAATGAAAGAAATGAACATTGTTATTCATTTGTAAATAAAGGCAAACAACATTGACCTGTCTGCTTGACCATTTATTAGGGATATTCATATATGATGAATCCAAAACATAGGTTAGAATTTGTAGTTTATACATAAACAATGCATGTGTCTCCCATGACACCTGTGTTACTTATACATAAATGTACTGGTCCATGTTAAATATTCGAATTAAAGGTCAAGCTGACAGGTCAATGTTGTTTGGCTATATATATACAATTTTCCATAAGTTTCAATTATTTGATCACCTGTGATTATTTTAATTTATTTTGCTAGGTAAATGTTTTTTAATGTCTCTAAATTGCAGATTATTTGTAGATTTCCCAAATCCATCATCAAGCATCAGATCTCCCTGTCATCTCATATTGGTTGATTGAAATTTAAATCTAGATGATGGAAATTGAAGATTGTTGGTAGAAAATCAGTTTTGGGGAATTAAGTCAGCATAATCGTTACAAGTACATTAGCAATGTTATTGAATATATTTATCCCAAGATTTACATTTATACATATCTAACAATTTACAGATTTTCCGATTTTCTGCACATGTATTGTTATGAGTAGTAATGTATCTCGGTATAAGAATGAAAGTATGAGTATTTAATGTAGGTTAATCTCTAGAAATATACAAGGTTTTGCATTAACAATAGCAACCTTGGTTTTGTTGGATCGTTAAGCTCTATGGTTTGTTTGATAACTCTCTCTCTCTCTCTCTCTCTCTCTCTCTCTCTCTCTCTCTCTCTCTCTCTCCCAACCATTACAATTATTGGATAATATCTAATTGACAAGTAGTTGATAAATTTATTTATCAATGTTGCATGCTTGTACTTTCTTTCTTTCTCTCTCTCTCAATATCTGCAATGTATCTCTCTCTCTCTCAATATCTTCAATGTCTCTCTCTCTCTCTCTCTCTCTCTCAATATCTGCAATGTAGATATTACTGGTGTCTTACTGGTCATTTGAAAGTCTTAAAATTGTTTTGACTTATAATTTTGTTTTGACTAATCTGATTTTATCATGATATAGTTCTGGATTTAAAAAAGAAAATTTATTATTTGTTAATGAGTTGCAACTCAGAGTCATTTTAAGCTCTAACAACACTTAAGTTGGTCTAAAGTGCTGCTAACTCACTATGAATCTCACTCAGAAGAAATCATAGTGCCAGAAAATTTTACAGTTTGCTAGCTGAGGGTTTTTTGTGGGGGTTTTCTGGACACTCTGATTTCCTCCACCATTTCAGAACTGACCACTTCAATATAAGTGAAAGAATCTTAGCTTGACATAAAACACTTACTCAACTCAAGTATTATCGATATCTAATCACTTATGGATAAAAATTATATAACACAGAAAAAAATACAAAATACCCCATTTATTTACTTATTCACATTACGGCATCAGTATTACATGGTTACATTATTATATGGTTGATGTGGTGATCACTAATCATGCTAAATCTTATATCAGGTTCCTAAAGAATTAATTTTACATTAAATTAATGTCTTTTATGTGTAAAGTGGTGTGTGCAAAGATCAATATGGAATGTGACACATGATCTGATTAGCCATTTTTTGTTTTGGTTTTTTTTTTAGAAAATCTTTGTGATAATTTTATGTGTATTATGTAAAAACATTATATGTTGTAGTGATAAATGATAAAATAACAGGCCAATTTATAGTGAACAAGAAACATTCTCATTCCTATTAACAAGAAAAGAAACTTTCATGAATTCATTTTTTTTCTATAGTTAGGTGCCAAATGCACCAATTTCATGGAATTTCTATTTTTATTAATACAGTTTAAAAATAATGTTAGTTAGCTCTGATGGTATTTAAAATGAAGTTGGCAGTGATTTCATGAAAACATCAATAAAAATATTTTTGTGAAATTAAGACAGAGTAATAGTATAATATACCAAGCAGCTTGATAATCTAATAACACAACAAGAGTTACCTCCCTTACAAAACAATAAAGCAGAAAATAAAAAGAAAACAAAAGAATTGTAAAACATGGTATGCAGCACTTGACTTTTATCCACAACAGCTGCAGTTACTTTAATTTAAAATCAATGAAACTGATTTGTATCTGAAAGGTCAAGTTACATCTGTCGGTAAATTATCCAAGAAGGAATTAAGTTTTGAAGTAAAAGTGCATGGTTATAAAAAGATATTCCAGTGTAGTTCATGTTAGGTTTAGATCCATATTGCATATGTGCACACAATGTAATAACAGCTTATGTAATCTCTTGTTATAAACAGAACATGTAAAGTGATAATGGCTTAGTGTATTTTAATGCTGGGTTTTTTTATTTCCCTGTTTAATATCATTTTGTTAACGGCTAAATTGGTATTGTACAGTGTAACTGTAAACAAGAATGGACATTTATATTTAATCTTACACATTTGATACACTATAAATCCAATTATCCCCAATCATAATTTCAGTAAGTGGAAGGTCGGGGTTTGAACCTGGATCAGGTCTGACCAAGACTTGAAAGTAGGTAGTAACTTATATTTTGCCAAGTACTTGGCATTTAGAAAAGAAAGCCATAGGGTTTTTTGGAAGTGACCTTAAAAACTGATATGATGTGGCATGTTAAAGCATTGCCCTGAACACACTCAAATGGATATAAGTGTCTGCTATTCCACTTATAGCTAGTGATGTCTTGATATAAGTGAAATATTCTTGATTTGAATGTAAAACCAATCAATCAATTAATCACTTTATAACCTAGGTTAGATTAAGTTTGTTAGCACTAGAACACACCTAACAAAAAAAGACAATCCCATCTGACCGACAACCTGTATACAATTATGGTAAACAAATTTGGCCATTGTCTGGTTCATTGTATTTAAACTTTGATTAAAGTATTTCGTCATGTTTATTATGAAGTATTAAGCTGATTATTGTGGCCAGTTCATAATATCAATCAGTAAGGCTTTTTGCCAAAGAAAGAAAAAAACATTAATGTTCATAAATCAGTCAATTCAAGTTACATTTCAATATTCAGCATGTGATTAAGTGGTATTTTGAGACTGATAATTTTTTCCTTTTAAATTAGAACCTAAAATAATTTTTAATTGCTTGGTAATTTAGAGGAGTATTTCAGGCAATGGATTGGTAATTTAGATGTGTATTTGAGCTTATTTTTAATTCGTTGGTAATTTTGTTGTGTTTTTAAAGTAATTTTTTAATTGCTCAGTAATTTCAAGGTGTATTTGAGGTAATGTTTAATTGCTCAGTAATTTCAAGGTGTATTTGAGGTAATGTTTAATTGCTCAGTAATTTCAAGGTGTATTTGAGGTAATGTTTAATTGCTCAGTAATTTCAAGGTGTATTTGAGGTAATGTTTAATTGCTCAGTAATTTCAAGGTGTATTTGAGGTAATGTTTAATTGCTCAGTAATTTCAAGGTGTATTTGAGGTAATGTTTAATTGCTCAGTAATTTCAAGGTGTATTTGAGGTAATGTTTAATTGCTCTGTAATTTCAAGGTGTATTTGAGGTAATGTTTAATTGCTCTGTAATTTCAAGGTGTATTTGAGGTAATGTTTAATTGCTCTGTAATTTCGGGGTGTATCCGAGGCGATTGTTTTGTATATTGATTTATAGTTTCATCAGTTATTGATTCTGATGGTGTAACACATTATATGACGACGGAGTGTCAATATACGATTATAGTGATAGACAACACGGTGACCAACCCAATCAGATCTGAGTGACAGAGGAACAAACTTTCACAGTTGTGTTAAACGATATTACACAAGTTTTATATTGACTTATAATTATCATATAACTGATTTTCGACTTACTTAGTCGTTAGACTAAAGTAATACTTAACATTATACTGGTGTAGAGTATTTATTATAGAAGATTTAACCAGTGCCATTCAAGTACGGCAGGGCTTAAATAAAAAATCACTCAAGCATTCCGACGAGTCTTGATTTGGATATTGTTACACATTCAGGATATTGTTTAAGGTATGTACTATTTATTTGACGATTTTTTACTAATAGGAATATTTCATGTTTTTATTTTTAAAAAAATTAAGATAGTTTATTCCATATTTAAAAAGATACAAAACAAGTGTATGTGTTAATATGTAGCATATATATTATACGTATCACCCTCATCTTTAAGAATTTGTTCAGCAAAAATATAAATAGATAAATATATATATATAACTTCAAGTTCATGTACCTTCTTGTATTAAAAAAATATTAAAAATTTGTCATTGTTTTATTAAGAAGATAGACATAATCATAGACAAATAAATATCCTTTTTTTTTAATTATTTTTTTTAGTTTCAAAATATGTCATTAAACTTGCATTAAAATACATGTATATTTTAAAGATTTTATAAAAATGTAGCTACTGTTTGTCGGGAAATATTTTTAGACTAGATACACACACATGTATATATATATATATATACTAGTATATACATATCTATACCGAGTTATATAACTTATTAATGCCTCGGATTCACTCTATTTATCATTCAGTCGTTTAACACCTGTGTCCAGGTATAACATTCTTAAAAAAATATTTTCATCTTTTGTATATGTAATATTATTGTCAATTGAATTTATCAAACATCAAACTAAGAATTCCCTACTACTCAAGATATCACAGCCTTCTTAATGTATTTAGTACATGATAGATACCATGTGCAGACCATGATTTAACATTAATCAAATGGTCACTCCTTCTTATAGATTTCCTGCTCAAAATTGTACAGCCAAATTAAATGTTATTGTAGCTCAATTTTCAGAGCACTTGATTTTGATGAGAGTTGGGTTACTTCATTTTTGACTCTCCTGAGTTGGCTAACCAATGTGTCACAGGGTTCCCCTGCGTTGGCTAACCAATGTGTCACTAGGTTCCCCTGAGTTGGCTAACCAATGTATCACAGGGTTCCCCTGAGTTGGCTAACCAATGTATCACAGGGTTCCCCTGCGTTGGCTAACCAATGTGTCACAGGGTTCCCCTGAGTTGGCTAACCAATGTATCACAGGGTTCCCCTGAGTTGGCTGACCAGTTTCACAGGGTTCATTGTTTTATTTAGTTGATAGACATAATCATAGACAAATAAGTAGCTTTTTAAAATATTTTTTTAGTTTCATTCAACTTGCATTAAAATACATGTATATTTTAAAGATTTTATAAAAATGTAGCTACTGTTTGTCGGGGAATATTTTTAGACTAGATACACACACACATGTATATATATATATATACTAGTATATACATATCTATACCGAGTTATATAACTTATTAGTGCCTCGGATTCACTCTATTTATCATTCAGTGGTTTAACACCTGTGTCCAGGTATAACATTCTTAAAAAAATATTTTCATCTTTTGTATATGTAATATTATTGTCAATTGAATTTATCAAACATCAAACTAAGAATTCCCTACTACTCAAGATATCACAGTCTTCTTAATGTATTTAGTACATGATAGATACCATGTGCAAACCATGATTTAACATTAATCAAATGGTCACTCCTTCTTATAGATTTCCTGCTCAAAATTGTACAGCCAAATTAAATGTTATTGTAGCTCAATTTTCAGAGCACTTGATTTTGATGAGAGTTGGGTTACTTCATTTTTGACTCTCCTGAGTTGGCTAACCAATGTGTCACAGGGTTCCCCTGCGTTGGCTAACCAATGTGTCACAGGGTTCCCCTGAGTTGGCTAACCAATGTATCACAGGGTTCCCCTGAGTTGGCTAACCAATGTGTCACAGGGTTCCCCTGAGTTGGCTGACCAATGTGTCACAGGGTTCCCCTGAGTTGGCTAACCAATGTGTCACAGGGTTCCCCTGAGTTGGCTGACCAATGTGTCACAGGGTTCCCCTGAGTTGGCTAACCAATGTGTCACAGGGTTCCCCTGAGTTGGCTGACCAATGTATCACAGGGTTCCCCTGAGTTGGCTGACCAATGTGTCACAGGGTTCCCCTGAGTTGGCTAACCAATGTGTCACAGGGTTCCCCTGAGTTGGCTAACCAATGTATCACAGGGTTCCCCTGAGTTGGCTGACCAATGTGTCACAGGGTTCCCCTGAGTTGGCTAACCAATGTGTCACAGGGTTCCCCTGAGTTGGCTAACCAATGTATCACAGGGTTCCCCTGAGTTGGCTGACCAATGTGTCACAGGGTTCCCCTGAGTTGGCTAACCAATGTATCACAGGGTTCCCCTGAGTTGGCTGACCAATGTGTCACAGGATTCCCCTGAGTTGGCTAACCAATGTGTCACAGGGTTCCCCTGAGTTGGCTGACCAATGTATCACAGGGTTCCCCTGAGTTGGCTGACCAATGTGTCACAGGGTTCCCCTGAGTTGGCTAACCAATGTGTCACAGGGTTCCCCTGCGTTGGCTAACCAATGTATCACAGGGTTCCCCTGAGTTGGCTAACCCATGTGTCACAGGGTTCCCCTGCGTTGGCTAACCAATGTGTCACAGGGTTCCCCTGAGTTGGCTAACCAATGTATCACAGGGTTCCCCTGAGTTGGCTAACCAATGTGTCACAGGGTTCCCCTGAGTTGGCTGACCAATGTGTCACAGGGTTCCCCTGAGTTGGCTAACCAATGTGTCACAGGGTTCCCCTGAGTTGGCTGACCAATGTGTCACAGGGTTCCCCTGAGTTGGCTAACCAATGTGTCACAGGGTTCCCCTGAGTTGGCTGACCAATGTATCACAGGGTTCCCCTGAGTTGGCTGACCAATGTGTCACAGGGTTCCCCTGAGTTGGCTAACCAATGTGTCACAGGGTTCCCCTGAGTTGGCTGACCAGTTTCACAGGGTTAAACTTGATTGTTTTGAATAAGCAGGCTGTCAAGTCTCCTATTTTTTCCTATATTTTCCTATTTTTGAATGGCCTCCTATATTTTCCTATAATTGGCATTTTTTCCTATATTTTCCTATATTTGGCCTTAAAATGCTGTGTTGTAAGTTCTTTGATTTCTGGTTATGTGCAAACTGGCCAGTTTGAGATATCTTAGAACCCATCATATTCAGCTACATTTTTATTTCAGCATTTCCCACGAGTAGCAGATTGTTTGTACCATCTAAAATATGGTTTACATGTTATGGGTGTCACTTTTGATAGGCAATGCACATATATATTGGACTTTAATAAGGCTTCCTATAGTTTTCACCTTGTCCGTCCGTCTGACCATCTGTCCATCTGTACATAGGGTACATAGACAATCAAAAATGGTTCTTTTTTATGTAAGTTTATTGATAAAAAAGGTATTACTAATAGGAGTTTACAATTTTGTAAAACGACCTGAATCTATCAACACAAAAGGTGAATTTTGTATTCAGATTAGAGTATTATATAGGTTTTTGTTAAGAATTGACATTAAAGACAACACCAGTTTTGAAGGTTTTATATCTTATTTGTGATTCAATAGTTCATATTAACATGAATTGTATATATATTTGTATACATTGCATACAAAAATACTATTTAAACTGGTGGAATTGAAGGTTTATTGTTCCTATATTTTCCTATATTTAAATTATGTATTTCCTATTTTATTTTGAAATTCCTATATAGGATTTGCGAAAAGTCACTTGACAGCCTGAATAAGACATTCCAAGTACTAGTTGAATGTTTCATCAAATGTGTGTGTGTGTTGTGTGTGTGTGTGTGTGTGTGTGTTAGAAAGAGGGATGCAACCAACTATTTCCAAAGTTTATATGCATATGCGTATTGCAAGGAGATGTGCAACCAATTGTTTCAAAAGTTTTCAAAAATGTGTATGTGTGTTTAAAAGGGGGTGCAACCAATTGTTTTCAAAGTTTAGATCTCAATGTAAAATTGAACAACATTGTTTTTAGATTATTTCATTCTGAAAAATGTCTATTGGTATACATTGCAATCACTATGCAATTACCATGGTACTTCAGATTTTTTTTCATCGTGTGTGTTAAATTAAGAAATCCTTATACAGACTCCAGATCTAAAGGTCATGGGTTGGAATCCTTACCATCTAGGGAATCCTAAATCAGACTCTAGATCTAAAGGTCATGGGTTGGAATTCTTACTGGGGCATAAATCTTAACTTTTACTTTAACATACCATTAGACCACATAATATCCATTATTTGTTATTCATACCACATAAAAATATTGATATATATTAATCAATAAAGCATAATAATTTCTTCTCCGATTATTCATTCATGACCATTGACGTCCATTGTCCAAAGATATATATATAAATATTAAAATACTCTAAGATCTTGTGGAAAATATGTACTTATTCCTAAATCCTGTTAATTACACGTTGAAGCCATCATTTAGCCAGTTAATTTCTCGTATGACAGTGTTACATAATATCAATCTATTTGCAAATAAAGTGAACTGACTTCGTCCTAATGAGAACACTGCTCTGACGAAGGTTGATGGTAAAAATATGGAGGTTAAACAAGAGTTCAAATATAGTTTAACGGACTAGGAATTAAATTAATTATTGTTTTCATAAACTGAAGAACTCCCAATATTTGAGCATGTGGACAAAACATTGTGTTACAAACAGAAGTGAATAACTCTTGATTCATTGGTTTATGGTAGAAGAAAGAGTTTATGAGATATATTTCTTAACACTTCTAATAATCTCCTCCCTCCCTCTATTTGTCAAATTGCCATTCATCCATTTCACAGTTTCAAATTAGATTATGTGTATGTCAAAGGTCATGGTCAAATCATATTATGGGCATGGCATGTCAAAGGTCATGGTCAAATCAAACATATTAAGAATGCCAAAGGTCATGGTCATCACAGTGTAGCAAAGTTGATTATTTTCAATCACTGTATAATGCAGTTAATAATAATTTCTCTATTCTCTGATATGATTCAGTGTTAATATTTGAGTATATTAAAAAATTGCAATTGACAAATCGGTACTTGTGTTAAATCAAGGTCAAGTAGGGACAGTGACATTACCAGTACTATAGAGATTGAGCCAAGTTATATGTATGAAGTTGCCAACTTGTTGACATTTATGTTCATTACATAATGGATTTCTTACATGTTAAAGGTATGTTAGTGCTTTCTTACTATAACCACTTCAAATGTTGAAATTGCATGATCTTCGGAAAAAAAATTGCAGTCAATGCTAAGTAATATCTTGATAAGTTTTTGCTTGGGCTACAGATTCACAATTATTCCTTAATTACAATTTTCCTTAACTTAAACCTGGCAAATTTTGATAATATTTTATGGTAATTTAAATAAAAAGTTAAAACAAAATTAGAATATAAATGTCAAAAACTTAGTGTGAACCTCAAAATGGCATCTGAAATTCATAAATATCTTGAAAACTAACAAAATTATTCAGATTTCAATTTTTGCCAGATTTAAAATAAGGAAAATCTTAGTTAAGAAAAGATTGAAACTAGAGCCTGGTAGTCGCACTGCAGTGTACCCACAAGCTTTCATATCCCAGTAACTAAGATTACCTCCACTATTAAAGAGCAAGTAAGTCTGTGATGTCAGTTATGTCTTTTTGTGGTATAATATTATGTATATGTGCTTTACATCACATGAATCTTGAAAGAAAATGCTCAGAGAAAGTTGCTTTTTCAAAAAGTTTTTAAGCCTATTTAACCTATTTTTGGTCAGTTTCAAAGTTTTTAATTTGCTTTATGACTGTGATTTGGACATGGATAAGTATCTTTCTTTCTGAATACAGTTAAACCTATAAAGGCCACCCAAGGGAACCAGTAAAAGTGGCCTTTCTGGGCAGGTGGCCTTTATATACAGGTTCATATAATATGAATAAAGAACAATTGGGATACAATTCTACTAGCCTTTATGAGCAGGTGACCCTTATATAGAGGTGGCCTTTAAGGCAGGTTGGACTGTATTAATAAGCCTGAGATTTATCTACATTTGTTGTATTTCTAAGATAGGATGGACCATTTGAAATTTATGCACAATACTTATGTACATGTATATCAATTGTTTGAGGTTAATAGAACATGGTTTTTATTGTATCAATGTTCAATCTGTCTATCAGCCTCATGTCTTGTTCAATCTGTGTACATAGGTTTTATGTCTTAATATTCAATCTATCGGCTACATGTCTGTGACTACCATGTGGATCCAATGTATCGGCCATCAATCAGTCTATACAATGTAGAAAGGGGTTATGGTTTGTTTTTAACTTGCAATAATCATGTCTTTACTATCCCATAGTGTGTTTAATTTTTTTTTTGAAAATCTGTTTTTCAATACAAATTGAGAAAAAAATTTGTTTATTTTTTTACTCATAAAATCTGCAATATTATGCCTGTACAATATAATATAATGTTTTTGAAAATCTGTTTTCAATACAAATTGCGAAAAGTCCTTTTTTAATTGGATTTGCCAGCGTACCATGTGATCAGTAACCCTTTAACATTTATGCTAAACATTTTGGAAACGTTTTAGTCGAAATTTCTCGGAGTAACTTTATTTTTACGACAAAAATTGAACTGAAGCTATTCCATCTCCAATGGAAATACTTATTCCGCAGAAACTTTATGGGGTATTACCTGGTACACTGGCAAACCCGATTGATGTAAATCTCAACTGACACTTTATCTGTGACATTTGCATGTTTCGTTTCTTCAACTGGATTTTATTGGAAAATGTTGGAAGTTTATTATGTTTTCCATGAAAATGTGAACATTCTTAGTACATAATGTTGCCATAATCCAATTAGGCTGCTCAGGAAATCTCAGAGGGCAAAACACAGATTTTGAGTGCTAAATTTTAGAAACAAATTGTCTGATAAATCATTGAATTCTGACTAAATTCCCTTTCAGAGGATTTACCTTCAACTTTGCACATTTTACAGATTTTAGCAAACCAATGAAGTTTTATTTAATTCTTTTCGGAGGATTTACCTTTTACACAGTTTTTAGCAAATTAAGGAATTTTTATTTAATTCCTTTTGGGGTATTTATGGTCAACTTTTGCACATTTTACACAGATTTTAGCTAATTCCATTTATAATAATTATAAATGCTAAGCAATATCAGAGGGATTTTTCAGTAAAATTATATATATATATGGTTGATAAATTTGATTTTTATTTTTTTTATTTTTTTTTTTTTGTTATTTTTTTTTATTTTATATATGATAATTTTTATTTTTTACAATAGATGAAAATACTGCTTAAGTTTCAAGCTAAAGAGAGTTAAGTTGCTTTCCTTGGAATGTTCACATTTTTCTAGGCCTAAGTTTAATTTACATGCAAGATGTAATAGGTTGAAATAAAAATTCAAAAGTTTTAGAAATTTAGAAAATTATTACCCACCACTAAAACATGAAAAAACATTATTCTAGGCCTAAATTTGATTTACATGTAAAATGTAATTATTTGGATAAAAACATAAAACTTTAAACATTAAATAAAATCCTTATCTATCACTAAAACAAGCAAACACTTTTTTCTAGGCCTAAATTTAATTACCAGTAACATGCAAAATTGTATTGCTTGGATAAAAACAAAAACTTACAAAATTAAAAAAAAAATCATTACTTACCAGTGAAACATGTAAACACATTTTTTCTGGGATTAAGTGAAATTAACGTGTAAAACATTAATTGTATGAATATTTATAACCTAGGTAAAATTGATACTGATTGCACGGTGAGATTGTTACGTAACTATAGTCATGGTTTCTTACTAATTTGTCTTTATTGCAAGAATTCCTATACATTTAGCCTGTATTGATCAAGTTTCTGTCTTATATGGCTTATGTCAAGAAATTCAATTCATTAAAATGTTGACTGTTTGCACTGAATCCTGACTTTCTGAATCTTTTTGCAATGACGTTTCTGATAAGGTTAAAAACTCTTAATTGCAATCATTTAGATGTCAACTTTTTGCACTAAATCTTGACTCTCTGAATCTCTCTGCAATGACCTTTCCAATAGGGTTAAAAATCTCTTTAATTTGTCTTGCGATGCACATGCAATCTAATTACTTCTGTCTGAACGTGATTGTGCACATGCTAATCAAGGAACCAAAGATTCTTGGAAACAGGATCAATGTGTTTACTTGATCAGAAAATTCATTTAACACCTCCAGAGCACCTAGTCTTAAATCATATGACAAGTTAATTATTACCTCTTTTTAAAGAACCTACATGTTTTGGAACAGGTTCATTGCCCGTACTTAATCAGTAAATTCAGTTAGCACCTCCAGAGCACCTAGTCTCAAATATATTACAAGTTAATTATTTCCTCCTTATTGAGTTTATTTATCTGTTTTTTCCCATCTGAATGAGCTTTTTTCTTTCTTGTTGCCCGTCTGTCTGTCTGTCTCTCTTGTTTATTACTTTACCAAGTTCTTTCTGCTGCAAAATTTGTTTTTAATACAAGTAGTTGTATATCATGTTACGATTAATACCTGCATCACCAGAGGCAAAACCTGGCTCCGGTTTCACAATCATTTCTAAACCAAGATTTTCTTTAACTTAAATCTGGCAAATTTAAAACCTTCATAATTTTGTTAATTGTTAAGATATTGAGGAATTAAGGTTTCATTTTAAAAAATATATCAAGCTAATTACATCTGCATTTAGTTTTGACAAAATATATTTGAAGTCCTAAAAAGAGCTAACCAAAATGTGCTTAATTTATGGTAAGTTGAGGAAAATTTTAGTTAAGGAATGATTGTGAAATCTGAACCAAGTCTAGTGAATGCTTAACATGTTTGTCCCTCCTTCGTTCAGTATGAATGATGCATATTTAGTGTAACCTGTTTTTCCAATGAACTTTTCGAAACATATCAGTGATCTGCACCTTCTATTTGGTGATGTTTGATTGATTTTTCCAAATACTGCTTTTGGAACTTGTGTTGAGAAATCAGTATGAATGATGCATATTTAGTGTAACCTGTTTTTCCAATGAACTTTTCGAAACATATCAGTGATCTGCACCTTCTATTTTGGTGATGTTTGATTGATTTTTCCAAATACTGCTTTTGGAACTTGTGTTGAGAAATCAGTATGAATGATGCATATTTAGTGTAACCTGTTTTTCCAATGAACTTTTGGAAATATATCAGTGATCTGCACCTTCTATTTTGGTGATGTTTGATTGATTTTTCCAAATACTGCTTTTGGAACTTGTGTTGAGAAATCAGTAGTATCCATATTTCTGACTATTCACCATGGTAACAATGTCCAAACAATGCAGGTTTTGATCCTGAATGGATACTGTTCTGGTTGTTTTTTTCTTTTTTTACTATATTGTACATAACTTAATTGTTTCATATTGAAGTAACAAGAAGTATTGTGAAAACTCCGTTTCTTGTCAGTTGAATGGTTAAATATTACTGAAAAATGATTTGACATATAAATATCTTACACATTGATAACTAAATCATAACCAAATCCATTCATCTTCTTTTTACATAATATCATTCTTGAAGTTTCTAAAATTAGGCTGAAATAGATATCAATGATATTTCAAATTGTTTTCCTTAAAAAGAAACACACCCAGTTGCAGTGATTCCATTGCAGGGATTCCGTAAAAAGAAATATCGCTAGAAATAGATTTTTATTGTTAATACTATATATAGACAAAATTGCGGTAAATTTCCAGATTTCTCGTGAGACATCGTTACCAGGTTTTATTTGTATCGATATTCCATGCTGACAGAATTCCATATCATCTGGTATTGTTGTTTATTATACTTAATAGATTAATCTGTAATGAAGATCTTCAAGTCCTTCTAATTTTTGACACAAGTCATCAGGTTTCCTCGAGAACTAGTGACTTTTTTTTTACATGTCGTTTGATAGGATTTTTTAACGTTTTCAGTTTCTAATTGACTGAAGCTGAACATGTTAAAAGTTTATGTGCCGTAACTAACAGAATTAGTTTCATTTTAAAAGCATCCATAAAAATAAATAAATTACTTCCTACCAATTTAATGTGTGAAAAGACTTAAATGTACTCGATAAAGTGGATTTACACTAAGGGCCTGTCAAAAGTTCAACACGAAACTAACGAATTAGGACTTCATTGGCAGCTCATCTCAGCTATATCCCGGCAGCTTTTCGGCAGTTGCTATATAACTCCTGACAGCTTTTCAGCCAGTAGTTTTCCATATCTCAGGCGCTTTGCAGCTGATCTTTGACTCATTTTTGTCAGCTCAGTGTTGTTTAACTTCGGACAGGTCTGTACTTTACACTGGTTGTAAGATTGTTAGAGTATGCATAAGTAGAAAAGTGGAAGGATATAAAGAGATCAAGACAGATCTTGGGAGGGAAAACCCTAGTTCTGCATCACTGTAGGTGGGTGTTCTATATTTAATTAAGAAGAATTTTTACTAATCATAAATCAGTGCCTGTGTGTACTATATTAAGACTATAGTGTCGGTATGTTGTATATTATAGTATTATTATAGTAGTTGTCAGTTATTTTGTTTCAATCATGCATGGTGGTCGTTCGTCAATTGTCTTAAAAGGTAACAAAGCATTAAATCAAATTTTCGGAATCAATGGGTAAAAAATTAGCTAAATTTTAACCAAGATAATGTAACTTGATGTTCAATTATCTAGGCTTACCTTAAAGTATAATATTACATGTGATATAAAACTCGTCAGTCGTGACCTACTTTTTGTTTGTAAATATAGTAGTAGTATGTATGTAAGGTTACAGTGTCATCTAAGTATGAAAACAAAAATGACAAATCTATCTAAAAATATTTTAAAATAGAATACAACAACATGTGACTATTGTTTACAAACGTTTGTACATTTCATTAGGCAGTCTCTACAAATGTGTTGTACATTTCATCATGCAGTCTTTACAAATGCTCGTACATTTCACTATGAATTCTCTACAAATCTGCAGTGCTCTAACATTTCATCTGGTAGTTTTCAAATATTTGTACATTTCATCATGCAGACTTTAGAAATGCTGGTACATTTCACCAGGAAGTGAGGGTGGTTAATATCTGTGATATTGTGTTTTAAAAGAATTGGGATAATACCGGTAGCTGTCGTACATTTCACCATGAACTGAGGGTGCAATCTCTACAAGAATTGGAGTAATAGCTGTCTTACATTTCACCATGTAATAACTGTGCTTAATATCTATGATATTGTGTTTTAAAAGAATTGGAATAATAGCTGTGTTTTATGTAATCTATAGATCTGATCAATCAGATAGTGAAGGTACACATACAGGTTCTTTACCGCTTCAATCGATGAGTTCATTGAAATAATACACAGGTAGATATCTTCTTTTTATAGAATATATAACAATAATGTGTATCTTGACTTTTTTTATCATTACAATAATCTGTTTCTTGACAATATGTATCAATCAATTTTCTTTTAAAACATCATTATAATACATTAAATAGAAAGGTAAAAACAAATTATGAATGAAAAAAAATGAAAACAGTTTTATGAAAGCCTTATCAATTTTCAAAATCCCAAATTATTTTTCTTTTTTTTATGTTTTTATTAATTTACCAGTCTTCCTTGTCAATTTCTTTTTAATACTGCAATTTGACTGAACAAAAAATGTGTTTGTTGTAAAACTACCACTTAAATCTAAAAGTTTTGGTTGTAAAACTACCATTTTAATCTATTGTGTAGCAAAATGGTAGTGAAAATAATTACCATAAGTAAAATATATCTATATAAATACGATTCTATCTATGTTTTAATTTTCTCTATTAAACAAAATGTGTTCATATGCCAGTAAAATCACATATTGTTAAACCTGTATATAAAGACTGTTTATGTGTCCTAATAAGTGTAGACAATACAGTCCAACCTGCATTAAAGGTCACCTCTATATAAAGTTCACCTGCTTATAATGGCCAGTAGAATTGTATCCCAATTGTTCTTTTTTTTTATATCATTTGAACCTGTATATAAAGGCCACCTGCCCATAAAGGCCACTTTTACTGGTTCCCTTGTGTGGCCTTTATAGACAGGTTTGACTGTATAGATATATGGTCTTTACAGGGCCAACAAACACTGACAGTACATAGTTGAGTCCTCATTTTATATAGAGGTTATTTTTGGTTTAAATAATATGAAACAAGAGGTCCTTAAAAAACTGTATCAATAGACAGGTGGTCTTAACATAGAGGTGGTCACAATATCAGACTTTATAATATAGCAATACATGCCTCGCAGAGAAATTAAACGATAAATCCTGAGGTGTTAGCATGCAATAAATATCAATAGTTGCACGCTAACTTTGTTCCAATCCGAGGTTTCCCTAATTAATGTTTCATACTCCACACTTTGTCACATGGCGCTGTTGTGGCTGTGTTGTTGTCATATTGCACTAGTTTTAGTATCCATTTGCAAGAATTAGTGTAATATTTATGTTTTGTATGACAAAATGGTATTTTAAATGAAATACTTGACGGAAGTAAATGGATTTTTTTTTTGCTATATAATAAAAGGGTTATTGAACTAATATTGTGAAATATTGTCCTTCGTTGACTTCACATTTGCACAAGCTTGCGAGTGCAAATGTGAAGTCAACGAAGGACAATATTTCACAATATCAGTTCAATAACTCTATAATACTTTATAAATAGATGGTCTTTATATAGAGATGACCTAAAGCAGGTTTTACCGTATATATATATATGCTGAAGAATATAAGATCTGACAGAGCAGATAAAAATTAACTTTTATCCAAAATAAACAAGAGAAAATGTGAGAAATAGGATTAGGAGGTATAGATAAATCCATATTTATTTGTAGAATTTTGATTTTAGTTGATTGTTAGCAGTTATAGATGGACATCTGAATAAATATTTACATTTCTATGCTAATGGACAAAACTCCCAAGATATAATATACTTTAGTTCTCATTTATTGGATTTCTTCATAAAACACTCAAGTAAGAATGTAAGTTCTTATATATATGTATATATATAATATTGATTGATTGATTGATTTTTTTAAATCTAGATCTATTTAAATCTAAAGTTAACAGTTTTGGGTTTTTTAAACTTTTTTTTTTGAATATTTAGTTCTCAATTATTGGATTTCTTCACAAAACACTCAAGTAAGAACGTAAGTTCTTATATATGTATATATCTTATTGATTTATTCATTTAAATATATTTTTTTAAATCTAGATCTATTTAAATCTAAAGATAACAATTTGTTAAAATTTCTGTGGATATGTATAAGATCTTTGTTTAAAGTTGTTTTTTATTTTTTATTTTCACTTAAATTCAAAGTTAACAGTATATTGAACTTTTTTCTATTAGGAAATTTTGTCACAAATTCTAACTGTTTGATATAGCTTCAATTTTCTTAAATACCATATAACTCAGTGTTCATATTTTTATTTTATTGCAGAATCAAATATTAACCATTTATTTTTGTTAAAATTGCTGCTAAGATGAATTTCTTTGATCATTCAAATTTTATTGAAATATTTAAAAATCATTTTGCAATACATTGTATGAATTTATATTACTGATTTTCTGTGATCATTCAAATTTTATTGAAATATTTAAAAATCATTTTGCAATACATTGTATGAATTTATATTACTGATTTTCTGTGATCATTCAAATTTTATTGAAATATTTAAAAATCATTTTGGAATACTTTGTATCAATTTGTATTACTGGTTTATGCTAACTTTCATTTTATTGAAGCTTATTGAAAATTTTCAATATATTTTTAGATTACTTGAATTATTATTTATTTAAATGTATATACATTGTATAAGTTGTCATAATTTTATTGACAAGGAGGTTTATATATATAATTTATCAGTTTCAAGAAACACTTAAACAGTAGGAAGTCAAATTTTGAAGAAATTATGTTTGTGTTTGTCACAGATAGGTCCATAGGGTCGGTTGTATTAAGAGATAACAACATAAATATTATCCTAAAACGGTTGGCTTGTGTTTCAGAGGAGGTAGACCCTGAATGTCCTTGATTCCTTGTAAAATCTTTATCCTTGTTTTTTGAGGCTGTTGGTTTGGAAGATCCAAAAGTATAAGAAAGACCATGTTGTCAAACCCTTGTAAAATCTTTGACTTAGCAAGACTTGGCTTTGGATGACCCAAAAGTACAAGAAAGGTTATGTTGTCAAATTATTATAGATCTTTCCCAGTGAAAACTCCAGTTTTTGGAGTTGCAGAAAGTAGATAAGATCATGTTGTCAAATCCTTATAAAAACCTTGGCTTTGCAGACTCCTAAGTTTCGGAAGAGCAAAAAGTACTTTAGACAAGCACCAGAAAGGTCACAACTATTGGCAAATCCTTGTAAAATTGTTGTATTTTGAGACTGTCAGTATTGGAAGACTAAGGTGAAATAAAGTATTATAATAATAAAGCCAGATAGTTATGTTAAAGCAGTCTTTTTAAAGAGTTTTTATCCTGCAAGTTGTAATGTTTTACCAGCAGCATATGGCTAAGTAAATTCTTTGTATGCCCTTGTTGCGAAGCTGTTGCAGTTCACCTTAAAATTTGAAAGGAAAAAAAATCCAATATTCCAGCAATTTAATTTTGTTGAGAATTTATATATATATATTTACACACATTTTTTAGTATTCAAAGATTTTAGTAAAGCCTTTGATACTGTGAATTCATTTTGACATTAGTAGTGATAATATAACTGGGATGAAAAAGTTAGAATATTTTTGTGTTTTTACATAACTTTTGTCTGCCCCATATCTTTACAGCTTATTTAGAAAATGTGATTGCCAGCATTAAAATTTGAAAAATATCTTACGGGAATTTATAAAGGTATAAAAAACCTAAAAGATAAAGTCACAATATTTCATATTTAAGGATTGTAATATTTACAAATTGTCATGTACAGGAAGTAGGGACTCCTGTTTTAAGAAAATTCCTATGTCCACATTTTTTTATCAATAACAACATTTAGGTCATTTTAGTTTAACACATATTTTATGTCATCAGTTAGTAGCTAAGTGAAGGACATAAAATTCATTGTATGTTTGTACTGTCAGTCATTGTGTTTGTTACAGTTAATTACCAGAGATGTGCAAAAAGTATTCAGATCACTTTGTAAAATCCTTCTTTATTTTTATATAAAGCCATATATTTCTAAAATATTCCTTTATGTTTATTTCTTGAGCAATTAATATTTTTATAAGAATTTCACAGATAAATCCAAAATTAGTTGTAGTTTCTTTCAATAATTTTCAAAATATTGTCCGTCTTATAGCATAAGGATGGTAAATTTTTAGCTATCATATGAAGCATGATGATGTAGAAGATTTTTTTTTTTTTTTTTTTTTTTTTTTGAATTTAAAATGTTAATCTTTTAAAAACAATGAAGTTTCCTATTGAAATTCTTTTCTAAGAAAAACTTAACTAATTTAACATTTAACAGTGAAAAAATCATGGAAATTGACCAAGAAATAAATTCTTTTGAGAATTTTTAAAAAATACATATTAAATACATCTCTGTATGTTTAATTTTCATAGAAAATCAAATAAACTTGAATAAACTTTGGTATTTTTTACTTCCTTGAACTTGAGTCTTATCTAAACAGGATATTGCTATGTGCATCTGCAATTAGCATAGAATTATGTCTGCACAGAGTGCAATATTGTTGCAATGGGGATTTCATATTTTGAAAAATTGTGTGAATCATTTATGACATAATACATCATCAAGGACATCACTTTTAACCTGAACATCAAGATTTTCAACATGTAAATCCCCATAGTGGCAACATTTTCTTTTCTTCAAAAATTAGGTATGCACTGTAATGACAGGTGCGCATAGCAATTGTCAGTTCAACTAGGATCAAGTAAGTGAAAATATCAAACATTATTTATTGGGTGTTTTTAAAAAAAAAAAACAAACAAAAAAACTGCATAATTCACTGTCACAAACACAGTGAATCTGGCAGTAATGTGCATGTCTGTACACAGTTGGTGCATATCTTAGATAAATTCCAGTTTAAATCTTACGTGATGTAAATTTGTCAAAGTTTGTCATATTTTAAGTTTAAAATAAATACTGATAGATAATATTTTCTATGTGGGTTTTAAACGTAAATTGTTTGTTTGTTATCATAAAAAATGTGACAAATTTCTTTCTTTATTTTTAAGGAGAGTTACTAATGAGAGAACTTTTCTTTTATTTTGAAAAAAGTGTGTTTTAATGAGAGAACTACTAATAATAAGGATACAAAACACGTTACATGTATATATGTTTTAAGCCCTAAAGACAAGTACATATCAAGCGTATTTAAGCTATTCTTGATAATCGGACATCAAAGTTCGCCACACTTAATGACCAGCCTATTTTAAAAAAATTATCAACCTTATAAGACCTTTTTGTTAATGATTGTTATCAAACAAAAGTGAAAAATAGGACAGTTTAATGTCTGGAATCTACTGACCAGGTTAAGGAGTCTGTCACAGAAAGGTAAAGACAATATCCTAAATAATATAATATTTTCTTATTTCCTAAAGATATCTGAGAGAGAGAGAGAGAGAGAGAGAGAGAGAGAGAGAGAGAGAGAGAGAGAGAGAGGTTAAGGACTCTCTCACAGAAGTAAATATATAATATTTTCTTATTTCCTAAAGATATCTGAGAGAGAGAGAGAGAGAGAGAGTTGAGTTGAGTAATGATGTTTATGCCTAAGTCAAGATTCTTTCACTTATATAGAGGCAGTCATTTTAGAAATGGTAAAGGAAACTAATGAGTCCAGAGAAAACCACAGACCCTCAGTAAGTGAACTCGCACAAGGATCTGCACTGAGAGAGAGAGAGAGAGAGAGAGAGAGGGGTTAAGGACTCTCTCACAGAAAGGTAGACAATATCCTAAATATTATAATATTTTCTTATTTCCTAAAGATATCTGAGAGAGAGAGAGAGGGGGGGGGGTTGAGTTGAGTAATGATGTTTATGCCTAAGTCAAGATTCTTTCACTTATATAAGAGGCAGTAATTATAGAAATGGTAGAGGAGATCAATGAGTCCAGAGAAAACCACAGACCCTCAGTAAGTGAACTCGCACAAGGATCTGCACTGAGAGAGAGAGAGGGGGAGAGAGTGCAAAGAGAGAGAGATGGGTTAAACCTAGGATATGAACTTGTAAACACCATAGATCATTAGCGTAGATAAGAAACAATTGTGACCTACCATATGAATTTGCATGGAATTAATAAAAACTATGTCTTGATGTAATTAACACAATCTGTAAATTGCTCATGGGATGCTGTAACAATATGTGCAAGCTCTTATGGGTATCTGGGGAGGGGTAATGGGACAGAACATGTGGGTAATGATGTACTGGCATTGTATAAGGAGGTAATGTCATATAAACAGCAAGTGGACCGACAAACTTCCTCAGTCTGAGAGAGAGAGAGGGGGGGGGGGGGTAACTTAGTTTTGCATTATGAGACTTCATAAGTGATTTTATGGGTGTAGTTTAAGCAGTTACAATTGTGACCCACCTTGTGAACTTGCATGGAATTAATAACAAGCGTGTCTTATTGTAATTAACACGACTGATAAATTGCTCATGGGATGCTGTTACAATATGTGCAAGCTCTCATGGGTATCCAGAGAGGGATATATAAGACATGTTGATATGTGGTAATGATGTACTGACATAGAAAATGGGGTAATAATGTCACTAAGATGTTCAAGCAACCAGCCAAAGCTCTCATGGGTATCCAGGGACATTTTATGTGGATAATGATGTACTTACTGGCTTAGAAAATGGGGGTAATAATATGTTTATAAACATGATGGCTAATGGCAAATAGAAATTACTTTTAAATTAGGTACTGGTACTTTAACTTATTATCTGTATATAGAGATATTTATAGATATAGTACAAATTATAGTATTATGAATTTGTCCTTGGCTATTTTTAGATCGTTGTAAAAATAATTACATATTTGTACTCTTGTGGTAGATAGTAGGATGATGAGGAATATAGGATGTTTTTGTGATTTAGGTGATTGGCTAAAATTTTGCAGACATTTTATCAACAAACTGTAATATCATGACAACCAAGCATCCATGTATAGAACTGTATTAGAATTTTTATGGCGAGTTGAGTTGAGTTGAGTAATGGTGTTCAATGTCCCAGTCAAGAATATTTCACTTATATTGAGATGTTGCCAGCTATAAGCAAAGGTGCAGAAATTTTGCCTGTGCATTGCGCTGATAGCATTATACAGCAGGGTTCTTTAGCATGCCAAGCCTACCGTGACACAGGACCTCGTTTATTTAAACTTCCCATCAGAAAGAACCATGACTTTCATTTCATAGTGCAGAGTACTTGACACAAAAACAGTCACTACCCACTTTCAAGTCTTGGGTCAGACCTGGTCCGGGTTCAAACACACAACATCCCACTTACGGAGCTAGCACTCTACCAACTGCAGTGGTAAATTTTAGGGGGAAATGATATGAAGTTATAAATATCATAATAATATGTGGGTTGTGAGGCAAGTATTTTGATTGTGGTGTTTAAGTTATTCCCCTTTATTTCCATTTTATGATGAAGTTATCTCCTCTTATTTTTATTTTATGATTTAGGTTATCCACTAAAATTTATAGAAAGACAGTAGACAACAAACTGTAATGTTATGTCAACCAAGCATAAATGTATATCTGTATTGGGGGGGGGGGGGGGGGGTGAATGATAAAAAGTATTTAGAATGTACATGTATGTTGTATAGCAAATGTGTCATTGTAATGTTGAAGTTATCTCCCATTGTTTCTATTTTATGATTTGGGTTATCTGCTAAAATTTTATTGACAGACAGTATGTCAGCAAATTGTAATATGATGTCAGCCAAGCAAATGTAGACTAAATTAAGGGAATGAATGATAAAAAGTATTGAGAATATATGGGTTGTGAAACAAATTTTTCATTGTAGTGTGGAAGTTGTCTCCCTTCATTTCCATTTTACATTAACATGAATATGATATTATCATTCTTGTTAAATACTGTTTTGAACATATAACAGTGAAGTGATTTTTTTTCATTTTCCTTTTTGCTTTGTCAGCACAAGTTTAATGGTTTTTACTTTTCATTGCTGCTAAACATGTGTTACTTTCTCAATTATTTCATTTTTTAGTCATTTTTGTTTTATTAAAGTCTTCCTACTCCTCCTAATCACTCAGTCTCACAATTAATGTGTTTTCATTTAAACAAATATGCTCTTATGTGTTCTTACAAACACAGATTGCATTGTCATTGAAATTCTGTAAAACTCGAAATTTTTATATTTTTTTATGACCATATATTGCATGCATCAAACTCTTAATATTGTTATTTTTTGGTATCTATGACAACCATATTCATTAATATTTTTGATATTTGATCCAACAGAAAGATGAAGTTCCAAGAATCCAAAAAGGAGAGACGAAGGTTATGTCCAAAACAGTTATGACATCATAGTTATTCAAAATGAACTGACCAATGAACAGATAAGTAGATTGCTTCAAGTAGTGTAGATATGCCATCAAATCGAATATTTCATAAGGGTAAAGGTTTTAACATGACGACAACGAATCATACGGACGGAATGCTACGTGTAATGAGTACAAGTGCCTTACGAATTCCCAGGGAACGTTATTCATTTTGGCAAAGGTAAGTAATTATATATATCAAAAACAAACACACCAAATCATGTCCTAATTATAATCCAGAAGCAAAGTAAAAACTTTGTAACTGACAGGTTTGTTCAAACGTGAACTTCCACCAGGGATGTGAGGCCAGTGCTCAGGAAGGCTTAGCACCCCTTTAAAAGCTGTGTTAATATATTGCAGCAAAAGACAGCCATTTTGAGAAATAAGATGGAATACATTATACTAAGTGAAATTAATATTTATTTTACGGTGTTTATAAAACCTATATGTAGTTGTCTCCCCTTTCTGCAATTACAATGAGTTAGTTGCTTCCCACTTATGCCGATATTGTTGCCTTACAGTGGGGTAGCATTAAATAAATGTTATTGTTTTAAGTAACTTAATAATAAGAGCCTCTATTAAGAAAGGTAGGGTTACTGCTTGAAATCCAACAATTCGTAAGTACGGTATATGACACCATAACAGTTTTAATACTGTAATAATTTAACATAGGAGTATAAAGTTTCTTAATACTTCAATTTTATGAAAACATTAAAAAAAACTTAAAAATAAATTTAACTGGTGATTTTTATTTACCGTTATTTATTTTTATAACGGGTACTTTGGACTTATGTTGACAATTTATAACTGTTGAAAATACATTAGAATATTTGTTTATTTAAAAGCTTTAAATACTGTATAATCAAGCATAATTTTATTTATTTAATTGTTAATGCTTGTGTTATGTAGAGTTGAGAATTAGCTGTGGTTAAATTGTAGAATGGGGTTTCAATTTTCACAAATTAAAGATTAAAATAATAGGTCTTTGGTTTAAACTGACAATTAAATTTTTTGACAAATAAAATATTTAAAATGCAAATGTTACCTATTGATTAAATTGTTAATTTTGTAAGTCAAGTATAAACTGTTTGTTCTCAACTTGTCCTTGAATTTATCCCAGATGAACCTATAACTACAGTCAAACCTGTCTATAAAGGCCACCCAAGGGAACCAGTAAAAGTGGTCTTTATGGGCATGTGACCTTTATATACAGGTTCAAATAAAATGAATAAAGAACAATTAGGATACAATTCTACTGACCTTTATAAGCTGGTGGTTGGACAAATAAAAATAGAAGGAAGAAATCTGTGAATGAAAAATGTGTACTCCACAACAGCCAATTCAAACAATAATACAATAAATAACAAGAAATAAGACAAAAAAACAAAACAACAAAAAAACACATATTAGGAAAATTGATTATGACACCCTCCACTTTGGACATCATCAAACAAAAGCCCTTATGAGGTATTATAAGCTCAAATTCTATGTTAGCCGTTGCTACATGCCCTTGCTTTTTGTTGTCAATTTGTCGGTCCAGTTTCTGTTTTTCTGTTCTCTCCATTTCTTATGTTCACAGCTATGTTTCTGGTCTCCCATGTTTTGTTCATTCTTCTTGCATCAATAATATTGCATTTGCAGCATGTCTCTGCCAGATTTTTCATCCAGCACCTACCAGTATTTTCTCCACTTCTACAACCCACACTCATGTTGTTTTTTGGTCCCTGGCATTTAACTCATTCTTTTGGGGATCTATAATGCATGCTGTATAACAATCACTTATTTCATGTGCCATATGAATTTCCATCATTTTCTATAGTACATTGTAATGTACATTTTTTTTTTTTTTTTTTTTGAATTATGATATTAATGTGATTGATGATATTAATAAATAGGTAATATGATGCCAAACAAAATACATATATTACTAATTTATAACATGAATATAAACCTTTTGTATGCTGCCTACCAGGAATAAGAATGAAAAGTCTTTAATTCTTAATATCTGATGTAAACATACAACACACAACTAACTGATGTATAAGCAAACAACATTGACCTGTCTGCTTGACCTTTAACTACATGTATTGATCATAGACCAGTACATTTGTAAATAGGAAACATGCAGGAGTATTTTATCTACCTATTGAGAACACAAATTACGAGTGTTACATGCATATTATAGCTAACTGCAAATCCTAACATAACTCATTTATTGGGTGGATATTCCTAAAAAGAGATCAAGCAGTCGGGTCATTATTGTTTGTCTATATATATAAACAGCAGATTGTATCTGAATGATACTTGAAGCTTCCCATATACTCTCAAATCATGTGTTAAATTGACTATCATATGGTTTTATCTTTTAATGTTCAAACACATGGCTTCATTATTAGAGAGTTTATTTATACAATAACAAAGCAATAATTTTCCCCAAAAGTACTTCCATTTTAGCCAAGTTCAGTCAAAGGGAACAACTACACATACTTGCCTGTCCTTTAGCATTTGTAATAATATTGAATGTTATTCCACTTTTTTTGGTGATCAGTGTGTGGTGGTTGCATCTTGTCTTAATCTGAAATAATGCACTTCAATTCACACTACGGTATATTGTTCATTTTTCACTTTATTAGACATGTTTAAGTAAGGCTTGGCTTCAGTAAGCACATTTTAACCATTGCATTATGGTGCCCCTGTGTGACCATGACTTGTGGTATATTGTATATTTTGCATATGTCTGTTTTGAACTAGCATGCAGTCCTGGCAATGTTTAGGTGCTAATTCAGAGTTTGCTATCCCTACCAGTCCATTATCATGACAGTGGAAATATAAGCAGCAATGTGAAATGAAGTACCGGTAATTTGCTTAAGAATTCAGCATGGCCTTGACATGATTGGATCTCATGAGTCTTTGTTCCAATTCAACTCTCGGTAAGAGTTCCATATGTAACCCCCACCTATTAAATTCTACGTAAAATTTTTGAAAAATTATTTTTTCACAGAAATGTTCAAAATTGCTTGGTTCTGTCATTTTAAAACTATTTTAGTTGGAGGGTACAAATGAACTGTTTCCCGACTTTCTACCAACTGATCTACATGCTTCCATGGTTATAAAAATGCATAAATTTCTTTTAATTTTAACCCAAACAAACTAACTAATAAACTTAACCAGAAATAAAGCATTTTTCTGTACATGCATACATGTTGTTGGTATAAATCCCTATAAATATGTTGAGTATTTTTACATCTTGTACCGTTGGTTAATCTGCATACCAAATCTGATCTTACAAGAACGGATTTACGTCATTAGCCGATGTTTGGGTTGTACTAATTGGACCATCGGTCTGAGATAAATTTGATTTGTGTATGTTTTTGTTTGTTATGTGTAGAATTCTTGGCATCAAGAAAAAGTAACAATTTATGTACATTTATATCACAAACAATTTACATGTAATTCATACTGACACTTATTTCTGCTAGAGTTGTCTCCCTTTATATGTGTTCTTTGTCACAAGACACTAATATATCTGCTGGATTTGTCTCCCTTTATCTGGTTTTTGTCAGTGTACATATTATTTATCTGCTAGAGTTGTCTCCCTTTATCTGTGTTCTTTGTCAGTGTGTTATACCTTACACTAAGCAATCTGCTAAAGTTGTACTCTTCTTTGTCGGTGACACCAAGTTATCTACTAGAGTTGTCTTCCTTTAGCTCTCTGTCAGCTAACAGTGTCTCAAGTGACACTAAGCTGTCTCCCAGAGTTGTCTCTCTTTGTAAGTGTTTAGTTGAACAAAAACTTCTCACACAGTTTTTTTTTTTTTTTTTTTTTTTTTTCTCTCCTTTGGCTTTAACTGTGACTAATTCTTATATATATATACTTTGACCTGACTATTTTCATCTTGATGTTCATGTCCTTTTTACAAAGTTACAAAAAGTGTTTTCAGGTAAATGACACATCTTTACATCAAGTTTGTCTATACTGACTTCCTAGGTGAGTGTGACCTGTCATCAGTTTAGGTCAATATATGATTTAAAAAGTGTTCATATAGTCACGGTTTTACATGTACTATAATACACTACCTGTTAATGATCCAGAGTGACACAGTTACCAGAATTAAGCGATGGAAGACAGATAGGGGAGGCTGCAAATCCAATGCTATCTCATTGTTTTCTTATTTCCTAATGAAGCCACTTTTTGTATGTAAGTACCGGTAGGCCCAAAACTATGTGGTAGGTTGGATGGCTAAGTTGGTAGAGAACATAATCATTTTGCAACGGGTCTGACCTTTCCTATTACAAAGAATATGCAATAATTGGTTGATTGATTGATTGATTGATTGATTGATTGATTGATTGATTGATTGATTGATTGATTGATTGATTGGGGTTTCACTTTCAATTCAATAATGTATCATTTATATTGACACATCACCAGCTTTAGATGAAGTGACAGAAATTGTTATTAGCAAGGGCTCAGGGCAATGTGCAGGGATGGTTCTCAGCATGCCACACCAACATGTACTGTGACAAGGGACAACAGTTTTCGAGGTCTTTTCCAACATTACTTTCATTTGTAAATGCAAATGCTGAGTGCTTGGAAAAAGAACAGCCAATACCTACTTTTTAAGTTTTGTCAGACCTGGCTGTCAGGTCATTGAACCCCAACAATGGTTAAGATACAATTAGCAGGTGAAAGTAATGATATGCAACCAACACCTACATATTTTTACCTTAATGTTTATATTTTCTATTTTGGTGTCTGACAAATAACTATTTCTTCTTTTTAAACCTTCCACTTATGTCCCTTTCCCATATGATGACATTTTCCATAAGGCTTTGTTTTTGTTTAGAATACAAGACATTCTTGACCTATTAACCCCTCTGTCTCAACACCATAAACCTTAAATGAATTAATTAAAATGCAAATTTATGACAGGAAGCTGTTTGACCCAAAATATAAAAAGTTACATAAAATTTTAATATTCCATTTAAGGTCACTAACCTCATATTTAGGGGGGGGGGGGGCAAAATTAGTATAAGGAAAGACAACTCTTTTGAAATTGTTAATACAGATTTGTAAGAGTTGTGTCCCTTCAATTTATAGCATTTTACATGGATGGGATAATGATAGCCTCATCACTTCTGGAAAATTAAGTTATCAAATTGGAACAAAAATAAAAAAGCAATTAATTATATAAGTATTTTGGTGTATAAGGCACTACAATGTTTGCTTATTCTACACAGACATGACACGGCACAGAAATGTATTATAATTATTTGTGACAGCTCTAAGCTTTGTTGACTCATGACAACTTTAAAAAAAATCCTTTACAAGGTTATATTACATAACATGAAAAACAGCAACAAATACATTTAAATTAAATTTGACTACATACCTGCCTTGATCAGTGTTAATGTCTGTAAAACATTATTTTTTCCAAAACCTTATTCAAAGACTGTTAAATCTTAATTACTATTTATCATATGTCATAAAAAAAGTCATAGTAATGTGCCAATTTTGACCTTATACTCAAATATATTGACATGACCTATAGTCTTTGCCAATATTCATGATCAGCTATTGTCTCTTCAGGTCTCATTGGCTAAGACGTCTAATGCACCCTTATGGATTACAGCACCTTTCTTTCTCTGCCAAGGTTCAAATCACATTCAGGACAGATCCCATGTGAGAAAGTTTGCCAGTTTGTTTGCCACAAGTTGATTGTTTCTCTGGCAACTCTAGTTTTCTCCACTTTCCCAGAACTAACCACCTTTTTATTAGTGAAAGACTCTAGACTGGCATAAACATTCATTACTCCACTCTTCAATATTTTGACCACATTTGTTGCCTCTAGACCTATCAAAATTTTGACCTAAGGCTGGCATCTCTGTCATTTTGTTGCCTCTAGATCTATCAATATTTTGACCTCAGCCTGGCATCTCTGTCATTTTGTTGCCTCTAGATCTATCAATATTTTGACCTCAGCCTGGCATCTCTGTCATTTTGTTGCCTCTAGATCTATCAAATTTTGACCTCAGCCTGGCATCTCTGTCATTTTGTTGCCTCTAGATCTATCAATATTTTGACCTCAGCCTGGCATCTCTGTCATTTTGTTGCCTCTAGATCTATCAAAATTTTGACCTCAGCCTGGCATCTCCGTCATTTTGTTGCCTCTAGATCTATCAATATATTGACATCAGCCTGGCATCGTCATTTTGTTGTTTTTTATTGTAACCATAACACTTATAATTCACGCTGACAAAAACATCCATATAATTTAATGATAAACTAAAAATGTGTTTTCTTGTCCTCAGAAATGTTTACATCAGCTTCAAAATACAATTTTTTAAAAGAAGAACAAAATGGAAAAATAAATTAAAAAACATTAAGATAAAATGATTAACTTCCTTATTACTAAAGTATTGGTCTGGATAAAATTGTGATTAATAACCATTTGCTGAATGACCGAAACATCTGAAAACGTATTGTTATTAATTTCCATAGAATCTCGGTTTCTATGACATGTAAAGGTTAATTAGTACAAAATCAGTTTAATTGGTACACTGATCGAGTTATATTGAACACAGGTACATCAGGTACATCCATCAATAAAGTTAATAGGTATATTGTAAAAACATCATTGTTAAACATCATCATAAACAAGCCTCTGACCCAATAACGATCAAATCGGCCCGGGTAAACAATATTGTAATTATATCGGGCCATGTTTATTAATGGACTCATTAAAAATGAATCGTAATGTTAATCCCCACCACACCTTACAAAAATTATAAAAACATTAATCCTAACATGTTTACTTTTATGACTGACACATCATATCGCTGCTTTATGATTTAAACATTGATAATTTTTGTTTAATTCCTCATAATAGTTTTTTTTATTCCTCATAAATTTGGTCAGAATTTTCCCCCTTTCTAATCATTAAATTAATATTAATACGGTATTTTTGTTTTTGTTTAAATGTGAATGATATTTGGTCAGAATTTTATTCCTTTATTATAAAAATTTAAATCATATTTGTTATTTGGAATAATGACTTCATCAACAAATTGGAAAATTTACTGGAAAAAATTAAAAATAATGAATAAATAAATAAACATGTTAATTAAAAAAAATTTTGTTGTAATAAAAAATTTAAATCATATTTGTTATTTAAAATAACGACTTCATCAACAAATTGGAAAATTTACTGGAAAAAAAAAAAATAATGAATAAATAAATAAACATGTTAATTAAAAAAAATTTGGTTGTAATAAAAAATATTCAGATTCTCAGTTTTAATATATACTTGAGTATTGAGTATTGACTTTTGTACCAAAAATGAGGTTACTTTTTGTTCAGCATCAGTTTTAACTTGAAATTAGTGTAATAGCTTTGATTCACTAGTCGGCATCAAATTATTATTATTATTATTATTATTATTATTATTATTTTTTTTAATATTGATATCATTTTCCGTATTCGGGATAAGTTAACAAAAATTTTGATGTCACGTTTTAGCCATTGCCAACTTTAAATTTGAAAGCTGTAAATCGCCAGACTTCATTCTTATCTTTTAAAAATACAATGTATTAATGTCATTTTTGGCCATCAACTACAGCTTATATTAAAAATCGTTCATGTCACTTTTTAGCCACAGCTAACCAATCAGATTTTGCAATTAAATATTGATGCAATTACTAAATCGTTATTTTTAAATATTTATATCAATTTCAGCCTTCAACTACAGCTTATATTGAAAAAATGTTCATGTCACTTTTTAGCCATGGCTAACTAATCTGATTTTGCAATTAAATATTGATGCAATTACTAAATCGTTATTTTTTAAATATTTATATCAATTTCAGCCTTCAACTACAGCTTATATTAAAAATGTTCATGTCACTTTTTAGCCATGGCTAACTAAGCTGATTTTCCAATTAAATGTTGATGCAATTACTGAACCAATGCTTAACTGTTTACATTATAAGAATTCTGTCCCAATCGACGTCATTCACGCTGTATCCAAAATCAATGAATCCATATGCGCCATTAGATTTGAGATAAATGGGTTAAAACAAGTCTCTTGTGTTAGTTATTGATGTCCAAATTAAGTTTGGCTAATTGTCTGTTCTACAATGGATCATTAACCATCGATAGTAACCAATTTCCTATCATATAGATAAAGTATTTATGCTTAAAAACTTTGTCTACTGTAATATAAAAATGGCCGCTCCATTTCCTGTCTTGAGGAACTTTGACGTCATTCAGTTATATTTAGAATTCTAAAAACGTAAAAATCAGGAAATTGAAATATGAAATTCTCTAATTATTATTTTTATGACTTCAAAAACCAAGATTATGTTTAAAAAACTCGCTTTTGCTTTTATTTGGAATATATAATCTATCGAAAAAGGGAGACTACTCATATCAATAAAATATATTCTCATTCATCCTTGTCATTTTTCTTTGCATGCTTTTCAAATTTGGATTTGGGCATCATTTTTCTACTTGAACTAATTCAGCATGCAAGTTTTCTCCTTGAAATAAGTTATTCAGGGAAGACAACTAGATGCCACAACTACTAAGTGATGAACCTTCAGTTTGTAGTGGCACAGCCACAGACCAAAATAAATTCAATTCCATACTCAGTGAACTATGACCTGTGTATTTTTAAATAGATATAATGAAACATTTTAAGCTTATTGAGATATATGTTAAAATATATAGACAGATTCCTAAAATTTTAATTTCAACAGAAAAAGCCTAAAAATGATGAAATTTAGCCATTTTAATCATGTCTGTAAATAATTTTTTTTTTCAAAAAATTTATGTAGAATTTAATGAGTTGTGGTACAAAAAGAAGGCTTACAAATAAATAAATAATTAAAAAAATAAATTTCAAAAAAAATTGGTAAATAAATACATAAATAATTTATTATTGTTACTAAAAGGTCAGTAAATCTTGCTTGTATTGGACATATTTACAATTTAAAATTGTTTACACTTTTGTTCTATATTTATAATCAGCTGTTAATCAGCTGTTTAAAGTTGAAAACAAAATTTATGATTATATACCTTTTAATGAAACCATAATCTCAGGTAAATTTTTTAAAATGTCGGGAATCAATTTTCTTGTAGTAAGTGTAGTACTAAGCTCGTTCATATTATCCAACGCTTTAACTAGTTCTTTACGGCTTAGCTAGGTCTATAATGACATGGATATGATAATTACTAATTCTTAATCTAAGATAAGCTGCTTTAGAAGTTGTTTTGCAACAAAATTGATTTACACAGAAAAAAAATTAGGTATAGATATCAATACCGTATTAAACCTACCAAAAACACCAAACCAGAAATTTCTTTTTTTATTTATTTATTTATTATTTATTTATTTATTTATTTTATTATTTATTTATTTTATTTTTTTTTTTTTTTATTATTTATTTATTTATTTATTTATTTATATTTATTTATTTATTTATTTTTATTTATTTATTTATTTATTTATTTATTTATTTATTTATTGCCTTGCCTGCATCAAGTGAAAAATTTTCATCTGCATACTGCATCAGTGGTTGATGCAAAGCTAATGTGGCAGCCTTTATAATTATCATGATGCATCCATACCATACAAATCAGCTGCCCCATATTCAAGTTGTTTGTTTTGATATAAAACCCAACTTAAAAAATATACTCATTGCCTCCGTTTAAAGTACAGTAAAACAATCAAAAAGTATGTTTTAAAGATGAGTCTAAAGGATCAAGGGATCTTAAAACTGTTGTTAAGCTAGTCTTAATCTATTCTACCTTTTATAAATTTATGAGATGTCTTCAATGCAGGGTTGACTGGCATTAGTATACTGTAAAGGGAATAATTTCTGTGGGGTCAAAATAACGCAATTCCTAAAATCTTGCACGTCGCATGGATGCAATTTCCGCATAACCAATATAAGTGGGTATATATATATTCTATATATTATGATATAATAACCTGTATGGTAGACATTTTGGCATGGGTAAAATTTTCACTGTAATTTCGCGAAAAAGGCGAAAAATTTGCCCAAACGAAAATCTCCCCTTTACAGTAAGTAAATCCATTATCAGAGCTAAAAGGTAATATAAAGATGCATTAATTGGGGCAGCTACGGTATTTAGTGCACATAACCAATCTTTAATCTATTTTGAATCTCCCAACTTTCAATGACTTGCCTTGTTGGTCTTATAATACTTATACACATATACCATATAAAAATCTAGTATATAGTAGAGCAGGTATTAAGATGTTGGAAAGTCACAGATAGTGGAGAAATGATATCAGATGATATCAGGGAAAATAATAAAAACTAGTATAGTAGGGAAGCTATTAAGATGTTGGAAAGTCTCAGATAGCGGAGAAATTATATCGGATGATATCAGGGAAATTATACCGGGATACGGATAAACGATACAGGATATTACAGTAGATACATTTCTGCTGAGTTTTCAAGTTTTGTAATCCGGTCACCATTCATAGCTAATGGATAAATGATGTAAAGCCACAGTGAAGATGTTATGACACCGAAGTCATTCCATCTTCAACGTTATTTGAATGTTTAAGAATAAATCCTTCTTCAACTAAATAACCAGCTAGCATATATTTTATGGATTTGTATGGAGGAGAATTAAGAGCGTTCTCGCAAAATCAATAATGTTGACTAGTATTCCAGTGAAGAAGTTACATGTAACATTGCTTCATACATTAGTTCAAGATTTTATAAATCAAAATCGCTTTTGGTTGACTTTATTAGGCCTGCAGGATAAATTAATTTTATGTGCGCTTCATTAGTGATGAAACTTATCTTTGTAAATATTATTGGAATGAAGTCGATTTGGAGATATAGATGTGTATTCTGGTAATAGCTGGGTTGATCTTAGTACACCTGGTGAGAGAGAAGCTGTGTTGTCAGCTCACACATTGATTGTATTGTTACATGTGTGAACTTTAAATTGGAAATTTGATGCGGCGAAATTTACTATTTCTTAATGCTTAACATTTTTGATGTGGGAATTAGAAATGAACGATCAGCAGAAAATGATAACAACAACATTAAATTGAGTGGATTATCTTAAAAAATAATAAAAAATAAATAAAAAGACGAAAATCTTGATTTTATAAAATTTTCTATGGTTGTGGTCTTGATTAGAATTTGATCTGACAAGCTGAGGATAACTGGTTTAATAAGATTTGTTACTGTAGTGTTGTGAAAAATAAGAGTCTAAACTGATTCTGCGGAGACAAATAACGATACATACATTCCCAGTCAAAAGATGGTTGATATTGATCCAATGCTAAATGTCCTTAGATTAAAATCGGCATAGAACACCATGTCATCACCAGTTATTTTGTACACAAAATGAAGAAGGATACTCGTTAACTGTCGCTGTTTGTAATATTCTTGAAAATTGTTGTTTCAGAAACATGGAAGCTACTTGTAGTGACACAGAATTATGGCTGTGTGGAACATCATCATCATCAACGATTTGTGATCACGTTAGCGTATTTAACATATCCGATTGCTACAGTAATGTATTTCGAGGAATCTGGCTTTTAATATTAACATAAGGAATTTGTAAATTCAATCAGAGAAATGCAGAAAATTGTTCAATATTTGACACCTCATTTCAAAAGTAATGGTTGTAGTGTTGTTAAGCAGAAAAATAGAGATAGAACTAATAATCGAAGGTTTTCTTCTTGTTTTCATTCTAGACATGCTGACGACCTAATTGTGACGCCATTTGCTCAGATATTGGCCAGCTTAAGGAGTGTACGCAATAACTACATAACCCTTACAAATGTCCATGTGTCAAGAGAAAGGTAAGTTTGTATATGTTATTTTTTATCTGTGGTAGCTAAGTTGGTAAAGTGCTCGCTCCATAAGTTGAATGTCAGGGTTCAAATCCTAGCCAGGTCTGCCCAAGACTTGGACACAGGTAGTGACTGGCATTTTGTCAAGCATTCTACTAACTACGTACGTAATGCTTACAAATGTCCATGTGTCAGGAGAAAGGTAACTTTTTAATACATAATTTCTTATCTGAAAACAACTATGGTAGCTTAGTTGGTAAAGTGCTCGCTTCAAAAGTTGGAAGTCGGGGATCAAATCCTATCCAGGTCTGATAAAGACTTTGAAATATGTAGTGACTGGCATTTTGCCAAGCAATCAGTATTTGAAAATAAATATCATGGAATTTCTTGAGAAAAGACCTTAAAAACCGATGTCCACCATCATGGTATACACAGCAGAATAAAGAACCATCACTAAACATTATCCAGAGAATACTGGAAAGGTCAAGGAGGGCAGAGGTCACATGAACATCCTAAGGTCACTGCTAAACATCAGAATACAAAAAACAACATAAAAATGGTGTTAATTACCACACTTGTCGCTTTACTTATAGCTGGTGACACCTGTGATAAAAGTGAACTTTTCTTAATTGTAACATAAAATTCCATTCAATCAGTCAATCAATTTTATCTTAAGTTTAGTGCACTTGCTCACCTGTATTCAATGTAATGATATTAGAAATCACATAAAAATAAACCAAAATAATTTCTGGTTTTTCAAAATTGTACTTTTGGCTATATTTTTATATAAGGTCAAAAATAAACCTAATACTTTCTATTCTCCACAAAAAATCAAATTATCTAATAATTTTATTTTTTGAGAAGGGCATAGAACATATGTAATGATATTAGAAATCATATAGAAATAAACCCAAATATTTACTGGTTTTTCAAAATTGTACTTTCAGCTATATTTTCATACCAAAACTAAGTTACATTTTTAAAAACAAATATAACCTTTTCATCCCTACAAACAAATATGACCTTTTCACCCTTGCAATGCAAATGTTTTTCATTGTGCTTTTGATATTGCTAAGCATGTACAACAGATGGCCATACCTATCAGGCATCAAATCAAGAACATTGGTAGAAAATCGCTGCTTTTTCAATAAAAAAAATATCTTAAATATGAGCAACTTTGTTTTAATCCCCATTAGAAAATTGCTGTGTTCTCTATCAAAAAAAACAGCAACTGAATGTGTTTTAATCTCCATAGAAAATCACTGCTTTCTCAATAAAAAGAACTGTCTTAGGTGATTGTTTGAATGGGGTTTTACATCCCAATCAAGAATATTTCACTTATGTCAGGCATCACTAGCTATAGATGAAGTGGCAGGAATTTTTACCTTCACAGTGCACAGAGCCATGAGTACCAGAATGTAATCACAATGTCATATCCAGGGGTTCAAAATTTTCAAAAACACTTAGTTTATGTATTAACTGGGAATCCCAACATTACCCTTATATCGGGTGGGTCATCATAAATGAATATTTCTAATGGAGGGTTAAGTAGACAGGTCAGTGTTGTTTGCCTATACA
The DNA here is from genome assembly GCA_021292105.1 of Anadara kagoshimensis. Taxonomy (NCBI): domain Eukaryota; kingdom Metazoa; phylum Mollusca; class Bivalvia; order Arcoida; family Arcidae; genus Anadara; species Anadara kagoshimensis. The sequence continues at coordinate 23,667,042 of CM037860.1, read as the reverse complement.
TGTACTGAAAATATAAATCTTAGTATAGAAAATAGAAACTTTTGGGGGCTCCTAAGTTTTTAGAAGTTTATAGTCCTGGAGTCATTACCTTAGTCCAGGGCTAGTTTTATACACTGGAGCTGGGTCAGAACTACTTATACATGAAAAATATATCTGTTCCATCAGGCATCTATTTGATCCAGATCTTTTTACAGCCCCACCCCCCCCCCCCCCCCCACCCCACCCCAACTTAGGTTTAGGGGTAAACATAGGAAACATGGCTGTCTTTCCATCCATTCATCTAGTCCATATTTACACTTTCACATGTATGGATTGATATTGATCAAACTTAATTGTATACTAACATAATACAATGTGTTGCATACCACATACAGATGTATAGGTCAAAGGTCAGGGCCACAAGGTCAAATCATGGTTAGTTGCATTTGGATCTGAAGAGATTGTTCTAGTTTTGCAAGCTAATTTAAGACTTGATAATAAACTGGAAAAAAAAACCATTAAGGTAGTGACTTGTAAAGGTGATTGTGATTAACACTGATTGTTTGATTTAACAAATATACCAAAAACAGCAAAACCTCATTATTATGCCCCTTGCTCTATTTGCTACCACCCTTATTGCCACAGTATTTTGAAAGTTCGAAAACCCATTTCTTCTATGTTTTTTTTTATAAGTCACCTTCATTTATTGCCAAACTCCTTTTTAATGCTGAAATCTGACTGAGTAAATGTTTGAAATAGATTGAGGTTTTACTTCATGTTTGGAACCTGTAATATACAGTCAAACCTGTCTGTAAAGGCCACCCAAGGGAACCAGTAAAAATGGCCTTTATGGGCAGGTGGTCCTAATATAGAGGTTCAAATAATATGAACATGGAACCATTGGGATACAATTTTACTGGCCTTCATAAGCAGGTGGCCCTGTATAGAGGTGGCCTTTAAGGCAGGTTCGACTGTATTGAATATATGAAAGGGAGATAATAATTTAGGAAATAAAAACCAGGGTAACTGGCAACTTAAAAACATGTACATGTTATTGGAAAAAGCCAATACAACTAAGAACATGAAAACTATGCACATAACTGATAAAACAGCCAAACAAGACAATGAAAAAGAAAGAATAAATGATAAAACAGCCAAACAAGACAATGAAAAAGAAAGAATAAATGATAAAACAGCCAAACAAGACAATGAAAAAGAAAGAATAAACGATAAAACAGCCAAACAAGACAATGAAAAAGAAAGAATAACTGATAAAACAGCCAAACAAGACAATGAAAAAGAAAGAATAAATGATAAAACAGCCAAACAAGACAATGAAAAAGAAAGAATAACTGATAAAACAGCCAAACAAGACAATGAAAAAGAAAGAATAAATGATAAAACAGCCAAACAAGACAATGAAAAAGAAAGAATAACTGATAAAACAGCCAAACAAGACAATGAAAAAGAAAGAATAAATAATAAAACAGCCAAACAAGACAATGAAAAAGAAAGAATAAACGATAAAACAGCCAAACAAGACAATGAAAAAGAAAGAATAACTGATAAAACAGCCAAACAAGACAATGAAAAAGAAAGAATAAATGATAAAACAGCCAAACAAGACAATGAAAAAGAAAGAATAACTGATAAAACAGCCAAACAAGACAATGAAAAAGAAAGAATAAATGATAAAACAGCCAAACAAGACAATGAAAAAGAAGAATAACTGATAAAACAGCCAAACAAGACAATGAAAAAGAAAGAATAAATAATAAAACAGCCAAACAAGACAATGAAAAAGAAAGAATAATGATAAAACAGCCAAACAAGACAATGAAAAAGAAAGAATAAATGATAAAACAGCCAAACAAGACAATGAAAAAGAAAGAATAAATGATAAAAACAGCCAAACAAGACAATGAAAAAGAAAGAATAAATGATAAAACTGCCAAACAAGACAATGAAAAAGAAAGAATAATAAAAACAGTCAAACAAGACAATGAAAAAGAAAGAATAAATGATAAAACAGCCAAACAAGACAATAAAAAAGAAAGAATAAATGATAAAACAGCCAAACAAGACAATGAAAAAGAAAGAATAAATGATAAAACAGCCAAACAAGACAATGAAAAAGAAAGAATAAATGATAAAACAGCCAAACAAGACAATGAAAAAGAAAGAATAAATAATAAAACAGCCAAACAAGACAATGAAAAAGAAAGAATAAATGATAAAACAGCCAAACAAGACAATGAAAAAGAAAGAATAAATGATAAAACAGCCAAACAAGACAATGAAAAAGAAAGAATAAATGATAAAACTGGCAAACAAGACAATGAAAAAGAAAGAATAAATGATAAAACAGCCAAACAAGACAATGCAAAAGAAAGAATAAATGATAAAACAGCCAAACAAGACAATGAAAAGAAAGAATAAATGATAAAACTGGCAAACAAGACAATAAAAGAAAGAATAACTGATAAAACAGCCAAACAAGACAATGAAAAAGAAAAATAAATGATAAAACAGCCAAACAAGACAATGAAAAAGAAAGAATAACTGATAAAACAGCCAAACAAGACAATGAAAAAGAAAGAATAAATGATAAAACAGCCAAACAAGAATGAAAAAGAAAGAATAAATGATAAAACAGCCAAACAAGACAATGAAAAAGAAAGAATAACTGATAAAACAGCCAAACAAGACAATGAAAAAGAAAGAATAAACTGATAAAACAGCCAAACAAGACAATGAAAGAAAGAATAAATGATAAAACAGCCAAACAAGACAATGAAAAAGAAAGAATAACTGATAAAACAGCCAAACAAGACAATGAAAAAGAAAGAATAAATAATAAAACAGCCAAACAAGACAATGAAAAAGAAAGAATAAATGATAAAACAGCCAAACAAGACAATGAAAAAGAAAGAATAAATGATAAAACAGCCAAACAAGACAATGAAAAAGAAAGAATAAATGATAAAACAGCCAAACAAGACAATGAAAAAGAAAGAATAAATGATAAAACTGCCAAACAAGACAATGAAAAAGAAAGAATAAATAATAAAACAGTCAAACAAGACAATGAAAAAGAAAGAATAAATGATAAAACAGCCAAACAAGACAATAAAAAAGAAAGAATAAATGATAAAACAGCCAAACAAGACAATGAAAAAGAAAGAATAAATGATAAAACAGCCAAACAAGACAATGAAAAAGAAAGAATAAATGATAAAACAGCAAACAGACAATGAAAAAGAAAGAATAAATAATAAAACAGCCAAACAAGACAATGAAAAAGAAAGAATAAATGATAAAACAGCCAAACAAGACAATGAAAAAGAAAGAATAAATGATAAAACAGCAAACAAGACAATGAAAAAGAAAGAATAAATGATAAAACTGGCAAACAAGACAATGAAAAAGAAAGAATAAATGATAAAACAGCCAAACAAGACAATGCAAAAGAAAGAATAAATGATAAAACAGCCAAACAAGACAATGAAAAAGAAAGAATAAATGATAAAACTGGCAAACAAGACAATGAAAAAGAAAGAATAACTGATAAAACAGCCAAACAAGACAATGAAAAAGAAAAAATAAATGATAAAACAGCCAAACAAGACAATGAAAAAGAAAGAATAACTGATAAAACAGCCAAACAAGACAATGAAAAAGAAAGAATAAATGATAAAACAGCCAAACAAGATAATGAAAAAGAAAGAATAAATGATAAAACAGCCAAACAAGACAATGAAAAAGAAAGAATAACTGATAAAACAGCCAAACAAGACAATGAAAAAGAAAAATAAATGAAAAACAGCCAAACAAGATAATGAAAAAGAAAGAATAAATGATAAAACAGCCAAACAAGACAATGAAAAAGAAAGAATAACTGATAAAACAGCCAAACAAGACAATGAAAAAGAAAGAATAACTGATAAAACAGCCAAACAAGACAATGAAAAAGAATAATAAATGATAAAACAGCCAAACAAGATAATGAAAAAGAAAGAATAAACGATAAAACAGCCAAACAAGACAATGAAAAAGAAAGAATAACTGATAAAACAGCCAAACAAGATAATAAAAAAGAAAGAATAAGCAGGTTTTGGGACCACTGATTATAAAAATCCTGACTTTGGACAAGTACTGGAATAAAAGAAGTAAGCCACCTGTGGCTGTTACAGAGGAGGCTTACTATTAGAAGCGATTGAAACAGACAGAGCAACATAAACGCCAAATATTGTCAAAGAAGCTATCATGTCTAAAAGTACATGCATATACTGTAAAACAATTTTTAGCAGCATTTTCATTTTAGTGGAATTGACAATAAGAGTTGGCGCTAAAATAAAACTTCAGCTAAAATTACATAGTACAAATGTACTAGTACTGCAGTTTCCTGTCTTCTTCACTATTATAGCAACTATGAAACAAAAGCTATCAGAAGAATAGAACAGCTCACATGCAGATGTCCAAAGTCCATTAAAAGCATTTAAATTTCATGCTTATATTCCCCCCTTGCAGAAGTCTGACTGAAGTAGAAAATTTATTAGGCAGCATTCCTACAAACATGGTCTGTACCTTGGCATAGTACACCATTGCACAACATTATATCATAAAATCTATATGTCAACTATATAAAAAACATGGTCTGCTGCACCTTAAGAAAAAGGTCACTTGTAGACGTTTAACTCCTGGTAAAGAGCAGTGGTCCTATCTTTTCACATCTTGTTTTATAAATATTGGCAGCATTTGAAATTATCACTTTAGCTATATTCAGCTATTAGACAGTTGTATCCCTTGATGTTTATGTGAAAAAGTAATTATCACTTTTTATGAATTTCATACATGACATTTTTTAATGCTACTTTTCTTTGTTATTGTCAATTGACAATGTGTGTGTGCATGCATGTTTGTGCACATGTTAGGGGGGATTTCTAAATTTAGTATTTTGTTTCATGACTAAGACTTAAAAATAAAACAATAAAACATTTCCTCTCTCTTTCTCTCTCTCTTTCTCTCCTTTTTTTTTTTTTTTTTTTTTTTTTTTTTTTTTTTTTTTTGAAACTCAGAAACAAGGTCTCTTTACCAAATATAGTATCATTTTCCTTTTTTCATTTGATAGAATTTAAAATCAAATATTAGAATATATCTGTTTTAATCAATGCATTTCATGATTAGTCTGGTCTTTCATATTTCATATTTAGACAGTTCGGCCATGATTATATCTTATAATTGTGTAATGGTTACTCTTAGGAATTCAAGGACAGAAAAGCACTGATCCAATTCCAAGATATATTTGAATTTAGTTCCCTAAAGATTCATTTTGTAACAAAACTTCCAACTTTTTAATTTTATAGGTGACACATATAGTCTATTGAAACCACACTCGGGTTCAAAGGGACGCCTAATCTATCATATATTGGTCTCAAAATTCTCAGATGAAATAAAATAACTTCATTGTAGATACACTACATTTGTTGATAAAATTGTCAATCCTGAAAGTGTATCATATGTCACAGTTCTTTATTTGGAACTAAAATTAATTAAAATTCAATTTGATCCAAAGATCTGTGATGATACTGCAGTAATATCTAGAATACAATGTTATCATTTGTATCTGGACTACAATTTTTTTTTTTTTGAAACAGAATATCAAAAGTTGTTAGATAAGACTATGCATTTCAACCTTATCTGCATGTACAGCTAAATCTTGATTCATTGCCAACATTTGTTCATTTTAATTTTGATGTTGGTTTTGCAATACGTTGATTAAGGCATAGAAGAAAAGATGCAATAAAGAAAAGCATTGAAGAAAAGATGCAATTAAAAAATTAGAAATAATTGGATTTTGGGACTTCATAATCCTGTGGCGATATGAAGGGTGAAACTATCGAGAGACCTAAAAAACTTATGCACTGCAGGTTAGGCATGTTCAGGAACCCTCCCTGCACACTGCCCTGTTTACACTGCAAAGCTAAAAATTTCTGCCACTTTACCTATAGCTTGTGATGTCTCATTATAAGTGAATTATTCTTGACTGGGACGTGAAACGCCTTTCAATAAATCATTAGTTTATGTCATTTCCCCAAAAAATCCTCTTGTCATGTTTGTATAGTCTGGTCAATTTGGTTTCCACATTCCGTTTTGCATATAACCCTCGCTAGCCATAGCACAAACTTTTCTAATCTCTAAAAAAGTGTTGCCCAGATTACTGTTAATAGATAAGTTTTATTTTCGCAAATCAAATAGTACACTCTGTGAAAATGGAAATTAATTATTATACCCCCACTTCCAAGAAGAGGGAGATGGTATACTGGTTTACCTCTGTCCTTCCGTCTGTCCAAAACAAAAAAAATTGGTAATGGTTTTCTCAGCAACTACTAAACACTGTCACTTGAAATTTTGTAAGGAAGTTCAGTATGAGGCCATATATCCCAAGTACTGATATCAAGTCTGCTAGACATCTACTTCCTGTTAACAGACTTAGTTTATTTTATGACATTTATGGTCAGTGGTTGAAGTTAAAAGTGGGGGTTATACTTAGTGAGCAGTAGCTCACAGATTTCTTGTTTTATTTTGAATCTTTTTTTTTCTGATGAAAATGACAAAATTCTGATTTATATTTTTTGCATCATGGAATTTCTAGCCCAGCTGTTCAAGTGTTTGGGGGGATGAATTTTAGGAATATAAATATAGTGTTTTTAAGTTTCATTTAATTTAAATATTTCAGTTTTGACATATCTATATAAATTACTTATTCTATGACAGTTGTTTTGTCTCAGGCTACTTCATAATGGCTCTATTTGTGACAGTTACACATTTTTCAAAGTCTGTCTACCACCTTTCAACATTAATTTTTGTCATGGCTTATACTTTTGAATTTTTTAAAAAGGGTATTTTCATACATTATTGTCAAAACCAGACTTGACATAATAACAAATTCCAGAAAACCTTGAATAAGACTTAAATTGTCATGGTAATAATTGTGCAATTTACAAAACAGGGCGTCCTTGTAAAATTTTAATGAGAATAATCCCAGTGGTGTCTGTCTGTAGCAAAATAAACAGACAGCAATTATGATTATGGTTTTAAGCTTGCTGCTGCATTAAGTGCGAAAGAGCTATTGTCATACCTCAGGGATAGTTGTCATTGTTAGCAGCCTCCAATGTTAAATAAGATCACTGAGGTAGCTCAGTTGGTAAAGTGATTGCTCAGTAAATGGGAGGTTGTTCCATCGTATTTTACTAGCACTATGTTTCCATTCCTGGTAGCCAAAACCGCCATTGGCTACTAATTTCTGAGGAATTCTTTGAAAAAGTAACCTATTTTAGCAAAATTGTGGAAAAATACTTTAAAAAGGACTATATTTTGACAAATTTTGGAAATTTGGCTACTAATTATTTCAAATTTGTGGAAACCTAGCTAGCATCATAGTTGAATATTTACAATATGACTGTATCTCTCTTCGATGAAACATACACAAGCAATTGTATTGCAATTCCTGTTGAAAGACAATAGGGGTTATGACCCTTGATGTGTATCAATTTTCCCGCAATATTACGTCATGTCACGCACAGGGGGTCACGTGATCATGTGAGATACGCCGATCTCACATGGCTTAAAACCCTATATCACAGGAGCAGATATGGAAAAAAAAGCGCTAAGGTACAAAATATTTATTAAAAGAAAGAATTGTAATCTGCTCATGGTATTTCAAGGGGTAATGAAAGATAGTGTGGTGTGCTTCGCCCTTCATCGAATTTGGTACGCGCCACACTATCTTTCATTACCCCTTGAAATACCATGATCAGAAGTCATTTCTTAATTGGATTCATAAATCACAATTTTGGTAAATTGATCGATTGATTTGGATTTTATATTCCAGTCTAGAATATTTTACTCTCCAGTTATAGGTGAAATTGGAATGTGCAGGGAGGGATCTTTAAGGTGCTATGTCTGCGGTGACATGGGGCATTGGTTTTGAAGGTCTCTTCTGAAGGACCCTATGACTTTCATTTCTGAATGCCAAGTGCTTGGGAAAAAAACAGTCACTACCTGTTTTTCAGTCTTGGTCAGACCTAGCCAGGGGTTGAACCCAAAAATTTGGGTAAAGCTAATTTAATAATTTTGTTTCTGTAGAAAACCAAATAATCTGAATAAAAATTGATAATCTTCACTTACTTGTACCTAGTCGTAACAGGAAATCTGTATGGGCATCTGTGATTAGCGTTGAGTCTTTCTACACATAGCAAAAGGTTGGTGCTATGCTGATTTAACATGTTGAAAAAACAGGCAAATGATGGACTCTGTTGTGCATATGACGTAAAACATCACCAAGGACATCACTTCTGGTGTAAACATTGTCATTTTCGCCATGTAAAATCCCAGTAGTGCCAACATTTTCCTTTCTACAGACATACATTATGGCAATCACAGATACGCATACAGATTTTCAAATATAACTAGGAAAAAGTAAGTGAAAAATATCAATTTTTATTCAGATTAATTTGATTTTATAGAAATAAAGAGTTATTAACTGTCACAAACAGACGAGCTCTGGCAGTAGTATACTTTATTAAAGCTATTTAATGTGCAATCAAACACCTCTGTTAAAGGTCACCTCTGTATATAAGGACCACCTGTTTCTAAAGGCCAGTAAATATCCATCCCTGTGAATTGCTCTATTGCCGTTATTGGAACCTGTATATTAGGGCCACCTGCTTCTTAAGGCCAGTAAAGCCAATTCTCTTTTATCCATGTTATTTGAATCTGTAAGTAAGAGCTACCTGCCTATTAAGGCCTTTTAGCATTTTATTTAGGTGACCTCTATGGACAGGTTTGACTGTATCCGCAAGCTCCAAGAGACCAATTGCAAACCTATTCTGAATTCAAATGACCTAAATCCAAATATACTCATTGGCTAAAAGATGTGTCAGCTGATTGAAGGGTTTATGGTGATGTCTTGAAAAATTGAAAACTTTTATTCATTTTACAAATTACCTCAATTGCAAACAAAAGGACATCTGCAGTGACTGGTGCTAACATACTCATTAGCTAAACATATGTTTGTATGACGTCTGCTTAATTTTGTAAATGTCTGCAAGTGTGAATAACCATTTACATTGTTAAATGATTTCTCCCTGAAAGGCGTACTGGATGACAGCAATCGGGTTTTTTATAAGCATATATATTAACATGATACCATTATAAGTTATACAGGGCTTTGGCAGGTTACATGGCCCCATGTACCCCGTCAAAGATTTATGAACTCCCATTTCCTCCACCATTTTATAACTGATTGCCTTGATATACTATAGGAAAGACATAGAAGGATAAGTCAACAATCATGAATGGCATAAAACACCATTACTCCACTCCTTTAATAGTTTTTCTCAACAAAGACAATCCTTAGATACTAATGAATATTGTATCCTAAGTTGTTGCTATGGTCATTTATTGATGTATACAATTACTAAAGAATCTTGTACCCTAAGTCGTTGCTATGGTCATTCATTTATTCACTGTATAAGAAGAAACATTTTTATAGAAAAAATATTCCTGATTTTCATGGTCACTCTTGTATCGCAAATATGTCGTTTCAGCTAAACTTTCTTATGTCCCTTGGTACATTTTCCTAAAAGTCGGAATTGTAAAAATTTCTTACTGCAAAAAAAATTAAGAAGGTAGAAACCATGAAAGCTTTCTACCGCTGATGTTTATTCTTATATAGTATACAATTCTAAGATACTAATAAATCGTGTACTCTAAGTTGTTGCTTATAATGGTCATTCAGTAATGTATATCACCAAAATGTTCTGTCCAAATTTTAAAAAGAGTTGAGTAGTTTAGTTAAGTAATGGTGTTTAATGTCATCAAGATGTCGCCAGCTATAGGCAAAGGTGCAGAAATTTTGCCTGTGCAATGCACTGATGGCATTATATGGCAGGGATCTTAATCGTGCCAAGCCTACCAAGACACGGGACCTTGTTTATTTTAAGTTCCCATCCAAAAGAACCATGACTTTCATTTAATAATACCATGTGCTTGGCAAAAGAATAGTCACTACCCACTTTAAAGTCTTGGGTCAGACCCACCCAGGGTTGGAACACACAACCTCCTACTTACAATCAAGCACTCTACAAACTGAGCTACAGCAGTGGTCTAACCAACAAAAGAGGTAACAGACTTGTCAACATTATCTACAGCTTCCAGAACATCAAGTTATGTACCTTAATGCAAATACTGCAGTGTTAGTAATTTGACCCCTGGTACTTAATGGTTTGACCTGAGTATTTTTATATACAGTATTCACAATAATAAATTTAACCCCTCCCCTCACACACCCCCCACCCACTCCCCACCCCACCCACTGGGGACAGATCATAGTATGAGAAAGTTAGTCAGTTTGCTTGCTGAAAGCTGGTGGTTTTCTCTGAGCAACTTCTAGTTTCTTTGATCATCTCTGTGATGATGACCATGATCTAAGTGAATGATTCTTTCAGGGGCATAAAAATCATTACTCCGCTCCACTCCACTTTAAAGAGTTCAATGGATCAGTACTTATTGAACTTGAAATAAGTACTTACAAGCTAGGAAGAAAATTAAAGATCAACTAGTGTATCATTATATATGTAAAACAATATGAAGTTTATCCTCCATTACAATTAGATCTAGTACATGTGACCTTCAACATTGGTCATATTCAACTGGTAGTTTTCCCTCAAGCTGGAGACTACTGTTGAAGCTTGGTTGGTAGAGTCCTCACTCTGTAAGTGGGAAGTAGTGGGTTTGAACCCTGACTGGGTCTTACTCAGGACTTGAAAGTTGGTAGTGACTGTTCTTTCACTAAACACTGCACTATACAAAATGAAAGCCATGGTTCTTTCAGATGGGAACTTAAAATGAGGTCCAGTGTCACTGCAGGCATGACACGTTAAAGAACCCTGCTGTGTAATGCCTCTACGCAATGCACAGACAAAATTTCTGTATCTTCGCCTATTGCTGGCAATGCCTCGATATAAGTGAAATATTCTTGACTGGGGCATTAAACACCATTACTCAACTTTGAACAAGAGGCTATTTACCAGTATTTTCCCATCTTAATTTTTGACCAATCAGAATGCAATTTTTCATTTGTCACTTGACTTGTAAAGTGTTCTTGCTGCCCCTGAATAGACAGTTAAACATGAAAGCGTGTTGAGAACACTTAACACGTAACAAAAGCATAGTTGCAAAGGTTTTTTTTGAATATTTACTTTGACTTTGGAGATATATAAATCAGGGATTTAAAATTATGTTTTCTAAATGAAGGTCCAGGACCTTTTGCCTTTAATTTTGCAAAGTCCCACATAAAGTTTTAGAAGTCCAACATTATTATAGTATAAATATTATGTTATGGAATGTGTATATTCATGCCTCCATTTGTCAATACCATATTTATTTAAACCACTCCATGTTTATAAACACTCTGCCAAAATTGTACAGACAGACTATAGCAATCAAATATGTTCTGCAAAACTTTAAAATGTTTTTCCTATTTATACCTCTGCTTTGAAGAAAAAGGTATTCTGGTTCATCACTGTCCATCTGTCTGTCAGTCCAAAACAAAAATTTTTGTAACAGTTTTCTCAGCAACTACTAATCCCAGCCACTTGCAATTGTGTTTATTTTTCAACTTAATGGTCAATAGTTGACGTTAAAAGCTGGGGGTTTACTAAGTGAGCAATAGCTCATAGATTCTTGTTTGCTTTGATTTTGGTTTCAGGGGCGGGGGGGGGGGGGGGGGGGGGGGGGGGGGACTGGACTGGAGGGCATCCATAAGCTCTGTCTCAAGTCACAACTGTAATTGTTTACATGAATTCAGGTTTATAGCAATTATGATAAATCATTCAGAAGCCATTATTGTATATATGTACAGCAGTAAACAGATAATGTTTTGCTAGACAGTTTCCTGTTTAGCATAAATTGGGTTTCCTGTCACACCAAAGACGCCCACCAAATTCATCTGGGCAAATAACATGAATGATTAACATTGAGTGGCTTCTTTATGAGTAATGGCTTCAATTTGCTCGACAATTTTTCCTGTTTTTGCAAAAATTGAGTTTCCTGGCACACCAAAGACGCCCACCAAATAATTCTAGGCAAATAACGTGAATTATAAAGTTTTCCACAATAATTTGAAATAAACTTGATCAAAAATCTATCATACAGGCACAATCTACATGACATGAATGAACTTTGATTTATCAATCATTGATAATCCTGTTAACGAAATGACCTAATTTTTAGTTCCTGGGATTTTTATAAGACTTCTGACATTCGGAAATTGCTTACTATCAATGGTTTTATTAAGGTAGGCCTTGTTGATTATTAAGTGGATTCTATTTGAGAGTAATACTTAACTTTTACTTTATTTTGCATAAATTGTCTGCTTTATGGCATACCAAAAACATCCACAGAATCTTTCTTGAATTTTGAAGTTTTGGCAATAATTTGGCATAAAATTTATCAAAAATCTGTCATAGTAGCATAATGTACAATCTTCATGACATGAATGAACTTTGATTTTTCAATCATTGATAATCTCGTTAATATATTGATCTAATTTGTTCATCGGATTTTTACAAGACTTGATTCAGATTCCTGATGACTCTATGAATGGCTTCACTTGTGTGGGCTTGCTTGTTGAATGTTTAACATTAAAAAGACTTGAATGTCAGACTATTTCTGTAATATTAATCATTAACAAAATCACCTAAGCTTATATATATATATATATATATATACAGTCAAACCTGTCTTTAAAGGCCACCCAAAAAGAAACCAGTAAAAGTGGATTTGATGGGCAGGTGGTCTGTATATACAGGTTCAAATAATATGAATAAAGAACAATTGGGGTACAATTCTACAGGCCTTTATAAGTAGGGGACCTTATATAGAGGTGGTCTTTAAGGCAGGTTGGACTGTATATTATTGATTCCAAATGTGATACTGGGTCAATTATTAAGGGTATTAATACAGATAAGGTAGGTTCTTCTGGTTACAGGTGCTGTCTGTCAGTCTTGTCATTTCTGATTAGCAATATATGATTAATCATCAGTTATTCATTAGGCAATTCAAGATGACTATTTCATGATTATTTTTTCCTCATTTCATTATCATTTTTTTCTCATTTCATGATCATTTTTTCCTCAGTTAATCTGGTTTTCTCCACCATTCCACATTCCCACCTGACAGCATTGATAATAGTGGAAATATCTGGGACATAAAACACCATTCATTACATGAACGAACTGACAAAATAGTAGTGGTGCCCCCCTATATATATATAAACAGTCCTGCCATTCACAGTCAAAATGTAAAATGGATTCCTATATGACTTAATTTTAATTTTTAAGAATAAGACAAAAAATTTCATTAATTCCGGGGACCAGGACTATGGCACCAATATGACCATTCTGTTAGTTAGAACCTGGAATAAGAAAAAACTTTCAAATTAAAAAAAGAAAGACTAACAAAATTTTCTATCATTTTTAAAAGGACAGTTGGTCAAATTTTCTTGTTTACAATATTTAAAATTCATTTAATTTTTTTTTTTTTTAATTTTTAAATTTCAGTATCATGATGTATTAGGAATTTTGTTTTTGTTGATAAGTGGTATAATAATTGATCGACCTTTCACAAATATCAGCCATATTTGATTTGCCAGTAGTAACTATTGATTTTAATCATTGGAGCCCCATGTCGTTTTACATTTTCTCAAGGGAATAGTGTTATTGAGTTTTTTAAGCTTGTTTTTCGGAACTTTGCTACATTAATGCTCAGTTAATTGGAGAGCAGCTTGTGTTATATGTCAGTGAAAGTTCATGTACTAAGTTTACACATGATATACCGTTAATTAAAACGTGTAACAGCTAAACCCTTTATTGTCTTCTCATTGATCTGTTGCTAAGATTTGTAAATGCCAATCTCTTTTCAATATCTGTTGTTGTGACCTTTTGCCAAGAATTTTAAGTCGTAGTTTGTCATTTCTTTTTCAAACTTTTCAAATGCTTTGTTTGAAATCAGAAACAAACAAACAAGCCAAAATCACAAAAATCGGAGCAAAAACTTTGAAAAATGGCAAATTAGTTAAACACTTGAACTTCCATTGAACTTCCAAAATGGAAGTTTTTATATTTTGTTAGGCAGATTCCTCAGGTAGTCTCATCCAACCAACCAGCGCTTTGATTGGTTGGCTGGTTGGTTGACTTTGGCTATTTGGTTGATTGAGGTTAGTTATTTTGTTGATGATGGTTTCTTTGTTGGTTTGATGATTTGTTGGTTGGAATTACACATCCATTGAAGACTGTTTCACAAAAATTGAGGTGGTCTGTTTAGAATTGTGGGGGAAATCCAGAGAGCCTTTGTTTTTATCATTAAATGAACAGGGACCGCAGTGGTCAAGTGGTCTAAAGAACATGCTTACAGATCTCAAGACCCATGACTTTCTAGGTTCGAATTCCACTTGATTCGATCCAATTGTGAAGTAGTTTGTTAGTTGGCTGTGGGTGATCTCTATATAGAGAACTTTTACCTGTAGAAAGCAATGTAAGTTTGCATCAAATTAAACCAGAGTATTTGACTACTGTGATAGTAGCTCATTTGGCAGAGTGTTCGCTCCGTAAGTGGGAGGTAATAGGTTCAAACCCTGACTGGGTCTGACCCCAGACTTGAAAGTGGGTAGTGACTGGGTTTTTTTTACCCAAACTCTGTATTATGAAATGAAAATCACGGTTGTTTTTGGATTAGAACTTGAAATAAACGAGGTCCCGTGTCAGGGTTGGAGTGGCATGATAAAGAACCCTAGTGTATAATGCTATCAGTGCAACACACAATCAAAATTTCTGTACCTTTGCTTATAGCTGATGCCGCCTAGATATATATAGCTAAAATATTCTTTACTATGATGTTAAACACCATTACTCAACTTGGCTCACTCATTTGCATGCACAGAGAAATTAAGCTCACTTAACATTTTCTTATTTCTCGGAATGTACACTGTTTAGTTACAGATGACATTTTGAAACACGGATGGTCGGTTGGTCGAGGCACTAGGATTAAGGTTAAAATGATCAATATTTGTATTGGAAGTAATGTAATTAAAAGTGTTGCTATGTAAAGCTATGGATAAATGTCTACAGAACAACTCTCTAAGATATCTGTGGTCTCTCGGTATATGTCTTGTCAGGCAGATGTCTGACTGAAGACGAAAATCATCAATATACATGTTAATTGTTTCCATGGCAACTTATATCTTCTTATTTAGAAAGAATTTCTTCAGTTGTGTGTTTTCTCTATGTTAAAAAAAGGCGAAAATAAAGTCTTATTTAGAAAGAATTTTTGGGGTTCTGTGTTGTCTCTATGTAAAAAAAGACGTCAAAATTAAAGAAAATTAGGTTTTGAGATTCTCTTACACAGCCTATGAGATAACAGACATAAAATTGCATAAATGTAGTAATCACACACATTTCGCATGCAGATTTATCAAATTTACTAATCCACCATCTTATATAGAAATTATCATCAAAAATTAGGGTAGTAGAGTTATTTTGTTTTAGTATACCCAAGTTAAGATTCTTTCACTAAATATGGAGTCAGTCAGTTCTTGGATAATGAAGAAAATCGGAGAACAACGCAGACTGCTCGGGGGTTTAAACCTATGTTTTTAATGGAAGGTCAAGGACCTTTTGCCTTTATTTTTGGTAGGTTCTCATATAATGCTTTAAAAGTCCAATGTAAACATTAAGGTCCTTCTGTAACTATGTTATCATATAGTAAAAGCAGTAGCATTATCCTGGTAAAAAGGGCAGATCCATCAGACTCTTACAGGTTGAAAATGTTAAACCAAAGGGTCCTAGATCTTGTTATCTTATACCTGGGGACTTTTGAACCCCTGCTTCTACTGCAAACAGAATTAGAAAAATTAGGAAAAGGATTATGATAAAATGACAGCTAGGTTTTGGTTTGGATTCACCTAATGTTTATTGTCTCTAGGCATTTTAGGGCAGGTTGGACTATATATCAGTAGGGATATATGTGGCCAAGTGGTCTAAAGCACACACTTGCAAATTACAATGCCTCTCAATGCAAAGGTTCAAACCCCAGTATGTCACATCACTAAACATAGGTGGGTTATTTTTTATGGGAACTCTGGTTTCCTCCACTATTCCAGAACTTACTGCCATAGTATATGTGAAAGAATTGTAACTGGGACATATAACAGTATTCTAAAATATCTCCACTCTCCCCACTCTACAGTTTGTTTTTCTGGCCTTGTAATCTAGGTACTGTAAATGTGGTTATTTTCGTGTATTTTCCTGGAAACTTTCACTGTTTTTGAAAATTGAAAAAAAAATCATTAAAAATACCCCCTCTAGAAAATTACAGAAGGTTAAGTTTCATATGCTTCATAACTTAAGAATGAGCAAAATCACGGAAATAGCCTACTCACAAAATGCAATTATTGAGATTTTATGATAATATACACTCGCAAAAATAACCATGTTTACCATATTTTTTTCCCCATATTTGTTCTGTAATTTCACAACATTGCATTAATAATTAAGTTTGATTTCTCCTATGATTATGGTCTTGGCAGTATATTGTTCAGTGTTATTCGGGTATACTTTTTTTAATTTCATATGTTCCGGTTATTTATAACATCACACAATTATTAACAGTCACTTGTCAGTATGCATTAATTGTCAGGGTATTAAATTGACAACGAACAATAAAATAATTGCTTTCTGTCAACTAGGAAAATAATCCATCATCTAAAGCTTTATAATTTCTGTGACATTTTAAAAGTCAGGTGTGATGAACAATTTGCATGTAAAAAGGCTTCATATTGCTATCAAAGATCAAACGAGATCAACTGTTCCAATTTTTCATTTCAGCATTTGATAGCGTTTTGGATATTGCTACTAATGAATCGGTTAAATCCTGGTAATGGGATTGAAGCTATGTTGCAAATTGAATTAATCTGTTGCAAACGTTTTGGATTAATTGAGATCTGCAAGCATGCGCTTTAGACCACTTGGCCACTGGAAGGAGTGGGGTCAAATAATTGGTCAAATCCTAGCAAAGGCATTGAAGATATGTTGCAAATTGAATTAATCAGTTTCAAACGTATACAGACAGGGATGGATTAATTGTGATCTGCAAGCATGTGCTTTAGACCGCTTGGCCACCAGGGGCTCTGTAAATACACTGCAGAGGCACTCGGTCAAAATCCTGGCAATGCCATTGAAGCTATGTTGCAAATTGAATCAATCTGTTGTAAACATATTGGATTAATTGATTGTGACTTGCAAGCATGCACTTTAGACATCTTGGCCACCAGGGCCTCTATTAATACACTGCAGAGGCACTCTGTCAAAATCCTGGCAAAGGCATTGTCAAAATCCTGGCAAAGGCATTGAAGCTATGTTGCAAATTGAATTTATCGGATGCAAACATTTTGGATTAATTGATTGTGATTTGCAAGCTTGCAATTTAGACCTCTTGGCCACCAGGGACTTTATTAATACACTGCAGAGACAATCGGTCAAATCCTGGCAATGGCATTGATGCTATTTTGCAGATTGAATTAATCAGTTGCAAACGGATTAATTTATTGTGATCTGCAAGCATGTGCTTTAGATGGCTTGGCCACCAGGGCCTCTATTAATACACTGCAGAGACAATTTGGTCAAAATCCTGGCAATGACATTGAAGAGCTTAGCTTATTTTTCCGTTCTGTATGTATTTATTTTATAACCGACATAAATTTGAAACACACATGAAAGAAAAATTACTGGTATAGCAATAAGAAGTTCAGGGAACTAAGTGCATAAGATTATCATATATATATACAGGATGTAAAAAAAACTTAAAACATATGTGTTTGATTAGGAGAGTTACAGTAAAGTTGAGTAATGATGTTTTACGTCCCAATCAAGAATATTTCACTTATGTCAAGACATTGTCAGCTATAGGCGAAGGTGCAGAAATTTTGCCTGTGTGTTGCATTGATGGCATTATACAGCAGGGTTCTTTATCATGCCATAACACGGGACCTCATTTATTCTGAGTTCCTATCCAGAAGAAGCGTGGCTTACATTTTGTAATGCTGAGTGCTTGGAAGAACAGTCACAACCCACTTTCATGTCTTTGGTCAGACCTGGTTAGGGTTTGAACCAAAGACCTCTCACTGTACTAACTGAGCTACCGAAGTGGTTGAGAATTACAGTAGAGATACTTGGATTGGTTACTGTAAAGGGGATTATTTTCACATGGTGATTGTGATTTTCTGAAATCTGAAGATTTCGCGTGGGTGTAATTTTCGCTTTCACCAACATATATATATATATAGATGTATTCTCTATATTATGATATATTAATCTGTATGGTAGACATTTTCATGTGGGTAAAATTTTTGCGAGGGAAAATTCCTTTTCTTTTGGTATATGTTAGAAAAACTTGAAAAAAGGTTTACCAGAGGATTGTTCAAGATAGTGTCTGCTCGCAATACATGTGCACTTGTTACTAGAAATACAACAGCAGTAAGTGTCCGCTCTCCATTACACTTCTATATGCAAACCAAGCACTCTACCAACTGAGCTACCATAGTGAAGTTAGTACTCATTTGGAGCTAAAGTATAAGTCCCATGAAAAGAATCAAAACTTGATCTTCGACCTTTCACATTCAAAGTAGACTCCACTAACTGAGCTACCATAGTAGTGTTTGTACTCATAAGTCCTGTAACAGTCATCATATGTTAATTCAACAGTATATATATATATATATGTGTGTGTATGTGTATACACCAGGAATTAATTTTTCGGTTAAATTATGATGTATTCGCAGCTTGTGTCTTATAAATCTCATAAACCTAATTTATTGTCACAGTCTGAGTCAAATTAATTTTAAAAAAGTATAATTTAATTACCGTGAAAAGTAATGATTACGTAGGGCAATAAAAGACTCGCAAGGTGTCAGTATATAATTATTATTTATATTATGTAATTTTACCAGGAAATAAACTCGCACAAAAATGCTTTGTGGACATATTCGCAGTAGAAAGATGTCATAATTGTTGTTATGGTGACATGGAACTACTGACGTAAATTTACGTAAAATCTAATTGTAATTCAATGCATAATTGTAATATTTATTATGAGAAAGGGGTAAATTGGAAATTGGACACTGTTATCAAACATAAGGTTTTAGCAACTCGTGATCATTATAAGGGATAGATAGATAGATAGATGGATGGATGGATGGATGGATGGATGGATGGATGGATGATGGATGGATGGATGGAGGGAGGGAGGGAGGGAGGGAGGATTGGATGGATGGAGGGAGGGATAGATGAATGGATGGAGGAAGGAGGGAGAGATTGGATGGATGGAGGGAGGGAGGGATAGATGGATGGATGGTTGGAGGGAGGGAGGGATTGGATGGAGGGAGGGAGGGATAGATGGATGGATGGATAGATTCTGTGAAGTATTGCTATGAGTATGACACGCTAGTTTGACCTTCAGCTGAAATACTGTAAAATTGTCACAGGGATTAAGATTAGCATGGGCCCTGTAGTCTGGCTTCTAAAACTCAGTCTTGGCCCCTAGAATTTTACTTATTTTAGCTATTCACTACTATTACAACTTCCTTTCTGAAGTGGGCTGGGCCCCAAACTCAAAAAATTACGCTTGGTCCCTTAATTGTTTATTTTCATGTGTTGAAAATGTTTTCCTATTTCGCGAATTTGTAAAAAATTGCAAAATTTCCCCCTTACTAATTAAGAAAAGACCTTGTATTTGACACAATAATGGTAAAATAGCCAAAATAACCCCTTGTGAAATACCAACAATATGATTTTGAAAAAAATTTCCATTACAAAAAATAACCACATTTACAGTATAAATTTAGACGTGCAGTTTACGAAACTATGAGTCCTTTGCTTTCTTTTGATAAGTTGTTTAGTAAAACAAAAAATCAACCATGTCGAAAACCCATGATATTGGCAAACAACATTGACCTGTCCACTTGACCTTTGCTTTAAATATTTATTATGGACCAATGCATTTATGTTTAAGGAACGCCAGTGTTTATTTTGTCTACATGATGGGTAACCTGCACTTTACTTTTCATATATTGACTGCAAATTCTAATACTACTGCTGTATTGGGTGGGTCACCACATATGAATATTTCTAATGAAAGGTCAAATAGACAGGTCAAAGTTGTTTGCCTTTACCTTAATATAAGACATAATGTCAATATTTATTATTTTGATATTGTAAAATCTCCTATAGCAACTACCTCTCTATAAAGAACACCTGTCCAATAATAACATTGGGCGCACGGCCTCAATGGTCCATTGGTTTAAAGTGCACACTTATGAATTACAGCACTTCTCATCACCTAGGTTCACATCCCACTCAGAACAGATTCCAATATGAAAAAGTTCGTCAATTTCCTTGCCAAAGGTTGGTAGTTTTATCCAGGTACTCTTATTTCCTCCACCATCCCTGAACTGACGGCTTGGGATATAAGTGAAAGAATTTTGACTGGGGTGTAAAATGCTTACTCCATTCCACTCAACATTATTTTAAGGATCTTGAGTGGGCTGTTAAGCAATCACTTTAATGAGAAAAGAATTCACTGAACATAAAAATGATGTCATGCTTGAAATTTCTTACTTATAGTCTGGTAGCGGATTTGGAAAAAAACTCTTATTTTTCGATGTAGGGAGGACACCGTGTTCAAAGGTGGCAAGTTATGTCATAACCTTCTTTGAACTTTACTTTGGTAGAATCGGCTTGTTGCCAAGCAAGATTTCACCTAGGGGCCATTGTGGGGGCAGCTAAAGGTCAATGGGTGCAAAGTTCAAGTGAAAATGCCCATATTGACCTATACACAAATTTAAGGTTGTTTACAGAAGTTTTTCTTTATACATTTTGTCTTCTAAATATGTAAGTGGTATCTTCAAATTAATAGAAAGTCATATCCAACTAATTCAGTCACAAATTTTCAAAGTTTTCCTTGAAAAATAAGATTAGACGCTTGCACAAATTTGACCTTTACAAATATGGTTAATTGTGGCAAATAAATACTAGTATAAACACATTTGTGCATTTGAAATTGTTTAACAAAACTTTAGACTTCTGTTAAAATAATTTTACTGAATCATGTTGCCCGTAATTATATAAGTATCCACTTTTTAAAAAAAAGAAATCAAAGTACTGGTGGTATTGAAAGATTTGATTAGCTATAATGACTGTATAATGACTGTATAATGACTGTGTCTGTATAATACTATCAAGTGTGTTCTCTTTTTCTGGTGGAAATATTAGTGAACTGTTGAAACACAAACTATTCTCAGTGCCGCTTTCTATACCTGATACACCAGGACCCTTGTTATCTGCAGCCAACGAGTCGGATCTTCAAAATATCCCTGAGGAAGAAGTTTGCATGGAGACATTACTACCAAAATAATTAATGGTCAACCTTTAGTTGTAGCACTGGGAAAACGGAAAGGCATCAATACATTAGGCTAGTTAGGAAATGTACAAACTGTTTTTATCCATGCGAAAGATAAATGTATTAAAATTTATGTCATTATGATAGATATGACAACTAATCCATAAAAGGGGAAACCATCTAGATAAAAGAGGATCATGTCCCCGTTCTGTTAGAAGAATTATTGATAATTAAAATGTCCCTCTGCCATCAAATTGGTAAGATTTTATCAGTCACCAAGAAAACAAATAGGATCTCGTAGTAATCCAAGACACTTCTTAGCTTAGCTGAGGGTATCAGGGGGTCCAACAGACAGCATGTTTAATTCATACAGAGGAAGGAGTGTAACCGTTTTTAAAGCTTTACACAAGGAAGCCGATACTAGAATTGTTCCCCATGGTGTTGATGCAAGGCTATAAAAGAACAGTTGTTGTCTGTCGTGATACTGATGACCTTATTCTTCTGTTGCTTTTAAATGAGGAAGTATGATTCCAGACCGGGACATCTAAAGTTCGTCCCTGTTCATAGCATAAAATTATCACCTCTGGAGAGGAATAAGCCCCCAGTATTCCATGCAATTACAGACTGTAAGACTGTCAATTAACATTCTGGACATTCTAAATACAGCATTCCGTGTTTCCAGGGAAAACACAGGTCTTCTTCCCACTCTTGCAAGAGGGAACGTTTCTGAACTTGTGAGTGCAGATGCCTTCATTGAATGTGCCTAGCGAGGTTTTCTCATCTCCGATGTAAACTGTTCCTCTCAGGGGAAAAGTACAATTGAAAATTTGCTCCCAACATCATATGCAACCGACCTACATATTCAACGTGCATACTATTAAACTGCTGTTTGGCTGCATTTAGTTATACCTGGTATTTGTTCCAGATCTTCCGTCACCTATAGGACACGGATGGTGCTAGTCTCACTTACTTGCGTACTGTATGCATTTAACTCCTAGTGGAGGTTAGTCCATCGACAAAATGCCTCAAACTGGCTCTGTTCTGTGCAATTTTACCCCCTCTGTTTCAATTCCAGAAACTTGTCTCAAGGTGTCTTTGATTCTTGTGTGTTCCATTTCAAAGTTTTGTGATATTGTTGGCAGGTGTCTTGATGGTGTGACCTATCCATCCCCAATGTCGCTTTTGTGTTTGTGTCTCAAAACAACCTTGTTTTGTGATCCACCATAAACTTTTCGTTACTAATTGTGTCTTGTCATCTGGCAACAGGACCACGAACAATACTAGTTTTTATACTTAAATCTGAGTTTTTTTTCACAAATTAAACTTATTATTTTTTTTTTTTTGTTTGCTTAAATCTTACTTTGAACTTTAACTTTTCTAAGACAATTACAGGTCAAAGAATCATGAACAAAACTTCACTTTTTGGACTTAAGTTAAGTATTTCCCTGATGTTCACGATTATTCTTGGACAGTTAAGTTAGTGTGAGTCTGAATGTGACTTAAAAACAGTTTTAATGAGAAAATTATAAATTAATTGATTGCATGGGGTTTTACGGGCTTTTACGTATTTCAGACATATCAAGACGTCACCAGCTATAGGTGAAGTGGCAGAAATTTTGACCTTTGCAGTGAACTTAGGAAAATGTGCAGGAAAAGTTCCTTAACATGTTACACCCGCCTTGGCACGGGGCATCGGTTTTTAAGATCTCTCTCAAAGGATCTCATGACTTTCGTTTCTAAATACCGAGTGTTTGGCAAAAGAACAGTCACTACCTTATTTCAAGTCTTGGTCAGACCCAACTAGGGTTGGAACCCAGGACTCACCACATACGGGGAGTGAGCGCTATACCAATTGAGCTACAGTAGGGGGTTTTTAATGAGAAAATAACCTTTATCAAAACCATGCCATGCATTGTTGAAATGTAAATATAAATCATGTTGCACTACAAGATGTACATGTAGGGCATACAATTTAAAGTGGATGGCTGTACGCACTTGCAATGGGACCGTTGAACCGTTGATTGGTTGAACCATTTGAATGATAATGCCACATATAGTGATATTGATGAATGAAAAGAAATCGTTAGATGTGACTGATATATTCCAGAGATTCTCGTGACTATGTCTTGTCGATTACAGTACTTGCAGTACTTTGATTTTAAACTTTTAATAAATTTCAAATTATCAGCTGGGTTTAAACAAAATATTTGTTTTAATCACAGTCATGTATTTGCAAAAGAATTATATTTTAGCATTTTGATTCATGCTTTGATGTTGAATGTATATTTTCATTTTATTCTATCTCGAAGCTTGAGTCAAAATTTTGAAAAATAACATTGAAATACATGTATTTAAATTTTAGCCTAAACAGTCTCAATTAGCTTCCTAGTCAACGTTAAAATACATGAATATGCTATGATTGCATGAGAACAGATTTATTTGATTTATTTAAATCTCAGAAAGTATATATTTGGACAGCTATAAACTAATAAAGATTAATTTTTAGGAAAAAACCACTATCTGACCTTTGACCTTTTATCTAGTAAACCAAGGGTCGATAAGCTTGGCAACAGGTTGATTCTTGACCCCTAACCTATGATGATATAAGACAGCTATGTTGCCAGCTTTGAACACTCATGTCCCCCTATTGTGAAATTTCAATTTTTTTCCACCAGACTATTAATCATTGGGTATTGATAACATGGTATAGGCAAACAACATTGACCTGTCCACTTGACTTTTTATTTAATATTTATTATGGACCTGTACATTTATGTATAGGGAACACAGGTGTATATATTTAATTTATCATATCATTGGAAATATATATTGTTTATGTATTAACAGTGAATCCCAACACTACCCATTTATTGGGTGGATCCTCCATTTTGAACTTTCCAAATGAAAAGTCAAACAGCCAGATCAGTGTTGTTTGCCTGGTGATCTATTTATGACATCACAAGGGTAAATCTTAGCCGGCCATTGACTGTCGTAATTTATACAGACATTTTAAGACTTTAGCGAAGCTCGAAGATTCCCACTCCTTTCAGTTAAGAGTATTGTAGACCAATATTAAATGATAATTTTAAAAAATCACCACTTGTGGTCACAATTTAGCTATGCTGTTGATGATATGGACTTGTGTGCTACATTTGAGAAACAAATATTATGGTTCGTTTAGAAAACTATTTTTTTTAACAAGACGAAAAGAACACTGAAGTCAGTTTATTGTATTGATAAATACAAGTGGAAAGACCCTAAACAGATTATATATGTACTGTTAATTTAACTGCTGGTATATTTTATATTTTCAGAACCCGTCACAGCGGACCTACTAGTTCTCCTCATGGACCACATGGTCACTCATCTCAAACAAACCTACCTTCACAAAACTCTACACAGAATAACAAAATACCTGGTAAGTACTAGTTATAAAATGCATGTATAAGTCTGAATAAATTAAAAAAGAGGGTGTATTACTGTTTGATTTTTTTTTCTTTTACATTCAACTGTTGGGGTGAGAGGTCTAAAGCATCACAACCCTGTTCACTGCCTACTGTTCAAGTCATTGTGTTTGTGACAGTGAATTAGGCTTTATTTCCATAGAAAATCAATTAAACCTGAATAAAGATTTGTATTTTTCACTCACTTATGCCTAGGTATTTTCACTCACTTATGCCTAGGTATTTTTTCACTCACTCACGCCTAGGTATTTTTCACTCACTTATGCCTAGGTATTTTTCACTCACTTATGCCTAGGTATTTTTCACTCACTTATGCCTAGGTATTTTTCACTCACTCACGCCTAGGTATTTTTCACTCACTTATGCCTAGGTATTTTTTCACTCACTCACGCCTAGGTATTTTTCACTCACTTATGCCTAGGTATTTTTCACTCACTTATGCCTAGGTATTTTTCGCTTACATACGCCCACTCTTAACAGAAAATTTGTATTTATATCCCTGATAAGCACAGAGTAAAACGTTTGCGCTATGGGACTTAACATGTTGAAAAACCAGGCAATTGGCCAATCCTGCTTTGCACGCGGCATTAAATGTGACCAAAGACATCACTTTAGGTGTAAATCACCATTTTCACACCGTAAAATTCCAATAGCACTAACATTTTCCTTTCCACAAAAATACTTTGTGACAATCGCAGATGCACATACAGATTTTCAGTTACGGCTAGACACATGTAAGTAAAAATACAAATTTTTTCAAGTTTTTTTTATTATTTTCTATCGAAATTAAGTGAAATTGACTGTTACAAACACAATGACTTGAACATTAGGTTTTTATTCCACTTGAGACAGATTGAAGTGTAAAAAATTTTATCAGTTCACTTTGCTTGTTGAAGGTCAGTAGTTTTTTCTAGATATTCCAGCTTCCTCCACCATCCTAGAAATGACCACAGGGCCTCGGTGGCCTAATGGTCTAATGCATGTGTTCAATAAACAGAACTTCTTACTCTTCCAGATTGGATTCTACTGGGGTAAATTCTACTGTTGAAAACACAAGCCAACTTCTTTTGATGGCATTACGAAAATGAAAGTCATGCTTTTTTCAGATGGGAACTTAAAATAAACAAGGTCTTGTGTCACAGTAGGCATGGCATGATAAAGAACCTTGCTGTATAATGCCATCAGGGCAGTGCACAGGCAAAATTCTGCACCTGCAACATCTCAATACAAGTGAAATATTCTTGACAGAGAGGTTAAACACCATTTCTCAACTAAACTTTTTGTGAGAGTCTACCAATAGTTGCAATAATGCTGATGCAGCTTTAAATAATAATTCATCCACTCACTCCTGCAAAAATTATAAGGGGTGTTGATCATGTGGTATAGCATCAAATCTTATTCAAATAGGATTTCGCAGAAATGAAAATATTCTCAACGTTGTAGTTAGTAATTAATATTAGACCTCGGATACTATATTGATCAAAGCAAGGTGATTATGATAGATCTTCATATAGGCAAACAACTTTGACCTGTCCGCTTGACCTTTCACTTCAATTTTTACTGTGGGCAAGTACATTTATGTTTATGGGTCATGTGTACACAATGAGAACATGAATACAGTTAAACCTGTCTTTAAAGGCCACTCAAGGGACCGTTAAAAGTGGCCTTTATGGACAGGTGGCCTGTATATACAGGTTCAAACAATATGAATAAAGAACAATTGGGATACAATTCTACTGGCCTTTATAAGCAGGTGGCCCTTATATAGAGTTGGTCTTTAAGGCAGGTTGGACTGTATATTATATTAACTGTGTACTCTAACACTACCCATGTTTTGGGTGGATCTTTCTATATGAATATTCCTAATGAAAGGTCAAGCGGACAGGTCAAAGTTGTTGGCCTATATCTGTTATGTGAAGATAATTTTGTGTGATGTATTGTAGCATTAAATAAAACCTTTTTATGTCAAAGCAGCTCTAATCTTTATGTAAAATCTCTACATTTCAAAGCAGTTCAATCATCATGCATGCATACAGGTCATAAAGCCATCACCTTAGTACAAGCGCACTATGCATACGGTAGCAAAGGCCTTAAGTATAATCGTACTCACATGCCATTGCAAAAACTAATGGAATTAACCTTTTGACAGTACAGTCCAACCTGCTTCAAAGGCCACCTCTATAATAAGAGCCACCTGCTTATAAAGGCCAGCAGACTTGTATCCAAATTGTTCTTTATTTATATTACTAGTATTTGAACCTGTATATAAAGGCTACCATTTCTTTATCCTGTGGGTGGCCTTTATAGACAAGTTTGACTGTAATTTCATTTCCCAAACCTCCATAAGATATAATGGTGTATATTCCCACGGAATCGTACAAATAAGCCAACTTCAAAGTAACCATTACTAAGTCAATGTTTCGTCATTATTCCTCATGGCTTCGTACTATTTAGACGTGTTGTCGTCGTAAGCCTATCTTTATCCAACGGTTTTGAGTGATTTAATTATCAATTCACGTTTGATTTAAGTTTATATTGTTCAGAAATATTTTATTTTGCATATAAATAAGAAATATATTGAGATAAATTTGAATAAAATCTGATTTTGTAATGAACTACCTATAAATGTATTTTATCATGTACACATGTACAAATTTCAGCACAAATTTCAATTTGGGTATATTCACATGGACTTGAAGTAACATGAATCTAATGGATTACCTTGTGAATTATAATCAAATTTAATTTGGTGGCTAATTGCAGTGTCTCTTGCCTCGTCTCAAATCCCACTTGGGACAGATCCTAGAGTGAGAAAGATTTTGCTTGCCATAGGTCAACAGTTTTCTTACACACTAACAGATCACAGCACCTCCTATCACTAAGGTTTGAATCACAAGTGGGCAGATTTTAGTTTGACCAAGTTTGTCAATTTATTTGCCAGAGGTCAATGGTTATCTTTGGTCACTCCAGTTTCCTCCACCATCCCAGAACTGAATGTCTCAATATAAGCGAAAAAATCTTAAGTTGAGTAATGGTATTTTAGCTACTATTAAGATTCTTTCACTTATGTAGAGGCAGTCATTTCACTGGAATGGTAGAGAAAATTAGAGTGACCCGTTTGATTTAAACCTAGGTGATGAAAGGCACAGTGATCAAAAAGTGCACATTACACTACCATAGGCCACAGCTTGAGCTCATGTGACACTGTGTGTTATGATGAGTACCGGTAACCCCCAGCACTATGGCATAGAGACATATGGGCTGACATGGCAGAGTAGTGCTGCCACTGATTTTCAAAGTCAAGGGTTGTGGTTTTGAACCTCTCTTGGGACTTGGAAATTTTCTGAGATGATTTTCATCTCCTGTCCATACTAATGCTGTAAAAAGCTCCTTTCGGATGAGACTTTAAACTAATGCACACTAAAGACACCTCTGTAGAGTAGGCCAACTGTGGCCACTACAGAGGATGTTTACTATTAGAAGCGATTGAAACAGACTGAGCAACATAAACCAAACCAAATATATCTACAGCAAATATGGACTTACAAAGTTAAAACAATAAGGCAAAAAAATTTAAGTTTTTTGAACAATTTCATTTCTTTTATATTTTCAATCAGTTAAATTATTCTGTGTTTGTTAACACAGCAAAAATAATGCTGACATTTTCACATTATTTTTAATTGTCTACCAACTTTTTGTTCCTTATAACAATAATGTCACATCATTTGATTGTCTATCAACTTTTTAAGACTAAGGTCACATGATTCATTTTGTACCCCATGAAAATAATGTCACATCATTCTAATTGTCTATCAGATGCTGTGTTTTGTATTTTCGTCCGCTGTCCAACCTGAAAATTGCTCAGCGAAAACTGCCATGGCAACATAAATCAACCTCTTTCTTTTATGTTTTGCATTTTAAATGAATACACAATATATAGATTAAAAGAAGGGGTCTTAGAATGGCAGATTCATAAATTAGGGTTGAATAAATTCGAAAATGCATGAGCATTTGGGCCACTGACTTTGCATCACCTGACAATTTTTCACTATGGAATTTTAGTACCACTTTTTGGAATTTGTTCAGCTTAAAATGAGCAAAAGGAGTTATCATTTTTATAAATAAAAGAGTTTTTTTTAATGTTCTTTATAATGATATGTTTTCAACTGAATGCTTACTTCAAAATACTGTGAGGACAAGTGACCTGGCAGTCTTATTGAGGGGTATACAGTCTTTGGCTTAAATTAAGACATTTACAACTACTTAGTCAGGTCTCTTATGGAGCTAATAATCTTTGAATCTGTGGATTTAGTAATATATTTGTATTTGATGGACCACACCATGCCTGTTGTACTTAACACTCGGTAGAATTTTTCAACATTAGTTTGGGATATGTTTTTATTTTTTTTCATCATATCTGCACCATCTGTTCTAAACACGGAGAAACATACGATACATAAATTAACCTATTTTGTCACATATACAACACAAAATTACTTTGGGGGAAAAATAAAGTCCTGCAGCTGGATGTATATAAATATCCCATAATTAGTCATTTTTCACATTAAAATAGAGGTTTTTTTTTTAAATAAGTATAATGTAATGATGACCCTCACATAATTCTAATATTGAAAGGTTATCTGCAAAGGGAGATAACTCTGACTTCTATGAACTGTTGGCATACAGCTTAGTGTGAGCAAGTGCAATGCCAAATTAGATGAATGCCATCACATCCATTTTTCTTCTGATCCTTTCCTGAATCAAGTATCTGTTGATAAGCAATTACAAAAATTTATTTCATTTAATAGCCATTAAAACCCCTCCTCTAGCATTTTAATTTTGACTGAAAAGCATGTTTGACTGAAAAAAACATTAATGGTTGCATATACCAATAAAGCAAAGCTGAAGATGAAGTGATAGAAATTTTTACCTTTGCAGTTTGCTCAGGGCAATGGATGATTTTTTAGCATGACATCTAAGATGGCATCCACAGTTTTTAAGGATTCTTCTGAAGAACCTGTCCCTTTTTAACAATATATGTAATTCCTTAACTAAGATTTTCCTTAATTTAAATTTTGCAATTCTATGTAGAAACTATGAATGCATATTTTTTAAAAACTGAATACTGATGTTATAATCTTGAAGTGATCTTCAAAACAACACCTTAAATTCCTAAATATCTTAACAGTTCTGAAAATTATTAAGATTTCAAATTTGCCAGTAAATCTTAGTTAAAGAATGATTGTGAAACTTCGGCCTGTGATTTTTATTTCTAAATGGCAAGTTGACAAGAGAACAGTCACTACCTATTTTTCAAGTCTTGGTCAAAACCACCCAGGCTTCAAACCCCACTCCAGTGGCATAACATGTGTTTGTCAATGTTTGTATAACTGAGTGTTTTGTAAGTGTACACAATGACATTGGTTAGGTCAACCATAGATTAGCAGGAAGCTTGCCCTACAAACATAATTTATAACTACATAACAGTGTGTATTACATGATACTAATAATTGATGGATTCAGAAGTAAGTCACCTGAACAATTTGGCACAGATTCAGAGAAAAAAATGTGAAATTTTGCCAGGGAAAATTTATTTTTAGAAAATTTAATTTCTCCTAGAGTTGGAAACTGGAGTCTGGTTACACTTTTTATGCACATTTTTAGCTAACAATCCAATATTCAAGTAATTTTTTTTTTTTTTTTGAAGTTCCGCCTTGTTATGAAACACAATATTCTATTTATAAATGCTGTTACTTAATGAGGCTAAATAGTAAAAAAAGAAATTAATATAGATGTTTTTGTGTGTCAAAATAGCAACAAAAAATTCTTGAAAGCTCTAATTCTGTCATGATGGAGTAGCTACATATAAATTTTTTCCTAATACAAATATGAAATATAATTTCCAGAAATATGCCGACACTCTAAATCATTAACAATATATATACAGTCCAACCTACCTTAAAGGCCACCTCCATATAAGGACCACCTGCTTTTAAAGGCCAATAGAATATCCAAATTGTTCATTATTAATGTTATTTGAACCTGTATATAAAGACCACCTGCCCATAAAGACCACTTTTACTGGTTTTCTTGGGTAGCCTTCATAGACAGGTATGACTGGGTACCATTTTTGATAGGGCTGGTTAGTTTTTTGTCTAAGATGGGTAACATTTGGATAGGACTGGTTAGTTTTCAATCTAAGATGAGTACCATTTTGGTAGGGATGGTCAGTACACCGCAGACAAGCGTACCACTCCCAGTAGAGACCCTGGATTTGTAAACCCCACGTCTTATCTATTAGGCCACCACGGCCTCTGAAAAAAAAATGCTGATGTGATATAAAACAACTAGCAAAAAAAATTAAGAAACCAACAAGTAAAATTTAGTGATTTTTCAGCATTTGTATCAATCAAACAGGAACAAGTAACAAATGTCAGCACATGCCTTGCACCAGATCTCCACACTAAGCAAGCAACCAATAAGAATTGTACTTTTTTTAATTTTTAGATGAACAATATACAAAACTTGCAATGGACACTTTGGAAGAACTGGATTGGTGTCTGGATCAACTGGAGACAATCCAGACTCATCGATCTGTCAGTGATATGGCTTCCAGTAAGGTAAGACTTTCAGAGTGTCATGAAAGAGTACAAATATAAGTTCTGTAAGTTTGGAGTGGGGTATCAATGCTTACACCCATGACTATTTCTAGAAATAGTATGTATTATGGTAAGGCATTCTCCTTCCTAATACTAGTAGTATGTATTATGGTAAGGCATTCTCCTTCCTACAACCCATTATAGTTTCCTCAAACAACATTGAACATCTATTTCCCGAATTTGCTAAATATGATTACCATGATATTAAATTAAGTTCCAGAAAAGGAGGTGACTGTGCAAATTTATCAGAGTTGTCCCCCTTTGAAATTTTAATTATTTTTTTTTCTTAATCAAATTTCTCAGTTTTGTGTCCCTTTTAAATTGTAATGATGGTTGTTTTTTTTCAACTTTTACCATCAGTTTAATGACAAAATATAAATAGTTGTATCTTGTTTTGCCTAGTGGAATTCTTATTTGAAAAATGATAATTTGAACCTAAATACAAGATGGTGTTTTTTTCTATCATCAGAATCATAAAAATCCTAATATCAAATGATATTGAAAATCTTTAACACTTATTCCTGAAGTTTCGTAGCTGAATCCCATTTTTCCGGTTATGTATGAACAACTTTGACAATGCCCAGCGGTATTTTATCCTTTATAATGTCGGATTTCAACATGAAAACGAGAAAAAAAAAGTTTCTGTAACTGCGTCATCAGTTGTAAAATCGAAACTTTAAAATTCCCTATGCGGTATTTTTATATTTGAGCTTTCTGTAATATGAGGGTTGTTAAAGTATGATTTCCTTGAATTTACGCATTTGTAAACAAGTTTGTGTTTCTGATATTCAAAACAAAATCCAAAATAAGATTTGTTTATGTTTCACATTTTTTTTATTTTTTAGTTTTTAGTATTTTCATTTTATTTATTTATAATATAATATATATATATGTGTAAATAGTCAACCCCTGTCTATAAAAGCCACCAGTAAAAGTTACCTTTATATACAGTCGAACCTGTCTATAAAGGCCACCCAAGGGAAGTTTGAAAAATGGCCTTTATAGACAGGTGGCTTTATAGACAGGTTCTGAAGGACAAACCGAATCTGCTTCGACACATTATATTATTCTTGGTACACATTGCCTTAATGAATTGTATTGTAAACAAACGTACTAATCCATGTGTGAATCACAATCCAGAAGCAAATTAAAAAACTTTGAAACTGATAAGTTAGGTAAAACATGTGAACTTCCACCAGGGAAGTGAGACCGATTGCCCCAGAAGGGAAAGCCTCTCCTGTTTAGCTAGCTACACCCGCCATGTGTGTAATCAAAAATGAGTCAACAATATTGTAATGACAGCCATAAAACTTTTTGAGGGTATGTTTTTCTCTATGCTGTTTTCTTTGTTGATATAATGTGAACTTCCACCAGGGAAGTAAGACTGTTTGCTGCAGAGGGGTAAGCACCTCCTGTTTAGCTAACTACACCTGCCAGGTGTGTAATCAAAATTGGATCAACAATACTGTGATGACAGCCATAAAACTTTTTGAGGGTATGCTGGTTTTTCCCTATGCTGTTTTCTTTGTTGACATAATGAAAGATAAACAATAAAGATTCAATACTCTTTTAAAATATTTGTTTATTCAAAATTGCCAGGATTAAACACTTATCTTCAATCACCTGGCAGACTGAAGTGTCACTCTTATGCGTACAAACACACAAACTCAGATTTATTATTTCTTTTCAGAATTTGATTAATCTGAGTCCGACCGACACCAAATAAATCAGCAAATTTTCTTGCACTTAATCCATCT
This sequence comes from Anadara kagoshimensis, assembly GCA_021292105.1. Classification (NCBI taxonomy): domain Eukaryota; kingdom Metazoa; phylum Mollusca; class Bivalvia; order Arcoida; family Arcidae; genus Anadara; species Anadara kagoshimensis. The sequence goes on along the minus strand of CM037860.1, from coordinate 23,633,670 downwards.
TTTTCCGATTTATGAATGACTTCTACACATTGCTCCAATGTCAATGCTTTACAAGGGGATTTCCCCGACATTGTAACGAATCAGGAGATATTCAATTGAAATTTCACACAGTCTTTTAGATCACAATCATATCAGCTATAGAAATAAACTAGACGAGTTGACGTTTGCGATGTGTTTAGTAAATAAGCATTACTCAATATGGCAGCTTGGATACAGGTTGTTTACATTACGCTTGCATGATGGGAATTTCCGGTTTCGTTTTGATTTTTTTTTCTATTCCGGTTTAAACCGAAAAGTTCCGGATTTTTTTATTATTCAAAATGGCCGCTACGGACAGGTGAATTGGCGAAAATTGACCGTAATTTGGTGACCGCTGGCCGCGTTGGGCAGTGACCGTTATATAGAGGTTAAATAAAGAACAAAGCTAGTCGGGGGATTTTTTATGGCCGTTATAGGCAGGTGACCGCTGTATACAAGTGCCGCTAGCACAAGTTAGACTGTACAGCAAAAAATATGAATAAAGAAGAATTGGGATACAATTCTGCTGGCCTTTATTAGCAGTTAGACTGTATTATTTTTATTTTGTAAAAATTAAAAAATTAGAAATAAAAACAAAAAAAATTTATTTTGCTAAAATCATAAAAAAAATCTAAAATTTTGTTTTTCCAATCACACAATTATTACACTGTTTTAGAATTATGATAACTTCACAGTTGATGTTAAATAAATCAACATCAACATGTTTATTTACATTAAATGTATTTTCTCTAGAATTTTTATATATATATATATATATATATATATATATATATAGAAAGATCATTGTTTTGAACAATTTCTATTTATAAGATAGCAGAAAAGGATAGTTAGTTTGATCATCAAAATATAATGTAAAATTTGTTGTTGTGAAAAACATTTCTTAGAATATCCCTCTGATTGGAAACCTTTGCTGTATTAGGGAAAAGCATTGACCTGTCTGCTTGACCTTTAATGCATTGAAGTAAAGTGAATTGAACTACATTGACCTGTCTGCTTGACCTTTAATTAAAATATTTATTGTAGAAGAGTTTATTTAAGTAAAGGAACAAAGGTGTTTAGTTTGTCTACATCATGGAAACAAGTGTTGTTTATGTATTAACTGCTAATCCTAACACTGCCTATAAGATGGACCCTTCTGATGTATTTGAATATTTCCAATGAAAGGTCAAACTGACAGGTCAGTGTTGTTCGCCTATAACTATAACTAAAACAACAGTGATCTGTCAGCTTGACCTTTTAATTAGTACATTTATGTTTAGGTTAATTGATTGATTCAAAGGTCTTTTAGGTCCCAGTCAAGAATATTTCACTTATATCAAGATGTCACCAGCTATAGGTGAGATGTCAAGAGATTTGGCAGTTTGCTCAGGGCAATGTTCAGGGGGGGGGGGGGTTCTTCAATGTGCCATGCCTGCTATGACATGGGGCATTGGTTTTTAAGGTCTAAAGACCCAGTGGCTTTCATTTCGAGATGCCAAGTGCTTGGCGAAAGAACAGTCACTACTTACTTTTATGTCTTAATCTTGGTCAAACCAGTCAAAATTCTAACTCACAACCTCCCATGTAATTTATATTTAGGGAGCACAAGCGTTTATTTTGTTAACAAAATTGGGAAGAATGTGTACAATTATATATGTACAATGTATTAAACACAAATCTTAACACTATCCATGTATTGGGATTAATATTCAAAATGAAAGGTCAAGCAGACAGGTCAATACAACAGATTTAACTGACCTTCTTAACAATCAACAAGTTGTTGTCATCTTGGTCTTGTCTGACAGGTGCAAAACAATATCATGTTTTTCTCATTATATATATTGTAAACTTAATTATTATACTCCCGCTTCGAAGAAGAGAGGTTTATACTGGTCCAAAACACAAATTTTTGCAACAGTTTTCTCATCAAGTACAAAACAAAGCCATTTTAATTTTTTTATGCGAGTTCAGTATGAGGTTCCATGCGTCAAGTACCAATTTCAAGTCTGCCACACATCTTCTTCCTGTTTACGGACTTAGTTTATTTTTGGACATTTATGGTCAATGGTTGAAGTAAAAACTGGGGTTCACTAAGTGAGCAGTAGCACACAGATTTCTTGTTGTTTTTAAGTTTGAAGCTAATACTGTACATTATTGTATAATTCATGTCCAGTGTAGCACTTGTTAATCACGGTTTCTCATATGAAAATCAATTTTGTATCATGCAAACATGGGGTATGCATTTTGTCATAATTTATGACATCACAGATTGATTGGTTGATTAAATGGGGTTTTATGTCCTAGTCAAGAATGTTTATTTATATCAACATGTCACAAACTATGGGTGAAGTGCCAGAAATTTCAACCTTTGCAATGTACTCAAGGTCCGTTCTTTTAACATGCCAAACCTAATGTGATGTGGGGCATATGTTTTTAAGATATTTTCCAAAGGACCTGTGATTTTCATTTCTAAATGCTGAATGCTTGGCAAAAGTATTTAACTAGCTTTTTTAGCTCACCTGACCAAAGGTCATGTGAGCTTATGGTATGGTGCAGTGTGTGTATGTGCGTGCGTGCGTGCGTGTGTGTGTGCGTGCGTGCGTCGTTAACACACATTTTCGACTTCTCCTCTGAAAGTACTCGGTAGATTTCAACGAGACTTGGTCATAAGCATGTCTGGGTCGGTGCAATTCAGATTTGTTCGTGGCGTTGCCATGGCTACCATAACTAGGTCAAGGTGACCTAGGGGTGCAAAAATCTTAAAAAATCTTCTTCTCTGAAAGTATTGTTTGGAGAAAAAATCTGATGTGATATTTGGCTTCTCTAGGGTCTTAAGCCTATAGTTTGTTCATTTTGTGAAATTCGGTCGAAAAATGGGTTACGCGTTTTTGCGTTTAATTTTGAAAAAATCGTAAAATAGCTTCAAATTGTTATAACTTGACTACTTGCCCAGATAATGACATGGGGTTTTTACTTTTGACACCTTATTGTTAGTATCTTCAAAATAAGGTCAAGGTCAATTGTAAAGGTCGTGACCTAATTTTTTTTACCTCTGATTATAATTATTATCTCAAAAACTATAAACTATTTGTATAGGCATTTATATGAGAATGTTGTAGATATTGATACAACGATCATTTTCATGTATAGAAAAAGGTCATGGGTTCAAAGGTCAAGGTCACAGATGCGAAACAATACCAAAATGGTTAATTATCTCGAAAACTATAAAATTTTTGTATAGGCATTTATGTTAGAATGTTGAGGTATTGATACAACGATCATTTTGATGTATAGAAAAAGGTCATGGGTTCAAAGGTCAAGGTCACAGATGTGAAACAATACAGAAATGGTTAATTATCTCGAAAACTATAAACTTTTTGTATAGGCATTTATATTAGAATGTTGTAGATATTGATACAACAATCATTTTGATGTATAGAAAAAGGTCATGGGTTCAAAGGTCAAGGTCAGAGATGCGAAACAACACCGAAATGGTTAATTATCTTGAAAAGTATAAACGTTTTGTATAGGCATGTATATTAGAATGTTGTAGGTATCGATACAACAATCATTTCGATGTATAGAAAAAGGTCATGGGTTTAAAGGTCAAGGTCACATATGTAAAACAATACTGAAATTGTTAATTATCTTGAAAACTATAAACGTTTTGCATAGGCATGTATATTAGAATGTTTTTATTGATACAATGATCAATTTGATGTAAAGAAAAAAGTCATTAGGGTTTAGTATTTACGTTTACTTTAAATCTATCAGCTAGCAATTAGTTATCAGGTGAGCGTATAAGGCCCATGGGCCTCTTGTTTAAGTCTTGGTCCCATAAGAGAGGTCTGCAAGGTCAAAAGATCGGTTGAGTTCAAAAGTGACACCATTTGACAGTTTTGCATCTTACCTATAAATTTGTTTCTGTACCTGGTAATTTTCAATTTACACTGGATACATAAGGACAGCAGAGTAACAGAGTCGAGAATTTTTCTAACAGTGGGGTCAATCTGGGTGGTGAAGAAAACCAGAGTGTCCATAGAAAACCACCGACCTTTTGGCAAGCAAAAGTTTTATATTAAAATCAAATTTGTATAATGCCATTTTGATGTATGCATTTTGGTCATAATTTATGACATCAGAGATTTATTGATTGTATGTGGTTTTATGTCCTAGACAAGAATGTTTACTTATATCAACATGTCACAACTTATAGGTGAAGTGCCCGAAATTTCAACCTTTGCAATGTGCATGCTCAAGGTAGGCTCTTTAACATGTCACACCTACTGTAACAATGGACATCAGTGACTTTCATTTCTAAATGCCAAGTGTTTGGGAACTTATTTTCTAGTCTTGGTCAGAACCCACGGGGCATATGTTTCAAGACCTGTTCCTAAGGACCGAGTGACTTTCATTTCTAAATGCCAAGTGTTTGGAAAAGAACAGTTGCTACATATTTTCAAGTCTTCATCAGAGTACAGAGGTTGTTGTGCGTTAGGTCAAAGTTGAGTTCAAAATATCTATTGTTCTATTGTTAAGTGATGCCATTTGACAGTTTTGAATCTCATCTATAGATTTGTTCCTATACCTGGTAATTGCCAATTTACACTGGACACATGAGGGCAGCAGGATAACTGAGTCAAGATTTTTTCAGTTATATCATTGGGGGCAATCTAGGGTGGCAGAGAAAACTAGAGTTCCCATACAAAACCACTGACCTTTGACAAGCAAACTGACAAATTTTCTCACACTAGGTTCTTACGCAAGTGGGATTGTAGCCTTGTCACTGAGAGGTCCTGTGATCCATAAGTGTATAAAAACACATGCTTTATACCACTTGGACACTTAGGCTCTAGGCAGATAAAAAGACTTGCAAACTCTACCATGCATTGTACAATACATGACATTGCTAGTATTTTAAGGGGCTCTCTGTGGTCAAGTGGTCAAAATTGTGTGCATAGGTTTGAATCCCATTGAGAACAACTCCTAGTTTGAAAAAGGTTTGTCAAATTGCTTGCTAAAGTGCCATGGTTTTATCTTGGCACTCCAGTTTTCTTTGCTATCCCAGAACTGACAGTCTTGATATAAGTGAAACAATCTTGACAACTGGGGTGTAATACTCTGTTACTCCACCCCACCCTACTCCAGAAAGAGTTCCATTAGTACCCTCTTCTAAAAATTTAATTTTGACAGAAAAAAGTCTAAAAATGACAGATCCAAGCCATATTTAACATTTCTGTGAATTTTATTTTTTAATATTACATAGAATATAATGGGTGGGGGTACAAAAGAAGCTCTACTCCAGTATATTAAACCACTATGGTAGCTCAGTTGGTAGAGTGGTCGCTTTGTAAATAGGTTGTGGGTTCAAACCCCAACTAAGTCTGACCCAAGACTTGAAAGTGGTTTTTCTTTCACCAAGCACTCAGCATTACAAAATGAAAGTCAGATGGGAACTTACAATTTAGGTCCCCTGTCAGGGTAGGCATTGCACGATAAAGAACCCTGCTGTATAATGTCATCAGCGCAAACACACAGGCAAAATTTCTGCACCTTTGCCTATAGCTGGCAATGTCTCAATATAAGTGAAATATTCTTGACTGGGACAATAAACACCATTTCTCAACTCTCTAGTATTTTAAGTGCTTCTGGTCTTGTCTTTACTCTTCAGTCTAAATAATGATCTATTATGGCATTATCATTGTTAATTCAAGGTTGTTTGTAAATAAACATGTGAATCCTAACACTACCCATGTATTGGGTGGATCCTCCTATATGAATATTCCTAATAAAAGGTCAAATGGACAGGTCAATGTTGTTTGCCTATATACAAAGTGAGCAGTAGCTCACAGATTTTTTGTTGATTTTAAGTGTACACTAATGTATAATTCATATCCAGGTTAGTACTCTTTAATCAAAGTTTCTCATATGAAAATCAATTTTGTATCATACGAATTTGATGTATGCATTTTGTCGTAATTTATGACATCAGAGATTGATTGATTGATTAAATGGGGTTTTATGTCCCAGTCAAGAATGTTTATTTATATCAACATGTCACAAACTATGGGTGAAGTGCCAGAAATTTCAACCTTTGCAATGTACTCAAGGTGGGTTCTTTAACATGCCAAACCTAATGTTATGTGAGGCATATGTTTTTAAGATATTTTCCAAAGGACCTGTGATTTTGATTTCTAAATGCTGAGTGCAGTAGAATAACAGAGTCGAAATTCTTTATCTATAGGGTCAGTTTGGGATAATGGAGAAAACCAGAGTGCCCACTGGCATTCAGCAAGCAAACTAGCAAACTTTCTCACACTAGGTTCTTGGGTTAGAATTGTAGCCTTGTCACTGAGAGGTCCTGTGATCCATAAGTGTATAAAAACACATGCTTTATACCACTTGGCCACTAAGGCTCAAGACAGATAAGAAGACTTGCAAACTCTACCATGCATTGTACAAGTCATGATATTCTAGTATTTTAAGGGGCTATCTGTGGTCAGGTGGTCAAAGTTGTGTGCATAGGTTTGAATCCCATTGAGAACAACTCCTAGTTTGAAAAAGGTTTGTCAAATTGCTTGCTAAAGTGCCATGGTTTTATCTTGGCAATCCAGTTTTTTTTGCTATCACAGAACTGACAGTCTTGATATAAGTGAAACAATCTTGACAACTGGGGTGTAATACTCTGTTACTCCACCCCACTCTACTCCAGAAAGAGTTCCATTGGTACCCTCTTCTAAAAATTTAATTTTGACAGAAAAAAGTCTAAAAATGACAGATCCAAGCCATTTTTAACATTTCTGTGATTTTTTTTACATAGAATATAATGGATGGGGGTACAATAGTAGCTCTACTCCAGTATATTAAACCACTATGGTAGCTCAGTTGGTAGAGTGGTCGCTTTGTAAATAGGTTGTGGGTTCAAACCCCAACTAAGTCTGACCCAAGACTTGAAAGTGTTTTTAGCTCACCTGAGCCAAAGGCTCAAGTGAGCTTTTCTGATCACAATTTGTCCGTTGTCTGTCGTCGTCGTCGTCGTCGTTGTCGTCGTAAACTTTTCACATTTTCATCTTCTTCTCACGAACCACTGGGCAGATTTCAACGAGACTTGGTCAGAAGCATGTCTGGGTCGGTGCAATTCAGATTTGTTCGTGGCATTGCCATGGCTACCATAACTAGGTCAAGGTGACCTAGGGGTGCAAAAATCTTAAAAAATCTTCTTCTCCGAAAGTATTGATTGGAGAAAAAATCTGATGTGATATTTGGCTTCTCTAGGGTCTTAAGCCTGTAGTTTGTTCATTTCGTGAAATTCGGTCGAAAAATGGGTTACGCGTTTTTGCGTTTAATTTTGAAAAAATCGTAAAATAGCTTCAAATTGTTATAACTTGACTACTTGACCAGATAATGACATGGGGTTTTCAGTTTTGACATCTTCTTGTTAGTATCTTCAAAATGAGGTCAAGGTCAATTGTGAAGGTCGTGACCTAATTTTTTTACCTCTGATTATACTTATTATCTCTAAAACTATAAACTTTTTGTATAGTCATGTATATTAGAATGTTGTAGGTATTGATACAACGACCATTTTGATGTATAGAAAAAGGTCATGGGTTGAAAGGTCAAGGTCACAGATGTGAAACAATTCCGAAATGGTTAATTATCTCGAAAACTATAAACTTTTTATATAGGCATTTATATTAGAATGTTGTAGATATTGTTACAATGATCATTTTGATGTATAGAAAAAGGTCATGGGTTCAAAGGTCAAGGTCACGGATGCGAAACAATACCGAAATGGTTAATTATCTCGAAAACTATAAACTTTTTGTATAGGCATTTATATTAGAATGTTGTTGATATTGATACAACGATCATTTTGATGTATAGAAAAAGGTCATGGGTTCAAAGGTCAAGGTCACAGATCTAAAAGAATACCGAAATGGTTAATTATCTCGAAAACTATTAACTTTTTGTATAAGGATGTATATTAGAATGTTGTAGGTATCGATAAAACAATCATTTTGATGTATAGAAAAGGTCATGGGTTTAAAGGTCAAGGTCACAGATGTAAAACAATACTGAAATGGTTAATTATCTTGAAAACTATAAACGTTTTGTATAGGCATGTATATTAGAATGTTGTAGGTATTGATACAATGATCATTTTGATGTAAAGAAAAAATGGGGTCATTGGGGTTTAGTATTTACGTTGTCTTTAAATCTATCAGCTAGCCATTAGTTATCAGGTGAGCGTATAAGGCCCATGGGCCTCTTGTTTCTTTCACCAAGCACTCAGCATTACAAAATGAAAGTCAGATGGGAACTTACAATTTAGGTCCCCTGTCAGGGTAGGCATTGCACGATAAAGAACCCTGCTGTATAATGTCATCAGCGCAAACACACAGGCAAAATTTCTGCACCTTTGCCTATAGCTGGCAATGTCTCAATATAAGTGAAATATTCTTGACTGGGACAATAAACACCATTTCTCAACTCTCTAGTATTTTAAGTGCTTCTGGTCTTGTCTTTACTCTTCAGTCTAAATAATGATCTATTATGGCATTATCATTGTTAATTCAAGGTTGTTTGTAAATAAACATGACAATTAATTTGTATACATTTGTATTAGAAATCTAATAATTTTGACATACATATGTTACTAGGCTTTAAAATATATATATATATAATATAAGAAACAGTTGTTACAGTTGTTACAGGCAAACAAAATTGACCTGTCCACTTGACCTTTAATTCAAATATTTATGATGAAGGAGTTTATTTATATTAATAGGGAGCATGCATGTTTATTTTGTCTAAATAATGAGACACACTAAAGAAGAACACTGTCCATGTCCTAAACTACCCATGTAATGGGTGGATTCTCCTATATGATAATTCCTAATGAAAGGTCAAGCTGACAGGTCAATGTTTTTACCTATAGATCAGGTTTTTTTGTTGAGTGACTACATTCACAACTCATACTTATCTTTCTAAAATAAACAATTGCTGTATTTTATATGTGAGCATCTTAGGTACATAACACCCTTCATCGTCTTAATTTGCTCATTCTGTTTCAATAACTTTTAGTTGTAAGCATCCTTTGTAGTGGCCATAGTTGATATACTCTTTTTCAAACTCTACAGCAGTGTCTTTGGCCTGCACCGAGACAGGGTCCTTAGTTTTGAGTCTCATCCAAGAGACAATTTTAAGTACTAAGCTTTTTACAGCTCTAGTATGGACAGGAGATGAAAATTATCCAAAAAAAATTTTCCAAGTCTCCAGTGGCATTCGAACCTACAACCCTTGACTTAAATAACCATTGACAGTACCACTTGGCCATGTCCATCAATAACAGAAACCAGCTCAGGTCTTGTATCATGTTGGAGGCTGCGGTTTGAACTCTAGCCTGTTCTGACCAAGACTTAAATATAGGTAGTGACTATTCTTACAATGACAGCAGGTGATAATGCAGTGAACTAAATTCTATGTTCCACAAAATTACTGTCATTGTGTGACAACCTCTTTTATCTTGGCAAAGTCATGTGATAATACTATTGTCACCCGGATGATAACCTGGATCAAGGGAGATAATACTATTGACCCCTGGATGATAACCTGGATCAAGGGAGATAATACTATTGTCACCCGGATGATAACCTGGATAAAGGGAGATAATACTATTGTCACCCGGATGATAACCTGGATCAAGGGAGATAATACTATTGTCACCCGGATGATAACCTGGATCAAGGGAGATAATACTATTGTCACCCGGATGATAACCTGGATCAAGGGAGATAACTCATAAAAAGAGCTGTGTTGTCAATAACAATGGCAGCCAGTCATTTTGGCCATTCATATGAGATGGACGCAATTAATTATAATGCATGACAAAGATGCCATCACGTGACAATCCCTCTGAAGTGTGATCATTCTGGATGTTCACTTACCTTGATGGCAATTATTGCCTAGTATAATTACTAGTTTTATTTTTATGTCATATTACTCATGTTTTTTTTTTTTTTTTCATTTTTCATCTCTATGACTTTGACTTCTGTAAATCTGAAAATTTTCATGTCAGATAATTTTTGCCAGAACCGTCATTTTAAAATAGTTATATTGGCTTTATTTTCACAGCGTAAGATGATGGGTCAGTAGTACAAGTAATACAAGAACTTTATCAAAATTAAATACTCGTGACTGTTTTATTTCTGTGTCTTGTAATTCTCGCCAATTTACACGAAAATAGAACAAATGCAAAAATTCCCTGATTAACAGTTAATTCGAATTAAAAACATGACAATGAAATGCAGACTCGACCAATTTCAAGTTATCCGTTATACTTGTATTCCAGGGCTTTTATACCTTCCCTGCAAACTAGTTTGAGGTGGTATATAGGAATCACCATCCATGTCTGTCTGTCTATCTGTCTGTGTAAAATGGTGTCTGGGCCATATCTCTTAGATGCTTTGGATGACTTTCATAAAACTTCACATGAATTATCTTCATGGTCAAAAATTGTGTCATGACGTTGAACCAAGGTCATATCAGAAAGGTCAAGGCTGCGGGAAAACATCAAACCCTTGTACATGTTGGGGACAGTTGTACTAGAGACAGTTCTATTTTATTTTGTTTAGTTCTTGTGTACTAAATTAGTCCCTTTAAGTATATAAAACATAACCTTGTATAATGACATAGTTCAAGATTATGTATGTTTACAATGTGTCAATATATGTGGGTTTATAATAATTACAAATGTTACCTCAGTTTATCAATAAAATCAGCTTTATTCATCTTAACGAGATACAGAAAGATGATATAAAATTCATGATGTGGTTTTGTTGTGGCTGGCCTACGCCAGGGACACAGGGGGTGTTGCATATATCTACATGATACTGGTACAGGAAAACAACAATAACCTGTCTGTTTGACCTTTAATTTAAATATTATTATGGGCTAGTAAATTTGTATAGGGAACACATGTGTTTATTTTGTCTAGATCAAATGCATTGTTTATGTATTAACTACAAATCCTAGCACTACCTAATAACCTATGTGTTGGATTGATCACCATTTATGGATATTCCTTATGAAAGGTCAAACAGACAGGTCAATATTGTTTGCCTATATATACATGATCTGACAGATGCTTCCATATATGACCTTGATGTGTGGTTAAAAAACATATCATATTTGTTTAATTTATAGCTTCCAGTATTTTCTATTGAATGCTAACAAGCAGCTATTATTTGTGTCAGATTTTTTTGACACAATTTTATGGCTGCAGTGGTAATCCTCAGGATTAATAGAATTATACCTGGTTTCAAAAACCGAACAAATGATAGGGTGTTATGTGTTACCTGGAAATTTATTTGGCCTAGTCCTCCAGCACCATTAAAGATATTTTTACTAAACTTGGTATACATGGTTACTAGGATATGGGATTGTGTGTGCCAGAAGGCCAAGTCTCTCAATAGTTGTGTCCCATTAAAATTAAATCATGTTTCTTTTATCAAAGATTTTTTAGAGCTGTGTCGCTTTGTAATTTTAACAACAATTTAATGGCAGAAATGTAAATGAACTCTTGCTCAACCTTGTAGCACTCTTCTTTTGTCCTTACAGGTGTTTGGGGGTGAAGAAGTGAACACTTTGGATTTTGCAAGTTGTAAAAATCGTGTTTACTTCTGATGGGCATCATCACTAGCCACATGATCTATATCTCGTAATATTTGTGTGAAATGCTACATCAAATGTTTATGTCACAAATTCTTGGAATAACACCATTTTTACCGCAAAATGTCAACTTTCCAGCTAAATGTCGTCAATCCATATCCAATAGCAATAAATTAAATCTGCACAAATTTGATAACGATTGACGTATGAGTACATTTCAGAAAAATTTATTCTCGATCAAAATGGTGTTCAAATGAAAATTGACCTCCAATTATTAAGACATTACCATTTTTTGATGAAATATAGCCTATGTTTTAGGAAAAATGGTGCTCCAATTATCTAGACGTTTACCATATTCTATTGAAATATAGCTGACACTTTATATATTGATTTTTCGATACTTTTTTTCACAGTTTAAACGAATGTTGAATAGAGAACTCAGTCATTTTGCAGAATCCAGCAAGTCAGGAAATCAGATAGCAGAATATATTTGCAATACTTATTTAGGTGAGTTTGCTTGTTTTTTATTTTGTGTTTTGTTTATTTTTTTTTAAATCATGTGCTGTGATGATGGGATGAGACAGGATTTGATGTTTGTCTTTGTAGAAATTTGTTTTGTGGGCAAAATACTATGTAGAAAACATGATCAACATTACTAATGATTTGTTGGTTGAATGTTGCTTAATGGCTTAATGTCACATCAGCAATTTTTCAGCGATCCGCAATGAGAACTATTTTATAAATCTATGGATTAATCTATGAACAAATTTGTGTATGCATGTGAAGTGTTTAATGATCTGCCTTGTACCAGGGCTTACTCAGGGTGACTTTAAGGTGCTAGTACACCAAGTCAGTATGCCACAGACAAGCCTACCACTCCTCCAGTCACATTAGAGCAAGGAAAATTCACTTTCTCACATGTGGTCTGAGTGTGACCTAAACTCACAGCGGTGAGACACCCTGATTGATGTTTTATCCAAAAACAGCCCACTGTGGCCTCTCCACAATACTAATATTGATACATTTGTGATGTTTTATAATATGAAACTCTGTTTTAGACCAAATAATTATAGGACTATACCGGTAATTACATTTGCTAAAATAACATCACAACTTTCCTTTTGCCTATACATCTGCCGTTACAGATTGGCTGTTCCAACAATTGGAAATGCATGTCGTACACAACTGTGTTTTAAATTTATTTCAAGATTTAAAAACCAAAATTAGATTTTCAAAAAATTAAATCTGTAAATAAAACTTTAGAACTGTCTAGAAATAGCGCTTAAAGTGCTATATAACTTGTATTGCTGTGCTAAGCAAACTAATCATAACACCCTATGGAAGTTATAGCACTATACATGCCATTTCTAGACAGTTCAGTGGTTAAATATTGTTAATAAGTATGATATCTCAGTATCCAAAATTACTCTTGATTCGTATATATGACATCCCATAGTTCCATGTTCCAATTATATTCACTCTCCATTTTGATTACATAGCAACATTACACACATGGTGAGTGTAGCTAGCAAAACAGGAGATGCTTATACCCTTCCAGAGCACCCAACCTCACTTCCTTGGTGTTTAAGTAGCCTAGCAGTTTCAAAGTTTTTACTTTGCCTTGGGATTATGATTTGGACATGGATTAGTCTGTTTGTTTTGGTGACAATATAAATAGATAAAAGTTTTCATCAGAACTTTTTTTTAAATTGATTACCGTAAACACATTCCCAGAGGTTGCATAATGAATTTATCATTATGGATAATAATATCTTTTTTGCTTGTTTCTATAGCAACTTTGTGCAGACATATCATAATAATTTTGTTTTTGTTTCCATGGCAATTTTGTGTAGACATACCATAATGATATTTTTGTTGTTTTCATGGCAATTTTGTGCAGACATATTATAATAATTTTGTTTTTGTTTCCATGGCAATTTTGTGCAGACATATCATAATAATATTTTTTCTGTTTCCATGGCAATTTAATACAGACATGTCATAACTTAAATTTTTTTAACAACACCATACTCCACTATTCTCGGATGTTGGGTTCCTGTATTTTTTGTTTCTATGGCAATTTTGTTTAAACATTTTGCATCATGGCAATATTTTTAAATAAACATATTTTGAACATGATTTTAACAAGACTGGAATATCAGAAAACTACATTCTAAGATATGTTACCAATGACGCACATGATGATAACCTTGGCTTTTTTTCCATGGTAATTTTATTGTTGCCAATGAAATTGTGTAGACATTTTGCATCATGGTAATACTTTCTTTTTATTTAAAAAAAAATAAAAACATATTTTGGAAAAAGTAGTTTTGGAACAAGATTCCAACAAGACTGGAATATCAGAAAAGTACATGACTATCAAAATAGTGCATCCATAAATATGGTGTTAATGTCACCAAGACATATCATGATAATCGTGGTTGTTTCCATGGAATTTTTTTGCTGTTTCACTTGTGTTAAACTTGTATAAAAACTTCGTGTCACTGTAATTATGATGCAACTTTATAAGAATGCCAGACCATACTTCTACTGAAAGAAATGTTAAAATTTCAAAGAAGACTATTTTAAAAAAAAAAGTTGAGCAAACTTTAGATGGAATCTATGGTCAAATATATGTATGCAGTGAGGGCAGCACACCATCCTAAAGGTAGGTCTTAGACGAAAAATATCTGTGATGCATGATACAAGTTGATTTTACAAAATGGATCAAATTATTTCACAGCAGTAATTGTTAATGGTGTATAACAGGAAGTTGGTTTCTGTGTTGTCAAGTCTTGCTAACATATTATAGAGAAAATCCATGAGAAATTAGTTAAAAGCAACAGCTGTCGTATACTCTAAATGTTAGTGGTTCAGGGAAAATTCAGAGATTGTTTTTTTTTATGGTCAGAGAATTTCTAAAAGTGTCAGGAAATTTAAAAAATTTAGGAAATGTCAAAGAGTGGTTCAAGGAATTTTCAAGTTTTTTCTCAAGAGCTGCGTTTTGTTGAAATTTAAATAGCATCCTTTGGTTAACTAGTGCACAAAGTGTCAGGGAATTTTTAAAAGTGTCTGGGAATTTCGAAATTTAGGAAATTTCAGGGAATGGTCCAGAGAATTGTCAGTTTCTCAAGAGTCATGTTTGTTGAAATTTGAATAGCATCCATTGTTTCCACCAATTCTCTTGTATTAACTAGTGCACAATGTGTGTGAGAATGTCACACCAGGATCATAATAATTGGTACTCATAATTACTTTGTTGTTGTCATCACAATATTGTGGATAAGTATGACGTCTCTGTTTTAATAATATCCAGAAATAAAAGTTAGTGTACATACAATACATGTATCTTGAAATTTGAATTTATAAATTTTTAAATATAAATTAATTTTTTTAATTAACTTTTTTGGATCATAAAAAGGAGCCAGTATAGTTTTTCATATTTCTTGACAAAGTAATTAATACCTCTTTACTTTATTTGCATCATAAAAAGGTGCCAGTGTCTTGACAATAGAGCTTAATATAACCTTACAAATTTTATTAGTGGGTTGGTCAGGAGATGTTGACCCAAGCAAAGCAATAATGTTACCACCCACTCTGGCAATGTTAGTGATAGGACTTTTGCATCGTAATACATTTACCATTTGTTTAAGGCAAGCCTATTTGACATTAGTCCCTTAATTATTCATGGGCCTTGGTGGCAAAGTGGTCTAAAATGCCGGCTGATGGATCACTGTGCCTATCACTGCCTAGGTTTGAATCCCACTAGACAGTGTGAGAAAGTTTGTCAGTTCACTTGATGAAAGTCGGCGGTTTTCTCCAGTCATGCTTTTCTCCATGATTCCAGAATCTTGACTAGGGTGTAAAACACCATTACCCTACTTTTATTGTTCATGAAGATTTGTCTTATTGTCATCTAATCTAGCTATACTTAACATAGTACATTCAACGAGCATCTACTGTAATTCCATACATAAAGACTACTAGAAGTTGAATGAACTAAAGAACTTTGAATTGAGCATTTTAAGAGCAATGACATTTCCCTCTAGCATTCAGTAATCACAAGAGAGAACTGATTTATGAAAACTGAGACATTGTGTTTGCTCAAAGGTGAGTTATATGTGTTCATCATACAAGTTTATTGATAATCATTGTTAAGGAATGTTTATGAATTCATAGACCTTTTTCGTTGAATTTTCATTCAGGGGACCTAAAACTAATTTGACTTATCCTAATTTTGAGATATTTTTGTTAGAGATAACCCACTTATTTTGGTTAAATTAAGAGGAAACTAATTCTGGACTTTTGAAAAAGTTAGACTTTTCTGGAAATTTGAGATATCCAAGATTCAACTGTAACTAATTGGTACACTATAATTGACTGTTTATTAAGATTCCAGATTTGTTTAAGCCTGATTTTTGTTGCTAGGTACATCTTCAAAGTTTGCTACATTGTGGTTTTGTCAATGTATGGTAGTTGTATTTTTATTGTTTAACTGTCAATTAAGAAGTAACTGTTCCATGTAAAATATCTAGATGTGCTATGACCCTTAAACCACATCGTTCAATGTTAATAGCACCTGATTATGGATGGTTTAAATATTTTTGTGGAGGACAGCTGTGCTCATAGTTAAATTTGAAGTAATGTACAGGAAAAACATCAATATTTCAAAACATGTTGTACTTAAGTGGTATATGATGACAGTTTAAAAGATTTTTTGAGTAATATTTTTATGGATTTATTTTTTATTTGTATAATTTGCAATGTTTTCAGTGTCATATCATAGATATTCTCCCCTTTCAAAAATATTAAAAATGTGGTGCCGGGAAGTGCCCATAGCACACAACCTACTTTCAACCTATATCTTGACTTCACTGGCTACATAGATTCAGGCCATCAAAATTTGATCAGGTTGTAGGTAAATAAAAGTTACTAACACAGAGTCAATATATGTAACCTCCAGTTGAAATTAGAAACAAACCTAGCAGAGTGCTTAACAAACCTAGCAGGGTACTAAATTTTTTATTTCCTCTTGAAATGTTAAGCAACCACTAATTCAGTTACTATAGCAACATGTTTTTTCTGTTTTATTTAATTGGTTGTTTTGTATATTAGAACCAATTACTTAATTTTGGGCTTGGCAGTAAACTTGACACAAATACACATGTACCTTGATTCATGGTCTCCATATCATGTTACATTTTATAAAAAAATATAGCCTCATTCTTCATTAGTGTTAAAAACATAATTTGTTTTATGATAATAATTTTACTTACATCAGGACATCACCAGCTACAGTTTCAAAGCTCATAAATTCAGACCAATGCAGTATTAATGATTTCTAATTGCTAAATGCACATAGGAATTGAGTTGAGTACTGGACATTCAGTCCATTATATTTCACTTATATCCAGATGGCACCAGCTATAGGCGAAGGTGCAGAAATTTTGCCTGTGTGTTGCGCTTTTGGCATTATACAGCAGGGTTCTTTATCGTGCCAGGCCTACCGTGAAACAGGACCTTGTTTATTTTAAGTTCTTATCCAAAAACTGTGACTTTCATTTTGTAATGCCAAGTGCTTGGTGAGAGAATCACTACCCACTTTCAAGTTTTGGGTCAGACCTGGTCAGGGTTCGAACTTCGAACACACCACCTCCCACTTATGGAGAGAGCACTAAAACAACGAGGCTACTGCAGTGCATGTAGGTGACATTTAGGTTAAGTAATAATACTACTTACCCCTTAGTAGGGTGTTTAATCTTTTATTTCCTCTTGATACCTTCACTTCCTCCCAAATAGTCAAGCACTTGCCAGTAACTATGGCAACGTGACAGTTTTGTAATCGTTCTTTGGTGTATTACTAACAAAAAATTAATTTTGGGCTTGACTGAACTTGACACAAATTTAGAATGAGTATTTGTTAATGTAAATTCTTCTACTATTTAGACCAATGCAGTATTAATTATTTCTAAATGCTAAATTGAATAAAGTTAAATGTCTGTATGACAATAATTTTACTTACATCAGGACATCACCAGCTACAGCTTCAGAACCAATAAATATTAAGACCAATGCAGTATTAATCATTTCTAAGTGCTAAGTGCACATAGGAGTTGAGTTGAGTACTGGTGTTTAACGTTCAGTCTATTATATTTCACTTATATCCAGATGGCACCAGCTATATGCGAAGGTGCAGAAATTTTGCCTGTGTGTTGCGCTTTTGGCATTATACAGCAGGGTTCTTTATCGTGCCAAGCCTACCGTGACACAGGACCTCGTTTATTTTAAGTTCCCATCCGAAAACTGTGACTTTCATTTTGTAATGCCAAGTGCTTGGTTAGAGAAGTCACTACCCACTTTCAAGTTTTGGGTCAGACCCGGTCAGGGTTTAAACACACCACCTCCCACTTATGGAGAGAGCACTCAAACAACGAGGCTACTGCAGTGCATGTAGGTGACATTTAGGTTAAGTAATAATACTACTTACCCCTTAGTAGGGTGTTTAATCTTTTATTTCCTCTTGATACCTTCACTTCCTCCCAAATAGTCATGCACTTGCCAGTAACTATGGCAACGTGACAGTTTTGTAATGGTTGTTTGGTGTATTACTGACAAAAAATTAATTTTGGGCTTGACAGTGAACTTGACACAAATTTAGAATGAGTATTTGTTAATGTAGATTCTTCTACTATTTAGTTCCTGTGTTTGTGACAGTGCATGGTTCTTATCTGTGAGGAAAAAGTCAGGAATTTTCATATTTTTCAAGGTTGGGTAATATTGTCAGGGAATTTCAAAAATGTCAAGGAATTAGAAAATAAGGCAATGTCAGGGGATTTTATATTTCTTTCTCAAGAGTTATATCCCATTGAAATTTTAATCATGTTTTTTTCTAATTTTGTTTAAGGAAAATTCCTCGATATTTTCAAAATTCCCTGACAATGCCCTGTTCTTCACAAACGTTAAGGGTATTAATCTTGTGGTTCAGTGGTAAACCCTTATGTTTTTATGTTACAAAAAATCCTTTATTTGAGAGAAATATATGATTCCTTGTTTTGGTTCATATTGCTGGCATGCTTAAATCTTAAAGAAATTAATCTGTACACTGGAGTATGTAGGTTAAACAAATTCATATATGAATGAATTTTGAAGGGTCATAGGCTTTGCTTTTGCTTCCATCCTTTCTTTGTTTTTGGAAATATGGTAAAATTAATGTATGTAACATTGTGTTAGTCTTGTCATACTGACATGTTTTAGCACCAGGTTAAACTGTCCGCGTTGACCGATTGACACTTTCGCATTGACGTCAAACATTAAAAATAAGATGTACTTTTCAAAAATGCTCTTAAGAATAAATAATTTAGGTGCTTAAAAATTAACAATCTTGCCAAAAAAATGAATGCTATGTGATTAGGCGTAATAATAATTAAAAAGTTCCATTAGTGAAACAATTCACTTGTTTATTTGTAATTGGAATGCTGAAGATAATATCACGAAGTTCAAGTAAGATCGCATTGTTTTTACATAAAAAAAAAACGATTTCTCTAGACGATTTATTTGGGATTGGTTAATTTTGTACTTACTCTACAGCATTTGTAACGTTTTGTCGATATATTTGTTGTCATGGTTACATAGAGTTATTAAGTACTACATAACTAAAGGTATATCTTCTCTCTAATGAATAGTAGGTACTAAGATAGGATTTTTTGTATTCAAGAGAACAAGTACTTTAAAAAAATGTTAAGTAGTTAAAAAGGTGCTTACCCTTGCCTATCAGAAAATTCTCTGATCATAAAAATCAAATTATTTTTTGGTATCTGTAAACAATTTTTGAAATCATTTTTCAACCAGTTACCAGTTACTAAAACTCATGCAATACCTATTGGTCAGTTGGTTGCATGTTGTATATTATTTCATCAGAAGATTTTCAGAACCCATTCCCATCCATCCCCACCCCCCTCCCCTTTCCTCTCTAAATTTTCATTCTTAAGTGTTGGCACATTCATCAATAATGTATAGCCAATGTCCTTTTTATTACACACATCTTGAAGTTGTTATATAAATCATAAAATCTCTCTAATAATATGTTACAAATCAAAAAGCGGATATTAAAAGTATTGTTATGTAGTAACATCTATATAACCAGCAGGGTTATAATGTAAAAATGATTACATTACATCTTGATAATCAGCTCGTGATTTTGGGATTTCTTGCTTTCATACTCCATTCATACTTTAAATTAGAATACACGCACACCTGTGGAAGTCATTCAGTATTCTTGGAGAGCAATCAAGGCATGTTAATTGCTAAAATGATTGCTTCCAATATAGTAATTACCTGATAATGGCATAACGGAATTAGGATTCTATATGTAAACAAATATGAAACAGTTCTATCTGCTAGACAAAAACCACGATCTACTTCTAGGGGTTAATAATAAAACAGTTATTTAGGCAGCCATAAAAATTGGGGAAGGGGTTCTCAAATATGAAACAGTTCTATCTGCTAGACAAAACCCACGATCTACTTCTAGGGGTTAATAATAAAACAGTTATTTAGGCAGCCATAAAAATTGGGGAAGGGGGTTCTCAAATATGAAACAGTTCTATCTGCTAGACAAAACCCACGATCTACTTCTAGGGGTTAATAATAAAACAGTTATTTAGGCAGCCATAAAAATTGGGGAAGGGGGTTCTCAAATATGAAACAGTTCTATCTGCTAGACAAAACCCACGATCTACTTCTAGGGGTTAATAATAAAAACAGTTATTTAGGCAGCCATAAAAATTGGGGAAGGGGGTTCTCAAATATGAAACAGTTCTATCTGCTAAACAAAACCCACGATCTACCTCTAGGGGTTAATAATAAAACAGTTATTTAGGCAGCCATAAAAATTGGGGAAGGGGGTTCTCAAATATGAAACAGTTCTATCTGCTAGACAAAACCCACGATCTACTTCTAGGGGTTAATAATAAAACAGTTATTTAGGCAGCCATAAAAATTGGGGAAGGGGGTTCTCAAATATGAAACAGTTCTATCTGCTAGACAAAACCCACGATCTACTTCTAGGGGTTAATAATAAAACAGTTATTTAGGCAGCCATAAAAATTGGGGAAGGGGGTTCTCAAATATGAAACAGTTCTATCTGCTAAACAAAACCCACGATCTACCTCTAGGGGTTAATAATAAAACAGTTATTTAGGCAGCCATAAAAATTGGGGAAGGGGGTTCTCAAATATGAAATAGTTCTATCTGCTAAACAAAACCCACGATCTACCTCTAGGGGTTAATAATAAAACAGTTATTTAGGCAGCCATAAAAATTGGGGAAGGGGGTTCTCAAATATGAAATAGTTCTATCTGCTAGACAAAACCCACGATCTACTTCTAGGGGTTAATAATAAAACAGTTATTTAGGCAGCCATAAAAATTGGGGAAGGGGGTTCTCAAATATGAAATAGTTCTATCTGCTAGACAAAACCCACGATCTACTTCTAGGGGTTAATAATAAAACAGTTATTTAGGCAGCCATAAAAATTGGGGAAGGGGGTTCTCAAATATGAAATAGTTCTATCTGCTAGACAAAACCCACGATCTACTTCTAGGGGTTAATAATAAAACAGTTATTTAGGCAGCCATAAAAATTGGGGAAGGGGGTTCTCAAATATGAAACAGTTCTATCTGCTAGACAAAACCCACGATCTACTTCTAGGGGTTAATAATAAAACAGTTATTTAGGCAGCCATAAAAATTGGGGAAGGGGGTTCTCAAATATGAAACAGTTCTATCTGCTAGACAAAAATCATGCCCCTCAGTAACTTTGCCACCTCACTAATTAAATCCTGTTTTGAAGTCTTAAAGAGTCTATTTCCATTATGCTGTTTTATATGCCTCCCTCAATTTATCGTCATGAATAAATGATTTATCAAGGTTTGATGGTCATGAAAAAGCATTAATACACTGCAGACATTTCTACTAGCGTAGTTGCCTCTTTATTATTCCCCTAAGTAACTCTGCCACTTCGCTTATCTCCACACTGTTTTGCAGTCTCAAACTCTGTTTTTTCTTTGCTGTTTATAAGCTTCTCTTGATTCATCACCATGCCACAATCTTGCAGAGCAGAACAAATGATTTATCAAGGTTTGATGGCCATTAATACACTGCAAACATTTCTACTAGTGTAGTTGCCTCTTTATTATTCCCCTAAGTAACTCTGCCACTTCGCCTATCTCCACACTGTTTTGCAGTCTCAAACTCTGTTTTTTCTTTGCTGTTTATAAGCTTCTCTTGATTCATCACCATGCCACAATCTTGCAGAGCAGAACAAATGATTTATCAAGGTTTGATGGCCATTAAAAACACAGACATTAATACACTGCAGACATTTCTACTTGTTCAGTTGCCTCGTTATAATGTCCCTCAGTAACTTTGCCACTTCGCTTATCTCCACACTATTTTGAAGTATTAGTACCAAAATCTGTTTCTTCTTTGCTTGTTTATAAGCACTATGCCATAATTTTACAGAACAAATAATGAATAAAAGCTTGATGACTATTGAAAACATGAACATTAATACACTGCAAATGTTTTACTCATGCAGTAGTTTGAAAAAAGGGAGGGTTAAGTGGTGTTTTAAACTGAAAAAATGTTAACATTTCCAAACTCTATAATAATGTACGGATTTGATAGCGAGCTGTAAATTACAGTAAATACCCCCACCTCAGTTCATATATTATTAATCTGGCTTATCCAGGGGATCATAATTCTAGCTACTAAGGATTTATCCAGATTGTATGTATCATTTGTGGGATTAACTAGCCTAGGTATCATTTTACGGAGGTGGGTTACTTTTTAACTATATGACCTGGAGCATGTTAGCACATTAAAACAGCTGTTTTATAGAATATTATAGATTTTTGTATCAAAAAACATATGTTACACCTGTTCATAGTTAAACATTTGTCTGTGTGTGTGTATGTGTGTTACTGCACATGATATTATAATGTTGTCCAAAGTTTGATATGCCTACACAAAAATGATACTTCAATGTTGGCTGTCATAAACAACAAATTGCATACAAAATTGTAATACAAGAAATTTAGGATTGGTTAACTTTTTAGATTTTTTCATGAACGAGTAAATATTACAATTTAATAAGAATTTTTTAACCCTCTGCAGTTCGGGTATTTTACAGGTAGTCATATGTGCACTTTTTCTGCAACTGCATATATTTTTGTAGTTGCTACAAAGTAAGGAAACTTGTAGGACATGTCACTTGGCAAAACTTACTAACATATTTTGAAGGTCAAATAATGTCATCATGTCACATGATCTGGGGTCAAAGTTCAATATTTGATGTATTTTAAAGGGAAAAAAGTACATTAAATTGTGTGCGAGATATCTTGGTACTTGCTACTTTTGAAGGATAGTTGATCCAGTCATTAAAAAATATCTGAGAGTTCATTGGTTATAGTGATGTAAGTTGATCCGAAGTCATCAATTTGTGTTGGAGAATATGTTAGTACCGTACTGATGAAGGGTAGCTGATCTGAGGTTATTAAAGCATGTCCGAGAGTACATTGGTAATAATGATGTAATTTGATCAGAAGTCATCAATGTGTGTTCGACAGTATGTTGCTCGTGCTGAGTGCATTGATCCTATGCCATTCTTTTACTCCTTAGTTTGTTAGCATTAATTGGATTTTTGTCCGTGTTGATCTATAATACCATGAAGGGTAGTTTATCCAAAGCCATTAAAGCATGTCTGAGAGTATATTGGTACTGAAGAAGGGTAGTTAAAGGCTGTTTGAGAGTACATTGGTAATAATGATGTAATTTGATCAGAAGTCATCAATGTTTGTTCGAGAGTATGTTGCTCCTACTGAGTGCATTGATCCTACATCATTCTTCCTTAGTTCGTTAGCGTTAATTGGATTTTTGTCCGCGTTGATCTATAATACCATAGATCAGATTTTTAATTGACATTTTTCCTGCCATAACTTTATCATTAATTGACATATATATCATGAACAATATGGCTTTCTAATACTCGGCCTGTAAAATAAAAATTTCTCCGGTAATTTATTGTCATGTGACTAATTGAGTTCGCCTCGTCTTTTTTATGTTTCAGTCACCCTGATTAGGTCAGTCTAATACTGGCCATTGACATCTTATATTATTACAATATCAACATAAAAATTGAGGTCACTGCCTTCCGTATCCTGTATTAATGGCTGCCAAGGATTTGCCGTTTGTTTTAGTTGGAATCATTTTGTTTATGTGTTGACTTTTCATTAATGTATAGTTATTTATCTAATATTTCTCCATTCATATAATTTTCCGTTTCTCCATTCATTATTTACTTTCGCTATGTACTTATCTGTTTTCATTTCCAATTTTTGATGTATGTCCAATGTCTTTATCAAGTTTACCATAGATTATGTAAAGATATTTGAATTACGGGAGTGCCACATTAGTGTGAATATCCTCAGGATTTTAACTGAATGGCTTCACTGATAACAAGATTATCTTTGTCAAGGATTGGGATTCATTAGTTTTTTGGCTTTGTTCCTTAAATCTAATTTTTAAAACAGTTGAATCTTTAGGTTCTTGGTCACAAAGAGAAGTACGGTCACATCTTTTTTTTTTTTATCACCATAGTATAATGTGGCATTAAGGGAAGTGGTAATGAAATGAGCAATGAGGGATATGGCAATGAAATTTGGGATGACAAATCTGTGGCAATAAGGGATGTGACAGTGGAATTTGGGGTGCCAAAATTGTGGCAAGTAGAGATGTGGCAATGGAATTTGGGATGTCAAAATTGTTGCAATAAGGGATGTGGCAATGGAATTTGGTATTCAAAATTGCGGCAATTGGGATATGGCATTGATATTTGGGATGACAAAGTTATGGCAATGAGCGAGATGGCAATGGAAATTTGAATGTCAAAATTGTGGCAATAAAGGAGGTGGCAATAGAAATTTAGATGTCAAAATTGTGGCAATCCGGGATATGGCAATAAAATTTATGATGACAAAGTTATAGCAATAAGGGTTGTGGCAATGGAATTTGAGATAAATAATTGTGGCAACAAGAGAAATGAAAATACTATGTGCCATTCCTTATAAATTGTTACCGTGACTACCTTTCTGTTTTTTCTAACTCATTTGCTGTATTATAACATGTATATTTTTTGCTACACACCACTCCTTATAAGCTGTCACCATGACCACCATTTTGTTTGTCTGACCTATTTGTTTAAGTTTCAGTCGTTTCATTCATATATTAACACGCTTAAGTAATATTCTCATTATGATTAATTACACGCTGTGTCTTATATGACCCATAATAAATTTAATTAGACTGGAACATTTCCGCATGTCAAATACAACGTTGTTAACATTTTATCTTACCTGATATTTCTTGCTTAATTTGCATATTTAATTAAGCAACCAGGTGAATATAAACACTATAGTAAGTTATATTGTCTGTGTGGTTTTTAATTATTTCTACATTTGTAAATTTTTCATTCCCGTCTTCATGAATCTTTGTGTTAGTCTCAGTCTTCCGGTAATCGGTCTAACATGAAGTTGTCATCATCTTGCACTCTTTTTTGATTGGTCAGCAAAGTTTCTGCAGACTTTGCATCAGTGAGACATCAGTATGAGTGAGCTTGGTGATTTCATTGTCCTTCCAGCGTTTTTTCATTGATAAAGAACAGTGATGACTCAATTAAATTAAAATAAATTTAACAAAAAATTGATGATTACAACTCTTAAGATTTATTTCATCATAGTTTTTTATCACATGGTGACTTGTTTAAATGTGCCATTTTGAAAACCACATAACTATAAATATCCATTAATAAAAATCATTAATTAACATTTTTTGTCCCAATTTAATATGATTAATTTATTTATTCAGTGAATGTAGTTTAAGGTCCAAGTCAAGAATATTTCACATATATCGAGACATCGCCACCTATAGTTGAAGTGGCAGAAATTGTTACAGTTACAGACTGCACTCAGGACAATGATCTTTAGCATGCCACATTACCATGGCATAGAACATTGGTTTTAAAGGTCTTCTGTGAAAGACATTATGTATTTCATTTCCAAGTGTCAAGTGCTTTGCCCAAGTTTTCTTGAAATGGAACTTATTCCTTGCTTCCAATAGTATCATTATTACTGGGCACATAATTATCCCAAGTTTCTGCAACTCAAACTAGTCATTTTTTTTCTTTTTTACTGGGCAAAACTTTGTCATCAGGGTTTCCATAAAACAGAACTAGTCATTTTCTTTCATGAACATCATTCATTATTACGTGGTAAATCTTCGCCCTGGGTTTCCATAACTTAAAACTAGTCACTTCCTTTCTGAGTTGGCAAATCTTTAATTATCCTTAAATCAGAAATAGTCACTTTCTTAAACATTACTTCTGGGGAAATTTTCATTCTGAATTTCCAAAAATCAGAAATAGTTTAAATCACTGTTAAGGATTTTAAAATGTGATATATAAGGTATATATATATATCAGCGCAAGAAAGGAATGTATATATATATATATATATATCCGTTCTGCTTAAATTATTTAATAAGACATGACGTAATGTGCTCAGAGCTGAAACAGGAAATTTGATGATTTCATACTGAATACATCAGCAAAACCTCAAACCAACGGCCATTGATTAGGTAGTTCATTTGTATTTGAAATGACAAATTTGAACAAAAGAGGCATACTAATTACATAATTTTAATAATTATTACTCTTTGAATAAATAGAGAAAAGGGAGAAAAAACATGCCAGCACATATGTTTAGTCCTTCAAAAAAAACTTAACATATTTGACGTGGAAACTTGCAACATATTCTGTTGAAATAAGAGTTGAGTTAAGTTGAGTAATGATGTTTAATGTCCCAGTCAAGAATATTTTACTTATATCAAGACATCAACAGCTATTGGCGAAGGTGCAGAAATTTTGCCTGTGCCTTGCGCTGATGGCACTATACAGCAGGGTTCTTTATTGTTTATTTTAAGTTCCCATCCGAAAGAATTGTGGCTTTCATTTCATAATGCCGAGTGTTTGGCGAAAGAACAGTCACTACCCACTTTTAAGTCTTGGGTCAGACCTGGTCGGGGTTCGAACCCATGACCTCCCACTTACAGAGCGAGTACTCTACCAACTGAGCTACCACAGTGGTTGTTGAAGTAAGAGATACTGAATTTTTGTATATTGGTGAAATAAAAATCAGTTTTTGGTTCAGTTTTCCAAGTAGTTATATGACCCATAAAATTCTTAGGCTGCTTAGCTTTATATTGTCAATGAATTAGGCATTCCAGTTTCCTCCAAGACATCTCAGAAGTTACTGTCTCGATATAAGTGAAATAATCTTGACTGTGTTGTAACACCATTACACAATTTAAATTCAGCTCCTTTCTTAATTATTCAAGAAGAGAAATCTGTTCTTATTATATTTGCTTCATAAGTTTCATAAGACCTGTCAGTTCTCTTGTCTGAGGCCAGTCATTTTTTCAGACATTCCAGTTCCCTTCATTTTCCCAGAACAGTCTCTATATAAGTGAAATAATTTTGACTGGCACTCCAGTTTCCTCCATCATCCCAGAACAGTCTCTATACAAGTGAAACAATTTTGACTGGCACTCCAATTTCCTCCATCATCCCAGAACAGTCTCTATACAAGTGAAATAATTTTGACTGGCACTCCAATTTCCTCCATCATCCCAGAACAGTCTCTATACAAGTGAAATAATTTTGACTGGCACTCCAATTTCCTCCATCATCCCAGAACAGTCTCTATATAAGTGAAATAATTTTGACTGGCTTTCCAGTTTCCCCCATCATCCCAGAATTGTCAGTCTCTATAATTTTGACTGGGTTGTGAAACACCATTAGGTCCACTCCATTCCATTTGTATATTAATAAGTGATAATATTATAATTATGACGGCAGGTTTAAAGTACCTCATCAGTAACACAGTTGTGTACAACAGTTACTAATAGATGTAATTTAAGGTACTTTGGTTCTACTCACATTAAACTGACTTCATTATCAGATAACAATATACAGTACATACCAGTTGAAAGTTTAACACTGAGCTAACAATAAAATACAGAATCCTTTTGACCCATTGATAGCTATATCTGGGCAGTTTAAAGCAGCTGCTTTCTATTTCATGGCAACTTTTTTCGTCACTAGCTATCCATATCGCAGCCACTCGCTAGCTGAGCTTCCACCATGTTTCCTTAAGTCATTGTTAAACTTTTGACAGGACTGTATTGTATGTTCTTAATCAGAAGAGAGACAGTTAAAATTTGTGGTTTTAAAAAATTCAAAGATTTTAAGAAATTTATAAAATCTCACAGGTAGGCACAATTATCTTTTAGAGATTTTAATTTTTTTCTTGGATCTTAAAATTTTGTAACAAGAACACACCTGAAGATTATGCTATGATAGTCTATCTGTTGGTTAATTATATTTTTTGAAGTTTCATTTGGTTTTTTTTTCTCTGGATTTGATTCTTCAGTCTTCGGTGGTCACAGTGCATGATAGATGAATCATAAAATGATAGTGTCAGTAGATTTACGTCATAACCCGCTCCTTGTGTCATAATCACACATACCTAAAACACATATAATCGCAGATTAAAATTGCACCAAATGTTATAGGCAAAAGGAAAAAAATGGACTGTATATTGGACTATGTAACAGTATACTGGTAACAAAGGTATGCTGTAACACCAATTCATCTGGCTTCCTGTTGATTACCGGGATACAAGTTTCAAATATCATAATGTTTCGATACAGTAAAAATGTCTGAAACTTGAATATTTGAATACAACTGTGTTATAAACATTTGCATGGTATGTCTTTAAATGCTTACCACCTTAAACTGTGGAACTAACAGCCCTCAATTTTGTCTACTAAAATGGTGGCCAAATCAATCTGGAATTGTGTCTGGCGACCTAAAATTTGTAAATGTTGGTGGGCTTGTCCACTTTAAATTTGAACTTGTGTGACCAGAAAACAGATATTATTTCTGTGTTACAGAATTTTCATGATACTGTTGCCATTTCAAACAATATAATGGACACTTTACATCATCATTATTGTTATTTATAGCACTGATGTATGTAAGTGATTGTAAGTCAGTTTTAAAAATGTGCATTTTTGTTCTCCATACCTAAAAGATACCTTTATTTTCCTTCATTTGGAAGAAAAGATTGCCTGGCCACTTGGAATTTTCACTGGCCACCTGAAAATTTAAATTGGTGGCCAGCTGTCCACTTAGTTTTGAAACCCACTTTGAGGACTGGCTGTTAGTTTCATTTCCACCATTTGTTCAATCATAAAGGGGTTTAGTGACAAAGGGGGCATATAAAAAAACATAAAAATAGACTTTTGGACTACAAAAGACTGTGGTGCCAAAGTTATAGAGGGGCATTATAATAAGGTTGTACTGTACTGTGTTGATAAAACATAAAAGAAACAGACAGGGGTTTCAAAATATTGTGGTGCCAAAGCTTTGTTTTTGGGATGGGGGGAGCATTATAACAACATATTGACTGTGATTTGTAGTGAACTTCATTATGCTTAGGAAAAAATGCAGTGTTCTGGAGATATATATATATTTAGTAGAATAAAATGCAATCAAGTTTCTCATGATCTCACAACAGTTTCTTCTGCAGTTGACCACAGTTGAACCTAAACAATGTGTGGGATCTTCAATTAACACACAACAAATCTGCCTTTATCAACACTGTACCAGTAACTTAAAAGGATGTGTTTTTTTGACAGAATTATTTTTGAGTCATCTTGTCACAACAGTTTCATCTTCAGTTGACCACAGTTGAACCCAAACAAACAATGTGTGAGATCTTCAAGTTTAACACACAACAAATCTGCCTTTATCAACACTATAACTAATAACAAATTCAAGCAAGTAGAATCTGATAAATTTGACAATTATTTTTCACTTTTCACTCCTTGTGATGTGTATACACAAACATGTTTACACAACACCAACAAAGTAAAATTTACTAATAAAGATTATTGCCTCTACTTGAGAAATAAAGTGCATTACCTTCTTAAATATTTAAGAAGTATATCTTATTTTATTATATATACGTCAAAGTCCTTTCCTCTGGATTGAGCCAGGTCATTTAAGTTGATAATAACAGGGATATTGAATGGCTGACAAGCTCCCAAGTTCTCTAACATATCCTGTTATTTCACCGCAACACTATATCACTTCCTGTATAAATAGGCAAACAACTTTGACCTGTCCGCTTGACCTTTAATTTAAATAATTATATATTTTGGGCCAGTTCATTTATGTACAGGAAACACAGTTGTTGATTTCATCTACCTCATGGGAAATATACATTGTTCAATTTAACTGTAAATCCTAACACTACCCATGCATTTGTTGGACCCTCCTATATTAATATTCCTAATGAGAGGTCAACCAGCCAGGTCAATGTTGTTTGCCTATACCTAAGCAAGAGAGAACAAAGGGAACTGTGTTTGGTATAAATCACATGTAAGGATTAATAAGAACAAAGTTTTAATGTAATAATATTTCGTCTTAAGACATGGAAGATACAATGAGTTTGTGTAAAGCTAAAACATCAAAGATAATTATTATAAATATGTATGTAATATTTTGTGAGCACAGAAATTGAGGTTTATCAGCTGTATGTTCCTTAAGTGATCATTTAAAAGGATAAAAGGATAATCTGATAGATATTTAAAAGGATTAAACGATCATCTGAGAGATATCCATGATGGTCCACATGAAATCTTTATCGGTGACTAAAATTTCACATTGTCATCGAGGAATTCCAGACAGTGCAGTATCCAGCTTCCATTTTCAGCACCCGGCATGTAAGAATTTCTTATATTCAGTTCTTCTCTTTTACTATACTCAATTCATTTTGAACATTTTTCACCTATATACAGTAAACATGGTAAAACCAGTATAAATAATGACAATTCATGGGACCTATGAAATATGGACTTTATAGACAGGTGGTCTTTATATATAAAGAGGGTTTTCTGGTTGAAATACAAATCAGAGAGACTTTGAAACACTTACCTTAATAGACAGGTGGTCTTATTGTAGTGCTTCTATTTGGTTGAAATATAAAGTAAAGGAACATTAAAATTCTGGTCTCATTCGACAGGTCGTCTTTTTATAGAGGTAGCCACTATAGCAGGTTTAACTCTGTCTATATGATGTATGAAGTACAGTTTTTCCTGCCTTAAAGGTCCCCTCTATATAGAGGCCACCTGCTTTAAAAATCCAGATACATTTTATCCTAGTTGGTCTTAAGCCATGTTATTTCAACCTGTATATAGAAGAGACACCTGTCCACAAAGGCCACTTTTACTGGTTCAAAAGGGTGGTCTTTATAGACAGGTTTGACTGTATTATAAAGAGTATTAATACTTTCCATTGAATTTTTGTTTTTGATGTGGTTGACTGAAATTGTGATTGATCTAAGTGGAGTTTGATGCAATCTCATGATAAATTTCATAAGACTTATATATATTCAAAGCTGTACCAGTTTCTTCAGTTTATTTGGGGGCCTTGGTTGCTAAGTGGTCTAAAGCATGTGCTTAGGAATGATAGTACCTCTCACCACCTAGGGGTGGTTCAAATCCTACTCAGAACAGATCTTTTGAGAAAGTTTGTCATTTTGTTTACCAAAGGTTGTGGTTTCTTTTGGGACCAGTTTTCTCCACCATATCTGGAATGACCACCTTGATAAAAGTGAAAAAAAATTCCATAACTTCACTCCACTTGGCTCCATTCTACAGTCTATTTGTTAATTTCATCAGTATATTATTTATTAATACTTAAATCTGAAAATTATGTATATATTACACAAGGATATTGCCTAGGCTTATCAGGGCCCTCAAAAAAGTTGTATGGCTGTCATCACAGTATTGTTGATAAGTTTGATGTTTCTGTGTCTTGGATTGCCCTGGATATATTTGACATCCAATAGTTCTGTATTTCTACCACTCAATTTTTTATTACACGCGTGGCGGGTGTACATAGCTAAACAGGAGGTGCTTCCCCTTCCAGAGCACCCTGCCTCACTTCCCTGGTGGAAGTTCACATGTTTAACCTAACTTGTCAGTTTCAAAGTTTTTACTTTACTTTTGGATTGTGATTCGGACATGGATTAGTATGTTTGTTTTTGATATTTAAAAGTCCTTGAACAAGAAAAAACACTCGCTGATCATTGTCATAAGTACATTGCGTTATGGGTATTGATTAAGATATTAATATGCCACTTCCTTTGATATTAATGTTCATTTTGTTATTATCTATGTCTTACATACAGAAAAATCATTAAAACATGATAGATAGATAAATGAATTGTACATCTGTTAACGATGACAACGACACATTTTGATATATATATACATATATAAGTAACTCGATCAAACAGGATGTGTCATACTTATTTACTAAAGGAATACATCATGCAGAAAGATCTATCAATCTGCCGGATATACACTATTGTACAAGTAGCAAAAAACCAACGGACAAGAACAATGTCATTGTGAACATGTTGCCTGGATGCATTATTGGCAGTCATCCAAGTCTTTATTTTTATTTATGCAGCAGTCGGGTTAATGCCCACAACAAGATCCAGGCAATGTTTTAATTTTCAAATTGAGTCAGACTAAAAATAACAGTAAAACCTTGATTCATTGCCACCATTTGTTCAGTCAAATTCCGGCATAATACAGGGATTATTTTCAGATTTACTCATTCTTACAGCGAGCTACAAGGGTCTCTTGGTCAGGTGAGCTAAAAAAAAATTAACACCATTTTTCTAGGAGTACAGCATTCAGAAGACAGTTCGATTTTCAGAATGTCAGGAATAAAAGAACAGTTGTTTTCAATTATGGGACTTTTGTGTATTATCAATACTAGCTGTCATCATTTTAAACCAAAAAATTTAAAAATCTGTGTTAGTGAATGATTGATTGATTGGATTGGATTTATGTCCTTGTCAAGAAAATTTCACTTATATTGAAATGTTGCCAGGTTTAAGTGAAGTGACAAAATTTTTACCTTTGCAGTGTGCTCAGGACAGTCTGCCATGAGACGGGACATTTGTTTTTAAGGTCTCTTCCAAAGGACTCCATAACTTTCATTTCTAAATGCCGAGTGCTTGGTAAAAGAACAGTCATTACCTGTTCATAAGTCTTGGTGAAAAACAAGAAAAAAAAAAACGGGATTGCAATCTGTGATAGTGATATTTGCTGACCATGCTAGATATAAACAAATAAATATAAACATTTGTTTATTGTTGTACTTTTATAAGAAGCATTTGTCATATGTAAGAAAAGTGATCATCATTAATACTGCGACCTTGGAATAAGAACTAAATGTACCACTGATGGTGGTATATGAGACATTTACATAAACAGATAGAAGACATTATTTTAATTTATTGCATTTACTATTAATAGAAAGTAAGAGTGCAACATTTTTGTCAAGTAGACATTGCAGATAGTAACATCAATTTATCTTACATTCTCGGTTAAACTGGACCTATTTATTTATTTTGTTTATTTTCACAAAAAAGAATAAAAACCTTAGAGAAAGATACTATTTTTAGAATTGGAGTTTTAGATTTGTAAAAAATAAGAAACTAGGATAATTTATTATGCGAACTCATTCTTGACCCATTCTCTTTAGCCTAAAATGTTTTGAAAATAAGATAATTGATTTTGCGAACTCATTCTTGACCCTTTCAGTTTAGCCTAATCAATTTATATTTTTAACTCAATAAAGCATTTTTTTTTTTTTTTTTATACTTACATGTCCTATGAAACGTTTTTGCATGGTTATAATCACATCCTTCTAATAATGTTGTTTAGCAATTCAAAATGTCTGAACAGTGGATTTTATTTACATCGCTGATGGATATTAACTGCAAGCGGAAACTAACGGCGGTTATCCACGGAAATTCTCAAACAATCATAACCCGAAATACAAAGTCTAAATTTCAGCATTGTCATCAGGGGGCAATAATTTCCCAAATCATATAGCTTAATTCTGGCTTGTGACTGTAAAGTGTCAGGGGAAATAATTTCCCATGTAGTATAGTATAAATTGATGTCTTATGACTATACAGTTTTGACCACTATTGTCAGGAGAAATAATTTTTACAACAGATGGATGAATATTTAAATTTAGAACAGTATATTAATGATATAAGGTGTATAAAGTAACTTAAATCTTTGGTTGAGGAAAATATTGAGGATTGTTCTTGCATGAAGACCAATATCTCCTCGCGAAACATTTCATCTGCGAGACATTCTTTAACATTACTACCCTCCACCAAACCTGGCACCATTAACATAAAACCTGTTGTTTTTTCTACCATCTGACTCATATGTAGTAATACTTCTAATTCAAATTTTAACTCATCTCAGAAATATATCTTTATTGCATTTCTCTGTATGTGTGAGGTTGATGGTTCGAACCCCAGCTGGGTCTGAAAAAGAGTTAAAATTAGTACTGACTGTTCTTTTGCCAAACACTTGACATTTAGAAATGAAAGTTACAGAGTCCTTCAAAAGAGACATTAAAAACAGATAACCAGTGTCACAGCAGTCAAAGCACATTAAAGAAACCCTACCTGCACATTGCCCTGAATGCACTGCTAAGGTAAACATTCCTGCCACTTCACCTAAAGCTCAGGTGATATCTCGATATAAGTGAAAAACCAATTCAATCAATCATCCCCTGAACTATTTAATGGGAAAAATAGAGATAAATAGTTAATAATTATTCTATTAATATTGATTTCCTTAGAGGTCTTGCATGTTTACCTCCATATGGCCTCAAGAAATATAGAAATAAAAAAACAACAACAACAAAATTAATAAAAACAAAAACAAAATACATTGGAAGTTTAAGGATATGGTCATGTTGCAATCTGATTAGCTTTATTTCTTATATATATATATATCTAATTTTTTTCATTTAAATCATTTATTTTAAAAAAAATCTTGTAAATATATATTTTATTTGAATCATATATTTTTGATAAAAATCTTAAAACCACTATGCTACAGTTCTGAGTTCTCAGGCTATAATCTTGCCTGTTGGTTTTCCTTCTTCTCTCTTACACAGTTTTTGATTGGCTAGTTTTTTATTGTCACTGAGCATGAGCAGTGTGTGTATACCGTCTGATGCTGGTTAATATTTAGCCTTTAGGCTGGAGATACATATCATCCATTCATTCATTGATTCATCTAGCAGTCTAGCAGTGTATATATATGTGTAATATCCTGTTCTGTATATTTGTTACTATGAATCAAGTACATCCCCGGAAAATTTACTTTCTACTTAAGAAGTACACCTTGTGGAAATACTGAGTGGGTGAAGATTTAATTTAAAATTCACTGGAGTTTGATTTTAATTGTGTGGAAAATTTAATTTTAAAATTAACATTATTTTGGACTAACAAATTGTACATGATGGTACTAATGGATACAGCGATAGCTACATTACGTTTCCAAAAGTCATCAACTTACAACCTTCAACAGGTTATGGTATCAAATGTGCAGATATACCAATCTTGTAAGTTAAAAATTTATATATAAAGCACTTAAAAAAAAATTAAAATATATATATATTGAAAAATTTTGTACATCTGTTTGTTCTTTGAAGAATTTTTATTTTCATATAAAAAAATAATATTTTGCACAAATTTTTTATATAAACTGAAAATTATGTTTGAACACTCTTTGGTTTTTTTCAGTATCAATTTTATTGCAGATTTTACATGGGGGGGGGTTGATAATGGTCTCGTTTTTTCATTTAAAGTATAATTTATAAGTATAAATATAACAGATTTTACATGTGGGGGATTGGTGTTTTCTCCATCAGGTTTTTTTTTCAAAAAACAGTTGTTTAAACTGAATATTTGGTAAAATATATCTCCAACAGAATCTTTTTTTTGTTGTTGTTGAATGAGCAGATACCACATTTTGCACGTAGCTTCATATTGGAAGTAAATTTTTATGTTATATGATAGGAGAGTTATCAAGAGTTATCAAGATTTATTCCTTCAAGGATGATAATGATGCACAGTGTCTGCCATTAATCTATATTGCATAACATCTTTAACCATCAGTTTGAACTTATTTATTTGTCAAGAGACAAAATTGTGTTATTTAATGTCCTAGAATCATTGAAATGATCCCAAAAATATTATGTAAGCCTTTTTCTCAGAAAAAAATATTTGCAACCATTTTGGTTTTATCATTATCGCCATCATCCGTCTTCTGCTCCCCATGTTGGATGCAAGGTTGTTTTTGTTTATTTGTCATGTGACTTAATTCAGATATGTAATTTGAAATAAGGCAGATGTTGAAATCAGAATCCTCAAGTAAACATAATTCACATCAAGTTGTTGCAGCTATTTTAACTTCATTAATTTAATTTAAATATCTTCTGCTCCAATAAATATCTTCTGCTCTACTTCACCAGTTTGTTGTCATCTGATATGTCTCAAAATGTCACCAAAATCATCATGTAGGCAAGAATTATTGTCCCAAGTATTTTTTTAATTTTAATTTTGGCTAGTAGATGACGTCTGCTTCTGCTGTCAAGATTCTCACTTAAGTAGGTAAAGACTACAAGTGTCTATATTCCCATTAATGTAGACCTTGAGGCACCAACACTGTTAACAAAATTTAATGAATGAAAATGCCATAGAATCTACATTTGCATGCCTGGAATCTGAATATATGAATGAAAATTTGCATAATAAAGTTTAATGGTTCAACGTTAAATTGCTGAATGAGGCTTTTTGTTTTGTAACCGACATTGTTGGCTTTAGATTCATAAATCATACTCTGATTTCATGATCATTCATTTACGTAACTAAGGAATTATGATATTTGAATAATTTATTCATTTTCCAGATAAAAAAGATTTTGTTTTAGTAATTACAACAGAAGATCAAATGTTTGCAGTTGGTTTTTAAACTTTGCAAATTTATTAGTAATTTTTGAAAACTTGTTTCCTGTACAAAATGCAATTTCTATGACAACAATGGCAACACCAGAATTGATCGATTGTTTCTAAATGTACTCAAGTTCATAGCTAGACTGATGTATGCTGCTTTTAATGAATCTGATTTCCGAGGCTGCTGCCAGCAGACGACAACTCATCTTATATAAACAAGAAGTGAAATAAGTTAACAAAACATGACCGACCTATATTTTACTGGATCAATATTAGTATTGAATCACCAATACACAATACAATGCTGATCGATTTTGATCATGACTGTATAGCGTTTTAACAATAAAATAATTTATGATTTAGCATTACAAACAGCTTAATGATGTAGATTGAGTAATCGCTTCATTTTGCCGACCAAACAGGGTTTTGTCCTGCGTCATGGTGATTACATAAAATGTCGGTCATTGTTACACAGGAGAATTAATTGATTTAAATATTTCATATTTTGTGAATTTGTGTGTCATATTTTGTTTATGTTTTTGTGTACTCAACTAAAGGTATAAACTGTACAAAAGGTTGAAGTTGTAATAGAATTGTAACTACAGTCAAACCTATCTTAAAGGCCACCTCTATATAAGGACCATCTGCTTTTAAAGGCAATTAATTTTTATCCCAATTGCTGTATATTCATGTTATTTTAGCCTGTATATCAGGGCCACTTGCTCCTAAAAGCTACTTTAATTTGTTCTTTTAGGTAGCCTTTATAGACAGGTTTGACTGTTATTGAGTCATAGACAAATTATAGCTTAAGCAACCTCTGTTTGTTGTTGTTTTCGTTGTTAAAGATGATTAAAATGACTGAACAAGTCATGTGGATAGATCACTAAAGAGCACGGGTCAGATGACTGAACAGGTCATGTGTAGGCCATTTTTAAGCATGGGACAGCTGATGTATAGCATTTCTGTAGCCATCAACAATTAATTAACACTGACCAGGTGGTTGCTGATCTCAATGGGGTTCGCCGCTGTACCACGTGATACCTTCTAACGTGTCTGTGAAACGCTTGTTTCCAATGGACATGGAATCGCACAATATGACGTTTTCCCGTAAAATCGACGTTATTCCGGGAATTTGTGACGTTGACGTTTTCCAAAATGTTCCGCACAAACGTTAATAGGTATTGACCACGTGGTACAGCGGCGAACCCCATTGGTATTTATAAGCAGGTATATGTCCCTATAAAGGGTTAAACTGGTTTATAAGGTTTTATAAATAGGTATATGTCCCTATAAAGGGGTCAACTGGTTAATAACTTTTTATCGTGTTTTGCGTTATTGGTTGCAAAAACAAGTAACTTAACAGTGTTTGTTTCTATATTGTAGATAAACAGCAAGAATTAGATTTACCGACATTTAAAGTAGAAGATCATGTTGAACACAAAAGCAAAGAGGAACCTGAAAAACCAGAAACTAAAAAGAGGCCAATGACCCAGATTACGGGAGTTCGAAAACTTAAACATGCAAACAGTTTTTCTGGCATTGTTCCAAAGTATGGAGTTGAAACTACACACACAGAGGAGCTTGGTCAGGTAAATATTGAGAAAAAAGAATATACAAGTCAGACGGACAGTACAATATGTGGGTCAAGGTACATAAATCTTTGACAGGGTACATGGAGCCATGTAACATGCCAAAATACTGTATATATTTTTGTCACCCTTCGAAGCAATACTAGTTAAATTTGTTTTAACTTTGATTTCGTATTCTGTGTGATTTATGTACGTTATTTGTTTGCCCGAGTAGACTTTCGTGATATACCAGTAACTTCCTTTTAACTGCTAAATATCGTGTGCATTTGTGAACCCAGCATTTTTCAGACTATAGTTCCATGTACCCTGGAAAGTTAACCAATCGCTATGCGAGAAATTTCTTTGATGAAAGTTAACCAATCGCTATGTGAGAAATTTCTTTGAAGGATGACAATAATGATTGAATAACTAAAATATCCACTAACCAGTTAAAACAATATGTATTATATTTCATTCTTTAATTTCAATGGTCATCTTTTAAACCTGTGAAACTTAAGTCCCTAGTAACCACATACCACTTATTAAACAGTTACCACTATGCATTTACTTGTCATTTGTTGAAGTGCTTTTAGTACTTAAGCCACCTCCATGTTTAAAGCAAAACTAGTGTTTTATATAATAAATTAAGAGGTCATTTAAACAACCTACTGGCACACTGACCTCTGTAATCATCTGTCTAGTTGTTACCAGTCAGGATTTTAGTATGGGTAGCTTATACTGCCACCTCCATTTTTTAAAACAAAAGTTTCTTTATATAAATGAAGAGGCCATTTTAACAACCTACTGGCACACTGATCTCTGTAATCATCTTTCTAGTGGTTAACAGTCAGGATTTTGGTGTGGGTAGCTTATAGTGACAATTTACTCCATTTCAAGAAATAAAGTTCTTATTGTACTACAAGGAAGAACCTGTTTAACACTTTAATTAGTTGTAAACTTCCGAGTAGATTAGTAATATGGGGAAGCCCTTTAAAATATTATGCGTAAACTTTATATGTACCTTCTAGACCCCAATACTAAGAATTCAAATAAAAGTCAAGCTGCTGTTTTAAATTTTCAGCTGGTGATACATTTTCTTACACTTGTTGAAGGTTCATGGTTGTCTACTGGAACTCTGGTCTCCTTCACAATCCCAGAACTGACCCCCCCCCCCCTCCAATATAAGTCAAAGAAAAGAATCATGACTTGGGCATTAAACACAATCACTCCATTCCACTTACTATATACCTGCACCTATTGTGATGAGACATTTTAGGTTCAATCCTGAGCCATAAATGTGCTTAGTTTTAATAAAATGCCACATTGAGGTCTAGTGCTATGGTAAGCATGATAAAATTTTCTGTTTCTGGTACAGTCAAACCTATCTATAAAGGCAACTCAAGGGAAGCAGTAAAAGTGGCCTTTATGGGCAGGTGGTCCTATATATATATGTATGTTAATATTTTTGTATTTAATTTTTATTATGTTTCCTTTAAAATTCTTATGGATTAAATATCAATGTAAAGGTTGTTGTACGTACCACTGGTTATAGAATAAGTGGTATGGTTGAACACCTTCTTATAATACAATAACACAAGACTGAATGTTTGCTCCAGTACTTGTACAAAGTGGAGGATTTTAAGTTATTGGTTGAGTTGAGTAATGGTGTTTAACGTCCCAGTCAAGAATAGTTCACTTATATCGAGACATGAGTTATTGGTCCAAATATGTGTGTTTGTAGTTTCTTGCCTTGTCTTGTTTGGGCTGTTCTTTCAATGACTTGTGTTCCCAGTTGAGATGAAATTCATGACTTTATGAACTATGATGAACAGTTCATGAATATCCATGAACAATTCTTGCATGTTCATTATGTGTCATGTTTTTGTGTGTATTGACTGTTGCCAAGGAAATATTTCAGTTGTAAAGGATTTCTTTCTTTTATTTCAGCATTTAGCAGAAATCAACAAATGGGGTCTGGATATATTTAAAATTTCAGAGTGCTCCAACCGTAGACCTTTAACTTGTATAACATACACAATAT
Source organism: Anadara kagoshimensis (assembly GCA_021292105.1). Classification (NCBI taxonomy): domain Eukaryota; kingdom Metazoa; phylum Mollusca; class Bivalvia; order Arcoida; family Arcidae; genus Anadara; species Anadara kagoshimensis. The sequence goes on along the minus strand of CM037860.1, from coordinate 23,593,344 downwards.
TTCAGGTATGTACTCTCTCTCTCTCTCTTTCTCTCTCATCTGTTTTAATCATCAAAATACAGATACTCTCTCTCTCTTCTGTTTTAATTGTCAAAATACAGGTAAACATGTTTACAATAACAGGTTACCAGTAATTTACAAGACACACATGCAAACACACATATACACACGAAGCGTGATCCTCATTTCTTTTGAAACATGACCTGCGTTAATATTGAACAGCAAAACAATGTATACCTGCTAATTACACTGTGATACTAACGTCATTGAGATTTAGGTGTTATTTGATGATAATTAATACAGAAATCGGACCCGGTATTGCTGTAATTTGTGACAAAAATCAATTGATTTTCAACAATCCCTCATGTTACTATGGTGATACCATTAGATTTTAAACTTTGTCACCTTTTCACATGGCAAAAAAACTTATTAATTTGTAAAATTAAAAAATATATATACTTCTTTGAAATTCTTGAGTAACGGTAAAATTATTTGGTGCTTTGGTATTACTTGTGCGGTAACAGAAAAATTGTATCAGAACAGGTTTTTAATAATGTTATGAGCTTTGCAAATTTGTCTACAATATCCATTTTGTTAGCAAATTTTGTCAATAAAACAAGGAAACTTAACTGATAAGTGAAAATATATATAAATAAATAAATAAATAAATAAATAAATAATAAATAAATAATAAATAAAAATAAATAAATAAATAAATAAATAAATAAATAAATTATTTTAAAAGTCAGGTGCTCCTATCCTGTTTTCTATCAAAAAAAATTCAAGGATTCTGATCAAACATTTTTGAAGGTGTGAACCTATTTTTAAAGTATTTCTTTAATCCTTAGAGGATTGTAAGTAGTAACTTTTATGAATTCATTCAGGAGTTGGTGTACAGTACAACTCTAGAACTCGACTTATCAAACCTCAGACATTCCTAGATAAAAAAAAAACTTATCTTCAAAAACATGTAACCTGAAAATACTGATATTCTGAATGAATTACAAAACTTGGCTAGAAGCCGACATTTTATCAATTTTATCCACGCCAGATTTCGCAGGACAATTTAAGCTGAAGTAGACATCTCAGATAACATTAATGACGTCAATTCAAGTAGCTGAGATTTAATGATATGCAGGTCTTTTTATTTCATCGGAGTTTGTTTTTTATGTAAAATTAGTAGAAAGCACAAGTATTTTGTTATATATTTCAAGATCTAAGTTTTTGAAGGCTTGCCAAGATTTGAAATCTGAACTCTTTCTCAGACAAAAATGTGTTGGCAGGAAGTCATAGAGGGCTTTAAGAAAACCGGATAGAACTGCATGCCTTATTACATGAATTTGTGAATATAGCATCACATTATATCATATAAGTTGTACTTATATAAGTTGTTTGCGGTAAAAAAATAAAATTTTACATTTTAGATTGAGAGGGAGGGGGGAGGGGGAGTTTAGTATGTTTTGGTCTCTTCGTTTGTCGGTCACTTCTGCCTCTGAAATCTGTTTCCTCTTATTTAGCCAGAGCTTTCATTTCATATTTATATTTAAGACACATATTTCTTGTGGCAACATCACTTGCCAAAGGTCAGTGTATGTTTTTTCTAGGCACTCCAGTTTCCTCAACCATATCAAAACTGATTGCCTCGATATACATGAAAGAATTTCGACTGGGGCATAAAACTCCACTGCTACATTCCACTCTCCTGGCAATTTTCTATTCATAAAATAGTAAATATTTTAAAAGTAACAACCTGATATATTCTGTTTTCAGTATTCAATCAGCTTGCTAGTTTAAGAGTCCTTTAATGGTTGTACGGGACAACAACATTGTTTTTTTTTTAGAAAACATTAACTGATATGATTCCATAACCAAAATAATAGTTCCACACAAGCCTTAGATGGTATCGCTTGGTACAGTTGCGAATTCCAGCAACAAACTTTGTTTCAAGGGGTATTCTGGGTAATAATAATGGATTTTTGTTTTTAAATTTCAGGAGAGAGATTTGTTGAAGACATTTAAAATTCCAGCTCCAACTCTAGTCACTTATTTAATGCATTTAGAAGATCATTATCGACGAGACGTTCCTTACCACACGTCAATGCATGCTGCTGATGTTACACAATCTACCCATGTACTACTCTCTGTGCAGGCACTGGAGGTGAGAAATTATTTTGTTAGTTTATGTATTGGTCAAATATGATTCATTTATATCAAGACATTACCAGTATTACTCAAAAGTTAGTTGTTGTTTCGGTCAAACATGATTCATTTATATTAAGACATTACCATTATTACTTTGAATTTAGTAATTATTGGATTGGTCAAACATGGTTCATCTATATCAAGACATTACCAGTATTACTTAGTAGCTTTTGTAGTGGTCAAAAGTAGTTTAGCTGGTATAGCTCGGAATTTAGTAGTTGTATTGGTCAAACATTGTTTATTTATATCAAGACATTACCAGTATTACTCGAACATTAGTTGTTGTATTGGTTAAACATGGTTCATTTATATCAAGACATTACCAGTATCACTGAGAAGTAAAATATTCAGCTGACTTTAAAGACTTTATGTAATAAATTTATTTATTTTTTTACAGAATGTATTCACAGATTTAGAGATACTTGCCGCAATATGCCTCTTCCATACATGACGTTGACCATCCTGGCCTAACAAATCAATATCTGGTCAATACCAGTATGTATGACTTGCATCACTTTTGAGAAACAAAAAACAAAAACATATGTGACAAAAATAAATTCATAAACAGAATGGGTAGGGCTGTATATATATCCAGACCATAATGTAGCCATGTTTTGATGTTCCAATTTCATTTCAAAACAACTTTTTAAATTTATTTAGTAGAATTAATTAAACAATATATTTGTTATAAAGTAACATTGATTTAAATTTAAACTAAAATTGATTTACATTTTAATTATTTTTGGTATTAAATAAAATTTTCAAATTCATTTTGTTTTAAATAACCATGCTATATAGAGAAAGGGAGACAACTCCAGTTAGTAAATTTCTTGATTTTAACAAAGTTCTATTTTTTATTTTATTTTATATTTATTTATTTATTTATTTATTTATTTACTTTTGTACAGGTTCAGAATTAGCTGTTATGTACAATGATGAGTCGGTGTTAGAGAATCATCATTTAGCAGTTGCATTTAAACTTTTACAAGAGGAGAACTGTGACATTTTTGTAAATTTAAACAGAAAACAGAGACAAACGTTGCGGAAGATGGTGATAGATATGGTATGTTTAAACAAAAAAATTAAAATGGGTTCTCTGTTGTACCATGTGACACCCATCACATTTATGCAATAATATTTATTTCATTTAGATATTGAATTGCAGAAGATGATGGTTGCATGTAAAACAACATACTTCCAGGAATTTGCAACATAAACATTTTCCAAAACATTCTGCACAAATATTAAGGGTATTTGTCATGTGGTACGAGGGCGGACTCCATTGTACTAAATTCTCCTGAATTAACTTTTTGAGAGCAAAATATTAACCAATAACTTTGGCTTTGACATTTAACTCATGATTTGATACAATCACACGTTTGTTTCCTTTGGTGTTGACATGTGGGTGGGGCTGTCTGACAGCAGTGACATTGGCAATTCAGAATCTTTTTCAGTTCTATAATATAAAGTTTGTGAAACATATTTAGATATATCATTGAAATATTACAGGGTTGGCCACAGACATGTCTAAACACATGAGTTTGCTAGCTGATCTCAAAACAATGGTGGAAACTAAGAAAGTGGCAGGTTCAGGTGTACTTTTACTGGACAACTATACAGACAGAATACAGGTAAATAGATATATCAAAACTATTATCCCCCCCCCTTCCCAACAAAGTGGGGGTATAGGCAATCAACATTGACCTGTCCGCTTGACCTTTGATTTAAATATTTATTACGAACTAGTACATTTATGTATAGGTGAGGTGGTTATATCGTCTACCATGAAAATGTGCCTTGTTTGTGTTTTAACTGCCAATCCTTACAGTGCGTATGTACTGGGTTGATCCTCATATATAAATATCCCAAATGAAAGGTCAAGCGTTCATGTCAGTGTTGTTTGCCTATACATACAATGTTTACTCCATTTTTTTTCACCAACATTTGGCTGACAGTTTTCTCTAAAACTATTTATTAGATCTTTATGAAACTTACAAATTTAGGGTGGAGTATATGTATGTGCCATTGGTTATTTTTATTGGGATGCATGGTTGGAATTTTCCAGTTGGTGTTTATAGGACACATTTTGATGAAATGACATTCCAATTCAGTAATAACTTGTAGTTTTTGTTCTGCTTAGTCTATTCTGCTTTTAGTAAAGCATCCTCTGTAGTCATAGTGATCTAGCTACTCATGTGACGTCTGCTGCAGAGATTGTCTTCTGCATGCACACAATTGCAAGACAATTCAGGAAGAGGAAGTTTAGAACAAATTTTGCTGTTTTAAAATCTACAAAATGGCAGCCATTGCCATAAAAATGGGTAATATGTGGAAAAAAATTCCATCTACAAGACTAAAAGCTTTTAAAATAATAACCGGGTATATTTTTATTTGTGAAATTTAAAGTGAACATTTTACTTATTTTAGTACATGTGTATTTTTAAATTTCAAATTTTTAATTTTAATTTCCCAGGTGTTGCAAAACATGGTTCATTGTTCAGATTTGAGTAACCCAACTAAGCCATTGGAGATATACAAACAGTGGGTGAACCGAATCATGGAAGAATTCTTCCAACAAGGTGATAAAGAAAGAGATAAAGGTCTAGATATCAGTCCAATGTGTGATAGACATACAGCAACTATAGAGAAGTCACAGGTAAGTCACAAAGTGTCATGATATCATCCTTGCTGAATGCTTAGTGAGGAAGAGTTGTTGTTCATACCTGCTTATTTGAGATAGGCCTAAACGGCAAAACAAACACTAACTCACATGACTATGTTACCTTAAGTGATGTCATAATTAAAATATCTTTACATAACATCATCTTGTGGGGGACATAATGTCATCTAGCAGGAAAATTTACCCTGGCTGAAAATTAGTGAGAAAGAATTTTTCCTCAACATTGGAGTATAAGAAGAAGGGGTATATTGGTTTACCTCTGTTCTTCCGTCTGTCTGTCTATCTGAAACAAAAAATTTCAAAAGGGTTTTCTCAGCAACTACTAAACACAGCCATTAGAATTTTTATGCAAGTTTTGTATGAGGTCCCATGCCGCAAGTACGGATCTCAAGTCTATCAGACATCTGCTTCTTGTACTTAGTTTATTTTCAACATTTATGGTCAGTGGTTGAATAATGTCTTTTTGTTAATTTATTTAAATAACTACATTGATTCTATGTTTTAATAAATACTTGTAATGTTTATTTATGTATTGTTTTATTTTATACCAATCTCTTAATAACTATTTGTTATATTTATTTCAGGTGGGATTCATTGATTATATTGTGCATCCACTTTGGGAAACTTGGGCAGACTTAGTGTACCCAGATGCTCAGGAAATACTAGATACTGTTGAGGACAATCGTGATTGGTACCAGAGCATGATACCAATAAGTCCGTCTTCGAGCTTTTGTACGAGGAAGTCCTCCGAAAAAGACGATGAGCCCCGATTTCAGTTTGAAATTGATGACGAAAAAGACAATCAAAGCATGGCTTCAGACAATAGTGATCAGCATGCAGTGACATTTAAAATATCTCCCATTTCCAAAGACTCAAGTCATCATATTGGGCAATAGTAGTAATATGCATTATTTAATTGTTAAATGTGGTATGTCATCATGTATGACTTTAATCAGTTGTTATATATAATGGTCTTGACAGCAAGAATTATGTGCAAGCATATATTTATTGAAATAAGGTGTGATTTCTGGTGCTCAGGGAAGATATTTATCAGTGAAGTGTGATGAAATTCAGGTTGTATAGAGAGCCTGCTGCGTCGTGCATGAATATGTGTCAACGAAAATATCACATAGTGCAAGACTTGCTTAATAAATGCATGATGAAGTTAAAAGTGCAAATTCCAGGTTGGAATCTTAACTGTTTACTTGACATTTTGAAATGTGTTTGTCTCCACAAATTCTGTGATCATGTATTGTAATGATGGATTATTTAAATATAATTATAACCTCATTGACCTTGCTCATTTGAATAAGTACAGGCATATGTAGGTGATAAAAAATTCATCAACAGGGGTAGTTTATATATATCTATATATATGCCAGTGCTGGGAGGTCATAAGTAAGTGATAAACCATTGATGGTTTAGATTAGCCAAATAGTAGTGACAGGTTAAAATGCTACCTGGAAAAATATTATATTCCCAGTATTACAAAATGTTGAGATATTATTTATTTTATTTATTTACTTAAAACACACAGTTTTTAAGTTGAAAAAGTTAATTAGGACTGAACACATTTAATTTACATTATTTATTATTTTGTTGTTACATTTTATTGAGAGTTTTAATTATATTGTTATATCATATTGACAGAAATTTTTAACAGCTTTCTTGTCGCCATAGTGATATAGAAGTCATTCTGATTTTACAGAAAAACCCTAAAATGTGACATCTACATTTTGTCAAAGGGGATTATGTAGGGCTATTTTTATCCAACTCTGAATGAATTCTGTTGAATTTTGTTTTACCTCATTTGTATGGAATCAAACCTGTAGGGGCATTGTGGTTTTAAAATGATTTCTTTTCAATGTTTTATCGAGTCATATCCAACAAGATACAAATATGAAAAAAATTTTTTACACCATTTTAAACGAATGGACACCAATTTTGTTTTAGGATATCAAAACTAAATTGGCTACAGATTTTCAAAAACACAACACAAAAAAAACTTTTAATGGTGTATGCTAAAATGTTACTACATAATTGCGTTTACCATAAATCTGGAAAAAACACACACAAAATCCCCGAGAAAATCATATCATTGATTGATCTGTGATATTTTCAAGGATTGTTATAGCTAAAGGGAGACAACTCAAATATTATAACGTTTTGCTTTAGAAGTCTCCCAAAATTTCATGAGCAAAAACACAGCTTTAGTTAACTATTATGCAATTTTTAATTAAATCTTTTAAAAATTTACTAATTAATTACTTTTTCAGTTTGCTGATCAATAGAAAACTGGAATGTTACAATACTTTGAATTAAGTGCTGGCACTTTTATATAATAACAGGTACAGATTCAATTTTGCAAAATATTCACAGGTCGTCCATAATACATTTTCCCCTGCTACATGTTACTTGTATAACTTAAAGTACATGACGTTCTTGTTATAACCATGCTCAATCATGCAGAAATAAAATGTCACTTCACTTGAATAGAGTTCACCACTGTACCATGTGATCAACACCTCTTAACGTTAGAGCTGTTTTGGAAAAACATTTATGCCACAAATTCCCAGAATGTACTTGTTATACCCTCTGCAAACTAATTAAACCCTTGTAGATGTTGGGGGCTGGGAATATTTGGCTTTCATGAAACAATTCTAGTTTTTTAGGGAAACTTGCACTGATATGATATCCAATGAAAATAATAATTCTGCACAAACGTTAGGGGGTATGACATGGTACAGCGGTGAACCCTATTATGACCAAAATATTAATTAATAAGAAATCAGTTTTTCTTCATTTTTCAAAAACCATAAAACTTGACTGAAAATACTTAGTCACTTTTCCTTATATACCTACTAATATAATACCGTTGATAAATTCTTATTCATAATAATGATTTGGAAAACCATTTTATGAATTTAACCTTGAACCCATTTTCCATTGCTATTCTCAGAACAAAATTATTGGGCTGGTTGAAGCTAAGAGAGATAATCTGACGATAGTCAAATCAAAATGTAATAGCTCTGTTTTTTTTTTTTTCCATGTATGTGTACATTATGAACGGGAAGATACCATTAAGCTGACTCGACATTTTTCAGTTTTTGGGAAGATACCATTAAGCTGACTCGACATTTTTCAGTTTTACATTATTCACATAAATTATCATTATTCAAGTGTTATCATTAGGAATTTGTTGAGTATGGATGAAATACTTGTTGATTTTATGTTATAATTTATGGTATTATTACATATACCAGCAATGGTGATATTTTGTTTTTATGGACTTTCACCCCTGTTGGCCTGTCGTGGTATGACCAGAATTTTATAGAAATCGAAAAGTCTGCTGTTGTTGATTTAGGGGTTAAAGAGTTAATAAACTTAGATTGAATAATAAAGTATGTCAGCGATATTTTGACGCAGTGTTTAAAAACATGAAAGAGTTTATATAATGTAAATATAGGGATAAGGTATAAAGGCAGGTTCAACAAATGAACGCATGAAGACGTGAATATACACATGCAAGAACTCCATGATCACACTATTATGAGCCTCACTGACCCAGTAGTTTTAAGCGTGCGAGTATGTTTCGGAATGATACTGGGTTGGTCATGTGATTCAATTTAGCCAATCACTTTTCATATATGTATTTTAGTAAGAGGTAGGGTAATAATACCTATTTGTGTAGAATAGACTTACCCATGTTTATAAACACTCTGCCAAAATATCTCTGATAGACTATACTCATATATTCTGAAACATGTTATAAGTGGGATATATTTTTAAAGATCTCCAATCTAGTGACAATAGAAGATGTAAAAATAAACCAAATGTTACAAAATTTGAAAAGAAGGAGATATCAGTTGTTCGCCAATCTCGTACTTTTTAAATCTTCACAACACAAATGTACATGGGATATTCTCATAATCAAATTATGATTCATTCTATTTTGTAATTTCAGGGGTTGACAGGTTTTAAATAATTTGCAAAGCTGTAGTTTGACAAATTTTTAATGAATTTATTAAGAATTTTATCTTTTCTTAAATAATTGTTATTTTATATATCAATAGGATTGGTTATTTAGGGTTTTTGTAACAGTGATTTTGTTCAAAAGGGTTGATTTTGGACATGTTCTAATTTTTATGTGTGACATTCTTCTTAAGAAGAGCACACACACACACACACACACACACTAAAACCAACAGAATGCTGAACAAGATCACTGTTACAGATATCAGGAACAAGGTATCAGTTTGATGAACCTGAACAAACATGGCGTCCATTTAATATGGCACAGTCAAAATGTCTGCTGCTGTATTTTATCTAGTTCATTTATAAATATATTAAAATGTTTTTAATGTAAAATGGTGTCAAGGTACATGTATTTGGCAGAGAATGACTATTTTATCAAATCTGCAATGGTTATGTTTTCTGTAAAATTTTGTTAAAATGTTTCTAATGTAAAACGATAACAATGTGCATGTTTTTGGCAGAGAATGACTATTTTATCAAATCTGAAATCATTATATATTCTATAAAAAAAATTCAGAAAATCTGCCATTTTGAACTTACTCAAAAAATTTTATTTTTGAATTTATATACCCATGAGATGTGGTATATTCTGTTCTTTATCAAGGTTCTTCTTGGACTAGAAAACAGTTTTGTATCCCATTAGTTGATTGCCTCTATTCTACAACTTCATTAAGGGGATTTAAGTATGAATCCGCAGAAGAAGAAATTTCATGATATTTTCATATATAAAATTATGTTTGAATTTTAGTTACTTAATAATAGAAAAACATAACTTTGGAATAATGTATGCTTTTTAATAACCATTATTAGGTCCTCTACAGAAAAACAGTGATGGCTGAATAAAAATTTAAAATGCATTATGATAACCATTATAAGGTCCTTTGCAGAAAAACAGTTTATGTTGCGAAGGCCAAAAAAAATTGAAAATAAAGTTTTCCTATCACGAAAAAAAATACAGAATTTCTTTGTCTGCGGATTCTGCTTTTATTCCCCTTAAGACTGTATGTACCATTAAGAGCGGAATTGTGTGATGTTCATGGTTACTGGTATCTTGTTCTATATTAAGCCTCAATGCTCATTATAGTTAAATTCAATTCCATCCAGACTTAATGTATATAAGGATGTATTCAAATATATATACATGTTTATAGTGAACAAAAAAGTTTGTAAATATGACTTAGACTAGTGATTTTACATATCTTTTTGGATTATAACATATGATCTTGGCATACTGTATTTCACATAATCAAAACCCAGGCTGGAATTACTGTCCAAGTTACTTTAATCATTACGGATCAATCAATTGTTATCCCCCTACCAAAGTTTGGAAGGATACAGGATTTGTTCCATACATATGTTTATGTGTGTACATATGTTGCACGTTCTTTGTCAGCGCTCTAAAAACTTTATTTCTCAACAGAATTTAATAAAACTTATACAATATTTTATCCTGGTAATATCTTGTAGGAGTTCGTGTTTTGTAACTGACAAACCTGATTTGACAGAGTTATTGCCCTTTGCAACTTTATTTCTCAGCACTGTTACCAGGAGACACAAAATTAAAAGTACATGGATAACTTGAAATTATCATTGTCACAAAAATTTAAAGTATTCATGGTCTTCCCAAAATATTTCTCCATCTTTTACACAGAGTTTTAAAACTTGACAGGCAGGTGGGTGACAGTTATGTCAAATACAGTATAACATTAAATTACTTGGCTTTGTTTTTAACCTAACTTTTGATACATTCCTCAGTGTAATGATTTTAGAATAGAACATCTATATGACCTGTAGACCCCTTATGCTTCTGATTGACCAGATATGAGTCACTAAAACTCTTTTTCTCTCTCTCTCTCTCTCTCTTTCTCTCTCTCTCTCTCTCTCTGTAAAGGTGCCATATTTTGAGACTTCAGGTTTTGAAATGGTAATATTTCAGTGGGGTTCGCCACTCTGCCATGTGATCAATATCTCTTAACATTTGTGCTGAACATTTTGGAAAATGTTAACATTGCAAATTCTCAAATAATGTTGTTTTTACAGGAAAAAACGTCATATTATGCAATTCCATATCCTTTGGAAATAAGTGTTCTGCACAAATGTTAGGAAGTATTACATGGAAAAATGTCAGCGGCAAACCCCATTTAATTCAATTTTGTTACTGTAAGCTGTAAGCATATTGGTACATAACATTACATATGTTTACATTATGTGTTTTAACTATTTTGGGTCTTTTTAAATGGCACATGCAGTCGGTGACATGATATTTTATGATTTATATAAAATATTGTATGATAAATATCTGGTCATTTAGAGTAATAATTATCGTAGATTTTACCTAAAATTTTGTTTTTATTGAATAGATTACAACCAACAAATATTTTTTTTCTTTCTGCTAGACTTTTAATGATACGTAATTTATTTTTGTTAATGTTTAAATTAACTTGTACCATTAAATTATGAGGCAACAGTAGTTAGTTATACCAGTGTCAGAATTCAAAATACTCATAAAGACATTATGATATGAACATTAGTGCTGTAGAAAAGCCAGAATATTGAATACATTACATACAGCCATACATGCATGCAGACTCTGAAAGGTTCTTAAATATCTACAAGTCTGAATATTGAAATCCAAACATTTCTGTGATACAGAGTGTACTCATCCAACATCATCACTGCAGACGACATTTTATACAAATAATAAACTGCAAAGAATAACAGAATTAAGCGTGTTTGTTGTAATTTAATAATGCAAATGATATAGGCAAACAACTTTGACCTGTCAGCTTGATTTTTAATTTATGGAGAAGTGCATTTGTTTAAGTACCAAATGACTTTATTTTGTCCACATAATGCGAACACTAATCATGTACCTTGTGTACACGTTATTAGCTGCCAAGCCTACCACTACCTATTTATAAAGTGGATCCTTCTTTATGAATAATTCTCATAAAAGGTCAAGTGGACAGGTCAATGATGTTTACCTATAGGTTATAATGGTCAGTATGTGTATTATCTACGACATTGAATAGCCACCATGGCTTAATGGATGAGACGTCGGTCTACAAATCCAGGGTCTCTCTCCGTTGTGAGTTTAAGTCCTGCTCAGACCACATGTGGGAAAGTGGATTTTCCTTGCCATTGGCCTTTACTGGTTCACACACTGTCATTATAATGTGAATGGAGGAGTGGTACGCTTGTCTGCGGCAAACTGACTTGGTGAGCTAGCACCTTAAAGTCACCCTGAGTGCAAGCTGGTACAAGTCAGACCATAAAACACACTCGAACTTCACATGTGTACATAAACTTGTTCATAGATTAATCCATACAGAATAATAAAATAGTTCTTGTTGCAAATGACTGAAAAATTGCTGATGTGATGTTAAGCAACATTCAACAACAACTCAATATTGGAATAACAGTATCATTAATAATATTACTTTTAGGCATTTGTGAACAGGGTGTGGAAGAGTAATGGTGTTTTTAGCTCCAGTGAAGATTTTTTAGCTCACCTGAGCCAAAGGCTTAGTTGAGCTATTGTAATTTATCAATCAATAAATTGAAGCAGTCAGTTATGGGTGATGGAGTAAACCAAAGAGGCAAAAGAAAAAAAACCTGTTCAAAACAGGTTTCAAATCTGGGGTACTGGATGAAAGACCCTGTACTTGATCTGCTAGCAAACACTTTAGTATTGTAAAGCAAAAACAGATAAGCAATGTTAACAAGAGAGCCAAAAAGGGATACAATACAGTGAGTAAGGGCTGCTATCTTGGATGTCCAGCAGTGTCGCCTGGTACAAACTTTTAATCCACATAGGGGTCTTCAACAATGATTTGATTGTTTCTTAAGTTAAGATTTAAGTTTTCGGGCACGGACCATCTACACCATGCAGTAAGCTAAGCTGGCTATAGCCAGTTGGTCTAAAAAATGATGTCCATTGCTTGTATTATCATAATATTATGGAGATTGAATGAATGGGGTTTGACATCCTAGTTAAGAATGTATCTCTTATATCAGGGGAGACATCGCCAGCTATTTGTGTCTTGGCAGAAAATTTTATCTTTGCAGTGTGCCCAGAGCAATGTGTAGAGGGGTTTGCCTGCCGTGACACATGACATCCAGGTTGCATTTGAAGAAACCTGTGACTTTCATTTCTGAATGAGTCATTGGAGAAAGAACAGTCACTACCTAGTTTTAAGTCTTGGTCAAACATGGATAGGATTTGAAACATGACACCCCCCCCCCCCAGCATACAGACACCCAGCAACTCGGCTACCATAATGGCCTTTTACACATAGCTAAAGGTCTAAAATGTCTATGAAAAGAGAGTGTTTTTTTTCTTGTATGCAAAAGTATATATTATTCAAAATTTATGGCCAACTGAAGAAATATGGTAAAGCCAATTGGGAAAGAAAGTGGAGAGAGTATTTATCTCGACTGCTGTAATTGCTAATAAGAATGAGGCTCACCATGTACCCTAATATTACAATTATTTCCAATGGACTAGGAATTGCATCATGTATTGTTCAATTGACACTTTATTTGAATTTGAATTGCGGATACGAGACCTGCTCGATTAAAACGTAACACTTATCGCCCGTGATTTCTTACTTTTTCACGCATGAATTCCGTACAAAACAATTTTCCTTGACCAGATATATGACCCAGTGTACGAGTAGAAACACTTTGCATGATATTTAAAAATGGTTAGGCGTAAAACTAACGACGTTGTGGAAGGATTGTTTAGGGGCTTTTGCACCTGGATTTAATGGTTTTGGCTGACAAAACATCGCTGAGAATCATTAACAAAAGTGTAAAAGTTACTTCAGACTATTACATAAATTCTGTTCTTAAACCATTTCTTAACAAAGATGTTCCAAGAAAATGATATGATGTTTCATCAGGCCTCAGCGTCTAGTCATAAGTCTAAGAAAACCATTGAGTTTCTGGTCCTGGGGCCTGTTTTACGAAGCTATCCTAACTTTTCCTAGGATAAATTTTAGGACTAGGCTAGGATAATGTTAGGATAATCATAACCGGTTTTTCGAAGGTGTCTCAGCTCGGTCGTATCTAGGATATCTTATTTTTTATCCTAAGTTTAGATTTATACATGTTGTCAGTACAAATATGACTTTCTAACGCAGAATTAAAGTGGTAAAAAATCTAAATTAATATAATAAATATATAACAAATAAATATTAAGATATGTGATATTAATTAAGAAATATATTCAACAGAAATTTTAATAAAATGTGAAATCACTGTGAATGATTGTGGTTTTTTATAATTTGTATTGTGTCTCATAAGACTTTTGTGTTGAAAGTAAATGCGTTTGGACGTGTATATAAGTGTATATATTTAATACTCACAGGTAGTAACCGATATATACATTAAAATCATGCTTCATGTAGAAGTTCATTATTTCTCTGGGGTCATAGGGTAAAATCATGCAATAACATACATAAGATATATAAATACAGGGCATTTGAGTTAGCCAAAGAACAAATAGCTATGATGAGCAGAAAGAGAAACCCAAATTTCAGCGATATGGAGGTCGAGATTTTATTGAACGAGATCGGCAAGCATAAAAGTGTGCTTTTTTCCAAAGTTTTAAACACTATAGCAAACAATTCAAAAAGAAAATTTGGGAGAACATATGTGAAAAAGTTAATTACTCCAATACATCGTCACACTAAAGTACAGTCGAAGAATTAAATTAAATTAATTTGGATTTTTTGAAAATTTCATGGAATAACGCGAGTTCTTAAAATATACAAAATTATTATATATCCAAAGATACGTGTAATTCACTCGGGTGAGTTTAAGATTTGACACGTGCCATGTAATAAATCCCGTGCATAAGAGAGTGATTCGATATATCGTATGATACATTCCTCTACAGGGACAATATAAGAAGCTTAAACATACAATAACATTTTCAGGAAATCTAGCATGAGTTTTTAATCATATTATAAACGTTTAATTTTGATTACATGTATTTTCAAAATATAGTGAGTTTTATAAAAATTTTATTGGTGTATTTTCTTTCAGTTATCCCCAAGGGAGACCTTAAATTGAGAGAGAGAGAGAGAGAGAGAGAGAGAGAGAGAGAGAGAGAGAGAGAGAGAGAGAGAGAACGTGTTTCTAATGTGATTTATGTACTTTTAGATTCCCTAAATGATTCCGACTCCGATATGTAAAATCAACAAACAAACAAAAAATATATAAAAATAAAAAAAATCTAATGGATTGTCTTTGTCTCTTAAAACTCTATTTCGACGTATGGTTTGATATCTTCGTTGTCTCACATGTAAATAAACAGCTGTCATCTGGATTTATTTAGAATTTCCTAAAACTAGGATTGCCCTAAGATGGTCTTAGGACACCTATATACCTGTCCTAAGTTTAGGATCATATTTAGGACTGTCTCAAATTGCGACACCTTCGACAAACCGACTTAGGACGAAAAAAATGTCTTAGGACCAGGTTAGGACAAATTTTAGTCTTAGGATAGCTTCGAAAAACCGGCCCCTGGTTTCACAATCATTCCTTAGTTAAGATTTTCCTTAACTTAAATTTAGCAAAATTTTTTGGTAATCACTTTTTGAAACTACTGATGATTTTTTTGTCAAACTAAATGCAAATGTTTTTAATCTAGAAGTGACCTTAAAAATGAAACCTTAAATTCCTAAATATTTTAAAAATTAACAAAATTGTAAAGACTTAAATTTTGCCAGATTTAAGTTAAGGAAAATCTTAATTAAGGAATGATTGTGAAACCAGGGGCCTGAAGTCAGTTAACTTGATTACTCTGTCTAAAGTCAGTCCCGGTTGCACTCCAGGATAACGGTATCTAAGGAATCCTAAAACGTCATCTTCAGAAACGAAGATCTATACTTTATCTGGTCTTAGAATCTATACTTTATCTGGTCTTAGAAGAATGGAAGAAACTGGTACAGAACTACATAAACAAGACACTTTGTAGTTTGGCAAAGCGTTGTCATGTGCTGATTTTGAATTTAGCACATGTCACGGTTCACAAATATACGAAAGCCTATTACTGAGCTCATGAATAAAAAAAATTAAAAGGCGTAATAACGCGAAATAAAGGCGTTATAATGCGAAAAAGGCGTTATAACGCGAAATAAAGGCGTAATAACGCGAATTGAAAGGCGTTATAACGCGAAATAAAGGCGTAATAACGCGAATCGAAAGGCATTATAACGCGAATTAAAAGGCGTAATAACGCCTTTTTGTCTATATATAGAGCAGTCACTTCCCTGAAGAATGTTAACAACCCTCACCACAAACAGGTTGGTTTTAGTGTGAATAGCTTAAGGCAACTGTAGATCTATTCATACTAAGATGTCACAGGTGTCATTTAATCATTGTTAAAAGTTAGCGATTGACAGGAACTTTTTAATAAATAGCCATGTGTACATTGCCAATGTTTATCAATGCTTATATTTCAGATTACTTTAAAGATTTCCATCCCCATATATAAAATGATACTCTTTATGAAAAAACAACACTTTAACATTGAAAAGAAACCTTTCTTTCTGTTTTACTGAAACAGTATGTTCATTTCAGCACAGGATCGGATGATGTGCAGTTTTTTTTAATTTTCATAAAATAAATACATATAAAACAGCTTATTACATTACATATAGTTGTGCAGGAAACACACACACACACACACACACACACGACACACACACACACACACACACACACACACCCTTTTAATATGTATGTAAAGTGTGGGGGTGGGGTAGAGATTATTATCATCATTATGGAAGGCATCTTAACTTCGCGTTATAACGCCTTTCAATTCGCGTTATCACGCCTTTATTTCGCGTTAATACGCCTTTTAATTCGCGTTATTACGCCTTTATTTCGCGTTATAACGCCCTTTAATTCGCGTTATAACGCCTTTCAATTCGCGTTATTACGCCTTTAATTCGCGTTATAACGCCTTTCAATTCGCGTTATTACGCCTTTATTTCGCGTTATTACGCCTTTATTTCGCGTTATTACGCCTTTCAATTCGCGTTATAACGCCTTTCAATTCGCGTTATTACGCCTTTCTAAAGGCATTATAACGCCTTTTTCGCGTTATTACGCCTTTTAATTTTTTTTATTCATGAGCTTAATAGGCTTTCGTACAAATGGAACATTTGTTACAAGGAAATCTGAATTATTAAAATCAAAAGTGTTACGTTATAAATTGAACAGCTCTCGTTGCCATGACGGACACATTTTTAATAAGCATTAGCCAAGGAATTCCACAATGAATATATTAAATGTAGCTCAGCTGATTTTCATGAAAATTACAGAATCGTTATATTTAAAATTTGAGGGTCTTAAAGAACTGACAATACATGAATACAGAACAGACATGAAATTGCAAGTTAAATGGAATTATATTTAAAAAGTTGTCAATGAAAATGTGCAGGTGGAAGATTTTTCCTTTCTCCGCTCACGACAATTGTCAGTCACGGTGGATGTCTCACGAAGTTTTCTAAATGAAATAAAAACCCTGACACAGGCGAGTGACATGATGTTTCAGCTTCCATGTGCTCAAAAATAAAGACTAAAATAGCCTATTAAGATAGCATTTATTGACGAGAAAATTTAATACAAAAATACAATGTTCCTTATGACAACCGTACATTTACTTTCTTTGACTTTAGGACAACAATTCCTCGTGTATAGACTTATAACCACAGTGAATACATAAGGGCTATGAAATTTTAAACAAACTTGGTGTTTTTTGTGAAAATTAGGCTATAAATTGTCAAGGTCATATACGATTTGTTTGTCTTCAAAAACACGTAATTCACAGGCGTGATACATGATACTTCAGACCGTAAGGTTATGCTAAACCGCCACATTTAGTGATCTCTATAGCAGTTGAAACGAATAAAAAGATACAACTAAAGCCCCATTTATACGGCGAGAATTGCATACCTAAGTATTTTATACTTATATGTAAATTTACTCACATATGCAAATTGTGTCGTATGAACAACTTTGCATATACGCAAATTTTACTCATGTAAGTAAATTTGCACCTAGTAGGGACCAAGTGCAAATTTGCTATAGTATGTGAGTATTTTATACTTAGGTAAGCAAATTTTGCTAGAGTGTCGTATGAACGCACAGTAATATTTACTCAGATAATTTTAAACACATGGACTTATGCTAGGTTATTTATCTCTATGGGTTAACATGTGGTGCAGGAGTGAATATAGGTGTTTGTAATCTGCCTTGTTCCAGAAAAAAATGTTTAATCGTGTTGTCCACTGATATACAATGTCACAGATTAACATTACATCCGATTGGATTGACATCGAGCTAACCAACAGGTGCCAATTGAAATGGAAACCCACGGCACCACATATGGTGTTACAATCGAGGATCTTACTCATAGCGGTTAAAGAAGCCAACCACTATTAACCAATACAGCCCTCATTGATTTGTAATAATTATTCAATAAAGATCAAAAGTTGCAATTGAAATATATTTATTTGACAAAAGCACAAAAACTAGTGACAAACTGTCACCAAAATTTGACGTTTTACTAGTTTTCAAAGAAAAGTGCTTGGGCAACAAAAGCCAATCACAGAATGTAAAGAAATTTACTTTTAGAAAATTGACAATGAATTGTCCATGAAAGGAGATGCCATGTCGTCACTAAGTGTTTTGGGAAAACAAATATTATAATATCACCATCTTCAACATCACTGAAATAATTTTCACCATCAAGTTCAATAAAACATTCGACTGATCCCTAAAGAATTAATTTGCAGCTTCATATACAGGGATAAAGCTTAACTAATTTGAATTAGGGGTCAAGCTCAGTTAAAAAACAAGTTTTAATGTAATAAATAGCTAAAATGTGTAAACATTTTGGGGGCTACACTGGGTGTTAGGATACATTGGCTAATCTAAATATCTGCTATATGATATGAGGAACAACACAAGTTTACAGAACAAGCAAACACGACATGGGCATCGGTCCTTTTTTGCAAACATCACAAAGGGCATTTCAAGCAACCCAAAGAGATCGAAGATCCAGTGTCGTTCTACCCTAACTAGACGGTAAAAAATGTGCTCTGCACTGGCGTTAGATTTTGTTTGTTTGTATAAGGCTTGAGAAAAACAAGTCTTTAAAGGATATGTCATATATCATTTTTAATGTTTTTTATGATTATTAAATAAATTAAAATTCAAAAACTGGTATATGACAGATATGCTGGATCACCAAGTAGAACTGCTCCTTTGTCATTATAATAGTCCAGTATCAAATCAGTGCTTAAATAGTAAAGAAACGTTCTTATCTGATAATCAAGTCTAAATTGTTCAATGTTCAGAATGAAAATTATTCAAAATTGGTTGAAAACTTCAAATTTACTTATGGTACATAAATTATGTATGAACGCAAAGCAAAATATACTTTTGCTCACATGAGTAAATTTGCATATGAGTAAAAATACTTAGGTATGCAATTCTCGCCGTATAAATGGGGCTTAAGTTTTTAAATAATAGTTAAAAGATAGAGAAACTGGCCCGGTATTTATAAACTTTACTTGGATTGTTGGAGGCCTGGTTAACAAATAAATAGCAGAAAACGTGAGCCATAAGCATTTCGATTTTCATGAAAATTTTACATTTGTTAAAAAATTCGTAGCCCTAGAATGATTTTATGTCCCGGCATCAATTTATCCACTTAAATTTCATTTAGTCTTTACGGCCAAAAATCGGCATCCCGATGGACACATAAATAAATTAAACAGTTGATTGTAGGTTTTGTCTACAATCATATCAATAATAATTTAATTATCTTTATTTTGCTCTGCTGTCTAAACCAACGAGTTGTAAGTAGACCGGAAATTTGCTGTTCGATTTCGTTTTCAAGTAAACTTTTAGAAAACACTACTCTACATTTTGTAAACGCTTTGAGGAAACGAAAAATTTGCTTGCTGTTTGATAAAGCTAATTGACATCAACAACACATGTTGTTTAGACAAATCGATCCAACACACATTTCGCAACTTCATCACGTTTTAAGAAACAATCGATTTATAGTTCAACAACGGATTTTGCGGCTCCTGTCAATTTGCAAAATGGCAGGAAAAGGCGATAGTGGCATGATAGAGATTGACGGAGGTGCTTTAGAGGGTGTAAGTTCACAAATTTTAAATGAAAGCGTGAAGATCTTGTCCAAAATCATCAATTTGAATATGACTGAAGATGTGAACGTTAAGAAAATACAGCAGACAAAGTTTAATGACAGAAGTTTTTATTTTTATTTCAGCATAGGCAAAATGCAGATTATTTACTAGGCCAAGCCTTTCAAAACTCCAATCTACTTTTCTATATTTCTTAGAACACAGAGATAAATAGAAAATTTTAGTTACAGACAGTATAGGCATACTCTGGTCTTTCCAGTTCTTCTAGTTTTAGACTATTAACAGTGGTGCACCAGAGAGTGGCAGGGTCTCCAAAAAGAATGATCGCATGAGAACCTGTTTCATTTGCAAAGATATCTGCCAATTTGATTACCACTTGTAGCGATGAAGTCAACACTTGAAAACATGATCACACAAATTGCGGTGTTAGGATTTTTAGCACTTTAAAGATGTTTCTTGAAGAGAGTAATTCTGTTGTCAAAAATGGTAAAGAAATCTGGATTTGACTTTTTATTATACTTGCACACAGGTGATTGAATATTGAATCAATTGCTTTGTTTAACCAGTACTCGATGAAAACTCAAATACTAGCAAATAGGTCAGGTGAGGGATAAGGCCAATGGACTTGTTGTTAACAATATCTCACATTTATTCTATTGTATTTATAAATAAGATATCATATCGTAATGTAATAATGCTAATGCAGGGATCTGATCTTATTTTTCAGACTACTTGCCACTGTTCCCAGTAATCAGGCATGAATGAAGTAGTCAACAACATTTAGTTGTGACTTAGCACTAGTAATTTTATTTTATCTAATTTCTCATTTTATCATTCCATTTTGGCAATTTGATAAGTATCAACATGGATGATATGTGACAAAATGGTCTACTTGGCACTAGGCTGAATTGGAATAATATTCCACTCTTACTAGGCTTTTTCAACTACATGTAGGTCCAGGACAAATGGCAGAGTGGTTTTTCTTTGGCCTGTTATATTTTGCCAGTTATGAATGTCAGTGCCAGATTATGAAAAGTACATTTGAATTACATGTAATTCATTTTATTTTAGGGAGGACAGATACTTAGAAATGCTACTGCTTTGAGCTGTATACTAAACCAACCAATCAGGATTTACAATATCCGAGCAGGAAGACAAACTCCAGGTTTGAGGTAGGAGCATTAGCTTTGAAACTTCCATAGTTACTTATCTAGTATTCTCCATAAAGTAGACCACTGTGATTGGTAGAGTGGTCACTCCATAAGTGGTAGATCGTGCCTTAGAACCCTGAACAGGTCTGACATAAGACTTGAAATTGGGTAGTAACCGTTTTTAGCTCACCTGACCAAAGGTCATGTGAGCTTATGGTATGGTGCAGCGTGTGTATGTGCGTGTGTGCGTGCGTGCGTGCGTCGTTAACACACATTTTCGACTTCTCCTCTGAAAGTACTTGGCAGATTTCAATGAGACTTGGTCAGAAGCATGTTTGGGTCGGTGCAATTCAGATTTGTTCGTGGCGTTGCCATGGCTACCATAACTAGGTCAGGGTGACCTAGGGGTGCAAAAATCTTAAAAAATCTTCTTCTCCAAATGTATTGATTGGAGAAAATATCTGATGTGATATTTGGCTTCTCTAGGGTCTTAAGCCTATAGTTTGTTCATTTTGTGAAATTCGGACAAAAAATAGGTTACGCGTTTTTGCGTTTAATTTTGAAAAAATCGTAAAATAGCTTCAAATTGTTATAACTTGACTGTTTGACCAGATAATGACATGGGGTTTTCAGTTTTGACATCTTCTTGTTAGTATCTTCAAAATGAAGTCAAGGTCAATTGTGAAGGTCATGACCTAATTTTTTATACTTCTGATTATAATTGTTATCTCGAAAACTATAAACTTTTTGTATAGGCATGTATATTAGAATGTTGTAGGTATTGATACAACTATCATTTTGATGTATAGAAAAAGGTCATGGGTTCAAAGGTCAAGGTCACAGATGCGAAACAATACCGAAATAGTTAATTATCTCGAAAACTATTAACTTTTTGTATTAGCATGTATATTAGAATGTTGTAGGTATTGATACAACAATCATTTTGATGTATAGAAAAAGGTCATGGGTTCAAAGGTCAAGGTCACAGATGCGAAACAATACCGAAATGGTTAATTATCTTCAAAACTATAAACTTATTGTATAGGCATGTATATTAGAATGTTGTAGCTATTGATACAACGATCATTTTGATGTATAGAAAAAGGTCATGGGTTCAAAGGTCATGGTCACAGATGCGAAACAATACCGAAATGGTTAATTATCTTCAAAACTATAAACTTTTTGTATAGGCATGTATATTAGAATGTTGTAGCTATTGATACAATGATCATTTTGATGTATAAAAAAGGTCATGGGTTCAAAGGTCAAGGTCACAGATGCGAAACAATACCGAAATGGTTAATTATCTCGAAAACTATTAACTTTTTGTATAAGCATGTATATTAGAATGTTGTAGGTATCGATACAACAATCATTTAGATGTATAGCAAAAGGTCATGGGTTTAAAGGTCAAGGTCACAGATGCAAAACAATACTGAAATGGTTAATTATCTCGAAAACTATAAACGTTTTGTATAGGCATGTATATTAGAATGTTGTAGGTATTGATACAATGATCATTTTGATGTAAAGAAAAAAGTCATTGGGGTTTAGAATTTATGTTTTCTTTAAATCTATCAGCTAGCCATTAGTTATCAGGTGAGCGTATAAGGCCCATGGGCCTCTTGTTTCGCCAAGCACTCAGCTTTACCAAATGAGTCACAGTTCTTTCAGATGAGAACTTAAAATAAACGAAGTCCCGATTCACAGTAGGCATGGCACAATGAAGAACCCTGCTGTATAATGCCATCAGCGCAATGCACAAGCACAATTTCAGCACCTTTGCTTTTAGCTGGCTACGTCTCGATGAAAGTGAAATATTTGTTACCAAGACATTAAACACAATTACTCAACTCAACTCCTTCTTCCTAAAGGGCCTTGATGTCCAAGTCTTAAATGCCAGCTAACAGATCAAAGTGCTTCTCACCACTTAGATTCAAATCCTATTTAGTTCTCTTGCAGAATATTGTGTTTTTTCTGCACACTCTACCAATCCAGAACTGAATGCATTGTAAGTGTAAGAAACTTGACTGAGGTGAACTTAGCATGTGTTATTATATTTTGTAATATACTTTATTAGGCCGCAGCACCTGACAGGTATGAAGTTAATCAGCGAGATATGTAATGGTTCACTGAGAGGTGGAGAGGTTGGTTCTACAGAGATTACATTTCATCCTGGTAAAATGAAGCCTGGAACCTATACAGCAGACACAAAAACAGCAGGGTAACTATGTGAATGAATGTGTATTGTGATTTATAAAAAATACAATAAAATCTACTTTACTAACTCTAACCATCTCCATATTTTTAGCTCACCTGGCCTTAAGGCCATGTGAGCTTTTGTCATCACTTGGCGTCCGTTGTCCGTCAGTCCGTCCGTCTGTCAGTCCGTAAACTTTTCACATTTTGGCTATCTCCTCTGAAACCCCTGAACCAATTTTAACCAAACTTTACAGGAATGATGTATAGAAGGTCCTTTACCTAGATTGCCAAAATTTTTCTGATCTGCCAAAAAACATGGCTGCCAGCTCAGAAGATAGTTTAACATTGGACCCTATGGGAAAAACTCATTTTTGACTATGTCCTCAGAAATGACTAAAGCAAATTTAACAAAACTTCACAGGAATGATGTATAGAAGGTCGTTTACTTAGATTGCCAAAATTTTTCTGATCCGCCAAAAAACATGGCTGCCAGCGGAGAACATTGTTTCACATTGGACCCTATGGGAAAACCATATATTTGCAATTTCCTTTGAAGCTACTAAAGCAAATTGAATCAAACTTTACAGGAATGATGTATGGATGGTTCTTTACTTAGATTGCCGAAATTTTTCAGATCCGCCTTAAACATGGCCGTAATACAGAACATAGTTTAACATTGGACCCTATGGGAAAAGCATATATTTGCTATTTCCTCTGAAGCTACTGAAGCAAATTGAACCAAACTTTGCAGGAGTGATGTATGAAAGGCCCTTTACTTAGATTGTGGACATTTTTTTGATCCGCCAAAAAATATGGCTGCCAGCACAGAACATAGTTTAACCCTATGGGAATAGCATTTATTTGCTATCTCCTTTAAAGCTACTGAAGCAAATTTAACCAAACTTTATGGGAATGATGTATGGAAGGTCCTTTACTTAGATTGACAATTTTGGAATGGAATACAAATTTGCTTTAAAAGCATTTTAGTCAGGTGAGCGATACAGGCTCAGCCACACTGAGCCTCTGGTTACATTTGTGATGTTTTATAGTTGCTAAAATGATGTCACTTCTTTCTTGCTTTTGTCTATACGCTTGACATAAAAAATACCAGTACATATAAGTATATGTATATCAATATGTCATCATATATTTTTAGCTCACCTGGCTATGCCAGGGTGAGCTTTTGCCATCACTTTGCATCCGTTGTCCGTTGTCCGTCGTCCGTAAACTTTTCATTCAAAGATCTTCTCCTCTGAAACTACTGGGCCAATTGAAACCAAACTTGGTCACAATAGTCTTTGGGTGGCCTTCTTTAAAAATTGTGTCGCTCAGGTTCATACCTCATCCAAGATGGCGCCAGCACGGAACACAGTTTAACATTGGAGCCTATGGGAAAATGCATTTAAAGAATTTTTTCTGAGAAACAACTGGGCCAATTGGAACCAAACTTTGTCACAATAGACCTTAGGTAGTCCCCTTTTAAAGAAGGTGTTTCGCAGGTTTCCATGTAATCCAAGATGGCTGCCAGAGGGAAAATAGTTTAACATTGGACCCTATAGTAACAATTTCAGAGATCTCTATCTCTAAAACAACTGTGCTAATTGGAACCAAACTTGGTCACAATAGTCCTTGGGTAGTCCCCTTTAAAAATGTTGTCTGGCAGGTTTGCACCTCATCCAAGATGGCCGCCATCGATGAACATAGTTTAACATTTGACCCTATGGGAAAACACATTCAAAGATCTTCTTCTCTGAAACTACTGGGTCAATTGGAACAAAACTTGGCCACAGTAGTCCTTGGGTGGCCCCTGCAAAAAAAGTGTTTTTAGGTTGGCCCTTTATCCAATATGGCTACCAGGAGGGAAAATAGTTTAACATTAGACCCTATTGGAAATACATTCAAAGATTTTCTCCTCTCAAACCTTATGGGCCAATTGGAACCATAGTTTAACCATAGTGGGAAGCATAGTCTAACATTGGACCCTATGGGAACATTTTCTAAGATCTTCTCAAAAACCACAAGGCCAATTGGAGTCAAACATGGTCACAATAATCCTTTGGTGGTGCAATTAAATAAAAATTGTGTTCAGCAGATTCACATCTCATCCATAATGGCTGTCAACAGGTACATAGATAACCATGGGTTTCTTAATCGGAAAACACATTGGCCAATATTAAGAGCCTCTTGTTTACTGTAGATTCTTATTATTTTTAGGTAACCAAAATTATTTCCAGTTTGTGATTGGTTGAATGTTGCATAAGGATTTTTTCATCTACTCTTGAATAAGCTATTTCAGGAATTAATCTAAACACAAGTTCATGCAGGTGCATGAGTTTTGTACAATTGTTTATCATCTGTTTGTACCACTGCAGTAGCTCGGTAGAGTGCTCGCTTTCTAAGTGGGATGTCGTGGGTTCCATTCTTGAAAGTGGGTAGTGACTGTTCTTTTGCCAAGCACTCGGCATTACAAAATGAAAGTCGTGTTCTTTCAGATGGGAACTTAAAATAAATAAGGTCCCATGTCACGATGGGCTTGACACTCTAAAGATCCCTGCTGAATAATGCAATCAGTGCAACACACAGACAAAATTTCTGCACCTCGCTTATAGCTGGCAATCTTTAAATCTTGACTATATGTAAAGATTTTGACATTGGGATTTCAGTTTCTTCAGTTTCTTCAGTTTTCTTAAACATTTCAGCTAGCTATCTTTATCAGGTGAGCATAACAGACCCAACAGGCCTCTTGTTATTACATGGCTTTATGGTATGGATTATGTAATATATATAAAATATTATTACAGTATATTTTGTATTTGTAGAAGTGTTTGTCTAATTATGCAAGCAGTGATGCCTTGCGTCATTATGTCATCAGGGGAGACCACTCTAACATTAAAAGGCGGAACTGATGCAGATATGGCTCCACAAATAGATTATGAATCTGATGTAAGAAATGTATAAAAGAAAACATCATTATGAAAGTCATATATATATATATATATGACCTTCCAACTTGGAACATATCGCCTTCGATGCATAATATATTGTCAAATTTTCTTGGGACCAATCCTGCATGAAATTAGAGAATGATGAAATTTAAGCACAGGACGATATTTTATCAACACTGTCACAGATCCCCATGTCTAGTTAAAATTTAATCTTTTAAGTAGCACTTTTGCTTTTTAAATACATGAAAAATGCAAATTTTGATTCTTGCTAAAAATATTAGGATTTATATTAATTGATAAAAAATAACCTAGTTTTCGACAATCACCTTAATCTCATCTGTAAAATTTATATACTATATGCCCATATGCCCACTGATATACATGTATAAAAAGTCTGTTTTTACAATAAAAATCAATAACTTTTACAATTATTTGTATGTGAACATTTACATACATGGATTTATTTTCTTTAAAAATTATATTTATGTTTTAGGTATTTAGGAAAATTGCAGAAAAATTTGGTTTTAAGTTTGATGTTCATGTTAAAAAAGGTAACTGTGTAAAGTGTTGTTAAACAAATATGATTAAGCATTGACATTTGTTTTTTAATCATTCATCAAGGTATGAACTTTTACAGCAGGCTGGGCAAATCACATCGCCAAGCAGTTTATGATTACATTGCCGATGCCTGCTTTACTAGTTCATACCTTGATGAACGGTTAAAAAACAAACATCAATACTTATATTTACAATCATGTAAGTGTTTTTTTTTTGTGAATGATGAATACCAGATTTAACAGATTACATCAAATAAAAAATATCAATTCAGACTATTTGTAGAGTTACGCATTATTACATTTCATATGCCAACTATTTACACTTTAACAGTTCATCAAAAAATAATGCTAGTTGTGGAAAAGAGATTTATATAGGGGGTGATACTTATATTGTAAATATATATTGAATAAACATAAATAATAGGGTGGTTTCAAGGAGTCTGAGTTTGAACACCATTTCGATCTCATTTTGAGCACAACATTACTAATAGTTTAATTGCAAAAATGTAAACAACATAGCTTGTCTGTGTAACAGTGTTCTTATTTAAAGTGCCTTAGATTGTCCGAGGAAAATGGAATGTTGTTTGGGAAATGTCAGGGAATTTGAATGGTATCAGGCGTGGGAACCATGCTATAATTGACCAGTATATCTTTGTTTCAGGGGATTTTATCCTAAAGGAGGAGGAGAAGTGATAGCCACAGGCTACCCATCACGAGGTTTACAATCTGTCACCATGATGGATCAAGGGAAGATAACTCATATTTATGGAAAGGCCTTTGTTGCTGGCGTTTTACCAAAAAAGGTACTTATAGTCTTTCTCTTTTGTGTATTCTGAATCCAGTTTCTTGTTTGGTCTTACCATCTCTCTTTTTTTAACCTTTTCATTATTTGGTTTATCCGATTCTACATCTACTGTAAAAGGGGTCGTCGGTGGCTGAGTGGTATACATTTTTCCAAATATTCTTAGCATTCATTTTTGTGATTCTCTTACCAAAACCATTTCACGACTATTAACAGGTTTTTTTTTTAAATATTTCCCGAAGTATCAGAAAATTCTTAGAAAATTGATTTCAAGAAAAACTTTTTTTTTTAATTAAGTTAAGAAATCACTTTCAAATACAGGAAAACTTCAATATTTCAGTTCTATGAACAAAATTTGATGTGATACATGTAATTACATGTAATGCAAATTTATGGCAAATTATAATTTGTATAGTTATTTATGGATGGCAGTGTATGCTATCGTTTTTCAATCCTTTTAGTACTTTGATTTATTTTGTTATATAGGTTGCACATATAATGGCTGACACAGCTAGACATATTCTAGAAAAAAATGAGATTATGAGGAAATACCAAACCCGTATCAGTATTGATGCAATACAGGAAACTTCAGACAGAGCGTTTGGTAATGGCTGTGGAATAATGTAGGTGCTTGTTATATTATATAAATAGTCTTACTTACTTAATTAATCCTCTGTACCCCTTGAGGGGCATAGGGCCTCGACAATAGCTCTCCATCTGTCCCGGTCATGTGCAGCTCGTTTGGCCTCTCCCTATGACATCTGGATCAACCTCAGATCGCTGTCTAGTGTTCTTCACCACATTGTTACTGGGCACCCTCTCTTCCTCTTTCCCTGTGGGTTCTAGTTCCAGAGCACACAGTGTGGGAACGGAAGTTAAGTCAAACTGTACAGTTGTCGGTAGCTCTGTTTATCGAAGCGAGGAATGAAAACAGTGGAGTCAAACGTAAGTAAAAATATGTAAAATTATTGTTGTTATGAAGCGTTGTGAGATTTTTTATAGGTACATGGATATCACTATGTTAATGCAATTTTTAATTATCCAACACATTTTGTGAAAAACCAAGCCTAAAACTTTTATTCGTTTGTTGAACATGATAGATCACAGCGGAATTTTCATGAATTTACGATTCATTCTCAATTTTCTCTATATTACTATTCTATTTAATACATGTACCATTCTGAAGACAGTTTGCAAGCTATGAATGTTAAAAACAACTTGTGACTTATTACAGTACTTAGAAGTTTAGAGAAAACTTTAAAACACGATTTTATTGGACTGTGTGGTTTTCTGTTTACTGTACAGGTAGCTCACATTTTATGAAATTGTACTGTACAGGTAGCTCGCAACTGGCATTCAAAGTCAAAGTATAGAAAGTATAAAGAACGCTTTCATTTAATAGAAATGCATGTATCACGATTAATTTAAAAAAAAAAAACAAGGTTTGATTTTTTGTATTTGGGTTTCAGGGGTATAAACGTGTAGGGTTGCTATCTAAAATGCGTGTATCAGGCGTGACATTCATATTCTAAGGTCATCAACGATCTAAAATACATCAAGTCATAAAAAGGACATGGTCAGACAATACTGCTCTATGTAAATTAAGGCTAATATTTATTATGAACAATATACAACTAAATACTATTATGTCCCTAAAATAATAAAAGGATATAGATATAATCATAGAATGTGAAGAATCACGCCTGGGTAACGCAGTTTTAAAAGGCTCTATGGCATAAGTTGTCTAAATATCATCAAATTTGTTTAAAACAAAATAAACAATGTTACGTTCTAGACTGTTCATTTGGCCATTGATTGGTAAATATCGTTCAGCTTTCATATCTTAACCCGTTTTTTCCGCGATGGAACTCATGGTATTTTACATCTTTCATAATGATGCAACACAGAAAAGGCCATTGTAACTTAATTCTCATGGTCCAGTAATTTATTTTGATAATATAAAGTTTAACAGGACAATTTTGCTGAAACTTGATTTGCAAGTAAAACTTTTAGATGCTTTATGTATTTCAACACAAAACAATTCATTGTGACAAATTTTATGACCCAGTGACTTTTAGATGATTTTTAAAGTAATAAAACAATTCTTATGAAAACCTGATTTTAGGTACAATTTGGGATGCTTTACATATGGCAACACAAAGTTGGTCTTTGTGACCTAGTTTTTCATGGTCATGTGATTTTGTTAGATAATTTTATAGTAGTTTGATGATTTTGATCAACATTGATCGCATATCAAGTCAAAGAAATTTATAAAGTTGCAGAGGATGAATGTCAAAGTTTTCTCATGTAAACAATAATGTTTTCAATTAAAGTTATTTATGTTGCCTTTTTGCATTTTCCTGAAGGTTGTAGTAAATAGTAAAAACATTTAACACGTCTAGTTATTATTGTGCAAATGAAAAAGGTCATAATTATATAGCATCTGTGCAGAAAAAATAACAATTTCCGGAAGTTGTTACACTTTCATCTTCATACAAATACATCCATCATTGCAACTATTAACACTATCAATTATTTTCTAATGTAAACGTTTGCCACCATTGGGGATGGTGACTTACCAAGCGATTGAGCCCTGCTCAAACGCAATGTCTAGTTCCAAAATAGTTTTATATACGAAAATATTAAGAAATTTTTTTCTCTGCTGAAACCTGTTAATCCCTTAATGATCGAGCCCAGAACATATACCCGAGTTGATTCGTTTGGTATAAGCATTGTGTTGTCTTTCTCGTATTCCCTTGGGATGATGTTGAAAATTTTTAATTCGAATATCTCCTTGATTGAGGTCTGTTTTTTTAATTTTCAGTTCCAAATCCTTGTGAAATATTATACAATGGTCGACAACCTCAGAAAAAATTAATTTTGCTTTACTTTTGCAGTATAAACAGTGGAATCGTTTCTGTGTTCTTTTAACATTGGAAATTAAGAAAATCCATCGATAGACATGGAAGATACGGAGAGAACACGATATTGAGACAGACAACCAGATGGATGCACGAACGGGCGAATAGACTGACGGACAGACAGGGTGATTTCTATATAAGTACCCCCTGAACCTCGTTTGCGGGGGGGATATAATAATGCATTAAACTTTGATTTATTTTGTTTTAATTTTGAGCTACCTGTACAGAAAAATTACAGATATTTAGAGCTACCTGTACAGTATTTTTCGAGCTACCTGTACAGTAAACAATCTCCAAGGTGCGAAGAAAAATCTTATTTATAACAATAACCATTTAAAGGAGGGTGATGTCATCTTAATATATGTGTAACTTTATATTAAAAGTTGTCATAAGTATAGTTTGTTACACTATAAAATCCATCACGCTAGAGAATTTACGCATTTTTCGCTACAAGTCGATGTATTTAATCTCACTGTCTCGTGTTCAAGTGTTATTATTGTCGAGTGTATAAAGATATAAATGACAACGAATTCTTAAAATGGTAAATAATTTTCATCGTCAAATTTCTCCATTTAAATTTCTATCCAGATCTTGCATTATATGCTTAATACAAGTTAAAAAGTACCCACCAACCGTTTCAGACATATTGTTTTTATTTCGTCTCTCGCTTCGATGAACAGAGCTACCGAAAACTGTACAGTTTGACTCAACTTCCGTTCCCACACTGTGAGAGCATGCTTCCTGATGTTTCCCTGTTCTCATCTTAGGATGTGCCCAATCCATCGCCATTTTCTTTTCTTTATTGTATCTGGTAATGGTTTTTGATGTGTCTTTCTCCATAGGTCCTGGTTTGATATTTACTCAGGCCATCTGATTTGTAAGAGCTGTCTGAGACATTTGTTAACAAAAACTTGGAGGTTATGTTCGTTCTTTTTTGTTTGTTTCCATGTCTCAGATCCATAGAGGAGGACAGATTTAACATTTGTTTCAAAAATTCTGATTTTTGTCTTGAGGCTGATGTTGCTGCTCTTCCAGATTGATCGTAAAGTAACAAATGCGTGTCTGGCTTTTCCAATAGTGCCCTTAGTCTCCATATTTCCCTCAGCTACTGTAAACATGTTTATTTTCGCAATGTACTAATTTATTAATACAGGGCCAAAAATAAATTATGCCTATTGTGTTATAGTGCATATTTCAATAATGCGGAAATTTAACTACACGGATATGTCTAAATTTCCTTAACCACAAAAATAAATACACACAAAATTAAATAAGTTTACAGTATTAACTTTATTGTATGGTGTATTGTAAGTTTTGGCATAAAGTTCAATTTCATATATGAACGAAGGTCATGGATTCAAAGGACAAGCTCACAGATGCAATCAAATACTGAAATGACCTAGTGTATTACATTCGTACTTTTGTTTTTACTATTTTAGATGTTTATGAATACTGCAGCTAGACTTTAGATATTTTAGATGTAGCATTCTTAGAACAAGTTATACATGTAATTAATTAGCAAAAATTCTCAAATATTGTCACTAACTCTTGAAAATTTGGACATTCTCTTCAATTAATTGACCATTGAACCTCTGTGTGAGCTATGCACCCTCATCCTCAGGTGAGCTTCAAGACCCATGGGCCTTTTGTTATTATTATACCCCCCGCTTAAAAAGTGTGGGGGGTATATAGTGATAGGGATGTCCAACCGTGTGTCCTTTCGTTACACCTTAGGATACCTATCTCTTATCCGCAACTCCTCCTAAACCCTTCGATGGATTTTCATGAAACTTTTACACAATCTTTGTGATATAATGTAGATGTGCACCTCCTATTTAAAAATTTGATCCGATGGATTTTTGGGAGTGGGGGGTATTTTTTGTGAGCTGGTGGCTCACAGTTTTTTTAGTTTCATACTGTAAACCGCTTTATATTGGTGCATACTTATTTTAGCGATTGTTGACTGGTAAACATATTAGCGCAGTTTAATTTTAGCGTAATCAATTTCAGTCTGAACTGTTAAATACCTCTTCATGTTACCGTATTTTCTCGCCTAAAACCCACAACTTTGAGCCAAAAAAAAATAAGAAAGGGAATGCCAGGTCAAAAGAAAATAATAATTGTGTTTTAATTTGTTTGACTTTTACTGAGAGAAAATCTCCGTAAATGACCCGGGAAGTCACTAGACAGACAGATGTCTGCAGGAAGCTTTCATCATAATTTGGCCCTCTTTTTACTGAATACTTATTTATATTTTGTTTTTATTTATTTAAATACCAACTGTTCTTATTAAAATACAAATGTTTCGACACACTGTCGATGTATCCCCGATAACAGCCGCTTAGATCATTATAGAGGTCAATAATTAGGATTTATATTATGTTGCCGACATCACAGAAAAATAAACAATTTTCGCATAACGGATTTAATTTGTTGATATAATTGTTAATACTTTAATGTTTGAAGCCAACTACTGGTAAATTAAAATTAATTACCTGAACAGGAGACTTGTCATATTGTACGTATCACATACAATGGCCAGTAATTAACAGCTATGCCAGTGTTCCATTATTTATCCGTTTGTCGGTGGTCAGTCTACCGGGTCTGGGTAATTAATCCCTAATTACTTATCATATGTGGGTATATTGATGGAAGCCATACCAGTTACATTCAGAACTATTATTATTTTAACACTGACTATATAACCATTTAACGTGCACCCATACCCATTCATAGTCACATCAGAGATGTACAGTGACTTTTTTGTTGTAATTTTAGCGACAGTTTTATTTTAGCGCTGACACTCTTATCGCCAATTGCGCTAAAATAAAACTGCCGCTAAAAAAACACGGTTTACAGTATATTTTTCTTTTGTTTTTAGTGTTATAGCTGAATCAGACACAGGTTGTCTTCTTGCTGGATGTGCTTTAGGCAAAAAAGGTAAGACTACTACAGTGAACCCTATTGTTAAGTCTTGAGTTGAGTAATGGTGTTAAGTCCAAGGCAAGTTCTGGCATAATGGAGGAAACTTGAGTAACCAGAAAAAGTCATCCGTTTTTTTTGCAAGCAAACTTAAAAACTTTCTTACACTACTATTAGAATTGGAGTGTTTGTGACAGTAAATTAATCCTTATATCCATGCTATATCATGAATAACCGGTTGTAAATTCAGTCTATCCCTATATCCATGCTTTATCATGAATAACTGGTTGTAAATTCAGTCTATCCTTATATCCATGCTATATCATGAATAACCGGTTGTAAATTCAGTCTTTCTTAGCCAGTATTGTTGATTTGTTGGGCCCTGGTCATAAATAAAACTGAATCTACAATAAAATCTCTTAAAAATCTCATAAAATTTAAATAAATGAAAAAGGCAATCTTGCACAAACAAATAGAATTAAAATGTTCAGTTTGTGTAGGGTACAAAAGTGGAGTGGATTGGAGCTTTAAGCCCCAGTCAAGATTCTTTCACTTATATGAAGGCAATCAGTTCAATGACCTTTGGAAATTAAGTGTGTTTTATCAACAATATAGTTTAGAGTTTACTGGCCTGTGTCGGCCCACCTGTCTGTCTGTTCATCTATTCATCCTAATATCATGTCCACGCCATATCTTCATTATCTGTGAATGGTTTTTTGCCAAACTTGGCACGAATGTGAATCAACATAAGATGATGTATTGCATACCAAATTTAGGTAATAGGTCAAGGTCAAGGTCACAAGGTCAAATCTTAGAAATAACCAATTCCGCAATGTTGGGTACTGGTGATATTTGTCTCTCAAAGAGACTGCTCTAGTTTTATTTTAAGTTTTATTTTATTTCTTTTATATTGTCATTAGGTGTACCAGCAGAGAAAGTTGGAGCTTCAGCAGCTGAAGATTTACTCAATAATATAGATGCAGGGTCATGTGTAGATTCCTTTTTACAAGATCAGGTATGGCTGTTTTAATGCCTTTCTTTATCCCATCAAGTTGTACATTTTACTTGACCCTATACAATTGTTATTTATTAAGAGTACTACTTCTTCTTGAAGCATGGATTACTGCGGTAGTTTAGTTGGTAGAGTGCTGGTTCCGTATGTTGGAGGTTGTGGGTTTGAACCCAGTCTAGGTCTGACCAAGACTTGAAAATAGGTAGTGACTGTTCTTTCGTCAAGCACTCTGCTTGAAAATAGGGTAACAACTTAGTGAACTCAACTCCATCTACAGTTTTTAACCAAAAACATTGAAACTTCACAGAATGTTTCTCTATATATTGAGGATTTGCACCTGACTTTATGGAAATATTTCAAGATTTTTTTCCCATTTTTCCAGACTTTGGAACTTAGTCATTTTTTAGCAAGTTTTTCTTTGTGCACTCAACTCCTCCTACAGTTTTCAACCAAAAACCTTGAAACTTCACAGAATATTTTTTCTATATATTGAAGATGTGCACCTGACTTTATGGAAATATTTCAAGATTTTTTTCTCCATTTTTCCAGACTTTGAAACTTAGTCACTTTGTACTATATATATCAACAGATTATCAAAGATGTGCACCTGACTTAATGGTAGAGTCTTTGACCCATTATTTACTTATTTATTTATTTCAAAAATTTCAAAATGTATAAAACTACCCCAGATCAGACTACATCATAATATGTAATTATTTTTATTGCAGTTGATTTTATTAATGGCACTTGCAAAAGGAAAATCCACCATAAAATGTGGATCTATGACATTACATACACAAACTGCTATACATATAGCTAAACAGTTAACTAAGGTAATCTCTCTCTCTCTCTCTCTCTCTCTCTCTCTCTCTCTCTCTCTCTCTCTCTCTCTGCTTACATTATTAGCAAATGCACATGTACTTCCAACAATAGAGAGTTCCTACATACAAGCACCCCTTAACTAGTCTATGATCCCACAGTTTTATTGTATTGTTTGCCCAATCTGTCTGTCACATACAAAATGGATTATTGACAACATTAAGTATTTCAACCAGTTTTTATGAACCATGATTCAACTTCTATACTTCTGTAATAAAAAAAATGTCCTGGCGACAGTTTCGTTTGAAAACAAAAGAGCTTGCCATAAATTATATATGTATCATGTTTACAATGAATACTAGTCAACTCGTTCCAATTCCAACTCGTTCCAACTGATTTTTGCCAACTCGTTCCACTTTTGACTACCAACTCGTTCCAACTGAATTACCAACTCGTTCCAACTTTTTTGCCAACTCGTTCCAACTACCAACTCGTACCAAATTTCTCAATAAAGCTGATTTGATCTACATGCGTTTTTATTTTATTTTATTTTATTTTCAATAGATAAATATTCCCCATAGTATTCTTTATTTCAAGTGATAAACACACATTAAACCTAACGTATTAAGAATAGCATAATATAGATAAACAATTAAATTAACAAATAAATTATATAACAGTTAAATAATACATGATATTATGTATTGTGATCACAATTAATTGCTATGTCTTTGTTTATCAAGACTGTCGGAACTATTAGGTAGATCGGCACCATAAACAGATAAACGGAAAGTTTGCTCGGTTAACAAGCGCATTAGCAGTGTATCCTTTATTTTTTAAAGGAATTTTAATTTAGTTTCGCAAATAAACCCTTTACTTGTTTTGTAAACATTAGTGTGCGATTGAAAAATTAGGTTGTTTTTCATCTTTTTACTGACAAGTGTGCGTGAAAAATACATGAAAATGGTTTAAAAACACAAAGTATTCTGAAACAAGATCAAAAGAATTTTGTCTGAAGTAAGTTTATACTTATATTAACCTAATGAAATGAAGAAATAAAGGTTAAAATCCCCTTTTTTATTACTTCGCACTACTCTGCACTACTTCGCACTGAAAAGAGCTACCGCAAAAGAATTGATCAACGAAAACTACTCACGATAACAGTAAAACATAACAACAAACCAATCAGAATGAATGAAATAATAAACACAATAAGAAAAGAAATGAAGAAAGATACAAAAGAAATAAAACAGAAAAGAACAAATGTAACATTAAAAAAAGAAATCTCTGCAATATATATCTTTTGGAACTTTGGACTATTATGTCTCTTGAAGAGGATACCACTGGGCGACGTTGTGATTAATCAAAAATTAGGGGATCCTTGATTTTTAAATCATCTTATATTAAATTAAGTATTTAATTATATTAAAAGTTGGAACGAGTTGTTAAAGGCTAAAATTATTAGAAATTCTTAAATTAAGAATGAGTTGGTGAAATAATTGGAACGAGTTGGTGAAAAAATTGGAACGAGTTGGTAAAAAAGTTGGAACGAGTTGGCAATTTAGTTGGAACGAGTTGGTAATTAAAACACAGGTGTAAAAACTCTGCATAAAAAAGTGGAACAAGTTGGTAAAAAAGTTGGAACGAGTTGGCGAAAATCAGTTGGAACGAGTTGGAATTGGAACGAGTTGACCAGATACCGTTTACAACAATAAAACATTTTATTTGCACTCTTGTACAGAATTTGTGATCAAATATTAGTTTTATGAACTTTAATACACATTGACATCCCTAATTTATCCCTATGAAGTACAGTCAGACCTGTCTATAAAGTCCACCCATGGGAACCAGTAAAAGTGGTCTTTATAGGCAGGTGGTCCTTATATACAGGTACAAAAAATGAATAAAGAGCAATTGGGAAAACAATTTTCTGACCTTGATAAGCAGGTGGCCTCTTATATAGAGGTGGACTTTACCACAGGTTTGACTACCGGTATACATGTACTTCTTAGGTACTGTGTGTGGTCTCTATATACTGGTTATGTTGTATTTTTTTGTTAAAATTTTTTTTTTTTATTTTACAGGCAAAGTTCAATGTAAATGAAGTATCAAAGACAGTGACAATTATTGAATGTGAAGGTATAGGTGTAGAAAACCAAAGTCTAGAACAGAAACAGTGATATTAACGAAATACAATAAAACCTTGATTCCTTGTCGCCATTTGTTCTGTCAGATTTTGGAGTTATAAAGGGCAGTAAATTCTGGAAAACATAAAAAAAGATTTTAGAAAATATTAAAACAAGAAAGGATATGGACTGAGACTTCAAAATACTGTGGTGATAAGCTAGGTGGCATAGTTCTTATAGGGCATTATAATAAAGAATTGCTGAATAGGAGTAAAGAGGATTAAAAAGCCGTCAAGATGGGAGACACTGGATTGACTATGTAAACCAACTTTTATTCGCATGCGATTAACTTTCGTGTGTTTCGCAAGAACAAACTTATAGCGAAAGTTAATCGTCACAAATTTGTTTCTGAAAATGATTTTTTTTATATCATATATTCAGCTAAAGTCCATATCCCAAAAGTTAATAGTCGCGAAATCGTTTTAGTAAAAGAATCATGAAAGTTAATATCCACGAAAATATAAATTGGTTTACAGTAAGGACTTCAGTACTTAGGGGGTTAGTGCTTTGAAAAACTAAAGAGTTCATTTTTTTTAAATTACGCTAAAGGAAATTTTTTATTAAAGGTTGTTCTGTTGATTTTTGTACATACCTTTAAAGGGTAAATGCATAAAGTTTTGTTATTGCTAAAAGCTGATTCCACTGCCGTAAGTTACAGTAATGATAAGGCAAATCCATGATTTTACCATGTTTAGCATCGTCATCATATACAGAAGCTCATCTAGCTATTGGGGAAAAAACCAATTTCAGGATGTGTAAATCCTTTATGAACACATGGAACAGTTATACTCTGAATAAGGGTTCAAAATTATGTTTCATAATGGAAGGTCCAGGATCTTTTGCCTTTCTTTTTGGAAGGTTCCACATAAAAACAAAAACATTGTTTACCGGTAGTTCTTTTCACAAATTTGGTAAAATAGGGTACTTTTGAAAGAAATTCATAGCTGATGACGATTTCCGTTACCCTGGAATGGAACTTTTACGAAGTTTATATAAATTTTGTAGATGTACACTATATTCAGCAATAATGGTTGTGTTATATAAAGGGATAGTTGTATTGCTTGGCATTTTACTTGAAAATTATGTAAAGGTTGGTATAGCTGTATGGATTTATTTTTTGGAATCTTCACCTAAGAAAGACTACTTATCCATAATAGAAGTCACTGTGATATTTTTTCTATTAAAGCTAGCTGTAATTTTAAAATCATGTACATTAAAATCTTGATTCATTGCCACCATTTATTTTGCCAAATTTTGGCAATACGTTGAAGAAGATTTATAAAGAAAATTATTAAAGAAATGGATTTTAAGACTAAAAAATTTGATGGTGACAAGAGCGGTGGCAAATTTATTGAAGAGCATTATAATGAGGATTTACTGTACCTGCATTTTGCTTTAACTTATATCTTTTATTTTACTTTGTTTTGATTATTTATTTTAACATTTAAATTAAAACAATTTAAATTTATGCGTTATTTATTATGCTGAAAAATTACATATACCAGTTTTTTATTTTACAGCACTAGACAGCTGTTTTGGAATACAATGCTATTGTTTGAAAATTTATAAATTGTTGAGAAAATATATTTTAAAAAATTGTATTTATATTGTCATACATCATTTTATCACTTCAAGAAATTTAGCCTCGCCTTCTTTGACATTACAATAAAACAAAATCAGACTTGACTGGAGGTTAACAACCTAACTAGCATGCTAGTTTATTGAAATGTAAATATTATTCTTGTCAATAAGGTTATGTAAGAAAGAAATCAGTGATTGTTAATATTATTACAGTCCAATCTGCCTTAAAGGCCACCTCTATATAAGGTTCACCTGCTTATTAAGGGCAGTAAAATTGTATCCCAATTGTTCTCTATCCATATTATTTGAACCTGTATAAAACCCACATGCCCATAAAGGTCACTTTTACTGGTTCCCTTGGGTGGCCTTTATAGACAGGTTTGACTGTATTTATTTTTAATTGTTTTTCCAAATATTGTAAGACATAAACAAAACCCATACACACATTTACTCACTATACAGCATTTTATTTTATTGAAAAATGTGGTATGAAAGTATAACAGTTGTACATTATGGTCAAAGGGGAGATAACTGGGGTTTAAACTACAATTCTTCCTTTTCAATTGCCATATATACAGTCATATGGTATTGACCTGTCAAAAGTTAAACACAAGACTAACAAAATTTTGCAGAATCGGTAGCTTAGCTTGGCAGCTTTTCGGCAGTTGCAATATCCATTTGTATTCCTCAACAGTCAATAGCTGACCATATTTCGGCCAATAGGTAGCCAATCTTCGACTCCTATTCTGTAGCTCAGTGTTAAACTTTTGATAGGTCTGTACTGTAAATACAAGATGAAGTAAGCTTCAGTTTCACAATCATTTCTTAACTAGCATATCCCTGAACTTAAATCTGACAACATTGAATAATTTTTGTTTTCTAGATATTCATTATGCAATGATGTTATTTTGTAGATTGCATATTTCAGTTTTATTGACCACTATGGTAGCTCGTTGGCAGAATGCTCACTCCTTATGTGGGACCAAGATTTGAAAATAGGTAGTGACTGGGTTTTTTTGCCAAGCACTCTGTATCTATATTTAGAAATGAAAATCACAGGTCCTTTGAAGGAGACCTTAAAAACCAAGGTCCTGTGTCAAAGCAGGCCTGGCATGAATCCTTCCTGCATATTGCACTGAGAGCACTGCAAAGGTCAAAATTACTGTCACCTCACCTATAGCTGGTGTCAACATAAGTGAAATATTCTTGATTGGGACGTAAAACCTCCTTTATATCAATCAATAAATCAATCAGTTTTGTTTAAATATTTTAGTTGTAGTCAAATTAATTAAAAAAAATCTTAGTTAAGGAATGATCGTCAAATTGGAGAGAAGTGTTCAGGAAGAGTATCTTAGACATTACTAGTAATTTATTGCTCCTACCACGATTCCATAAATCTTAACATCAGGAA
Source organism: Anadara kagoshimensis (assembly GCA_021292105.1). NCBI lineage: Eukaryota > Metazoa > Mollusca > Bivalvia > Arcoida > Arcidae > Anadara > Anadara kagoshimensis. The sequence continues at coordinate 23,552,723 of CM037860.1, read as the reverse complement.
CACAAATTTCAAATATTTCGTTTGTTGTGGTTTGAACTCACCATGGAATGAAATATAGCTTAAAATTTGATGCAAATCACTTAGAATGTAGTCAGTCAATCAAGTTTAATTCTTGCACAATATATACCACTGCTGTAGCTCAGTTAGTAATGTGCTCGCTCCGAAAGTTGAAGGTTGTGAGTTTGAACTCCAATCAGATCCGACCATTTGAGAATGGGAAACAACAGGTAATATGCTAAACTGGCACTTACCTGGACACCAGAGGGGAAGAGGAAAAGAGGACGACCCAAAGAGACTTGGAAAAGAACCTGGGATACAATTCAGTTACTGAGGCAGCAAAAGTAGCCACAGACAGAGGAAACTGGAAAGAACTTGTAAACAGCCAAATTCTACTCGCAGAGAGACAGAAATAAGTCAAAAGTAAGTCAAGTTACTTGCAAAATTTGCACCTCTGCCTATATCTGGTGATGTCTCGATATAAGTGAAATATTCTTGACTGGAATGTCAAACACCATTACTCAACTTGACTCTTGCACAATATATATGTATTGATTTTAGTTAATTCTAAAATCTTATACCTGTCTTGCCATCAGGTTAGTATACAGTCATGTTCAGGAAACAAAAGAACTTAAGACCCTTAAAATTTAATTTATTTCATTCTTTATAATAAATACCTTGTAGACTATGTGGTGTCCATCCAGTCAGTTGTGGGGAAGGGCACTTTTGTGTCTTATTGAAGATTTCATCCTAACTGACTAGATGAACATCTCCAATCAAACCAGACATGATGTTGTTTCACACAAGCTGCTTAGCTCAATTTTCAGAACCTTTGTTTTCTCTTTCAATTTATATTTCATAAAGTTCAAACACAAATGTACCAGCCCATGTCTAAATCCAAAAGCAAAGCCAAAAGTTTGAAAACCAGCAAATTAAGAAATAAGACTTAACATTTTGTAAACCATTTATTGTGAAGATAAAAACATCCATTTTTTTATTTTGTATACATAAACTAAAAATTTAACTTTCTATATTCTTAGAATGGATGTCGAGATTCAAATTAAAATGTGTATGTTTACAACAAAACTACTCGTTAACCAGTTGTTTAAAGCTTGATTAGTTTAATCAGTTGATTACCATAGTCAAAATTGGAATTTTGTATAACTTCAGATCTTGTGAAATCAATGTTGAAAAATGTTGAAAGCGAATAGAATTCCATATCATTATAAAACTATCAATTTTGATATTATTATATTTATTGACTTTTTGAATTTTTGTTTATCACTGATTAAACTAATCAAGCTCCGAACAACTGAGTCCAAATCTCTGCATTAACATATTCATACATTTCAACTTAAATTTATAAAAACACATGATTTCACATTTGACAGATTGTATATACTGTAAACTACTGTAACTTTTATTCATGGATATTAACTTTCGCAATTCTTTTGCCAAAACTATTTTGCGACTATTAACTTTTGCGATATTGACTATAGCTGAATATTTGGTATAAATAATACCATTTTCAAAAACAAGTTCATACTGATTAACTTATTAGCGATATTGACTATAGCTAAATATTTGGTATAAATAATACCATTTTCAAAAACCAGTTCATATCGATTAACTTTCGCCTTGTGAAACTCATGAATAAAATTTGGTTTACAGTACATATTATACAGTATAAAAGTATAGGAATTATGAATACAACAAAAGTCTTTACATTTTCTTCCATTTAACCTCAGAATTTTATCCCCCTCATTGACCTTGGTAATCAGTATCCTCAATAACTTTTCATCATCCCTTTGGTTTTGGCCCACAAATAACTGATAAAATACCAAGTCCTTTCTGTTTGCTCAGCTTTTAAATTTTCCAGGCAGTTCGCATCATCAAATCAAAATAGGCATCGTTATCTACGGACGCGCTTACTCCAGCGTAGTAATTCACAAATTCTTCATGTGTTACCTAAATATAAAACAAATAAAAAACTAATTAGTCTTAAATTCAAACGTTTTGAATACAAAAAAGTGTAAAATGATGCATTTTATCTGAGTAGTAAACCACATTTGTTGGCTGTGACATAACTTCAAATTATACTCTTAATGTATTTATTCTTGCTGTGTACTACTTTTCACTTATTGCGCAGTCATTTGTTTTGCGCAAAAATAAATAGCGAGCAAAAATTATATTATGCTTGTGTTACACTGCATATTTAAAAATGTGAAAATTAAACTCTGCAGGTATGTCTAAAATTTACACTTTGAAAATAAATACACAGAAATGAATATGTTTACAGTATTTCCATAGCAACCTAGATCATGAAGTTTATTGTTTCTATGACTACTACTGTAAACTAGGAGGCTTTTCGCATCATTTAATTTTTGCAAGAATCGCCATTTCAAAATATCTGTGTACTTTTACTTTAGCCCCATCAGGTGATGGTCAGTGTAATGGGGTTAGCCGCTGTACCACGCCATACCTTCAACGTGTCTGTGAAACGCTTGTATCCAATGAACATGGAATGGCACAATATGATGTTTTCCCGTAAAAACCACGTTATTCCGGGAATTTGTGACTTTGACGTTGATGTTTTCCATAATGTTCTGCACAAACGTTAAGAGGTATTGATCACATGGTACGGCGGCGAACCCCATTGCAAGGAAATAATATTTCAATAAAATATTACAAAATTTTGTTATTTCAAATAAATGAACAGGAAGAGTCTATGCAAAAATAAAAATTGTGGGAATGTTTTATTTTAAAATAATTTCCTTGTAATTATACTGTATTTATTTTTGCATGGACACCTCCTGTCAATTTCTGTGAAGTTACTAAAACAGAAATGCTTATATTACCTGATTATCTTAGATAATACATGTATTTTCAAATTTAACATTTTTTAAGTCCAATCAACACTATTTCACCACTTCAAGCCCCTTGGATCTTGTGTCTGGCATTCTATCAGAGATTTTTCTGATCACTTACAGGGTCCAATAAAAGGTTGTTGTTGTTGAATGTTGCTTAATGTCACATCAGCAACTTTTCAGCTATGTGCGACGAGAACTACTTTATTAATCTTTATGGATTAACCTATGAACATGTAAAGTGCGAGTGTGTTTTATGGTCTGCCTTGTACCAGCTCGCACTCAGGGCGACTTTAAGGTGCTAGCTCACAAGTCACTACACTGCAGACAAGCGTACCATTCCCCAAGTCACTACTTTCAAGTCTTGAGCCAGACCTGGATGGGGTTCAAACCCACAAACTCCCACTTACGAAGTGAGATGTATAATGAGTATTGGTGTATCTTATGTTTTATTTTAGTTTACCCAACATGTGGATTTTAATGATTGATTTTTACCAATTTCATTTCCAAGTCCCATTCCCAAAATCACTAGAAAAATCCCTGTCTATACAAACTGAGCTACGTGTTTCCACACATATAGCTCATGACACAGATAGCAGATACAAATACTAACCTTGCCGTCTCTCTTGCTTTCGTCTGGTTCAAAATTGTTTAAGAAATTTTCTAGGCATTCCTGCTCTGTCCATTTTCCATTCTTGTAATTAGGATGATCTCTAACATTGTACACTCTTTTGACGTCATCATATGTGACTACACCATCTCCAGTTTTATCAAACTTTTTAAAGGCTTTATCAATTATGGACAATCTGGACTGGCTCATACTACCCTATAAAACATGAAATATCATTGAAATTACATATTATACTAGTGTTAATTTTACAGCACTAGACGACCGTTTCAGAATACAATTCCTCATCAGTAGTGTTGGACCAAAATTATGAAACCAAAATTGCTTCAAAGGGGTTGAAAAAAATCCAATGGACCAAAATGAAAATGATATATACATATATTTATTTTCATAAGGAGTTTGGATTCTTATTTATTGTATTTATTTTTTATTTTATTTTTTTACATGTATTTATTTATTGATACTTTGAAAACAAGCTCATGACCCTTATTGATCTTGCTGTGCAGGAGTCTAATCAGCAGACAGCATATGAACATTGTGGGATTCATAAGAAGACCTTGTAAATTAATTATGGACAATCTGGACTGGCTCATACTGCCCTGAACAAGAAATATGACAATGAATGAAAATTATATGTACATGTATTTATTTTTATACAGAATTTGGATGCTTATTTGTTTGTTTGTTTGTTTGTTTGTTTGCTTGTTTGCTTGCTTGCTTGTTTGCTTGTTTGTTTGCTTGCTTGCTTGCTTGCTTGTTTGTTTGTTTGTTTGTTTGTTTGTTTGTTTGTTTGTTTGTTTGTTTAGTTTTTGAAAACAAGCTCATGAATGTTATAACCACTGCGGTAGCTCAGCAAGTAGAGTGCTCGCTCCACAATAAAATGTTTATCATTAACTTTTAAATTAATATTCATCAAATTTGGGTAATAGTTTTTGTTAAGTAACCCATTAAGTAGTGTTACTAGTTGATGTGTGAGGAGGAGGAGGGTTACATCTCCAAGTACGCATTAAAAAAACACATTGGTAACCAGGATGTTTGGTACCCATTGGGGTGTCTGTATATCATTTCCATGCTCCTAGAATTGTCCAAATAGGTACAAAATATCCAGGGTATGAAACGTCTCTTGTACAAATTTTCCTGATCCCTTAATATATTATGCAGACTTTTATGATTTATATTTCCTCCTTCAACTCTGATTGATTGGTATAAAAAGCCAATGGGTTTGTTCTAGAAAATAGTGTCCTCTACTCTCGCCGAACTGAGAGCTGCGATATCAGTGAACGAATCTTGACTTGGCTCAACAGTGGTTTTAATAAAGCCAGCAAGGCGACAACAGTTGTCTTCTACTTGTTTGGATTTGAATAAATTTTGCCGGCTAGTTACACTAAGTTTACATTAATGTGAATATGTTTTGCAATACGTATTACTCCATACTTGCTGTCAACTTTAAGATATTTGTCCTCTACTTAAAATTGACTGAAATGGCTGCTTAAAGACAATTAACCCACTTCGCTCAACATCATGCCGCGGCATGAAATTGATGTATAGGAATTAAACACATTAGATACTCAGTGCTTGACGAAAAACAACATCAGAACCCCATAACCCTCTCCACACCCCATCACCTAAGGTATAAACACCTAAATGTGTATTTAAAAAATAAGAAAAAACCTACATACCCTTAAACCAATCAAAAATTCGTCAAAACTTAATTTTCCACTGCCATCTTTATCAAGTTCATTAAACAGTGTCTTCAATTCTTCCTGATCTACCACTACACCATAATCTCTCAAGCCATTAAAGAACTCTTCATAGCTTAAATTTTTACTTCCATTGTCATCCATGATTCTAAAAGTTCTATAAATACATAAAATTAAAAGTTAAAAACTACGGTACTAGTAAGAAAGTTGTGTAAAGCTTGCCTGGGCGCTTCTGGCTTGGGACGTGGTTACAGCCACTGGCAAACCTTACTGATTTTGTTACATTATTTTTGTTTAAATGGAAATTAGCTGTGGTGTAAGACTCGCCTGGGCTCTTCTGGCTTAGGACATGGTTACTGCCACTGACGAACCTTACTGATAATGTTACATTATTTTTGTTTATGGAAATTAGCTGTATATTTAAATGATGATACAAAGTCTGATTGCACTTAATAATTTATTATACATGTCACCCCTGCCTATAAAGGCCAACCAAAGGAACCAGTAGAAGTGTGGTCCTTATATAGAGGTTCAAATAACAATACATGAATAAGGGTTATAAGCATAAACTTTTACTGGGGCCTTTAAAACCAGGTGGTATTTATATAGAGGTGACTTTTAAGGCAGGTTTGGCTGTACATTCACACCTGTCTATAAAGACCCACCCAAATGAACAAGTAAAAGTGGCCTTTATGGACAGGTGACCCTTATATAGAGGTTCAAATAACATGAATAAGGGCTAGAAGCATAAAATTTTACTTGGGCCTTTAAAACCAGGTGGCCCTTGCGGCTGGGCATTTAGTTTTTAACACAGTGTTTCAACTATATGTTTTAAAATCTTGACTAAATGTGTGACAGTATAATAAAGTATTTTAGTATTAGTAGTAGTAGTATATCATAAATATACTTGGACTTCACCAGATGGTAAATACAAGAACCAGATAGACCATATAGCTGTCAACTCCAAGTTTAGATGGTCAGTCCAAGACGTAAAAGCATACCAAGGGGCCGATGTGGGAAGTGACCATAGTCTGGTAATAGCCAAGACAAAACTCAAGCTGAACAGAGTAGTAAAGAGTGAAAATAAGACAAGGAAATATGAGGTCAACAAACTGAAAATACCAGAGATGAAGGAAAAGTTTGTGTTAGAACTGAAGAATCGCTTCAATTGTCTACAGGAGGATGAAAGCAAAGTACAGAAGATAACAGCAATATGGAGGAAAAGGTAGAGGAGAAATGGAATGTAATAAAATCAGTTTTTAACGAAACGGCTAGGAACACCATTGGATATAAAACGTATAAAAGTAAAGACTGGATAAGCCAAAACAGTTGGAAGCAGATTGAAGACAGAAGGAAAATCAAAAACAAGGTTAACAAGACAAAGTCTGGAAGATTACAGGAAAAGTATAGACAGGAATACAGAGATAAAGACAAGGAAGTAAAAAAGTTTAAGAAATGATAAAAGAGAATGGATAAACGGTATAGCACAGGAAGCAGAGGACGCGGCAAACCAGGGCCAAATGAAGGGAGTGTATGACGCCACAAAGAGATTGTGTAATGACAGACCAAGGAGATCAACAACAGTAAAAGATAAAAACGGGAAAATACTAACAACAGAGAATGAAATAAGAGCAAGATGGAAAGAACATTTTATAGAAGTGCTAAACAGGCCAGCACCAACAGACAGGATAGAGGTAGAAGAATGTGAAAATGAAATTGACGAGATCAACACCAGTTACATCAATAAAGATGAGATAAAGAAAGCAATTAAAGAACTGAAGAAAGGGAAAGCAGCTGGAGTGGATTCAATAACAGCAGAATTAATGTGTGCAGATATCGATATTACTGCAGAATTATTAGAAGATTTGTTCAGAAAAATATGGGAAAAGGAAGTAATACCTGATGATTGGAGTAAGGGATTGATAGTCAAACTACCAAAGAAAGGGGATTTGACTTTATGCGGAAACTGGAGAGGGATTACTTTACTATCAGTACCAGCCAAAGTGATGTGTAAAGTTATAATCAAAAGGATAAGAGATGGAGTGGATAAACGATTGAGAAAGGAACAAGCAGGGTTCAGACCAGGAAGAAGCACAACAGAACAAATCTTCATTTTGAGAAATATCATAGAACAAGCAGTAGAGTGGAACACCGGCATGTATATCTGTTTTGTTGATTATGAAAAGACCTTTGACAGTGTGGACAGAGAGATGCTTTGGACAATCATGAGAAGCTATGGCATACCAGATAAGCTTATCAGAATGACAAGAACTATGTATGTTGACTACAAATGTGCAGTATTGGATGACTCGGGAACATCAGAATGGTTCAAAGTAATATCTGGGGTTAAGCAAGGTTGTGTGATGTCCGGATTTCTCTTCCTACTAGTTCAAATAACATGAATAAGGGCTAGAAGCATAAAATTTTACTTGGGCCTTTAAAACCAGGTGGCCCTTGCGGCTGGGCATTTAGTTTTTAACACAGTGTTTCAACTATATGTTTTAAAATCTTGACTAAATGTGTGACAGTATAATAAAGTATTTTAGTATTAGTAGTAGTAGTAGATCATAAATATACTTGGACTTCACCAGATGGTAAATACAAGAACCAGATAGACCATATAGCTGTCAACTCCAAGTTTAGATGGTCAGTCCAAGACGTAAAAGCATACCAAGGGGCCGATGTGGGAAGTGACCATAGTCTGGTAATAGCCAAGACAAAACTCAAGCTGAACAGAGTAGTAAAGAGTGAAAATAAGACAAGGAAATATGAGGTCAACAAACTGAAAATACCAGAGATGAAGGAAAAGTTTGTGTTAGAACTGAAGAATCGCTTCAATTGTCTACAGGAGGATGAAAGCAAAAGTACAGAAGATAACAGCAATATGGAGGAAAAGGTAGAGGAGAAATGGAATGTAATAAAATCAGTTTTTAACGAAACGGCTAGGAACACCATTGGATATAAAACGTATAAAAGTAAAGACTGGATAAGCCAAAACAGTTGGAAGCAGATTGAAGACAGAAGGAAAATCAAAAACAAGGTTAACAAGACAAAGTCTGGAAGATTACAGGAAAAGTATAGACAGGAATACAGAGATAAAGACAAGGAAGTAAAAAAGAGTTTAAGAAATGATAAAAGAGAATGGATAAACGGTATAGCACAGGAAGCAGAGGACGCGGCAAACCAGGGCCAAATGAAGGGAGTGTATGACGCCACAAGAGATTGTGTAATGACAGACCAAGGAGATCAACAACAGTAAAAGATAAAACGGGAAAATACTAACAACAGAGAATGAAATAAGAGCAAGATGGAAAGAACATTTTATAGAAGTGCTAAACAGGCCAGCACCAACAGACAGGATAGAGGTAGAAGAATGTGAAAATGAAATCGACGAGATCAACACCAGTTACATCAATAAAGATGAGATAAAGAAAGCAATTAAAGAACTGAAGAAAGGGAAAGCAGCTGGAGTGGATTCAATAACAGCAGAATTAATGTGTGCAGATATCGATATTACTGCAGAATTATTAGAAGATTTGTTCAGAAAAATATGGGAAAAGGAAGTAATACCTGATGATTGGAGTAAGGGATTGATAGTCAAACTACCAAAGAAAGGGGATTTGACTTTATGCGGAAACTGGAGAGGGATTACTTTACTATCAGTACCAGCCAAAGTGATGTGTAAAGTTATAATCAAAAGGATAAGAGGGAGTGGATAAACGATTGAGAAAGGAACAAGCAGGGTTCAGACCAGGAAGAAGCACAACAGAACAAATCTTCATTTTGAGAAATATCATAGAACAAGCAGTAGAGTGGAACACCGGCATGTATATCTGTTTTGTTGATTATGAAAAGACCTTTGACAGTGTGGACAGAGAGATGCTTTGGACAATCATGAGAAGCTATGGCATACCAGATAAGCTTATCAGAATGACAAGAACTATGTATGTTGACTACAAATGTGCAGTATTGGATGACTCGGGAACATCAGAATGGTTCAAAGTAATATCTGGGGTTAAGCAAGGTTGTGTGATGTCCGGATTTCTCTTCCTACTAATCATTGACTGGATAATGAGGAAAGCAACAGAGAAAGGAAACACTGGTATCAGATGGAAAATGATGGAAACTCTTGAAGATCTGGACTTTGCTGATGATTTAGCTCTAATATCGTGCAATTTGAACAACATACAACAGAAGGTGAACAGTGTAAACAATTTTGGGAAAACAACAGGCCTAAAAATAAATGTCAAGAAAACTAAAACAATGAAATTGAATGCGGGTAACAATATGAAGGGAGAAAGCAGGCTCAAAATCGGGAATGAGGAAGTCGAGGATGTTGACCAGTTTGTTTACCTTGGAGCTACAGTTAACAGCAAAGGAGGGACAGACTGTGACATCAAAGCAAGAATAGGGAAGGCAAGAGTTGCATTCAACAAGCTAGGCAAGGTGTGGAAAAACAGTCAGTATGGCAGGAAAACCAAGAGTAGAATATACATGTCTAACGTAGTATCTGTATTATTATATGGTTGCGAGACATGGAGAATGACCACCAGGGATGAAAAATTACTGGACACTTTCCACCACAAATGTCTCAGAAGAATCCTCAAAATATACTGGCCTGTAAAAATTACAAATGAACAAATCAGAGAAAAAACACAAACAAAAAGATAAGCGAGCTTGTTAAACATCGGAGGTGGAAATGGATAGGACACATATTAAGACAGAAGCCAGATGAACATCCAAGGATAGCTCTGCAATGGACACCAGCAGAAGGAAAGAGAAGAAGAGGGCGGCCGAAAGAGACCTGGCGCAGGACTGTTGAAAGGGAAAGATCAGATTTTGGACTTGGGACATGGAGTGAAGCTGCTAAAATAGCTGCCAACAGAAATTCTTGGAGGAGAAAGATATCTGGCCCAATTCTCCACAAGGAGAGATGGACATAAGTCAAGTAAGTCAAGTAGTAGTATATAGATAGAGGTGGCCTTTAGGCTGGTTCAATGTATTTCAAAATTACAAGCATTACTGGCACAATAATCTTGTCCTGCTTGGGAATGTGGTAAAAATACAAACAATTACTTAATGATCTCTTACACACCTTAATTTAAATAATCAAGTTTGTCATATTCATAAAACCAAAAATCCATTAATACTGACTTCTGGTAAAACTCAATATAAAATTATTATTATTAATATTATTATTATTGTTGTTGTTGTTGTTTGTGTTATTATTGTTGACAATTTGTTGTCATATACCATTTTTGAATTTAATCATAAAATACATTCAAAAATGGTATAATATGACATCGATGATGATGAAAAAAGTTCATAGGTGATTACTGAAAATACAGATCATTGATTATCTTGCATGTAAAGACAGGTCCAAGGCAATGAGCTTATGTAACAGGTTAAGAGAACAATTAAGAATTAATTTTAATGCAGACAAACTACAACATGTCATGAGGGGGTCCAGGTGGTAAAGGTAAACAACAATGACCTGCCAGCTTGACATTTCATTAACAATATTCATAAAGAAGGGTCTATTCAATACATGGGTAGTGTTAAGATTTGCAATTAATTATACAAACAGCACTTGATTAGTGTTCTCATTATGAAGATGATATCCTTAACACCTGTGATCCCTATACATAAATGGACTTGTCCATCATAAATATTCAAATTAAAGGTCAAGAGGACACATGGGACAGGTCAATGTTGTTTGTCTATATATGACAACTTGGATTATTGACAAAGGATAAACCACAGGAATGCCAGTGTTTATCCGCAAAAATAATTTCTTAATCAGTTAATCCGCTGTTATGTTAATATGAACTAACGGGGACATTTATATAGCCTTGGCACTAATAACACATTATCAAAATTAATGACATTTCAACCTGAATCTATTAGCAGTGATAATTAATTGGATATTACAAGCTTGTAGCCATATTAAATTTACAATATTACTTAGCAATTACAGTGTGGCAATAAATTACACTGAAATATGATGGCTTTTATTATTTTATTTATAACTTTTATCTTATTCATTGCAAATAACATAAAAGTTATTTTATAATTTAAAATAATCGGCGACTGTTTAAAACTGTATTAAATATCACTGTAATAATTTATCAAAATAATGAAATTTTACTTTTAATTAAAGCCTTATGTTTGACACAATTGTACAGAAATTATACCTACAAATCACATATGGTAAATACCATGATGATTTATCAGTGAAATAAAATGAAATATACATGTATAAAGAGAGTAAATATTTTATTATAATGTCACAATCTATAAAATGTACATAAAATTACTTATAGATTCCAGCCATATTTGGCTTACAAGACACTTAAAACATAGAATACCTATTTACAAAGAATTTAACACATAAAAAGTTGTATGTAATTATCATGTTTTATTTAAGTATATATTGTTTTCAAAATTATTATTATTATTTTGGAGAGGTAAAACTATATCTTTTTTGTATATTTCTTTAAAACACTGGCCATCAGCGCAATAGACAGACAAAATTTCTGCACCCTATAGCTTGCGATGTCTCAATATAAGTAAAGTGAAATATTCTTCACTGGGACCTTAAACACTATTACTCAACTTTACAACACTGGCTAAAAGACACTACAGATCAATATTTTGCCTTAAAATAAAATAAAATAAAATAAAACCCACACAAGAGAATGTTTACGGTAAATACTGGTATCTATCATGGTTGTGATGGGGTTTGATAAAATGCAATAAATCCATTATTGCTACTACAAGTAGATGTGTAATAAATGACATCGTGTGACATAGGCCGAGCTATCTGCCTTTAAAATGTCTGTAATATTGTTGCAATAACAAGAAATAAATTACAATCGTTAAGGCAGATAGTTCGGCTTAAGTGTTACATATATGCCGATATATTGCAGATAGTTCGGCTTAAGTGTTACATATATATATGCCGATATATTGCAAAATCACTACCGTTGTTGCAACCATGCATGTGTGTGTGTGTACACGTGTGTCTTTGTGTTACCGAAATACGTACCTCCCTAAACCTTTAATGCCACTCGCTCCCCCGCTTAAACACGCTCCTCGTATTCTATCCATAAGTGATGCGTTTGGATCATTTCTTTTCTGTTCCATTTTCCTTTTTAGTTCATCATTTTCTTTGTCAGTAAACGCCATTTCTGTCGTTCTTGTTATAATATAACCACTTAAAATTCCACTTCCTCAAATCTTTTCCGCGTTACTAGACCGATCAAGTAGCCGGGATATTTATCTATATACTTAATAAATAAACTTGTGTACATATATAAAAACACGTTCTATTTCGTCTATATACAGGAACAATACGGTCAATCCACCTATACCAGGTAAACGCCCACCTTATTTTTCTCCGTTCTTGATTAAGTCGTGTTTGTTATACCTGTCGACGGACACCCTTCACAAGTTTGTCCCTCACCATGGAAATGTTATATAAATAATCTGGATTTTACTTTGCTTTTAGTAGAATATCGATTTTTCTGTGAATTATTAATTGATCAGTGGCAACGCATCTGCTTACACTTCTACGACAAACGAACACGCGAGTAAATGCCATATTCTAAAATACATTTTGTTGTTTGTTTACTTCAAAGCTCTTTTATATATAAATGTACATTAATTGTATAGTCACCAACAACATTCAGTATTTAACAAATGTTAGTAAAATTTTAAAGGTTGATTGAAACTAAACAGAAGTTAATTATGCAAAACGTACCATGCATGACTTTTGTGTAAAGTAGCGGTATGTAGTAAATTACTTTTGTACTCGACTTGATAAACCATGGTTGAACAAAGGTCCTCAACCACAGCTTTTAATCTAGCAAACAACCTAATTGAGTATAAAGGGTGTCAGCAACATCCCCATTTATCTAAACCCCTGATTGAGTAAAGAGCACCAAACCAATTTTTAAAATACGTGGTTGAGAAAAGGGTTTTGGTAACAATCCATCTAACTTTGCGCCTGGTTGAGCAAAGAGTCTCGGTAACATCCTTCCATATAACTTTGCGCCTGGTTAAGCAAAGAGCCTCGGTAACATTCTTCCATATAACTTTGCGCCTGGTTGAGCAAAGGGTCTCGGTAACATTCTTCCATATAACTTAGCCCCTGGTTGAGCAAAGAGTCTCGGTAACATTCGTCCATATAACTTAGCCCCTGGTTGAGCAAAGAGTCTCGGTAACATTCTTCCATATAACTTAGCGCCTAGTTGAGTAAAGAGTTGGTAACATTCTTCCATATAACTTAGCCCCTGGTTGAGCAAAGAGTCTCGGTAACATTCTTCCATATAACTTAGCCCCTGGTTGAGCATAGAGTCTCGGTAACATTTTTCCATATAACTTTGCGCCTAGTTGAGTAAAGAGTCTCGGTTACACCCGTCCATATAACTTAGCCCCTGGTTGAGCAAAGAGTCTCGGTAACATCCGTCCATCTAACTTAGCCCCTGGTTGAGCAAAGAGTCTCGGTAACACCCGTCCATCTAACTTAGCTCCTGGTTGAGCAAAGTGTTCATCTAACTTTGCCCCTGGTTATGCAAAGAGTCTCGATAACACCCGTCCATCTAACTTAGCCCCTTGTTAAGCAAAGAACCTCGGTAACATCCTTCCATATAACTTAACCCCTGGTTGAGCAAAGAGTCTCGGTAACATCCGTCCATCTAACTTAGCCCCTGGTTAAGCAAAGAGTATCGGTAACATCCTTCCATATAACTTAACCCCTGGTTGAGCAAAGAGTCTCGGTAACATCCGTCCATCTAACTTAGCCCCTGGTTAAGCAAAGATTCTCGGTAACATCCTTCCATATAACTTAGCCCCTGGTTGAGCAAAGAGTCTCGGTAACATCCGTCCATCTAACTTATCCCCTGGTTGAGCAAAGAGTCTCGGTAACACCCGTCCATCTAACTTAGCCCCTGGTTGAGCAAAGTGTTCATCTAACTTAGCCCCTGGTTATGCAAAGAGTCTCGATAACACCCGTCCATCTAACTTAGCCCCTTGTTAAGCAAAGAGTCTCGGTAACATCCTTCCATCTAACTTAGCCCCTGGTTGAGCAAATGTTCATCTAACTTAGCCCATAGTTGTGCAAAGCTTAAGACCCTCGGTAACATCCCTCCATCTCATAAAAAACCAACATACTAATCCATGTACTAATCACAATAAAGAAGCAAAGTAAAGCCTTGGAACTGACAAATTAGGCTATAACTTCCACCGGGAAAGTGAGACCGGGTGCTCCGGAAGGGTACCTGCTGTTTAGCCAGCTACATCCGCCACGCGTGTAATCAAAATTGTGTAAAAGGAACATGGAAGGCTATGGGACGCCAAATAATCCAGGGCAATCCTGGACATAGACATCAAACTTATCAACTATACTGTGATGACGGCCATAAAACTTTTTGAGGGCCTTGATAAGGCTTGTTGGATGAACAATTTATTTGCAAGCAGTCTGCTTCGTTGAACAAAGTCCCCGTAGTGGGAACAAGCTCTACCACAGCGTATTTATTGGAAAACAAATACACCATAAGCAGGAAAAGCAGGTATATTGCTGCATAGAAAAGGAAACTTTGACAATCATGAGAAAATTTGAAGTCCTCACGTTTGTCATATAGTTTTAAATATAGCCTTTCGTGGGGGGTCATAATTGATGTATAAGTCTAACTTAGCCCCTGGTTGGGTAAAGGCCCTCAGTGACATCGCTCAAACTTACTTAACCCCTGGATGAGCAAAAAGCAACCAGTAGAATTTCGCGGCTACCGACTCTAGTTGAATTACCGTATATCCATGAACTTTGAAGCAATTCCCCAATCTGAATTTTCAATGAATAATAAATAGTTATTGATGACTGGCTTTTATATTGATATTTATCTTAATAATGAACACAATTAACTTTGAGAATATTAATTGTAAGCTCATATAACAGCATCTGGTATATTCGGCCGAACTATCTGCCTTGACGATGGTAAGCAATGGTAAGTTAGTTCAAGTTTTGTATTGGTACCATCTTATCAAAAAGTAACTTAACATCCTTAAGGCAGAGAGTTCGGCCTATTTGCCGCTTGACGAACATTGAAAACAATTCAGCGATTTTTTAAAAAAAATGAACCTTTTGTTTGTATGACAAATGATTAGTTTTTCCCTGAAAAACAGAAAAAGAAATACAGTCAAACCTGCCTTTAAGACCCCCTCTGTATAAGGGCTGTGGCATATATTAAGCATATGCATGAATAGTTCAGCATATACTAAAATATTTAAGGGTATCCAAGATCAACTTATACATTTTACAAACTAGAGCCAGTAGAGGGGCGTTTAGGAATACAATTCCTCAGCAGTAGTGCTTGGATCAAAACTGAAACCAAATTTTTTTCCAAGATGTTGAGGACCAAAATATTTTACCAAAATCAGCTAAAGAAATAGTTTGCATGAGGGAGTATAACCTAGTTTTTGAGGAATTCCAAATTTTATCATAAATGATTTTAAGATACCCTTAAATGTTATCAAGCATATTAAAGGTCACCGGTCACCAAATTTATCAATTTTGTAATTTGCCTTCCAATGGGTAGAAAAGTCAATACTGATGTGCCTGACAGTTTCCCATGCCTTACATTTACCTGTAATACACTAAAACCTTACCTGAACGAACTGCTAATACTCGGTAGTTTCCGACACCGCTCGTAACTTTCCGGCGACCTAATTGATGACGTACATGGTGTTAAGCTGCTGAGGAAGGACACATTACCTATACATGTATCCATATATTACATGTGGGTTTGTGTGGCGTTTTGAAAGGTTTTAAAGTTTGATTTCAAGTCAAAATGATATATTTTGTGAAGTTTGGAGATAATAAAATCACAATGACCGATGAACATGTTTTTTCCACAAATTTTAGAACAAATTAAAGCCAGATTTATACAAGTCCTTCATGCAGTTTTCTAGCTGTTTTAAATGTATTCAGATTACGAGATAATATAAGTCAGGGAAATAAGAGTGGTATAATCGTTTAAGACAATTCAAATTATTATGAATGAGTTCAGTCAAATAAATAAATTTTAAACAATTTTAATTTTCAAAATTAATTTAATTCTGTAATTCAATCAGTTCACACGTTCAAACAAAGACGTGTATGTCTTGTCCAAATTAAACAGTCTAATTTAACTTTAATTTATTCGATTTTCAGAATCCATCAAAAATGACAAATAACATTTACCGGGTATATCGTAAAGATAATCACACGTGTCAATTAATGTTGCATATTGTAAGGTAAACTCTGTTGATTACAGGTGGTAGATGTCTACTTCTAAACAGGATGTTTCCCAGTGTACTGTAGCATATTGATAATCTCTTAATTACTGGTATATGAGGGGTGTAAATCACGCTTTGAACGATATTAATTTATTGTGAATAAATGCAATAAAGTTACACTCGAGTTTTGAGTCCTTAGTTAGTCGAGCATAATCCCACTGGTATCACATTTTGACAAAGTTCTTGTCATCCCATTAAAATTAAAGCGTAATAAAGTTATTATATAAAAAATTATATATTTTTTTATTTCATCATGAAAACAGTGAAAATAAATGAGAATTAGAATTCTTATCAGTACTCCATCGGAAAATATCAACAAATATTTTTTAAAAAAAACCATTACGCTCTGACGTAAACTTAAATTTTCATTATTATTATTATTATTAATAATAATAAACTTACTACAAATAAGGAATAGGATGCTATTGAATGGAAATTGCTTTCATATTCAAGTAATCCTGGGATAAAATATTTTATATGAGAGACAATAAGAACCTGTATTTTCATATTTTCGTTCTACAAAAAACTACAGGTCTTGGATCCAGATTCTACCCGAAAACGTGTTCTTTTCATTAATTAAATGGGTAAATAATAATAATAATAATAATAATAATAATAATAATAATAAATCAGTGATTTTAATCTAAAAAGAAATGGGAAAATTTCTAAAACAAATATAAATTAAAATCAATTTGAGGTCATAATATGGCTGTACTAGAGAGGAGAAAAGATTTTTTTTAAAATAAAAAACAAAATTTTGGGTTCTCCTTATTATTCCTTACGATAAATAGATAAAAATAAATAAATAAATAAATAAATCAAAGAGATATGTAAAGATAATTAAAATGAAAATTATTATGAACAATATTTTAAATAAAAAAACGGAAATTTGGGTTCTTTTATTATTTGTGGTGATAAATAGATATAAATACATAGATATAAATAAATAGATATATATAAATAAATAGATATATATAAATAGATATAAATAAATAAATAAATAAATAAATAAATAAATAAATAAATAAATAAATAAATAAATAAATAACCCAAAGAGATATGTAAAGATACATGTAATTAAAATTATATTAAATATTAATGAAAATTAATGTGAGCAATATTTTAAATAAAAAATGGAAATTTGGGTTCTTTTATTATTTGTTGTGATAAATAGATATAATAAATAAATAAATAAATAAATAAATAAATAAATAAATAAATAAATAAATAAATAAATAAATTTTAAAAGAAATGTAAAATTATGTTTTGTAAAAGTATTAGTAAATAGTATATCATACTTAGAGCAAACACAAATATAGTTGTTTCTTTCTTTATCTATTTCTTATTATTACGTTAATTTTTTTTTCTGCTGAAGGAAATTGAAATACCCAATGCTAAAAATATATAAATATATAAAAACACTAGAAGTTACTTGTGATAAATCTGGGTAATAAATACAGTTCACTATACAAGCTTCATTTACTAAATAGCTGGGATAACACCTTCTGCGTCACTTCCGGTTTTGTGCCCTTTTCTACCAAAGGGAGATAACACCGTTTTTCAACAGTTTCAGGACTTTATTTTACGCTGTAAAAAATGACAGAAATGATTAAAAAATGTTATTTGTGGCTAAATCGACTTTTTATTATGAAATCTTTCGGAAAATAACAATAAAAAAAATTCGGTTTTTGGTGACCGGTGACCTTTAAGCCTTTTAAACATATATTTGGGAACCCTAAAATCATTTTAAATATATAATTTTGACCTGATGCGCGCAAAAATGACCACCTGGTTTTTTAATGCCATTAAAATTATCCCCTGTAAACGACCTTTATAGACAGGTTTGACTTATTAGAGGTAGAATGTTAAATAAAAAATATGTTTGTATGTACCGAATCTATAAAAATATTTTCTTTTACGTTATTTAGTATTTCATTAAGTCATAAGTGTTTTAATATTAATATATATAATTGCTATTCATTCATTCTCGCCTAGATATTATGTTTTAAGTACTCTTGTGGGGCAAGAACTTCAAGATAAATTATATCATATTTTTGTTTTTTATGTATACATTTCTTTTATGCGTCAAACTACCTTTGAAGTAAGGGCGATAATCCGTCTCTAAAATACCATGCAGTTTACCTGTTTGTCTAATTAGCCCCAAAATCTCCGTCATGTTAGTGAATTGATAATTAACGCAGTTTTAATGAAAAGCTCACAATTAACGCTGTTGATGAACACGGAATCAAAATTTATTAGCTTGGGAGTATTCACTCTCTCCGACTGAGTGACAGTATTGTTGACTGTTACCTTGTTGTCATAGAAACATCCGCCAGAAGAGGACGCCACCAGATATAAACAACAGGTGCGTGTTGGAACGGGTATGTATGAAACATATAAAATACACGTGTAAATAACAGATAAATGCAATTTAACTGGAAAATACTCATTTTATTACTTGCTTTCACGTGTTAAAAATTCACCTGCAGTAGACACAGTTAAACATTAGTGACAAGATAGCGATTATAATTCTTTCAGGACATTAGGGAAAAGATGGCTTCCACAGTAAGGAGTAACAATGAATTGAGGATGAAAGCTCAACAGAAGCTGAGAGAAGAAGGCTCAAATATGACATCTCTTGAACGACTGAGGATGCAATGTTTAGCCAGAGGCTCGGGTGGAATCACAAGTTTAGGACGGTAAGGGTTATATTTATATGATAAAACTGTAACAGTTTAGCATGTTGTATCACGTTTCTGTCATAGTAAACTGGTAAATACTTTTAAAATGTTACGTTTATTTACAAGCGAGGCAAATTTCAAATAAAGATACTGCTAATGAGTAGATCTATACATTCATTCTCTGATCCAACAAACAACTTATATTTTAGATCACTAAATTGTTTTTAATATTTACCTTTTAAAAGAGGCTTAAATTAATTTAACAAATTATACAATCTGTAGAGGTTTAAAATGTGTAGGCCAGCTAACAAAATTATACAATCTGATTTGCATTTATATTTCAATTACTAGTAATATGCATTGGATTTCTATAAAATATTCCTCAGTTGATAGAGTGCTCGCTTTGTAAGTGGGAGGTTTTGGGTTTGAACTCCAACTAGGTCTGAACCAAGGCTTGAAAAGTAGGTAGTGACTGTTGTTTAGCGAAGCACTCTGCAATACAAAATGAAAGCGCAATGCACAGGCAAAATTTCCGCAGCTTTGTCTCTAGATGGCAATGTCGTTTAGCGAAGCACTCTGCAATACAAAATGAAAGCGCAATGCACAGGCAAAATTTCCGCAGCTTTGTCTCTAGATGGCAATGTCTTGGAATCAAAGCTTGTATAATGTATCTCAAAAATTAAAATTTATTCACAGTCAATTTAAAATAATGGATGATGACGGTAGTAGATCATTAAGTATAAAAGAATTCAAAAAGGGACTACACGATTTTGGTGTGGACATTGACGGAGGACAGGCAGAAGAATTATTTAATGAATTGGACAAAGATGGTAGTGGTTCATTAGATTTTGACGAGTTTCTTATTGCATTGCGGGTAAGTAAAGTTACTTTTATAATGGGTATGTAAAAGCTTTTCGATTTTTTTCTGGTCCAGGTCTTTTAGCCTTGCAAATAAGAACCTTGCTTTTGATCAGCTGCACTTGGTGAGGAAGGAAAGTGTTTCTGTAAAACATAAAGATGTACCATAAATGTATATAATGAGTCGGATATGTTATCAATATTCAAATGACTAAATTTATTGTCAGTGTCATTATATAGTTATCAAGTATGATGGAGGTTGTGGGTTTAAACCCTGGCCAGGGTCTGACAAAGACTTCAAAATAGGTAGTGACTCACTGATCTTTCACCAAGCACACAGCATTTAGAAATGAAAGTCATTTGGTCCTATGGGAGAGACCTTAAGAATTACTGCCCCGTCACAGCAGGCGTGGCATGTTAGAGAACCCTTCATGTAGATTGTCCTGAGCAAACTGCAATTTGCACAAAAGGTAAAAAAATTCTATCACTTCACCTATAGTTGGTGAGGTCTCAATATAAGTGAAATATTCTTGACTTGGACATAAAACTTCATTCAATCAATCAATTATATAGTAATGCAATCTGTATTTTTAGGGTCCCATGAAGGCAAGTCGCAAAAATTTGGTGAGAATGGCCTTCAAAAAATTAGACAAAACAGGTGATAATGTTATTACTGTTGAAGATTTGAAAGGTGTTTACAACTGCAAACAACATCCGAAATATTTAAGTGGAGAAAAGTCGGAAGATGAAATATTAAATGATTTTTTAAAAACATTTGACACACCTAATGATTCAGATCAGCAAGTAAGTACTCATTTTGTAAAATTTGACTTCACCTTATTGGCTTATTCGGCACCAAATTGCATTATTCCTTGCGTAGATTAGGTTTCGTTGATTGCGTGTTTATTTTTTAGTTGCAGGCAATGTAGGTTTCAAATTTTGATTTAGCTGCTAAATTCCTTTTAGTGACAAGTGTTTTGTTGAACCACTTATTAAATTAAATTTCTGAGTTTTGAAAAAGTACAGCTTTGGGAAAATCTTGAGTTTCCCTCTATATTAAGGAACTCTTGGACTTAAAATGTTTGATATAAAAAGCTTGTAGTACCAGTAATTTCATAATTTAAAATACAAGTACCAAAATAATTCATTCAAAGACTGATTTAAGAATTCCGGTAGAAAGACAATTTATAAGGGAAGAAATTTTTTTTATTTAACATTTGCAGTCATTTTTACCCATATTTTCTCACTGTTAGGGTTAGACAATAAGTTTGACTTCCATTAGCCTCCAGGGCTAATATTTACAATCCAAATAGATTTTCTTCAATAAACTTTTGATCTAGAAATAGGTATATCCTCTTTTTTAATAAACCAATTGCTTCATGAGATAATTACCTCTTCAGAGCACCTAGCCTCACTTTGCAGTTGACATCATCTATAAGAGTGATCCTGTCTCAGTGTGAGGTAGTGGCGGTGGTGGTTTTTATCTCCATTACTTGTCTACTCTACAAAATACATTCTTAAGAGAATACTATTTGACAAGACATGCATGTTTCCAAGTATAAAGCAGTTGAAGGAATGAATGGCCTGCTGACCGGCCAAGCAATAGTTTATGCAGGGGGTTGGTTGGGTTACCCCATTTCCCTTGTATTCTTTTTTCTTTAAATATGTATTGAATTCAATACCACAATCACTATAATTATTATAATCACTTAAGTATATTATTATTTATATGTATATAAACCCACATATAAATCTGCATGTTTGCATGTAAGCATGATAGTTAAAAAAAGGGGGAATAAAAAAAAAAAGGTTGATATCCAAATTCCTTTTTATATGGCGTTTCACGACAGTGAACGTGTACTTTGCTATCACTTTCGTCCAAGATATCGGGCTTCTTTGCTATGAAATTATAAGATATGAGTACGCATGGAAATAGTGCGCCTGGTAAATGAGCGTGAAAGAAATATATCTGTTTTATCGTGACATATGTATTCTGAGACGGGTAATGCATTTGGTTACATATGCACATTTGGAATAATTTTTAGAATACATTTCAGAATCTAGTAAAATATTGCAACGGGATGCATCCAATAATTTATGCAATTTGGCGAACTGATCTCGTGTTTACTATAAAAAAGTAGTCAGAGAAGTTTGCGTCCTACGATGTAAAATCATAACTTTTTTATTAAATAAACAGCAATGGCAGGTGGGTTTAATTCTTTATGAAATCTACTGTAATTTAAATTTATTTTGAAGGGTATTATAACGTATTTTGATGTCGAGGCAATTGTGTCATATTTTAAAACTGTTTATCGATTAGATTTAACTTTCGTGAAAGGGAGATAATTCGTACAGTGTTGTGTACAAATGACCACATGTGGATTTTAAATTAATACTTCACCATTAACATGAAACGGGAATATTGTTAGTGATAATCGGCAGTTTATTAAAACCCAGATTTAACAGCAAATGATCCAGTTACATACAACCGCTAGAATGCACCCCCTAGCGACGGTCTGCAAAACTCTTATTTCTCTCTATCCGAAATGACAAAACGATCGGGTACGACTTTATAAAACTTTATTAAATTTTAATTACTGATTGTCTTTTTCATATATTTATGAAATTGTTATTTTCTACCATTTTATTTAGCAATACATGGTTTGGTACATTGTTTCTTTTTCCAAAAAACATCCGTCGGACTATGCATAGATTGAACCAACCAACACATTTCTCGAGGGAGTGGGGGAGATTTGCGGATATATTTTGTCTTGCCACAACACCATTTTCCCAACTACGCCATACAACAGCACGACAGTGCTATGTTTTTAAATAATTTCACATGAAAATTATAACATTAAAACTATATAATCTTTTTTCAGTTTGAAAGTAAAATTTGTTAAAAACAAACATTTCTACTTGCTTTGCTTTAATAATACTTGTGTCCATTTTTTTAATAGTTCTAATAGATGAATTTTAAACTTTGGGCAGTGCAATTATTATGTGGCATACATTCTAGAATTTATCCATAGTGCATAATTGTTAATATTTGTACTGCTACATAGTATATTTTTATAAAACGGAAAGATTTTAAATTCGGTATTGTTTTTTTTTAAATTTTAAAAATATTTTTTCTAAATTTGTACACTAATTAAGAAACATTAATCTAAATAATCTGTCTCGTTGGACTTAGCTTTAATTTTAGCTATTTTAAGGTTATGATGTAGGAGGAAAATGGAAGAGCCAATTAAACCATGGCTGTTCAAATGATTCATTATACCTTCTTACATATGATAATTTTGTCAGACATGAACCTTAAATTTAGCCACCCCAACCTTTAACAATATGTTGTCAACCTGTTATTTTTATAAACTTGAGATATACCCTAACAATGATTAACAAAATGGTCAGCAAATTTATTCATTTGAAAATACCTGGACGTTGGTGGTGATTTAAAAGTCAGGAATGAACCCAAACTAATATTGTATGACTTCTTTTTGATATGATAAACTTAAGTTGTCAAATTTACTAATTCCAGGTTACGGAGGATGAATTCATGAATTATTATGCCGGTGTTAGTGCTTCTATTGACAATGATGCATACTTTGATTTAATGATGAGGAGTGCATGGAAAATTTAAAACAACATGACTTTAAATACTGCCCCTAAGTGTAACTGAAACTGAAGTTAAAACTTGTTAGGTCGGATGTTAATATTCAGGGAAAATAGATAGAAATCCTGTTTTAACAACTTATAGATTTTAGAAATGCCTTATCAAATATTTTTAAAAATCTTAATATAATTTTTCAAATTATAGTGAATACACTTAAAAGTAAAGAATTACTTTCCAAAATCATTTTTAAATGGTCATAGTTTTAAGGGGGGGTAATTCAGTCATATTTTTGGGATTTTTAGATGGTTATAGTTTTAAGGGGATATAATTTAGTCAAATCTAAAAATGTTTTAATTTTTGGGGATTTTAATTGTCATGGGTTTAAACCAATTTAGTGTTACTGCTAGATTACCTGATCCTCATTATTTCACTTTTATTTTGAAATTGGTGCAGTCATAGCTGAATTTGACAATAGAGATCACCCGTACACCATGATCAAGATAACCCCATAACCTTTGTGCAGAACATTAATATCCATTAGATATGGAATTACAAAGTTTGCCTGCAAAGCCGATGTTAATTTCTGGGAAGTTGTGGTGTTTTTTCATATTGTTCCGCACAAACGTTCAGAGGTACTGATTATGCGGTGCACTGGCGAATTCAATATATTTGAGAAATATAAACTTTGCTGAGTTTAATTAGCAACAAAGATGAGTACAGATTGAGAATGCATGCAGTTTAACTGCACTGATTTTCAAAATAAAAGTAAATCCCTTGCTTATACCCCATATAGTAGCTATTCATTACCTGTGTAGAACCTATAGTCACATTCGAAACCAACCTATTATAGCACTCTAAAGAACTTGGTCACCAGGCGGCGCTAGTGTAAATCAACAATTGATCCAGCTGTACCCATAATGCAGTGCACAGGAAATTCACCAGCTAGCACATGTACACTAGTAGATTATTTCACAAGGAAAAGAAAATGGAACAGTGGATAATTTTATCACGTTAAATATTTATTTGTAGTTAATGTTGCATGTGTCATGGCTAGCATTTTTGTACAATTTTATGTTTATTTTTGTTGAAAACACTTATAGATACGAAATGAACATTCTTGTATTTTAAGATGAGATTGATAAATTTTAAAATCTGGCTCTATGATTTGATTTTGCTGAAACTTATTTTTTCGGCAGAGATTTATAACATAAAAATTACGATGTAAATTGAGGTTTTTTCTGCATTCTAAGGGAGACAATTATGGATTTGTAGTTGTTTGCTTCAATTGTTTTTCATAATTTTTATTGTTAAACATTTTGATAGTTTTAAGTGGCCCATTTTACTTAAAATTAGATTTTAAAATTATTTTATCAGATTTTTATTGCATGACCAGAGAGATTTCTGTTACTTTTTATGAAAAATAGAAGATAGAATCTTTAAAATCATAATAGCATTCATTATACATGACATTTATATATACTGGTAGATTTGATCAAATATTTGTTAGATTTTTCCATTACTTAAACATTAACAATAACCTTTTTATGCTCACTTGTCTTCTGAAGAAATAGTTTTGTTGAAAAATCTGTACCTTTACATGGGTTGCAGCTCTTTCCATCAATCATTCATTTTATTCTATTGTTTTTAGAAAATGATATTGAAACTTGATTTGTTTCTGAAAGTTTATAAAAATTTAAGTCAATTCTTTTTCAAAATATGGAATAGAATAATTAAACCTTAAGATTTGCATCCCATTACAGTGAAAGATGAAGGTTTTGTAAAGTTGGATAAAAAATTTAAAAAAAAATAAAAGAAAATTTAATACAAATGTTATTTATTAAGACAAAGCCAAATTTTTATTTCGACAGTTGTAATATTTAAACAATTGATAACGCAGTTTCATTAATTATGAAAATACAAATTGTATTAATGAAATTTGAATTGTTGTTTTTGAATGTTTAAGAACGAGATATTTTTGAGAGGTTAAAGAATTAAACATTTTCTACCAAAAAATAAAGTAAGCATTTGAAAACCATTTTAAACATGTCAAATAAAATGCATTTTGTATCAATTTTGAATTGATGTTTTTGAAATATTTAAGAATTAAACATTTTCTAAAAATATATTTGATAAAAAGTTGTAACATTTTAAATTACGGTATATGTACCGGTATACCAACTTTTACTCTTCAAGTTAAAAATATTATGAACAGCATAATAGATTGTCAAATATCTAACATTGACTCGACATATGTGTAGCTGTGATGAAAATTGTGAATACATCTATATGTCTATCAATGAAAACTTTCACAATGATAAACAATAGAATATTCTTTATTTATATATATTTATATCTGTTGCTAAGATGTACTAGCTGTTGCTAGGGAAACAGATGTTAGTTGTGATAAAACATTAAAATTATACACTTTATTAGAATGTGACTTTTTTATCTACTTTTTTGTCAACAACACAAAAAAGTGACTTGTAAAATTGTAGCAGTTGTGTGCCAGTATAATGTTATTCTATAAAAAAAATCTATTTTGGCAATGTCAGGCAATGTTCAATCTAGAAGGGGGCCTTGCATCATTAGCCCCAAAATAGTAATTTTATCCCCTCGAAAAATGATGTCTGTGGGCCAGGTTGTCCTAGTTAAAATTCCCTTTCTCATTTATATTTTTTCTTTGATTTAATAATGATCTTTTCATATAAAACACAATGAGTTAGGTTATATTGTTGGCCAATGTTTTGAAAAGTTTTTTCAAGGCCTGGACCAGGATGGCCCCAAAACTACATTCATGGATTGAGATACTAGGATACTCAGGATAATATTTATGTCCTTCTTGTCTTTGACTTAAATATGAAAGGCGTGAATATGTGAAGGCAAAGCTGGTAAAGCAGAGCTGTCAAAGTCAAGTTTCTATTTGGTATTGGTTCAGGAGCCCTTGAAAATTTGGGATGATAAGCATCATTTCATGCAAATTTTGGGAACAATTGTAATGACCAAAATTTATAGTAGAAAAATAAAAGTTATAATTTTGTACTTATTTAACATTAGGAATGGGAGTTTATTTTTAGCCCCAAATATGCAGATTTAATAGTTCTGTAAAGCATTAAATAACAGAATAAAGATGGAATTCTAGGAAATTACTATCGCTATACCACTATATTTACTTAATTTATTTATTTTGATATTTTTATTTCTATGATTTAATTATTATTTATTTTATTTTTATGATTGATTGATCAATTTATTTATTTATTTTATTTTTTATGATTGATTGATCAATTTATTTATTTATTTTATTTTTTATGATTGATTGATCAATTTATTTATTTATTTTATTTTTTATGATTGATTGATCAATTTATTTATTTATTTTATTTTTTATGATTGATTGATCAATTTATTTATTTATTTTATTTTTTATGATCGATTGATCAATTTATTTATTTATTTATTGTCACACCTTCTTTGCTATTGTGTTTTCACTACCTTATCAGCTTTTCATCTTTACCTTTGCATTTTTGCTCCTTTATGTTAAAGTCAATAGGCTGAAGCAGCTAGATTTCCTGACATATATTTTGCCAGATACTCCCTTCACATTTTTTGCCTTTTTGTGTTTAAGTCAATAGACAAAAGCAGCTAGATCCCTGACACACATTTTGCCAGACACTCACCATTTTATTTGAGCACCACTATGATTCTGCATTTTTCATTGGAGTATATTCAATTCAAGCGGTAATGGCCTTGGTCTTATTCTCACCTTGTACCTAATTTCACCATCTTATGTCATGTGATTGTAATTTCTCAATTTCAAAAAAGGCATTAATTTTGACAAAGACAAACAAAGATCAGGACCCAGTTGTTCGAAGCTAAATTAGTTTAATCAATTGATTTGTCAAAATCTTATTTTTGCATAATTTTAAATACGATATAAAAATGTTGAAAATATGGGAAATGAACAAAAATCATCAAACTAAGGAATACTGTTACAAAATTATTGATTTGGTAATGGTTTTCATTGACATATTGATTTCAT
Organism: Anadara kagoshimensis; assembly: GCA_021292105.1. Lineage (NCBI taxonomy): Eukaryota > Metazoa > Mollusca > Bivalvia > Arcoida > Arcidae > Anadara > Anadara kagoshimensis. The sequence goes on along the minus strand of CM037860.1, from coordinate 23,525,006 downwards.
GTTAATCATTGATTAAACTAATCAAGCTTCAGACAACTGGGTTTTGAGGTTAATGGCAAGAATAGGTACACAGTGAGGATAGGTACAATACTTCACATGTTTGTCATGCAATGAGTTTATTCCTCATGAGGCCCAGCAATCTCACAACCATTCCAAAACTTAGAGACCACTATGGTTGCTTAGAAGGTATAGTGCTTGCTGCATATGTAAGAGGTCAAGGTTTGAATCTTGACCTGGTCTGATCAAGACTTGAAAAACTGTTTTTTGCCGAGCACTCTGCATTTAAAAATGAAAGTCGAGGCGTCCTTAGGAAGACACCTTAAAAACAGATGATGACACTCTAAAGAACCCTCCATACAAGCTGCCTGAGCAAAGGTAAAAAAAATTCTGTCACTTCACCTATAGCTGGTGATATCCCAATATAAGTAAAACCCCATTCAATCAATGTATCGATCTTAAATAAGATTTTCCTTAATATATTTCACAAATTTGATGTCAAAACAATTTTATTGATCTTCAAGATTTTCAAGAATTTAAGGTGTAATTTTGAAGATTATTTTTTGTTTGTGAAATCTTAATTCTGGTATCTTTTTGGGAAAAAATCTTTAGTTAGGCAAAAAATTGACAATTTTTTTATATTTAAGTTGAAGAAGATCTTGGACATGATTGGTCCATCTATTTAGTCTTGAGTTTTGAATTAATGCAGTTCCTACTCATATTATCTTGTAAACACAATTGTTTGAAAACATGACCCCAGATTTTTCAAAACCAGTGTCAGGATAACCCCATCAACTACATTTCTGGATTGATCACTGAAGAGAAATCGATGATGGTATTAAAACAGGAGCATTTGATGCAAATTTTTGACTACCCGTAGATATGGTATTTTTATGTTCCAAGCAGATGAGAATAAGACTCCTGCATCAGTAATAGTGTAAAACCAATAGAATCTTACACCAATGACAGGGTAAGACAGAGATATCTTAAACGAGAATGAATATTTTCAATGTCATAACTTTATTGTGAAAATAGTGTCGGGTTACAACATTTAACCGACTGGATGTGCAGACAAGCTGGTCTTTTGAAGCTTCCTTTATCCTGAAAATAATACATATGTACATGTAGTATAGTATTGGTGCATGTAATAAGAAAATTACCACAATTGATAATTACTGTTCATGTCATTCTGTTTGGGACAGTGAATTATGCTTTATTTCCATAGAAAATCAATTAAAATTGAAAAATGTCTGATATTGTTCACTTACTTGTAGTTGTAACTCTGAAAATCAGTATGTGCATCCACAAATGTCATAAAGTATTTCTGTAGAAAGGAAAATGTTGGTGCTATGGGGATTTTACATGACGAGAAAATGGTGATGTTTACACCATCGGTGATGTTTTACATCATATGTGCAACAGGATCCGCCATTTGTCTGGTTTGTCAACATGTTAAATCTCCATAGCGCCGACATTTTACTTTGTGCAGAAATATTCTAGTCTAATAATGGATGTGCATACAGATTTCCTGTTATGACTAGGTACAAGTAAGCGAAAAATATAAATCTTATTCAAATTTATTCAATGGAAATAAAGAGAAATTGGCTTTTACAAACATGATGACTTGAACAGTATTGGTATTATGTGCATGTATCATTTTTTTATGCTGAATGTGAGCATATATATTTTAATCAGTATGTCTGAATTTTTGTTTTTGTTAAAAAATCTGCATAGGTAAGTAGAATGGTTTGTATTCAAAACACATGGTTCTTATATGTAAAGGAGACCAAGTTCCATTTCAGTTGGAATTTTATTGCAAGAGTTATTCCCCTTTATGAACTTGGTGTATTCCTTTCTTCTTATACTATTGCTTCCTCATGTTCCTGGCTTACCCTGGTTAATGCTGGACTCTTAATGGTACCTGAAGTATAATCCTATAAAAAGTATTTACCTAGCATTCCTAAAACCTTCATGAAAAATATGATTGCTTAATTGTAACAGAAAAATCAATTGCTAATTTATGCATGTGATTTCTTCTCTGAAAAATTGTTCATGTTGCACACAAACACATGAGGGACAATGTGGCCTAAATCATGGATGTAAGACCTGTATAAAAAATAAGTTTATCATATTAAAAATCTACTGCTGGTAAACCATATTCATTATTACTGAAACCCTGTTTTCAGAGATTTTGATCACATTTTACAAAAATTTACAACTTTTTCTAGTTACATCATTTTATTAGGAAGTGACCTAGTGCTAAAGTGCTAAAAATTTTATTTCTAAAAGCCTGCAAACTGTAAAATTTTCATTTTCACTTCAAACTTTATGCTTAAAAAAAACAATTGATAACTGGTTAAAAAGGTGGAGTTTTTGGACATTGATTTTTTTAAATTGAATTGAAATTGAAAATTTTAACAGAGTATGCAGAATTTTTGAACTAAGATTTTGAGCAGAGACTGATATTGTACATTAGGACCCTCCCTAAAATGATGCCACCAGAAAAATTGTAATTTTTTTTCACAAAACATGGCTTTTAGTAATAATGAATATGGTTTATTAATATTTATTTGTGACTTTAGACCAGGTGAGCTAAAATCAAGTTTACATAGATCAGTAAAACAAATTAAAATACAAATATATATCTTTATTTTCACAATTTATTTTAATTATTTTACACTTTTTTTTTACAGGTTACGGAGGATGAATTTTTGAATTATTATGCCGGAGTTAGTGCATCTATTGACAATGACGCATACTTTGATTTGATGATGAGAAGTGCTTGGAAACTATCATAAATCACTTTTAGAGGGACAATTGGGGGTTTTAACAATGAATTACTAAAATAATTGATGAGAAATGCTTGAAAACTATCATAAATCACTATTGGAGGGACAATTGGGGGTTTTAACAATGAATTATTTAAACGATAAAGAATACTTAGAAACTTCATATAAAATGCCTTCCATGGGGTTTAGAATGGGATTTTATTATATTTTCTACGTATTTTAAACATAAAAACAAAAATAAATGATCAAAGTTTTATTTCATCTACCGTACACCTGTTAAAATTTCATGTTTTTGAGGATTTTTCTCTATTCAGTTTCTGTGCCAGAAAAGGAAGGGTAAAGATTGAAAGAGCGGAAATTTCATTAAAGCAAGTTTTATTTTCTTAACTGAAGCGATTTGTGTAAAAAATTCTTTACCAAATCAGGTTTGTGTAAAAATTTCTTTACCAAATCCAGTTTGTATAAAAATTTAAACCAAATCCAGTTTGTGTAAAAATTTAAACCAAATCCAGTTTGTGTAAAAATTTCATAACAAATCAAGTTTGTGTTAAATTTCTTTACATCTTATAGAAATTAAGATTTTGTTGTCATTGTCAAATAGATGCATATATGATGGGATAATAACAATGCTAATACACACAACCACACTGTTTTTGGCTTAACTGGACTGAATGAAATTGCCTTGCCACACTGGTTTGGTTTGACCGAACTTTGAATGATAAGCATGTGGATATGGAATTGCACTGAACACTCGAAGGAAAAGAGAAAATTGACTTGCACTCAACACTCGAAAGAATGGAGAAAATGGGCTTGCACTGAATACTTGAAGGATAGGAGAAAATTGACCCACACTGAACACTTGAGAGAAAAGAGAAAAAGTCTCATATATTTGTCCTTAACATCGCCATGGAAACATTAATCAGAAGAAGAGATAGATCTACAAAATTGGTCATGAATATAAAAAGAAACTTTTATATTTTAAAACATGCTCAATTATATACCTGTATAACTATGTATTCACGTAGAGAAGTTCAAACACCTGTTTAATATATTTCAAACATGATGTTTGGTCTAGGTTACTTTTTCCTGTTTAGAAAGTTATTAGAATTTTAGTCTATTTTATCCTTTTAAATATTTGTCAATATGGCTGTGATTACAACTTACTTGTATTAGTCCCTGGATATATTTGACATTCCATAGTTCCATGTTCCTTGCATTCTCAATATTGACATCACACATGGTGGTTGTAACTAGCGAAATAGAAGGTGCTTAACCTTTCCAGAGCACCTGGCCTCACTTCCCTTATGGAAGTTCCATGTGTCTTACTTAATTTGCCATTTTCAAAGTTTTTACTTTGCTTTGGGATTGTTTATGGACATGAATTTTGATCGCAAACAATTTTTTTATAACTACAAATGCATGTAAAATTACAATTCCAACTGTTTGACTTAAAAGGGTTATTAAGTTATGAAAAATAAATATTAAAATTTTAAATTCATCAAAATTAGTCCCAAAAGATCATTTTCAATTTATACCTGTTTACATAAATTCTGTTTTAAAGCATACTTACACATGATATAAATGAAGGTGAAAGTTGAATTTTATAGTATACAATTGTTCATTTATTTATTATCTATTTATCCAAAAGATGATCTTGTGTTGTAAAACACAAAGGTTATATTGTACAGTTCTATATTAAAATCTATTTATGTTAGCTAAAATTTTGTTGTGGTCATATTTTTTGCACTTTTTGCTGAAAAGACTTGGACTTGCACACTTAGACTGGCACATGTCACATTACTTATTTCTATGAACACATGGTGAATCAACAAATGCCCAACATTAAGAGAGATGGAGGGATTTCTTGTTGCTTCACTGTTCAGTAAAATAAGTCTCATCAGGGTTTCAAAATTATTTTTTCTAATGGAAGGTCCAGGACCTTTTGTGTTTATTTTTTGCAGGTCCCACATACAGTATTGAATATCAAATATTGATCAATATTGAAAGCCTCATTTGCAGTTATGTTATCATATATAAAAATTAGGATTATCCTGGTAAAAAAAACCAGCAGGTCCATCATACTTCTTGAATATCAAGGATCTCGGTATAAAATCAATATGTCCTTGGACCTCGGATCCAGGGAATTTTGAACCCCTGCTTGTGATTTAAGTTTTGAGTCTTGTGTTGTGATGGTGAGGGGGTTACAGAACCTCTTGAACCACAACAATGGACTTGGTTGTTCAAAAGCTTCATTTGCTTCACCATATGATTAAAGGAGATTCAAAATATAATTTGAACATGCTAAATGCTTTATTGTAGAAAAACTAACTTATTAACCACTGTAGTAGCTCAGTTGGTAGAGTGCTTGCTCTGTAAGTGGGACGCCTTAGGTTCGAACCCTGACCAGGTCTTACTCAAGACTTGAAAGTGGGTAGTGACTGTTCTTTTGCCAAGCAATTGGCATTACCAAATGAAAGTCATGGTTCTTTCCCATAGCTTGCAATGTCTTGATATAAGTGAAATATTATTGACTTGGACATTAAAGACCATTACTCAACTAACTCTTATTAAGTTATATTTTATGTGTATACATTTCAATGTTTCCACAAATTTAAAATTATTGGTAGCAAAATATGTGAAAATACAATTCTTTTTTAAGTATTTTTTCACAAATTTGTTAAAATGGGTTATTTTTTTTAATTCTTAGAAAATAAATGAAACATGTTTTGCAAATGTTGGCTAATGCACAGGATACAAATTTCCACTAACCATTTGGCTAAGTAAACAGAGATTTGAACAACTGGCTCTGGAACCATATTATCATACATAGTGCTTGTCCAAAGTCGGGAGTTTTATAATCAGTCATCTCAATAGTTATGTTTCTATGTTGCAAAATGTTTTTATTTCATGTGTTTTGTTGTTTCATGTTCTTGGTTACATTGGCTATTGCCAAGACCACTCATTTGTATTCTCTATTTCTCAAAAATGAATGAAAAATCATGACACGTGCTCCCCGACAGAATTCCAATTTTCCCCCAACATTTTATCACACTAGTAAAACAAGAATGGTTTAAATGCAGTAATATATGCCCATATTTATTTTTTGACATTAAACTGACAATGATGGCAAAGTACCATATAGTATCATGGAAAACAAAAGCTACTTAAGGATCTAAATCATAACATGTCCTGAGGAATAGCCTGGATGAAAAAAATCAGGATTTAAAATTCAAAGGGACACGACTCTGAGAAAGAAACACAAAATTCTGTGACATTTCCCTTTTCTGAATTCCCCGACTTTGAAAAAAAAATTACCCGACTTTCCCTGATGAGTGAGAGCCATGGACATAGCTGTCATTTATGAAAATTGGTAAGATTTGTGTAGCACCCTGGCTAAACTGAGGTACAGTAGACCCAGGCTCTTCACAATCATTTCTTAACCAAAATTTTCCTTAACTTTAATCTGGCAAATTTGATACTAAATTTTTTTCTTGTTAATATTTAAGATATTCAGGAATTTAAGGGTGTCATTTTGAAGATCAATCAAAGCTTATTACAGCTATAATAATATAATTTTGTCGAAACTTTATTTGTAGAACCATAAAATTTTTCCAAAGTTTACTGGATTTAAGTTAAGGAAAATCTAAGTTGATTGTGAAACTGTCCCCTGTGAACATTGAACTTTGAGTAAACTACAAAACTGAACTACAATGGAAACCAGAGTCCTAAGTAAACTGAAAACCTGTCTTAGGCTACTGACTCGGTGATCTAGCACCTTAAAATTGCCCAGAGTGCAAGCTGGTACAAGGCAGACCATAAAACACACTCATATTTCACATGCATACACAAAATTGTCTAAAGATTAATCCATAGAGATTAATAAAGTAGTTCCTGTTGCGAAAAGCTAAAATTGCTGATGCAACCTTAAGCAACATTCAACAATAACACATATAGTTGGTGACGTCTCAATATAAGTGAAATATTCTTCACTGGGACATTAAACACCACATCTCACTAACCACTCTTGTGCAATTGTCAAAAAAAAAAAAAATAAAAAAATTATTATTGTATATTATTTTGTCTCGTACTCGAATATTTAACCTCCTGAAATATCAAGGGACCATCTGTGGCAGAGTGGTCTAAAGTGCATGCTTCTCACCGCCTAGATTTAAAATTCTAATCCCACTTGAGGCAGATCCTAGTGTGATAAAGTTTGTCTGTTCACTTGCCAAAGGTAGGTGGTTATCTCCGCGTACTCCAGTTTCCTCTGTCATCTCAAAACTGACTGCCTCAATATAAGTGAGAGAATCTTGACTGGGGTGTTAAACACCATTACTCCACTCTTGAAATATCAAGTTAGCGGTGAACTAATACAAATGTTACTTCTGCTCAAAAAAACTAAACATAATGCGATTTTCTTTCAAAATACAGTCAAACCTGTTTTAAAGGTTATCTCTATATAAGAGTCACCTGTTTTAACGGCCAGTGAAATTTGATCCCAATTGCTCAATTCGTGTTATTTGAACCTGTATATAGGGCCCACCTGCCCACAAAGGTCACTTTTACTGGTTCCCTTGGGTGGCTTGTATAGACAGGTTTGACTGTAGCAGCAAACAGCAAAAGTTATATCGACGATGTCATTAATTATGCAACCAAAATTTTCTTAAAAACTATACAACTATTATAATGATTTATTACATAAAGAGAGATCAAGAATTAAAATTTGGGGTCACTAAATTCCTTAGCATACTGTAAAATCATTTATTTTTGCTGTATCCAATTTTCATAGTTCTAAAAAACTGATTGCATAGGTTACCATTTAAGGTAGCATTGTAATATATATGACATTTTGATTTGTGGGTCGGTGGCCACAAAACAATGAAAGTTAGATCATGATGAAAATTAATGATACCACAGTGTCAACTCTGGAGTAGCCATTATTATACTGCACGATTTTATGACAAGGCAACAATTTGGACCAAATGCTGACAGAACTGCACAGAATCACCTGAATCTTATGAAAGTTGCATGTATCCAGTTGCATGGCCATGGGGATAATCAAAATAATTATCACCAAATTGCAGTAAAATCCACAAATTTAATTTAGCTCAATTGAGAGGATCTTTTACTACTTGCATCAATTACTGGACCGAGACAGAAACCTGGAAATAAGTTGTGTTTTTTATCAAATTGTTCTAAAATAATTGTTTGCATGTAGATATGTTTTGAAAGGAGGTCATCAATTGTTAGAGACCTTATTAAAAATTTATTTACCTACATTTTTTCAGATTCAAAGGTCTGTGATTTCAAAGTTTTTACTTTGGTTTTGAGATTGTGATTTAGGCATGGACCAGTACAGTATGTTTGCTTTTGAAATTAGGTCTTTTTTATAAGTCTATCTCTCCAAACCCTTCAAAATCTGACCAAACAAATGTTGGCATGTCTATTTATCTAGAACAAGGTTTGTGAGTATATATTAGGAGCTCCAAGACTTAAGAGATTCTGTATCTGGCACCACAGGTAGTGATAGATTTAGCCTGAACTATCTGTTCTTATGATGATTTTTATCTGTTTGGCAGGAAAACTGGTAGAGTATGATGCCCACAATTTTGAAGAACATGAGCTAAACAGACAGTACTTTCAGTACTTTGATTTTAATATTGCTATCATCAAAACTGGCTTACCATCATTAGAGGAGATAATTTGGCCTACAATAGAATTTATTATTCTGTAATATAAAATGGTAAAAATAAATGTGTTAATTTTTATTTTCAGATAACGGAACATGAATTCTTTCTGTATTACAGTGGTGTCAGTGCTTCTATTGATAATGATGCTTATTTTGATCTAATGATGAGAACCGCCTACAAACTGTAATCAGTTCTTACAACTCTGCTGCTGATTATAACAAGATGCTACCTTGAACAGCTTTAACTTAACTATTTCTTTACTTTGTTCTTTAGTTGTGCAATAAAAATCAACACATCGAATATTCACCAAAGTTTTAAGGGTACTGTTAATGGTTATTTTATATTGTAATTTGTTTGACCGTAAATAAAGTTGATTTAGTTTGATTTGGTCATTTCATGATAGGAGACTACTTAATTTACCTCACCAATTGTAAAATTATGTTTCATGGGAATTATGTAATAAACACATACCACTCTACTTTATTGCAAAAAGTCTTTATGACTGAGTAGGCTTAATCACAGCTTACAGATTAAACAACTTGACACCTAGGTTTAATTCCCTGTTAAGGCAAAGCCATGGTGGCCTAATGCAGTCTACAAATCCGGGTCTCTCATCACTATGAGTTTGAGTCTTGCTAGGACCACATGGGGGGAAGTGTTGGCCTTTACTAGTTCACCCACTGTCAGTATAATGTGACTGGGAGAGTGGTACGCTTGTCTGCGGCATACTGACTTGGTAAGCTAGCACCTTAAAGTTGCCCTAAGTGTGCACTAGTACAAGGCAGACCTTAAAACATACTTACACTTCACAAACTTGTTCATAGATTAATCGATAGGTATTAATAAAGAAGTTTGTCCTGAATAGCTGAAAAATTGCTGATGCAACGTTAAGCAACATTCAACAAACCAACCAACCATTAAGGCAAAATCTAGTGCGAGAGAATTGGTCAGTTATGAAACTTTCCTTTGAAAAAGCCATACTCCAGTTTCTTCCACCTCCCCAGAGCTGACTGCCTTGAAATTAGTAAATGATTTAATAGGGTTTTACATCCCAGTCAAGAATATTTCACTTATATCGAGATGTTTTAATAAGTAAAAGAATCTTGACTGAGCATAAAGCACTTACTCCACTATACATTTGCTTGCCTGGCATAGCACTATGGAAGGAGTTCATCATGTTTTGAAGTTCTCTGACTTAGGTCAAGATTAAGCTGCTTTTTAGTGGAGACATATTAAACTTAACCTTTGGGGTACAATTTCTTTTTTCCAGATGTGGGCAAGCCTCAGTCTAAAATACAATTTTAGAATCTTCCCCTTCAGATTAAGATTTCTATGTTTTCACAGCAAAGCAGGGTAGATTTGATTAATTTACAGCACTACACAGAAGACATAAAAGGGAGAAAAATTCATATACATATAAGATTTTTATTTGTTAAAACATATTACGATTACCTGCATGAACATATATGATTACATTTATTTAAAGAGAAAATTTGTTACATCTTAAAAGTGCGTAAAATATTGAAAATGAAGATATAAATTTGAAATGAATCGTTAATAAAAATAAGCAACTCATCTTAAATTTCAAGACTTAACATTATTACTGTTTTTGCTAAAAATATAAACAGATCTAATATTAAGAAAAACACTGACAAAACAAACACTGGAAGACAACTTATATGTGACATTGTCCACATTTAAGAAATAACTTTCAGTTTGAGTGTATTCAATCGGTATTATGAATGCAAATCAGGAATTGCAAATTTAACATTCATAATACTATTAAATACACTCAAATAGAACGTTACTTTTAATATTTACAATTATAGTACAATAATCCATTTTATCCAAGATCCTGACACATATTGAGATTTATGGAACAGCCTTTTTCCAAATATGGATAAAAACACCAGCTTAAATTGGAATGCTGACCAATCAAACAAGCATGATGTCATAGGATGATATTCTGTGATTTAATCATAGTTATATGTTACATAATCACAGGTCATGACCTAAACTGTATTCATAAGCAATTGAATGCAAAAAAATAATGTAGGTTCATCTAAAGAAGATCGATTCCAACTATAAATATAACAACATATGAGAGTATTCATTGTAAAAAAAATTGCTTTGAAAGAATCTTTCCTGAAAAGTTGAACCTGGTTATAATAAATATATGTACTTTAACCAATCAAAAGAGGTGATTACCATAACAAGTGTAATTGTAAAGAGATGTCATTACTATGTTTTAAAACATAACACATTTGAATTTAAATTGGGTCCAAAAATGGACCAAGTTGACACTGGTCCACAAAAGAATAGTAAAAGGCACAACTACATCCATTCTGTATTATTCCCATTAAGTTTCAAAAAATATCCGGCAAGCAATCTCTGAGAAACACACCAGATAAGGGTTGAAGAAGAAGAATAAAAAGAACAACAACAAACACACAAGCTTCTGATCATACAAGAAATCTTTGAGCTACTGCTTAGTATACACACACTTTTAACTTCAACCATTGACAGTATATGTCGAAAAATGAACCAAGTTGTTAAACAGAAGTTGATGTCTGGCAGACTTGAAATTGGTACTTGCGACATAGGACCTCCTACTGAATTCGCATACAAATTTTCAAGTGGCTGTGTTTAGTAGTTGCTGAGAAAACTGTTATGAAATTTTTTGTTTTGGGTGGGACCCCCCTCTTCTTTGAAGAGCTGATTATACCCCCCCCCCCCACTCTCTTTTGGAAGAGTTGATATAACATCCCCACCCCTTATTTGAAGAGTTGATATAAAAAAAAAAAAAACAAACCAATATGTCCCCTACATAGTTTGGGAGACAAAAATAAAATGTTGTATTTTAAATATTTGTGTGTGGCAAATTAAAAACCGCTGTTTTACTTTATTTTATGATAACAAACATTCAAACTTCTAATCTACAAATTTATGGTGTACATATTTTTACAATGTTTTATAAAACAATCTAACTACACATTAATGACTGCATCTGTAGTGTAGAACAAATTATTTTTGCAACAAGAATACCCATTATAATATGTATTATTATAAAGTTTAATTCTATAAAGTGTATAAATACATGTTTGTACCACAGAGGAAAGGTCAGTCATTGATAATTCCAACAAGATATATAAATGCATAACCATACTCTCTATTGATTCTCAAAAAAACTTGGACTCTAAACCTCTAAACCAATATTTAAAAAAAAACCCCAAGTTGATGATGACTACTGCATGATTAGTATATTCTTCATATTACAGCTACACAAAATAGCAAAATAATTAAATGATACCTGCAATGCTGTGGAAAAATAAGTTCCAACTAAAATACAGGTATTTTTAAGTTTTCTTTTGGAAACCAGCATGGAATGGAGTTGGACAGACGGATGGACAGACACACCTGTGTCAGGTGTACACATTTGCACACAAGCTATATTTTTTTAAGTTTTAAGATGACAAATACACAGCTGTTATTTTGGCCAATGCAGTTACCATATTTGTCCTGGGTGGCCAATGTACAAAAACTACATACTTGTATCTACATGCATTTGTCCTAAGTGACCAATACACAGTGACCATATTTGTCCTAGGTGACCAATACACAGTGACCATGTTTGTCCTAGGTGACCAATACACAGTGACCATATTTGTCCTAGGTGACCAATACACAGTGACCATATTTGTCCTAGGTGACCAATACACAGTGACCATATTTGTCCTAGGTGACCAATACAGTGACCATATTTGTCCTAGGTGACCAATACACAGTGACCATATTTGTCCTAGGTGACCAATACACAGTGACCATATTTGTCCTAGGTGACCAATACACAGTGACCATGTTTGTCCTAGGTGACCAATACACATCTACCATGTTTGTTCTGGGTGACAAATGCATAGTTGCTATATTGGCCAATGCACAGTTACCATATTTGTCCAAAGTGACCAATACACAGTGACCATGTTTGTCCTAGTGACCAATACACAGTGACCATGCTTCTCCTAGGTGACAAATGCATAATTGCTATATTGACCAATACAAAGCTGCTATATTTATCCTATATGACCAATATAAAGCTATTATACTGACCACAGCATAGAATCTATATTTGCCCTAGGTAACAAATGGACAGCCTCTATACATACTGATCCAAAGAAGCTATATCTGTTCCAGGTGAACAGATAGTGTATTTGTCATAGGTAACCAATACATAGTTGCTGTTACATCTACATTCACCATACATCAAGCTGACATATACTACAGTTATAATACATAAAATTATCAGTTGGAGTTTTCCTGGTCCTCTCCATCTTCTTCAGAAGAGGAATATTTCTCTACATCTTTTATGACAGTATAATATAATTTGGCATCTTGATCTGACCTTAAATTCTTTATACTGTATTTATTACCTGAAAAAAATTAAAACACTTTAATAATTTATTATTTTACTCAATTTTTATTACAGATGTGGTGGGTGTAGCTAGCTAAACAGGTGCTTACCCTCCCGGAACCCCCGACCTCACTTCCCTGGTGGAAGTACACTGTTTAACTTAATTTGTCAGTTTCAAAGTTTTTACTTTGCTTCTGGATTGTATTTCCGACATGGATTAGATTGTTTGTTTTTAATTAATATATGTCCCTCCTAGTTTCTACTTATATCAAGATGTCACCAGCTTTTAAAGTTGCTCTTCCATGTACATGTACATGTGTATTTAAACATATTGTGCTATAAGGGCTCTTTATCCAACCTGTAGTAATGTGTGGTATTGTCCATATATAGTAAAACTTGCTATAGCAACCACCTCTATATAAAAACTACCTGTCAATTAAGACAAGGAGTTTAAGGCCCCATTACTTCATACTTCAACCAAATAGAAGCCCGAAGAAAGCCATGACCTTTGGCAAGCGAACTGACGAACTTTCTCACACTACAAGTGGGATTCCAACCTGGGCAGTTAGAGGTACTGTGATTTATAAGTGCCCATTTTAGACCCTCGTGACAAGTAAAATTTCAAAACAAAAGTTTGCTGTCAAACACCAGAAGTAAAACCCATGATGCCTTGGATTTAACGGATTACACCTAACTTAGTGAGCCAGTGGACTAAGTGCTGGCTTACGGATCACAGTATTTATACTGTATCATAATGATTTAAGAATCCAATCATGGTAATTAACACACTCCGTGTACTCATTTTTTTAAAAATTGAAACTAAAACTCAAGCAGGCTTGAAACTGAACTCTACAGAGGTGTCTAGCGTGCACTAAGACGTGGTGCCTCGGTTTTTAGTCTCATCTGAGTATTCTAATTACTGAGCTTTTCACAGCTCTAGTATGGACAGGATATGAAAATCATCTCAGAAAATGTCAGATTCCTGAGTGAGGTTCAAACCCACAACCCTTGACTTCAAAAGCCAGTGACAGTACCACTTGGCCATCTCCGCCCATAATTTAAATTTATTTAGTACATGTAACAGACTGATAAGAAAAGATTTAGGTTTCTAGCCTTAAGCCTTCGCTCAATTTTATAACTTCCACAAAAATCCTTCTAAAATGCTTGTGAACGCAAAGAACATAGATTTACCTTGAGGTATTAAAAACGTATCTTCAGCCTCAAATATACAGGCAGCTCTGTTTATTTTAACTGATATTTTACCTCTCAACAAGATAAACATCTACAAAATTAAAATTTATAATTATATACATTATATAAATCAAGTAACCTATATACATGTAAGTCTACATATATAGAATATTTCTAGGTTTTACTCCCTCCTTGATATATGGTAAACCAACTTTTATTCACATCTAATTACTAGTAACTAACTTTAACTTGTGTGGCAAGGACAAAATAATCGCAAAAGTTAATGGTCACAAACTATTTTTTGGTATTATTTATACCAAATACAAAGCTATAGTCACCTTAGTGGCCTTATGTCCCACCAGGGACGAAGAGGAGATAGGAGGAGACAAAGCTATAGTTCATATTTCAAAAGTGAATATCTTCCAAGTCTTTGTACATGTAAGAGAATCACTAACATTAATAACCATGAATAAAAGTTGCTTTACAGTAAGTTAACACAACATGTCATTTAAACACAAGTCCTTCATCATCAGCAGGTAACCTGTAAGCACATCAGTTCTATGAAGAAAATATTGCAGGCGAGAGAGAGAGAGAGAGAGAGAGAGAGAGAGAGAGAGAGAGAGAGAGAGAGAGAGATTGAGATCTTTTAATTCTTTATTCTTTTATATGTAGATCATCAATAAAGTTAAACAAAAACCTTAAACATTTGTCAATCAACATTATAATCAATTGATTCATTAAATAAGGTTTTATGTTTTATTTCACTTATATCGAGATATCACAAATAGAGGAAAGTAGCAGAAGAGTTGACCTTTGCAGTGCACCCAGGGTGATATGCAGGGAGGGTTCCTAAGTGTGACATAGGGCATCAGGTTTTGAAGTCTCTTCTGAATGACCCCATGAATTTCATTTTTAAATGTGGTTGGCAAAAGATCAGTCACTACCTATTTTCAAATCTTGGTCAGACCTGGCCACATGGACACTCTACTAATTGAGGTACTGTAGTGGTCCATCAAAATTATGATGTGACACTGAGGCTAACACACATGTTGGATGTATGACAATGATAGTTTTTCTGTACTTTGTATCAGATAAATAAAAAACACAAATGTTGAAGTTATGAAATAACTTGCAGAAATGATTAACTTACCAAACTGCCCCTCAATAAAAGCTGTTCTGGTTTATCCTGCTTTGGTCTTAGTAATAAGAAGCCATTACCCACACCTTTGTGATCAATCAGTCTTGACATGAGAAAGGGATCAGACTCTCTTGGCTCCTCACCAGTCGGACCAACAAATACATTCATGTCTTTGGTTCCTACACACTCTGAAAGATAAATGAGGCCACCGTTAAAACTAATGAACCAAACATGTTGTTTACATTCTGCTTTTATGATTTTTAACAAAAAATCTATGAGCTATTGCTCACTTAGTATACCCTCGCTTTTAACTTCAACCATTGACCGTATATGTCGAAAAATAAACTAAGTTGGTAAACAGGAAGTAGATGTCTGGCAGACTTGAAATCGGTACTTGTGGCATTGGACCTTATACTGAACTTGCATACAAAATTTCAAGTGGCTGCGTTTAGTAGCTGCTGAAAAAACTGTTACAAAAATTTTTGTTTTGGATAGACAGAGGTAAACCAGTAAACCTTTTCTTTGAAGTGGGGTAAAAAATACCATGTTTTAGTTTAGGATAATCTGAAGTTATTATTCCACTAAAAATATACATGTACAAATACCAGAAAGTACATGTGTGTCACCTTGCTTTTTCTGAAAGTCTGCAATTTTTTCTCCGTACACTCTGGTTTCCTCCATCATCCAAGAACTGACTGCCTGGATATTAGTAAAAACAAGAGCACCGCCGAGCAGAGCATTATACGCCCGTGTTATATTGATCGAGTAGTACTATTTACTGAGAAGTATAAGTACAACTAGGATATGTGTATGTAAAAATATATTACCAACTCCGTGTTCGGGCCATAACTTGTAACCCAAAAAAGTTGTAATTCAAATTTGCACGAGATATTACCATGATTAAGGTGTAACTGTATAACAAATTTCATTTAAATCCATGTTTGTATTGTCTACTGAATGGAATACAAACCACATGGTCATACATACAAAAATTTCTAAGTTAAAAAAGGGGCATAACTCCTCCAAAAATAATCTGAAAAAGTTGTAATTCGAACTTGCACCAGATATTAACATCGTAAATGTGTTTACCAAATGTATAACAAATTTCATTTAAATCCATGTTTGTATTGTCTACTGAATTGAATACAAACCACATGGTCATACATACAAAAATTTCTAAGTTAAAAAAGGGGCATAACTCCTCCAAAAATAATCCGAAAAAGTTGTAATTCGAACTTGCACCAGATATTAACATCGTTAATGTGTATACCAAATTTCATTTGAATCCATAAATAGTGGTAGGCTCTAATGATCGGAAACCACATGGTCATACATACAAAAATGTCTAAGTTAAAAAAGGGGCATAACTCCTCCAAAAATAATCCGAAAAAGTTGTAATTCGAACTTGCACCAGATATTAACATCGTAAATGTGTATACCAAATTTCATTTGAATCCATAAATAGTTGTAGGCTCTAATGATCGGAAACCACATGGTCATACATACAAAAATGTCTAAGTTAAAAAAGGGGCATAACTCCTCCAAAAATAATCCGAAAAAGTTGTAATTCGAACTTGCACAAGGTTTTACCATGGTAAAGCTGTATACCAAATTTCATTTGAATCCATAAATGTTTGTGGTCTCTATTGAACGGAATACAAATTGTTAACAGACGCCCGCCCGGACGGACAGCACCGTAACATAATACGTCCCGTCATATGACGGGCGCATAAACATCATGACTAGGGAATAAAACATATACACTACTCCAATCTGAAATCTATTGCTTTTTTCAAAATTCTGATAAAAACAAGAAGATCACTGGCAAAGTTTGATGTGGATTGGAGAAAAATTGTGGCCTCTAGACTGTTAACAAGCAAATGTTGACGCACGCCACACACTGCACAAATAGCTCACTTCAGCCCTTTGTACACATATGAGCCAAAAATCATAACTTACCTAACAAAACTTCTTCATTTGACTCTGGGTTAAATACAGGTATTTCTGAACTGACTGTAACATTCATGTCTGTGGGTAAATCTACATGCATGGATAAATTACGTGCTGGAGAAAACAGTCTTTGTCTGAGTTTTCCCTTGCCTGAAAAAATCCATTTCAGATATCTTAAAAGAGTTATCATAAAACATCCATGCAAGTCAAAGTTGAGTTAAAAGTAGATAATAAAAATTTGTAACAGCAAAATCAGTATTCTGGGATTTTGTTACACTTCTCATTGAATTTCTGAAATTTAGCAAATTGTATTATGAAACTCTGACAATACCTAATATTTTCACTGCAAAGACACTGTACTATCTGAAATTTTGTGGGTAAAGACAACTAGATTTACATTTTACAATGTATCACGGTTGCATTGGGGAATTTAAGTGGACAAATTGGGAAATTTGGGGTCTTTTTTCCCTAGGAGAAACTACCTTTGGTAGTAATTTTAAGCAAACAAAATCACTGGCATTCATTATTTACTTAAATCAAGTTAAAGCAAAAATTTGTAAGACTAAAGGTGTAAATATAGTTGCCTAACATGGCTAACCTGTGATATCAAAGACTGTCCAATCATAAGTAACTACAAAGGTTTTGTTCACCTGGCAACCAAGGTTATTTCTCATTATCTATAGTCATTGGTTATTTATAGAATATGGAATTTTATCCTAGAGGACAGATGAACTGATCACAGAACTTGGTATTTATAACATAAACAGTAAATCCTTATTGTTATGCTCCTATACAAGCTTGTTGACTTGAGTCATGGTGTTTAATGTCAAGTCAAGAATATTTCAATTATATCGAGACGTCACCATCTATAGGCGAAGGGCAATAATTTCACCTGTGTATTGTGCTGATGGCATTAAACAGGAAGGCTCTTTATTGTGCCATGCCTACGGTGACTAGGACCTGTTTATTTAAAGTTCCCATCTAAACAAATCATTTCCTAATGCCAGGTGCTTGGTGAAAGAACAGTCACTACCCAATACATTCAAGTATTGGGTCAGACCCGGTCAGGGTTCAAACTATCGACCTTCCATTTATGGAGTGAGCACTCTACCAACTAAGCAACAGCAGTGGTCTCTACTTTTTTTGTGCTTTTCTTTATAAGTGTGCCCTTGATTTATTGCAAAATCACTTTAAAATACCAAAATCTGACTGAACAATGACAGTGAATCCTGGTTTTACTGTATCTGGTTATAATTATTCTAGTTTTGTACATATGAACTATTTAATTATGACATCAAACTTCATATTCACCCTTTCTTTTCTTCATCTTTGCTTTTCTTTTAGCTTCCTGTTCCAATATTTTACATTCAACAGCAGACGGTTCCACTCCACATATTACCAAACCTAAAAAAACATACAATTATTTTATTATTGTAATTTTTTAATCAAGTGTGTTTTTCACAAAATGACAATAGTTGTGAATAGGTGCAATACTGCTGATGTGGCTTTAAAAAATAGTTCACTCACTCACTTGTAACAATACATGGTTAAGATCTATGGACTTCCAAATCTGTTGAATGTCACAGGATTCATACAAGTAATGTGAATTTTAACCAAAATTATGAAAATTGAATCTATGTTACCTTTTTTACCAGTACACATAAATGTGCACAAAATTACAACACTGTCAAAATTGAGATTGATTTATTGAATGAAGGGTTTTTTATGTCCCAGTCAAGAAAATTTCATTTATATCATGATGTAACCAGTTATAGATGAAGTTGCAGAAATTTTTACCTTTGCAGTGCTCTAATATGCACATCTGCCGTGACAAGGGACATTGTTTTTTTTTAGGGTCTCTTCCAAAGGACCCCATGACTTTGCTTGATGAAAGAAGCCTACAAACTACCTATTTTTAAGTCTTGGGCAGACATGGCCATGGTTTGAACCCACAACCTTCCACACATGGCACAAGCACTTTACAGAGGCTCAAAATTGGGATGTTTCACAACTTCATCAGCTAAGAATATAGCAAGCATCTTTGTTGGCAGCGTTCACTGGCATGTTAAAGATGATCCTTTAAATCTGCATGTTTGCTATATGCTTTATTGATGGTTTTTATGCATGTCGTAAATGCTTATTATTATGCAAATAAGAAATTGAAATTTTTCCAGAGTAATTGAGATCATTCATTTAAAAGAGTTGAGTAACAGTTTTTTTATGTCCAAGTTAAGAGTCCTTCATTTATATGGAGACAGTCAATTCTCTGATGGTGGAGAAAACAAGAGTGCCTAGAGAAAACAACTGACCATAGGCAAGTGAATTTACAATCTTTCTCATACTAGGATCTGCCCCAAGTGTGATTCGAAACCAAGCTGTGAGAAGCAGTGTTTGATAAGTTCATGGTTTAGATCAGTTGGAAATCGAGGCCCTTTTCATTCAAGAGAGAAAATATATTGACAAATACCTGATTTTCTTCTATCATAAATTATCCTTTCATTTTTATGCCATTCCAAGGGTTTGACTCTATTCCGTTTTGATCTCCTCAGTCCCTCCGGAGCAGGAGAAGGAAAAACTGAAAAAAAGACAATAAGTCTTTTACTAACAAATGAGAATGTATATCATATGTATCTAAATCACGATCAAAATAACTTCACTTATTATTAATATACCTTGTACTGTTAATTAAAGTAAAATCATATTTTTCTTTAAAATTTAATTTTAATTTTTTATGAATCAAATTTCAGGGATCTTTATTTTCACAGCTCTCAAGTGCATTTATTTTTCCTAACAATAACATACTCACTAAAACTAGTGATTTAAATTTTAGTTATTTATTATTATATTAGATTAATCCAGTTTTTCTCAAGCATTTTTTGTGTATACCTACTTATTTGTTTCTTGGTAACAGCTACAACAGGTGTTGGTGTCTCGGTGTTAGTAACTTCAAAGAAATGGACTGGAGGAGTTGATGACAAGCTGTTACTGGTGGTATCATTGTTATTTACTGTGACATCTGCCATCTGATTATCACTGCTATTTCCTACAAAAACAGAAAGGTATAGTGTGTCAGGTTTGACCTGGCCGTTTGATCTTTAAATTTGAATATTCAAACAGGCATATCCATTGTGCAATTTAGGGGCTATAAAAAGTTGATATATAAGCACAAATGATAGTATTACTGAGTACTGGGTATTTATGGTAACGAAGAATGCTGTCTTGCCTAAATTACAAAGTTTATTGCCACAATTTTATATTCAAATAGCCAGGACAAACTCGATGCACTATAGAAATAGGGTTCATAAAGTAAATGGCTTAAAAAATTTGTAACTTTTCAAGAATACACCAACTATTTTTCAAGGACTCAAGAATTGACATTTTTGGCAGCTAAAATGAAATTCAGCAATAAATCTGATTAACGCAGGTCTTTGGTGACACATTATTTGGAGAAGGTGGTATTTGTAACATGTGCTATATAAACGAGTTTTATGGTGCAGTAAGCAGCTTTACTGAATTTGCAATTTTTTAAAATTCAATTTTGTCCTTTTTCACAAAATGTCCAGCTCAGGTGATTCCAAGTGGTTAATCAAGGATTTTTCAAGACTAACACTCAGAATTTAAGGATTTTCCAGGATTCTACAAGTGTTCAAGGCAAGGCTCATATTCAGTGTTTTTGTTGGTCAGAACAATATTGGACAACTGTGTAAACATTTTTATTTTGTATCACTATCCTTTAGGGCAATTTTATTGGTAAAATTGTGAAATTTTAGTCATTTTTTCCCAGCGAACTACATGTAGCTATATTCAGTAGTAATTCTAAGCAAATAGTACTGCACATAATAACTACAATTTTACATGTTGCAACAAAGGACACATGCTCCGTGTTCATTCTAGAAGAAGGTCAAGGGGCCATAGATCCCTTATTTTGCAAATGACCCCATTGTTACAACATTTGGGGGCCATATTTTACATTGCATGAATGCAAAAATATTAATATTATGGTGTTTGAGTGAAGTTTTTGACTAGAATGTCTCTTAAGAGCCAAATACTCCCTGCTCCCAACATCCACAACAGTTTAATGTTTTCCTGCTTCCTTGACCTTTCCAATATGACCTTGGTATTGAGCCATTAATTCCTTATTTTGCAAATTACCTAGGGGGGCATATTTAACATTACATGAATGCAAAAATATTAATGTTATGGTGTTTGAGGGGTATTTTTTCAAAATTCTTTCATCTAAAAATCCTAGAATAATTACTGCAAGTTATAACAAATATACCTGAAACATCTGCTATAAATGTATGCTGAGTTGTTAAGTTATTTATAGTAACACGTCTTCCCTTGGATTTCCTATTATTTCCTGGTTTCACTATGCATGGTGTCAGTGTTGGCGAATCATTCATTGTCTTAAATAAATCAGACTGCTTCAGTCTGTCAATCAAGCCAATGCCAACTTCATCAGTATCTGAAAAAAGTAAATTTTACAGGAGTTATATACAGCAAAACCTGTATATAAAGACCACCCATAGGACCTAAGAAAATATAAAGATCAACCGTAGGGAATTTAATAGGCAATTGTAATTGATATAGATTGTCTATACAGTGAATACACTCTGGTGATTTTTTGTGCCAAGAGTGCTTAACCACCTAGGTTTAAATCCCACTAAGTCAGAACCTAATGTTAGTAAATTTGTAGTTCACTTGTCAGTAGTTTTCTAAGGACAATCTGAATTCCTACACTATCCATGAACCAGTCACTTAAAATATGCCAAACTTAATTATCCCACTTCACTACCAAAAGGATGCATGAATATGATAATTTATTACACATGATAAATCTACAAGTAAGTTCCATTTTTATGTGCCAAAGCTTGTGAAAACTAGAACTGTCTCCTGAGAGCCAAATATCCTAGCCCCCAACATCTACAAGGGTTTAATGTTTACCTGCGACCTTAACCTTTCCAATATGATGATGGTTCAAGGTCATGACACACCTTTGAACCATGGAGAAATTTATGTGAAGTTTTATGACAGTCATCCAAAGCAGTTATGAAATATGGCCTGGACATGATTTTACAGACAGACATGTTGATTTCTATAACCCCCCCCCCCATCCCGCGGGGGGTATAACTAAATCAAAACTTATTACAGTATAAATCCACATGTATATTAAAACTTGATATATCTAATATCTCTTAGTCCCATGTTCTTTTCAGTCTCAATTTTGATTTCACATGTGGTGGGTGTAGCTAGCAAAACAGGAGGTGTTAACCATTCCGGAGCATCCAGACTCACTTCCTTGGTGGGGAGTACACATGTTACTTAATTTGCCAATTTTCAAAGATTTTACTTTGCTTTTGGGATAGTGTTGTTTGGTTATGGACTGGTATGTTTGTGGTGGATTTTATAGCTCAGTATCATACAGATTGGCTGGTTTGTTGAATGTTGCTTAACATCACATCAGCAATTTTTCAGCTATTCGCGACAAGAACTAATTTGATTAATCTCAATGGATTAATCTATAAAAAGTTTGTGTGTTCATATTGTATGGTCTACCTTTTACCAATGCACACTCAGGGCGACTTCAAGGTGCTAGCTAACTGAGTCAGTACGCCGCAGACAAGCGTACCACTCACCCAGTCGCATTATACTGACTCCAGATTAACCAGTAAAGGTCAACAGTAGGGAAAATTTACTTTCCCACATGTGGACTCCAAATCACAGCGGTGAGAGACAATGGATTAGTAGACCGACATCTTATCCATTACATCACTGCAGCCTCGGTATCATACAGACAGATTTATACTCACCGCCTGGAGATGCTAGTGGGTTTGGCTGAAGTGAATCATTAAGTTCAGAAATACGGCTCCTGTGTCGAAAAGAGACTCCACTTTGAAATGCTTGTTGAATGTTACTGACTGGAAATACACAAATAGTAGTAATGTTAATGACTTATTGATGTTTTGACATCAAGGCATGTCATGATGTCTAAGGATTCCCTATCTTCTTTCATGGTTCCCACATTTAACTTCATTCGAAATTCCCTGACAAGTCCAAGACAGACTTTCGTTTTCCCTTAATATTCTAATGCACTTCAAAACAAAAACATCGCTATGCGCAGCAAGATATGCCCATTTACATTTTTATTTTCCTATCAAACTGAGTTGAGTAATGGCGTTTTACGTCCAGTTAAGAATACTTCACTTATATCGAGACGTTGCCAGCTATTGGCGAGGGTGGAGAAATTTTGCCTGTGTGTTGCACTGATGGCATTTTTACAGCAGGGTTCTTTATCGTGCCAAGCCCACCGTCACACGAGACCTCGTTTTTTTTAGGTTCCCATCCGAAAGAACTGTGAGTTTCATTCCATGATGCTGAGCGGAAAGAACAGTCACTACCCATTTTCAAGTCTTGGGTCAGACCGGGTTGGGGTTCGAACCCATGACCTCCCACTTACAGAACTACCACAGTAGTAAGTACCGCAAGTAAAGAGAGTATAAAGGGACATAAAATAATTTAGTAGAATCATGTGAAACGGAAACAAAATCTAAGGCTTAAGTACACATATGTCCTGTTTTGTTCAGTAGTGTGGGAGAAATAGACCAGATAAGAAAAACCATAATGAAAGTTTAAAAGGGACACAACTCTTGAGAAAGAAATATAAATTCTCTGGCATTTCTTTAACTTTTCAAGTTCCCTGACATTAAAAAAAAAGTAATTAAAATTCTCCAACTTTCCCCCGATGTGTGAGAACCATGATTTTTTTGTCTGGGATATTTAAGTAGTATGGTCAAGTATAGATGTTTAACATTCTTCCGAATTGTGAATTCTTATCTTTTTGTGGAATACCTTATCTGTGACACACACTAGAAGTAAAAAATAATTCAGTCTCCGAGGACAAATGCTTGTACTTTCTCCAAAGATTTTGGTGTGCCTCTTAATTGTCAAAAAACTATTCAACATATTCCCAGATTATCAACTAGCTTATCGTATAAATCAGAATCTGAACATAAATGTTGAACAAAAATGTTTGCTATTTTCTCACAGGGACTGCAACATTTTACCAGTCTCGCAATATGATAAGTCATTATTGATAACTGGTAAAATTATTACCTTCAAAAGGTAAGGGTGATTCTTCAGTCTGTGACCTAATTGATACTGGAGTTTCTGCTGTAAATAAAAAGGAAAACACGTCTGTAAGTAATCTAGTAGAGCTGTTTCTTGATCTTCTGTGAATGGGGCCCGGACAAATGTTATTGCACAATTTAAAGATCAAATAGCCAAATTTGTGTAAAAAATATCATTATTGTTAAAAATCTCTAAAATTATTCAGTAAATGGATGTCAACACATGATGAAACATTACTGGTATAATTTATTAATCACTAGTGAATTGTTGTGAATTTGTTTCCGAAAATTTTATTTATACTAAATATTCAGCTATAGTCCATATCCAAAGTTACTAGTTTCAAAAAGGTTTTAGTAAGACAGTCAAAGTTAATAGTCATGAATAAAGGTTGGTTTACAGTGACAAGGTCTTACTGTTATGGTGGGCTTTGTCAAAAAAGAAAGTAAATCTATAAGTGATGTCTGATAAACAGAAAGACAAGACTTAGATATAAATACGGGGATAACATACCGAGACATGTATGACCTAGACATAGGGCCTGTTAGCAGATTTATCTAAAATAGTTTACGACTGCATTGGATTGAATTGGATAAAACGGTGTTTTATCACCCCAGACAAGATTCCTTTCCTTAATATAATTAGGCAGTCAGTTCTAGGATGGTGGAAGAAGCCGAGTACCTATAAAAACAATGACCTTCAGCAAGAGAAATGATAAACTTCTAACACAAGGATCTGCCTCAGCAGAATTCAAACATGAAATTTAATTCACTTTCAATCTGAACCTAATTTTACTGCTGCAAATACTGGCAACCTGGCTCTGCAAGCAATGCCAGGTACATTTCAACATGTGACAGTAAAATCCATGTTTTATGGTCAGAACTCTTCAAATGCAAATGTTTCCAAGTTTTCATGGTAACATGCATGAAAACTGATTTACATACCAATAGAAGCTTTTGATTTTTTCCTTTTCTTTTCTAAGGACATATCTAAATTTTCCTCCCCTGTTGAGTTCACATCCTTTCCTGATTCTTGTTTCTTGGATCTTTTGTTGGCCTTTTTACTGGTAACATTTGTTTTTTTATCTTTCACCTGTGATTTATCAACCTCATCTTTCCCGTCAATCTGTCCGGCTGAAATTTTTCTCAACTTCTGTAAATTTTCAATAGCACCATTATTTATTTCATGAAGAGCAGATTTTCGGTTTTTGCTTGAGTCTCAACTTGGGCAGAGATCTTTCTTTTTCTTTGAGGAAGTGACTTTGGTGTTGACAATTTTGTTGTTGTCTTCGCCTTGGTAACGATGAAGGGACTGACATTTTTCTTCTTCCTTTTCTGGATTTGGTTTGTATTGGAGCTGAAAAAATACATGAAATTATATTTTAGGATTATATATGATACAGAGTATATCTGCCCCTAAAATAATTTCAATGAATTAGGATTCCACAGGAAGTAACTCCCAGGAAAATAAGCAAACCAACCCGTGTTAAAGATATGAACATCCACTATAATGTTGTTGCTTTGCATCACGTTTCATGAAATAGTGCTCATAGTTTTGGGGAATTACGATGTACTCTGAACAAGAAGTGTCTGGAAGAAACAATTTGAAGGCATTTTCATTTTTTTTTTCTAAATGTAAAACAAAAATGTGTAACCCATTTCACAATTAGTTTAAGACTATCCAAATATCAACACGGATTTTAGCTCCATTCATGTGTTTTAGAAAATTTATTTTAGGTTTTCAGTCAAAGGACCATAATTCCCATAACATAGGAAAATAAGCAAACAAACTTGGGTTAATATATGCACATCTTCTATCAATGTGATGCTTTGCCCCAAGTTTAGTGAAAGCTTCATGGTTTTGGAGAATCACTCCGCACAACAATTGTCTGGAGAGAAAGTCAAATTAATATCCCACTCTGTTTTTGAAAGGTGGGGATAAATAGTATACATGCTCCTTCATATACATCCATTTTAGGGTGCCAATAGTGTTTTTATCTTAAAACTCTTTTATACAGATGCCTGACAGAAAATGACAAAATCAACATTTGAAGTCTTGAAACTATTTATAACAGCAAAGATGATAATGCAATAAACCTTAATTATAATTAATGTAGCCGACAATATGAAGTAACTACAGCCAAATTTTGTTCACATCATTTTCACTTGAAAATTGACTTGGGAATTTCACATATAAGCTCGAATCACATGAAACAAGAAATCTGTGAGCTATTGTATAGCTCTATTCTTAATTTACACCATTAACTGTAAATGTTGAAAAATAATCTAAGTGGGTAAACAGGAAGTAGATGTCTGGCAGACTTGAAATTTGTTCTTGTAGCATAGGACCTCATACTGAACTTGCATACCAAATTTCAAGTGGCCCTGTTTAGTAGTTGCTGAGAAAACTGTTACGAAAATCTTTGTTTTAGATGGATGGACAAATAAAAAGACAGAGGTGAAGCAGTATACCCCCCTTTTCTTGGAAGTGGGCGTATAACAATAGCTTTCAGTCTCTTACTATCTGGGATGGAAGTATTCAAATACATACCAGTTTTATTGTGTAAATTTTCATCAACATCCTCTGCATTTGTTCTACTGTTGTTATAATCTCCAATATCATTTTGTTCAACAGTCTCAATTTGTTCCGAGTTCTTGGTGGCAGTATTTACACCTTCGATGCTTTCAACTTCACTTTCATCAAACATAAATGATTTCTTTCTGGCTAGTTTTCTTTTCTGTAGTTTAGTCAATGACCCCGGGTCACTAGTCTCCATGATGTTTTCTGGGAGGAATTGTTCTACAGAATCTAGATGATTTTCACTGTCAAGTACATGGTTGACAGAATCGTTTTCATCATTCCCTTGCATATTCACTATTGATTTTTCTTTTTTATTCTTCCCTTTAACTTTTCCATTTTTTTTCTTTTGTATTGTTTTATTTTCACCAATAACACTTTCTGATTTTGTATCGTCTTGGTCTTTCTTTGTTGTTGTACTCTTTCTGTTTCTTGTCACTTTTTTATTTTTGTCTCCTTTTTGTTTATTTTTTGTAACTTTTTGCACTATACTTTCGTCACTCTCTAAAGATATTATATCAAACTCTTTTTCAAATTCCTCTTTTAATTTGGATGGATGTGTCCTTAACTTTGAATCTGCATCAACGTTTTCATCCTCGATATAACTGTTACACTACTTTTCTTTCTAATTTTCCTACTTTCTGTTTTAGTGGGTTTTCCCATTTCTGATTTTTCTAATTGCTCACCAGGTTTCATTGATAGTCTACTTTTTTCTGTTATTTGTGATCTGCTCTTTGTTCATTCTTTGTATCAACTATCACAATATCTTCGTCTTCAAGTTTGTTTGAAGGACCAGCAAGGGACAGAAATCCTATGCTAGCATCAGAATCGGAATCTAATTGGAACGTTTTCATCATTAACGATTTAGTTAACAAACTTCTCTTTGGCTTTTTCACTTTTTCTCTTAGGTCTTTATCCTCCCTACAAAGTAAAATTTACAAAAATTATATAAGTGTACGTGTATGTCAATGTTTGCATTTATAAACAATTGAGTAGAGTGGAAAGTCTCAGCACCTTAAGGTTGATAGGGCTGTCATTGATAGCGCGATATTAAACAATTATTGGCTTTTGATGCGGTAGACATAGGGATTTATCAACATGTTGAAAAACCTGGCAAGTGGCGCATTCTCACCAACATCATCACCTCCAGTGTAAACATAGCCATTTTTCTTTCTACAGATATACCTTATGACAACCGCGGATGTGCATAGATTTTCAATAATGACTAGATACAAGTAAGTGAACAATATCAAACATTATTCAATTTTATTTGATTTTCTATGGAAATGAAGTGCAAGTCACTGTCACAAACAGAATGACTTGAACAGTAGGTTGACCAAAAAATGTTTCCCAGCACCTTTCTGGTTTCTATGAATACTGTCATACCTTATTGAGCAGTCTGATGTTGGATCACTTCTTCTACCAGGCTTTATAACATGTAATGTATCGTCAACTTCAGCAACAGAATAAGACAATCTAAAACACAAACAATTACTTGTAATTATACATGTATGTATGTCATGCTAGTGACTAGACATTGGTTGGAAAATGGAATTGATCAATCGATAAAAATGATTAAAAAACACATACAACTAAAACCTGTAACATTGATAATAATTTGCAAAATAAATGCCTTGATCTGCTTCAGACAAATTGTGTGACATCTAACTTTGCATGTGGTATTTTGGCAGTTGTTGTCAAGGAAGGTAGGAATTGCTCCCTTTTAGTCTGCAAACAAATTATGATAATTTCCATTTACATTGACCATTGATCCATTATTCACAGAAATCAGGACATCACTATTGCTCGGTTGCTCAGGTCAGAGTTATCGAAGTATAACTTAACAGGTTAGAACTTACTCAAGCCTTATATTGTTGTAATAAAGATGCCAAAGGAAAAGGATGTTGCGTTTACTTCTTTAGGAACTTTTAATTGAAAAGAACAAGAGTATATAATAGAGAATACATCGAACAATGGTAAAATTATTCAACTGACCATTAAATTGTTTTATGTTGAATTAAGTCGCATCACTTATATCTATTAAAGCAGGTTGCTAAAGGTCCAGAGATTCAACAAGGTCATTAACGGGCTAGCACTGTCAAAGATGTGTTAGCTTAATCAGTTTGTTTGTTGAAAACATGGTCAATAAAAGATTTCAACTATCAATAAAGACCAGTTAAGTGTTAAATTGTAAAAGCTTTTAATCTAAAATGGTATAAAAATTATATTGGCCAGTTATTAACCAGTTGGTTAAGCTAACATAAGCTTTAAAAAATATACAGTCAAACTTGCCTTTATAGACCACCTCTCTTATATGTCTGGTCCTAACTCTTCTTTACCCTTGTTATTTGAACCTGTATATAGGGATCACCTACTCATAAAGGCCAATGCATGCCAACAACAAAACCAATTAATTTCATGAGATGCATAAAAACTCGGTGACTAATAATTTAATTAGTGGCACAATGTCAACTGTCTTGTTACCAGGTCTCTGTAATGGCTCGCTAATCAAATCAACCAAATATATGACTGTTTCTTTGGATTAACAAAACCTTGATATCAATTCAAAATTGTCGTAAAACGCCATTGGATTTAATCGGTCTTTAACAATTCTTTCCCTCATTATTCTTACATTTGCAGCTTCCTCGGCTTCAGCGTAATCAATATAACTGATGTAGTCCATTTCTGTACTAAAACTAATATCAACGGATAAACCTGCTCATGGGCAGGTTTGGTTGAGAACTTGTTTATGAGAAATCACTACCGTGACAAAATACCTTTGCAACCCAACAGTATCCTATCCAATCCACAGGTAGTTGTTGAGCTGTTTCTTAAAACAGGTGAATTCTGCAATCCGATGAGCAGCAATTCATTTATAAATCAGGTTTAACGGAGTAACTCCGACCTGAGCAACCGGGATATATGTCATGTTATCGTTATCTTCATGGTAAAGTATGGTCGAAACTGAATGTACAACTTAACATTTATATTGACAGCCATGGCAACAGAAAAGTAACAACCATGTCTCCGTTCTGCTTATTGAAGCTGAACAGAAATTTAGAAAAAAAAAACCATCTCTGAACAACATATAATATTTACAATTTGAATTGACCTTCTTTAGATGAACCTATTTGTTTTTACTGGCATTTAATTGCTCTTGAATACAGTGTGGGGTAATGACCTCTGATTACGTAACGTTTAATTATTCGATTACGTCACAGAATGACATCTATTAGGTCATGCATTTTTTGATTGGTCAGCATCCAAGTCTACCCCCCCCCCCCACCCCCCCCAACGTAACTTTTCTCATTTGGAACAAGGCTGTTCAATCAATCCCGTATGTTTGTCATAATCTTGAATGAAATTTTTTTATGATTGTAAATATAAGAAATAACATTCTATTTGAGTGTATTCATTCGGTACTATGAATGAGAGTCAGGAATAGCATATTTAACAGATACTGCTTTGCATTTAATTGAATATGCTATTCCTGACTCCATTCATAATACCGAATGAATACACTCAAATAGAATGTTATTTCTTGAATAAACATATAATTGCAATGTCTTTGATGTCTATTAGGGAGAGATTTAATCATATATTTCCAATGGTCTGATTGATTAAATGGGATTTCTCCCATTCAATATATTTCACTTACAT
Organism: Anadara kagoshimensis; assembly: GCA_021292105.1. Classification (NCBI taxonomy): domain Eukaryota; kingdom Metazoa; phylum Mollusca; class Bivalvia; order Arcoida; family Arcidae; genus Anadara; species Anadara kagoshimensis. Next base: position 23,494,481 of record CM037860.1, on the reverse strand, counting down.
TGAGATGTCACCAGCTACAGGATATGTTGCAGAAATTGATTACTACACAAAGCATGTATTGTGACATATTCATGATGTCGTAAATTTCATTATTTTCATGTTGGACACCGTGGCAAGTTAAAACCAAAAAATAACCACCCCATGCAATACAATGTAATTGATTGATTAAATGGGGTTTTATGTCCCAGTCAAGAATATTTCACTTACCAGGTATATTTAGATGTCACAGCTAATGGTGTTTTGTTGAAATAAATTTCATGGTGGGTCATGATAATTAAATTTTTTAATTTGATATTTAAATTTAATCCCCATGAATATTTCAGGATTTTACAGTATTACACTCCCCCCTTTTTTAGGTGACAAGGACCACTGTTGTTTAATTTCCATGAATATTTGTGATTTTATAGTACATGTATATCCCCCGCTGGGTGACAAGCACCACTGTACCTTTTTCTGGTCCTAAAGCTGATAGCGGGTGTTGCTCCTGTTGTCTGTAAGGTCTTATCTTCACATCTGGTAATAGAACCAGTAACATTTCCACCAATGTTTATTGTTGGTCCATCAGGCTGATGATGAGTAGGTGCTTTCCATGACAAATGTGGAGTATCTTCATCAACAACTGATTTCTGCATGTCTGTCACATGTAGCCTGCTAGCATGACCTGTATGGACAATGTTATTATTGTCATTGCTTTTTCTCTTATTCTCAATCTGATCTGTGAAATAGAAAAATATGAATACCAGTACCAGTTTAATATTGCAGTCTTTCTTGGAAATGTAATGATGAATAAAAAACCAGGATCCAAGTCTCATTTGAATTTTACAACAGTGACACCTAACACTACAAAGTTTTCACCTCAGTTTTCAGGCAATTGATTGACTGAATGGGGTTTAGGCCCCAGTCAAAAATATTTCACTTATATTCAGACGTCAGCAGCTATCGGTAAAGTGGCAATAATTTTGATGTGCGCTCAGGGATATGTTCTGGAAAGGACATGCCACATCTGTCATTGGTTTTTAAGGTCTCTACCAAAGGATCCAGTGACTTTCATTTCTAAATGCAGAGTGATTGTCAAAAGAACAGTCACTACCTATTTTCAAGTCTTGGTCACATGAACTCCCACATACAATTTTCAGACGACATTGTCTCTCTGAAGCTCTTTCATACCTATGAGACAAAAATAATCTATTCTCTCTAAAAGTAAGTAATGAAATTGACAGCTCACAGAGTAGGAGTTCAAAATTAAGTTTTGAAATGGTTGACAGCTTTTTGTCTTTATTTTTGTAAGGTCTCATATTAAATTTTGAAAGTTGAGAAGTCCACTTGTAATTAATTATGTTATCATATAGAAAAAAATTACAATCCTGGTAAAAACAGCTGGTCCATAGGGCTTTTACAGTTTAAATATAAGAGGCCCCAATGTAAAATCAATAGGTCCCAGACCTCGGACAAGGTGATTTTTTAACTTCTGCAGAGTAATCAAAATAAAATTCTTACCAGAAGAATCTGTCTTATCTATTTTAGACATGTCTGCATTCCCTGTTTTTCTGGTTTTTAATGCTCCCATTTTATGTCCGTTCTCTGTATTATTTTCATCAAGTGAAATTTCCTGATTCTTAGCAGCTGCAACATTCCGTCTTTCCTTTATTTTTGCTGAAGTATTCTGGTTTTTGACACTCTCATTTCATCTTTACTCCGATCACAAATATTTTCAACCGTTTCTGAACTGACACAAGATTTCTCCTCCAACATTTTTTCAGTTTTACTTTCATCAGTAACAGTGACATCACCACTGTCCTTTGACTTGCCACTGCTTTTCTTTGTTTTTGATATTTTTCTTTTCTGTGTCCTACTTGTGTTACAAGAAGTATCACCTATATTTACAGCTGATGTTGTATTTTTACTACTATCTACATCATTAGGTTCAGTCTGTTCCTCCAGCATTACAGAATCAGTACCCATGCTTGTATCTGTTACATTAACATTACCACTATTACTGGATTTAGCTTTACCTTTCCTTGCCTTAGATGTGGTTTTTGTCTGACTTCTCTCAGTGTTATTTGAACTATCCTTTCTACTATCAGATAATGTTGGTTTTTGGTTTATATCATTACTGTCAGTTACCGATAATTTTTTACTATTTTGTTTCTCAAGATTAGTAATCGACTTTCCTTCATTTAATGTCCTATTTTGACCACTTTCTTTGCTGCTTCTTTTGTGTAAATTTGACAATTTGTTTTGGTCATTCTCTGTTGTGCTATTTTGACCACACTGTGTGTCATCACTATCAGATTTAGAATTTTGATTTCTATGCGAGTTTTCAATAATATCAGTCTTTGCTTCAGATGGTAATGTAGTATGTTGACTAACATGTGTACTGTTGGTATTGGTTACGGTGTTATTTTGACTGTCTTGTGTGTTTTCATTATCAGATTGGGTAGTATTTTGACTACACTGTGTCTCATTAGTGCTAAATGCAACAGTTTCTTGGTTTCCCTGACTGCAATCTTCATGTATATTTTTATGTGTATTGTTGGTGTCGGATACAAATGTAATTCCACTATCCTGACTGCTACAATCCTCAGACACATGTGTTTTTTGAAGAGTGCTGTTGGTGTCAGGTACAACAGTAGCCTGACTACCCTGTATGGCAGTATCAATACAATCCTCAGATATATTTTTATGTGTACTGTTGCCGTCAGATACAACAGTAGCCTGACTACCCTGTATGGCAGTATCAATACAATCCTCAGATATATTTTTATGCGTGCTGTTGCTGTCAGCTACAACAGTAGCCTGACTACCCTGTGTGTTAGAAACATCCTTACATATACTTGGATGTGTGTTGTTCCTGTCGGATACAACAGTAGCCCGACTATCCTGTGTGGCAGTATTGCCTTCAGATAACGTCGTATTCTGACTCTCTTCTGTGGCAGTATCCCCCTCAGATAAAGTTGTATTCTGACTACTCTGTGTGGTATCAGTTTCCGACACCACAACACCATTTTTGTCGCCTGGAGACAAACCAGCACTTAGATGACTCTTAGTATGATCATCACCGTTTACAGCAGTATCCACTGATACATGCCTGCTATTTTGTTTAGATGTTTCCATGGTAACAGATTCTGTAACATATTCTGACTGTGGTTGCATATGCCTTTCAATAATACTTGTAGATTTTCTTGAGAACCTTCTGGATTTTTCTAAAGTACTCTCATTTATCCTGGACTCCATTAAAGAATCAACCTCTGAAAAAAAATTGATAAAATTCAAAACACATATACACTGCCATCTATAAATAATACTATATGTTTAAACCTGATTATATCATTACAGATTGGAAATCTCCATAAAATTAAAATGTTGAAAACATCATTCTGCTAAAATTGAGGTTTATTTTTTTTAAGCTAAAATGGTGTTTTTATCTTGAAATATATTCTTTTCTTACATTTCTACCCATAACTTTTGTTGCATACATTTGTATCATGAAGTTAAGATATCACTTTAATTTTTTTTAATATTTCACTTAGATGAATTAAACTGGACATGGTGATTATAAAATAAACCCATGGCAAAATCAGACAAATATAAATGTACAGTTATTTATGGATGGCAGTGTATATAATCAATCTCTCTCTTTTCATATTGGCCCAGTTTTTGAGCCCAAACCTCATCTCATATCAGCCCAGTTTTCGCCATTACCAGTATAATGGCAGATTTTTGCATATTTTATCAACAACACATTGTTTATGACAATATTATAATATTTAATAAATAAGTTTTGTAATTATAAACATTTTGAATTTATGCAAAATATATAATTTCTTTCTTTCTCTCTCTCTTTATGTACAAACTGTGACCCTACACATGCTAAAATTGTATACACTGTATCTTTAACTCTTAGTTATAATATCATTTTACCAATCAGGTATTTCATATTGACCCAGTTATTTGGTCAAAGTATGTCCTATTAGCCATATTTTATATTGACCCAGTTATTTGGTCAAAGTATGTCCTATTAGCCATACTTTATATTGGCCCAGTTATTTGGTCAAAGTATGTCCTATTAGCCATATTTCATATTAACCCAGTTACTTGGTCAAAGTATGTCCTATTAGCCATATTTCATATTAACCCAGTTACTTGGTCAAAGTATGTCCTATTAGCCATATTTCATATTAACCCAGTTACTTGGTCAAAGTATGTCCTATTAGCCATATTCCATATTGGCCCAGTTACTTGGTCAAAGTATGTCCTATTAGCCATATTTCATATTAACCCAGTTACTTGGTCAAAGTATGTCCTATTAGCCATATTTTATATTGGCCCAGTTATTTGGTCAAAGTATGTCCTATTAGCCATATTTTATATTGGCCCAGTTATTTGGTCAAAGTATGTCCTATTAGCCATATTTTATATTGGCCCAGTTATTTGGTCAAAGTATGTCCTATTAGCCATATTTCATATTAACCCAGTTACTTGGTCAAAGTATGTCCTATTAGCCATATTTCATATTAACCCAGTACTTGGTCAAAGTATGTCCTATTAGCCATATTTCATATTAACCCAGTTACTTGGTCAAAGTATGTCCTATTAGCCATATTCCATATTGGCCAGTTACTTGGTCAAAGTATGTCCTATTAGCCATATTTCATATTAACCCAGTTACTTGGTCAAAGTATGTCCTATTAGCCATATTTCATATTAACCCAGTTACTTGGTCAAAGTATGTCCTATTAGCTATATTTCATATTAACCCAGTTACTTGGTCAAAGTATGTCCTATTAGCCATATTTCATATTACCCAGTTACTTGGTCAAAGTATGTCCTATTAGCCATATTCCATATTGGCCCAGTTACTTGGTCAAAGTATGTCTTATTAGCCAAAGACAAAGACCAACGACCAATATGACATGCCAAGACCTAATAACTAGGCTAAAACTGGTATGTACATAAAGCTACATCAAATTTTTTAGTGTAAAGAAAAACCAAGCCTTTCAAAGAATTTGTAAACATAGGGCATAACATTGTTTTATTTTACCAAAACTGTTACAGAGAAGACTTTCAAAGAATGATTAATAACTGATAATAAGCTAAACCCTGTTGTAAATATTAAATTGCGAGTCATATACGTATGCTCTATATTATCAAATTTCAACTAATTCAATCCATGAAATAAACAAATACTTAATGCCTATATCTATTTGCAGTAACAGCGGCCATCTGATCAGGCCCACGTTTCACAATCATTCCTTAGCTAAGATTTACCTTAACTAAAATCTTGCAAAATTTCAAATCTTTATAATTTTGATAATTTTTAAGATATTGAGAAATTTAAGGTGCCATTTTTAAGATCACTTCTAGATTAAAACATTTGCATTTAGTTTTGACAAAAATCTTCATCAGTAGTTCCAAAAAGAGATTACAAAAATTTGCTAGATTTAAGTTAAGGAAAATCTTAGCTAAGGAATGATTGTGAAACTGGGGCCTGAAAAAAAAAAAATCTCAACATCATACATTAACACTTATAGAAATAGTTTTCCTTAACTTCTCTGCACACTGTAAAACAATAGACTTTCAGATTTTTTACTTCAGATGGATTATAGATACTTTGACAGTACTTTCTTAAATTCCTTCCTTTAAACTGATTATCATACCTGATCAGAAAAGTAGTCCTCAAATTTCTCATAACCGTGTGAATCTCTTCGTATGTTTTTCCAGCTTTGATATTTCTACCCGTTCTCCTAAAAGAAGATTATAAACAGAAATGTTAAATTAAATAATAAATTAAAATAATCTTTGTTAGTGTTTTAAACCTTTAACCATCAATAAAATCAAATCAATAACATGTTTGCATCTTGGTCAAATGTTTAAGTTTTAAGTAGCAAAACATAAAATTTTATTTTAAATGGTTGATCCTTTCCATGAAGCCAAGACGGTAAACATTATGAGATAATTTGTATTCATTTTAAAATTCAAGGTTATACATGTACTATATAAGTATTTATATCAGGTATTGATTCTTTAAGTTCTGCTTCATTTTATATATGACACCAACAAAAAGTTGCATTTAAGCTGTATGACAACATGACAGCTTCAATTTTTCTATTGTCAACATTCCATTTCTATGCAGCAATATACCTGCTTTTCCTGCTATGTTGTATTTGGTTCACAATTAATACTTTATGGTAATATATGTGCCACTACAGGGACATTAAAACAATGAAGCAAGTGCTTACAAATAACTTGTTAATTCAAGGATATTGCAAGCCTAGGCTTACCAAGGCCCTACAAAACTTTCATGGCCGTCATTACAATATTGTTGACAAGTATGATGTCTTTATATCTCACATTATCATGGAAATATTGGCCATCCTGTATATCTATGTTCTTTTCATTCCCATTTTTGACTACAAATGTGGTGGGTGTAGCTAGCTGCCCAGAAGGTGCTTACCCTTCCCAGAGCACCCCGTCTCACTTCCCTGGTGGAAGTTTACAGTATTAACTTAATTTGCCAGTTTACAAAGTTTTTACATTGCTTTAGGATTGTGATTTGGACATAGATTAATATGTTTATTTTTGATCCATGATCCATTTTGTACTAAGGTATAGTAAAAGGTAAAAAAGATGCTGTAAAGTGCTAGCACAATTACATATTAATATTGCAGATGGCCTGGTCATGCTACACAGACACTCAGAAAGTCAGTAAAACCACACTGCACGAAATCCTAAAACAATATACATACTAAAACAACCATAAATCTCCTCATATATAGACTTTTCCTAGTTGCTACATTGCACCCCTCTCCAGGACATCAAATCTGGAGTTTTCTTAAAGTCTTTCGTATAAGTAAAATAATTGCCGGAGAAGATTCAAGGTTTGCTCAGCAAGAGCCAATTTTTCAAATCTTTGAATAAAGAATTTGTTTTTACTAAATATAGTGTCATTAGCAGGGGTTGTGAGTGTATGGTAAAGTAAACATGTATATTAATGTTATTATGTCCCCCAAACAAACAAAATGGGGGTGGGGGCATAAAGTGTATAGTGTTAACATTCTGCCTGTCGGTTTTCTCAAAAAACATTTAAAAAGATCTTTATGAAACTTCACAGGAACCATCTTTGGGTGGAGTAGACGTGTAAATGGCTATTTCATATTTTGATTATACACATGATTGGAGAGTTCCCAGTTGAAAAACACTTTTGAAATGACATCCCATGTTCAGATTGTTATGCATGAGTTATGAATACCTTCCAATATTTTTATTCTTTATCCATGCAACAGGATTTTCTTCTTCTCTAAATGTCTATAAATATAGAAATGGTAAATATCTAAAATCTTAAAATAAATAAAGTCTTTCCACTAATGCTCTCAAAAAAATTAGGGTCGGTAGATAGGCATTTTTAATTTTTTTTATGTGATTATGTTCGAACTATTCAACAAAATTCATGGTGCATTTCATGTTTGTTATTTAAATTCCTGTTTTGAAATAATTATGCTACTCAGAATATGTGGAGATTACATGGACTAATGCCAACACCAACAATTCCAATAATAAATCTAAGTTTTTATTTTTACACAAAAGAATGACTAGTCGCTAAAAATTATCACCTGGGGTAGATCGCAATTTTTCAAAATTTAGGTCGAACTTAGCACAAATGCACAGTGCTCTATCTAGAACTGCAGTTAGAGCGGCCATGTCTTCAAAACAGGATGGCAGAATAACTTGAGTCATTCTATTTGGAAAGATCAGTATTGAAACATTCAAACCACTTTATTAATGCATGCATCTTATGTCTTGCAACCTATGTATAACTAGTTGGTTTAAGTCAAGGTAACAATATATAATGAATGAAAGAGAAGGTAGAACCAAATTTACTCCAGACTCAACTATGACTGAACAGATGGGCCACTGTTGGCCAACAGACAGTATATTTGGGGACATTATTTTGGGGGCAATGGCTCTTTCTAGATTGAATACTGAAATTATTATATGCATAATTTCCAAGCTTTTAGCCATCCTTTATTATTGGATATACATGTATTCTAACTTACAGATCCTGTAACTGGTCTTCTGGTCTCCAATGGTTTCCGTAGTGACTTATCTCTTTCAGAGTGTGCAGTACTGAGACTGCTTTTGGAAAACACTGATGATTCTGCCTCTAAAATACACAAAAATAAAATAGTAATAAAATATGTAGTTGTTACAGATTGGCATCAACTGTTGTTTTATTCCAAAGACATGTACAGTAAAACCTTGATACATCTTCATTTGTTCGGACAAATTTTGATGTCATAAATGGGTTTAGTAATCAAATGAGAGAGATCAATAAAGAATAACAGAAAAGAAAGACTTTGGGAGTTTTAAAATACTGCGCAAAAAAGCAAGCACTTTACATGTATGCAAAACCAATACATGTTTATCATTGGATACGGCAGAGGTTTAAATAAAGCCAGCAAAGTGACACAACTTGTCTGCTACTTTTTTATAGATTGGATTAAGTTTATCATCTACTTCCACGAAGTTTACATTTTTTGCATATGTTTTTGCAATAAACATACTCCATACTTGCTGGCTACTTTAAGAAATTAGTCTTTTACTAAATGGGTTGGATATGGAATATGACAGGACTGTGGTCGATTTTATATACATAACCAAGTTTTTATGTCATGAACCTTCAAAAATTAAGTTTCTTGCTGTATTAATAAAGGATGTCCACGGAAAATATAAGGAAGTGACCCATAGGAAAATTTCATTCATGTCAAAATTCACATTAATAACATATTAGTTAAAATTACTTTTTATCATAAAATAAAGTAAGTTCTAAAGTGTCATGTCAATAAAGATATCTCTGGTAACGGAGAAGTATTACTATATGTACATGAAAACTGTGGTTCAAAGCAAAATGGCCATTTCCATACATTTGACTGCATGTATATTGCAATTCCATAATGATGGCAGGCCTGCCCGTGAACAAAACCGACATTAAAATGTAGGTATTTAATTTAGTTTTACTGACTCAAAGATTATTCACGGACTTGCCTGCCATCATGGTAAAAAATTGAAAATGTGTTAAAATTAAACCATTATCCTTGTTCGTCACTCATATATTATAGCATATACAAAACGGTTGTAAGCTTCGGTAGCTCAATGGTAGAGCATTGGACTGCTAAGATATCACGAAATCTTATTCTTTTTATGTGTGGGTCTGAATCCCAAACATTGCACGGGATTTTGTTTTTAGATTTTTCCTTATTTTTGTATCTGCAAAAATATTATCTAAATTATATTTAACTCAGTTGTAAATGAATAACTAACAATACCTTTTTCGTCAAAAGTGGAAATGTCTCAGCAAGTTGTATAAGCATTGACATTGATATACTAACGTTAGTACATGTATATAACAAGACAAAGCAAAGTGAAAGCCTCGTATTAAACATGCCGTCTCAACAAGGTGCTTGTTGTTGTATACTAGTATATGTAACAAAAGTGTTACCAAGTGAAAACTATATCAAGCTAATTGTGTTACAGTGCATATTTAAAAAACACGAAAATTTAACTATGCAGATATGTCTAAAATTCATATCTCTCGAAAATAAGTACATGCAAAATTAAATATGTTTACAGAAAACAATGATTTTACATCACATGATAGTTACAAATAACTATCTTCGGTAAACGTATGTAGTATGTTACAGACCTCAGTTCCCATCCCACCCACCCCAAACGCACATACAATTAATACAAAATATTAATCGCCCAACACCTACCAGATTCTGACCAGTAATCTTCAAAAATTTCGTATCCATCTTTATCTTTTCTGATTACTTTACCAGCTTTGATATTTCTGCCTGTTCTCCTAAAATATTAAAAGATTAAAATTTAAGGTTTTAATGAATTCATCAGATATGGATGGTTGCAAATGGTTTTATTTCAAACTTGAAGATCAAATTTATGCAGTAAATAGTGTCAAAACAGTAACATTATAATTCAATTTGTGTTTGTTTTAAGCAGTTTGATTGGTCAGATCTTTTCTGTTATGTTTCCATGAATGGATTAGCTCTCAGTGACATCATCTTACTATGAAAGACACACAGAGATTTGAATTCCTATGGCTATATTGTTGTTTAAATTGTTGAATTTTTGTTGGAAAATTTCTATAAATAAATTGAATTATAAGAAATGAAATTAATTTTTCATTTTTTATGTAAGTACTGAACAATTTGCACAAGTAACATAATTTATTCAGTGTGCAAAATGTCCAATTCTTTCATGCTTCCATGACAAAATGAAAAATTAATTTCATTTGTATAGTAATGTACTCAGTTGCAATGTACTGCCTCTGAAAAGACCTGATAAAATAGGTACATTTTTGTAATACAAGGCCAAACCAACAAATATGTGTTTCTGGTTTCATTATCATAAAGAACGGGGGCTGGTAGATATTTTAACTTTTTCAGGTCCATCAGGAAACCTGTTGTTTGGTCTACCATTGATTAAATTTAATATCTATGACAACTAACCTTCCTATTTGTTTATTCTTTATCCAAGCCACTGGATTAACATCCTGTATATCCTAGAATATTAATAATAATAATTATAATAATAATAATAATAATAACACATTTTTCTTAAACACATCTTGGTGAAGAGACCAGTTTCGTTTTCTCCCAAAATGTACATAGCATTTCGTGTAGTTTCATTGAACTCCTGTGCTCAAAGCTACAAATACTTTCTAAATATTTTGCTAGTAACCAAAATTTTGAAAGAAAGCAATTTTACCCCTGAAAGTCAAGTGCGACATTGAGGCCCAAAAATGGTCTATGTACTGTACAGTGTTTTCCATAAGAGGCGACAACAGGCAGATTTGACCACCTAAAACTCCAAACTGGTCAGTTAGAATTCATGAAATTGTCTTCGTTTTCAGCCTAGGCATCCCCCTTGACCCCTGGCCTGTTGGATTAGTCAATCTACCTCCTGCTGCAATTACTGTGTACCGGTACATATTTATTTGAATTTAAGAATAGTGAATTTAGATGATTACTTGCCAAGCAGCTTGAAAAATTTTAATCAAGCCCTGTGATACATAATAAACAGTTTGCTGACTACCTTTATGTTGTTTTTACTGACGGAGGTTTTGTGACATGGTACTGGTATATGTGATACTGATGACAACTTAGCTGGTTCTTTGACATCTTTTTCATTCTCTTCCTCTTCTATCTGAGCTTCATTTTCAATGTTTTCTTTTGTTGTCAACTTTGACAACTTCACCGCTGTCTGGTTTAATGTTAAGTCAGCATCTACAAGTTGAAATAAACAAGTACTTACAATTTCATTCATTTACATATCTATACCCCAGTCACGTCTGACCAAGACTTGAAAAAAGGTAGTAATTGTTCTTTCGCCAAGCACTCTGCATTTAGAGCCATGGGTCCTTCCAAAAAACCTTAACAACTGATGCATCATGCCTCCTTGCACATTGCCCTGAGTGCACTGCAAAGATCTAAATTTCTGCTACTTAACCTATAGCTGGTAATGACGTCTTGATATAAGTGAAATTTTCTTGACTGGGACGTAAAAAAAAAATTCATTCAATCAACCTATCTTTTACATATCAAAATACTTAAATCAAAAGCTTAAACACTGGACAACAAGACTAATACTGTGGGATAAAGCATAACTCTTAGCTACTTTGATGATTGGTTGGTTGTAATGGTGTTTTACACCCCATCAAGAATTTTTTGGCTTCAAAAATGGTGGAGGAAACCAAAGTGCCCAAAAAAACCTATTAACCTTTGGGAATTAAACTGAAAAAAGTTTTTCACACCAGAATCTCCCAAGGCAGGTTTAAATTTAGACAGAGATTCAAAACCTGATGCTTTAGAATACTAAGTCAGCAAGGCCCATTGGCTACCATACTTGAACTATCTTGAATGCCTCAATATAAGAAAAAATATTTTTTTAACATGGGAGTGTTACAATGTTAAACTTTCAAGTAAAGCCAAATATAGTTCTTCCCAATATATATGTTACAAAACTTGCCCACATAAGCATGACTATCAAAGATACCTGATTCTGAAAAATAATCTTCAAATATTTCATATCCATCTGCATCTTTCCGTATATTTTTTCCAGCTCGGATGTCTTTTCCAGTTCTCCTGTTTCAAATAAATATAAAGATAGTAGACTCAAATGCATGTACATTGTACATGTATGTAAACATATAACAAGGGTAAGACACTAACTTTTTTCAACAGTTGCTTACAGGTTGTTTGAAATCAGTAGTCCTGCTCGACATTGAGTAGTTCTGGGGCATTTATCAAAAAGCATAAGTGGAATAAAATTTTTTAATAAAGCAACAACTGATTGTTTTGACCAGTTTTTACTGCCCTAGTTTCTGAAATACAGAAGCACTATTCAATCTATAAAGGGCCCTTGCAATATTGTCCCAAAACTGGCCAAAGTAATATGTGACGGTGACTGGGAAAATGGGTCCAGATGCGCAAAAATCGCATTTTCAGATTTTTGCATTTTTCGAAAGCACCAAGATTTAATAACATAACCTGAAAATTTGAGATGGATATCTCAATTATTCTTAAAGTTATGAAGGATTTACTATCCTATGTTTTTACAGAAAAAGTCTTTAAGTCGACTTAATCACTTAAATTACAACATTTACAGATTTTTTTCGCAATTTTACAAGATCTGAATATTTATTTCAAAGAAACTTCTCATGCATTTACAACAAAAACTTAAATGCTAACTGTAAGTCAATATTTTATGTTTTCAATAATCAAATATCTTTTGTTTTGTGTGTTTCCATTGTATATCCGTTACCATGGTAACGCTAACATGAAAGCGCCATAAAATACCAATATGCCGCTCCTCTTCGCTAACATGTAAAGGAGGGGAAAAAACAAAATTTAGAATTTTTACTTAAGAAATAACTTTGATATTTTTTTGGTTTATCATTTTTAACCCCAAAAACCGGTGTGCAAAATGTATAACCCCGCGAAACAGAGTTGTTAAAAATGGATTTTGAAATGAATTCAAAAGTTACTGTTCTTCACAGAATATGAAGCAGAAAGTTGAGGACGGCACTGATGTGGATTGTTAACAATAAATTCTACAGAGGTACTGGCAATGGCGGACATTGTATTTGCATCTAGGATCAAATTGATTGGTTAGATTTTGTTACAAAATAAAAAAATCGGTATGCTTAGCTATCAAAACAACAAAACAAACCGCAAAAATCACAATTTGTAGAAAGCGCTACATTGTATACTTTTTCAACCAAACACAAAAAGTAGTCCGTCATTTTTGCTATTGATCACGTGACCAACATTGGTTATCACAAATAAACAGAAAAAGGATGGTATTGAAAAGATACATGGAATTAAATTATACAAAAATAACGTAATATTTTGAATTAAACAGATTACAAAATAGGTTCAATATCTAATGTAGGGAGGGAGGTACAATTAATTTGCCCGTAAATGAAAATTTTAGAAAAAATACTCAAGAAATTAGATGAGTATGAATATATGTTCGATAACCTTAGTGCGTTTTTGAATAAAAAAATGTTGACTTTCTGAGTGCCACCAATACTATATTAGAGATAAATGCGTTTTATTTATTTTTATATTTCTAATAAATCATATGGAAGATCAAGACGGAGTTTTGAAAATATCCAATGAAATCAATTTATATGTATCAATAAGGCACGTGATTAGGGGTCAAAGGTCATCAGAGAATAAAAGTATACTTGATTAATTTTTTACATGATTTCTAAACAATTTTTGTCCATATATTCTAAAAGGAAAGCTATATACAGAATCAATGTACACAGTATGATTAACTTAAATAATTAGAATTGAAACACACTATTTGATGGCGTTTACCGTCCCAGACAGGAATATTTCACTTATATCGAGACGTCGCCAGCTATAGCACACATTTTACCTGTGTGTTGCGCTGATAGCATTATACAGCAGAGTTCTTTATTGTGCCACACCTACCGTTGATAGGGGACCTCGTTCATTTAATTAAATATATGTTCCCATCCAAAAGAACCGTGCCTTTCATTTCGTAATGCCAAGTGCTTGGCGAAAAAGCAATCACTACCCACTTTCAAGTCATTTCAGACCCGGTCGGGGTTCGAACCCACGACCACCCACTTGCAGAAGGGACACTCTACCAATTGAGCTACCGCAGTGGTATGCATTTAAATGTTTATGTCCATAAAAAGCGTGACATAACCTAAAATGTATCAGAACAGAATTAAAAAAAAATGAACAACACAGCTGCTTGAACCAAGCAATAAAAAATAAAATAAAATAAAAATAAACATAGAAAATAAGTCAAGGAAATACAAACATATTGGGACTACTGATGGATGGGTTCGGAAGTAAATCCCAGTGGTCACGGTGTTTGTAGTGAAGTTGAAATACCCTCAGCAACCCGAATTATTTAAGAAATACGCAGATTTTCCTCCCGCAAACTAGTTTGAGAGGGTATATAAGAATATCAATATTTTATGGAAAAATATTGTCCATGGATAATATTTTACAGAATAAGGCATGATATTTGTTCCACCGATTAGATTTTATTAGGGAATTATATCCTCCCGTACACATTTTACCAGGATAAAATTATCCATTATATCTGTTTGTCCCTGTAAAATCGTGCCCGGGCCATACCTCCTAATTGCTTGGAACAATTGTCATAAAACTCCACATGAATAATTTTCATAGTCAAAGTCATATCGGAACGGGAAAAGTGGTGGGAAAACGTTAACTGATTGGTACGTGGGTAGTTGGCTCTCAAGAGACAGTTCTAGTTAAGAATGTATTTAGCGGCATATACATGAATCAATTCAACCGTTTCAAAAAAAAAAAAAAAAAAAGCGAAACATATAATGTATCAGACTTTTAATTGAATATATCCTTTATGGTAAAGAACCCTCACATTCTTCATCTGCTAAACCACAATACACGGAAATAATTTGTTAATATAAAATGATATTAAATAGTTAGTTAGACGAAATATCAAATGATATGAAGCTAAGAAACAAGTGTCACAATTTTTTGTACGTCAGACTAGGTAACCGTAGATGCAAACATCATTTGACACTAACAACATCAGCACCCCTATAACTCACCCGTGGGTCTCGGTAACCGAGTAGCACAAATACGGATCACAGCGCCTCCTACCCTGAATCCCACTTGGGAAAAAAT
Organism: Anadara kagoshimensis; assembly: GCA_021292105.1. Lineage (NCBI taxonomy): Eukaryota > Metazoa > Mollusca > Bivalvia > Arcoida > Arcidae > Anadara > Anadara kagoshimensis. Next base: position 23,479,245 of record CM037860.1, on the reverse strand, counting down.
CCAACTGTGAGGTTTGTCTGTTCGCTTACTGAAGGTCAGGGGTTTAAGCGGGCACTCCGGATTTATCCACTATCCAAATTTCGGCCGCAATATAAGTGAAAATGTAATTTTACGCCTTGGGCGTAAACTCCATTTCCCCACTCACCCCAACTGCGCAATACAATGCAGCCACATTCACAAAATTATGATATGGTCAGTCACGTGCTTTCGCCAGTCAGGCTTTCGTGCAGAAGATCTCTCTATTGTTTTTTAGAAAGTCATCATATCAAGCCGCTCTTGTCAGAGACTAAATCATATCAAGGTGTTTAGAAGCGAAAGCTCATCTGGACAGAGGAAACTAGGCCTATATAAAACTCAATCTTATTTAACATAATTCGGATTTCCAATATGATACTTATGTCAAGTGATAATTTTAAAATAATAAAAGAAATAAAATAATAAAAATCAGCAATGGCTGTGATTTGAAAACACCATCCATGAAAAGTAACATTTTATGTGGTAAAACCTATTTTCTGTCTTTTCTTTTTAAAACTATAAGTATTGTTGTTACTAGCTTTGAATAAACCTAACCGTGATTTAATACTTTAAAGAATTTTTATTTTGAAAATAAAAAAGTAAATTAAATTAATAATACAGCGACATATTTATAGAAGCTAGATCCGACGTGCCTTAAGCTTGAAGGGTAGACCAGGCATGATTTTGTTAAATCTTGACTGAAAATTGTATAGATCTAATACTGAGTGATGTACAGAAAACGATGAGAGGATGAAAGTTACGAATTTATTTTTGTTCACTGCCTAGGTTTAAAATTAGTTATTGAACGAGGGGAAATATGACTTTCAGAGCTTTAATTGGGTGAATTAATTTCAAATTTGATAACAACAATACCACATAGTACTTAAGAGTAACATTAAGCTACCTATTTTTTAAATACATTAAATAAATAAACAAATAAATATTTAGGTATTTGATAATCCAGTATGTCGACAATTTGGAAACTATCGCATGAACCGGCATCACTTCCATGAACAGTGACTACATAGACAAAGCATACAATCGGAGGTCTAATTTTTGACCGGCGTAGTACGGACGTAATAGAAGACATTTTATCGAAGATCTAAGCTGCTAGTAATATATCGTGTTCACCACTCGATCAGCTCCTGTGTATCTATTTGAATCGTGCCATCTAACAATACCAAGGACGCTCGTATTGCTTAATCAGAATAATTGTATTTAATCATAAAACAACACTTGAAGACCGTCTGAAAACGGCAAATCGACCGTGTTTATAGGTCAGGTCAATCTAACATTTTACCTAAATGTGCGCGCGTATTATTTTATTCTATAAATGTAGATTGATTATAATTTTGAAAATGTACAGATTAACACAAATACACATGAAGCACTAGTTTAAATACGCTCGTTTGGTTGCTTGGTACATTTGTGTTTGCAATAACTCAATCATAAATTTCAATGCAAGGTGCACAATTTTGTGACGTCAAACTTTCTGTTCAATTTTCTCAGTTTGACGTCAGAGCGCAACTGGACCCATTTTCCCAGTCGCAGTCACATATTATGGTCACTCAAAAATACTGTCCGTTGGCCAATCAAGGCACATTGTTTTAGTCTTAGTTAGGTCTTGAGTAAATCAGGTTCTACATATTTTTAATTCATTATATGATTGTTTCTTTGACTTTAACCATCTGGTTATAGGTTGCAAGACATAATATGACATGCATTAAAGTGATGTGGAATTTTAAATACTGGTCTTTTAAAATGAAATAACTTCATTTTTATGCTGACCCAATTTTTTGAAAGTATGGCCCCTATTTTTTAGGCATGGGTCATCCGATAGGGTTTTCCCGGATGCAATGTTTTTCTTTATGGACCTCCAGAAATATTTCTGTGCATCCCATGGGACGTATAAATTAAATCCATGCTGGGCTATAAATATTTTTAGTCTATATCGGCAGTAATGTTTGAATGCTATTTATAGTAGATAAACGCTTGTTTGACTCGGATTGACCTACTTTCCTTTTAGTAAAGCATAAGTATGAAGCATTTTTGTGACCCTGGATCGTTTTTAGTAACCAGATGGCATCGCAACAGAAAATTTCTTCCTTCTTCGGTAATCCTGTACTTATTTATCCCAGCAATCACGATAGTAATTCAACGTAAAATAACAAGCATTGTATGATATACTTTATTTACAATGATAATGGTTACATATTTCCTGTTATAGTGTAGCAAACACACAAAACTGTAGTGTCGAAAAAAGACACATAAAAATGAGACTCATAAATCTTGACCAAGGACCCCTGCAAAATTGTCCTGGGAATCCAAAGGACTCCCAAAGAAAGGATGCAAGGGAAAACCTTGTCATTCTGAACCCACTTACTATAGTTCTAGATTAAACACTGCAGAAGGCTCGATCTGATCGTCTGAGGGACTGTTAGAATGCCCTAGCATATTCCCATTACATTTTTGTTTAATTTTCCCTTGATTGTTTCAAAATGAGTAAACTTAGGACAACGGATGATACTTACCGTCCAATATTAGTTTTCTTGTAAGGATGGACAAAAAATTCTTTAGTGTTCTGCAAAAGATAACAAAGAAATCATTAACACTAGTCTAGATAGAATCATTTAATACGATCCACAAAGTCTGAAGAACTCAGACCATCAGAGATGTTACTAAAGTTATTTTTTTAATTTGAAAGATCAAAACAAAATGATTTATAAGAATGAGAGCGTTTCCTTGTTCCATTAGGAAAAGCAGCAGTTGTGTTATTTCTTTTTTTCGACCAAAGATTTTTCCCACCAAAAAGGGAACCAATCATTGATTATTAAATAATTTAATCAAGAGCTTTAAATCTGATCACACTCAATGGATTATAATCAATCATTTTCACATTTCACTAATCACAGGGGTCATTTTTCATTGTAATTTCATAAAAAATATTCATATCCACATGGTATGTGTATATATAGAAAAAGAGTACTTTTTATATTTATAATGAATATGTTCCCTGTGCTCTTGATTAAAAAAACTGGGGTTAAAAAATTCTGGGGTCTGGGGTCCTGGACCTATTAATTTTACATTGGGACCCTTATATTTTAACTGTAAAAGTCTGATGTCTCATTATCAGATTATGTGGAATTCTCCTGACAATGAAATACGACACAAATACTTTGCATTTGCGATTTTCAATCATGACTCGGACTTCAGTAAACAAGGGATATCCATCAGGATCACTTGATTTCCTACACATTGTATGCATACAATTTACAAATGTTTTGTGCAGATATATTCTAGGCTAATCGCAGATGCGCATACAGTTTTCCTGTTGCGACTAGGTACAAGTAAGTAAAAAATATCAATCTTTATTCAAGTTTATTTGATTTTCTATCTATGGAAATAAAGAAATATTCCACTCATCACTGTCACAAACCGTGGTTCCAACAGTAGGTCTACAACATAATGCTGGACACGTGGGTGCAAATTGTTTAAGATTTATACAGACTTGAAAATACATACTCTAGTTTTCATATCTGTTAGGGACACTACGTGACCATATCATTATTAAATTAAATCCAACTTTTGAACATTGTTGACATCGTTGATCAAAGTCAAGTTTACCGCCTTCCACTTGACAGGTTCCCGAATCATCTGTTCTACTTGTTATGAATAGTAGCTTTATATCGAAAGAGGGCACCTGTCTATATTATTACACCAGAATATAAAATCAAACAAGGAAAACGGAACAATAATGTTTTCGCCGGATCTCAACAGTCCGAAAAATTCGGATCTAAAGATGCCCGGAGACATCGCTGAGATGCCCGATCATTATCAATCATTAGATTTACTATTAATAAACTTAATAACTTTCAATGAGTATTTATAGGTTGCCAATTGACAAAATTAAGTCCAATTTTGTCCTGTTGTAGTGTTTAGCCAATAGGTAGGCCTATACATATATATTTATTCAGTATGTTCGTTTTCGAGTGTCAGTTTTAATTTTACAGCACTAGACGGCCGTTTCGGAGTACAACTCCTCACCAGTAGTTGTGAAACCAAATATTTTTCAAGTTGTTGAAAAAATATCCAAAAGACCAAAATACATTTTACCAATTTTAGCTAAGAAAAACTGTGACTTTGCCGCCGCGAGAGTATACTAAATCACTAAAATTACAACATTAAAATACTTTGTAATTTTTAATAAAATAATGTATTTTAAAAAATAATTATCAAAACGTCGGTGTGGCAGAAGTGACGCGCTCAAGCCAATTTTTTCAGAGTGAACTTTATTTATCGATTTTCTTATATTAGAAAATGTTGGGCCATAAAATTTTCAATGCATTTAAATACATGTATACTATTTATCTATGGAAAAATATTAAGATCGTTATTATTGATTTTATAAGTTTGGAGAATTCTTGGTGCGAAAGAGTAACATCTCATCAGCCGCACCCAAATCCAAATTTTCCGAGAGTGAAGTTTGCTTTTAGATTGATTTCTTCTGTAATCTATATTTTCGGGACATGGACTTTTCACAGGATCTAAATATGATATTTATCTATCTTTCATTTTCATTGTCTATTTGACAAGATATAAAAAGTACTAAAAATACTGTAAAATCCCCGACGACTATGACCTTTTCAATGGTTTTAATTCAAAATATTCCATTCTTAAAATATTAAAATATTTTTAAATTTTTTAATGGTCATTGATACTCATTACTTGGCTACACGATACAAGTAAACAAACCCTTGAAAATGGCGGCTGTGTCACCGAAACATCGGGTATTTACAATATTTTTTTAATACTTTTTATATCTATCCATACATACTGATTGTTATATAAAAAGTTTGATAATTTATGAGATTATTTCATAATATGTACTGTCACTGTGTCATATACCATTTTTTGAATTTAATCATAAAATACATTCAAAAAATGGTATATGATATTGTCACATACCATTTTTTGAATGTATTTTATGATTAAATTCAAAAAATGGTATATGACAGTACTGTCAATGAAACGTAAATATCAAATTAAGGAATATAACAGGAATATTCTCAAAAGATATTGACGTATCAGGAATATTAAATTGTTAATGTTAATTGTTCAATTTATCAATATTAGGCAGCCTATTAACTATGACCCGTACCTTTTTATATCTCCCTTATCAATATTAATTGCTAATATGCCATGATTAAAAGTAACATATAAACCATTAACGCAAAATAATTGAGATTGCTTTGCGACCGGAACAGGACATTATTTATGATGCATGAAAACGTGCAATCAGCTTTTCGGAACCAACCGTGAAAGAATAGAAGAATAGTTGCATATATATAACGAAAAAAAAGTTTTTGCCGGATGTTCGATTCATTTGAAACAGGTCAACTTAAGAATAAAATTAATTAAAATTTTATCAATTATCTTCTTCATTTGGTCATAGACCTTTAAACTTGTTCACAATCAGTGACAATGTCACAAATAAACATCGCACACCACTTAATCCATTATATTGATAACGGACTACCAGAAAAAGTCTACGATGTGGAGATGTCTTTAGAAAAAGATTAAGTCCAAAGCAATTAGGTGTCTTGAGTTGCTAGTCAAATGACTTTACCAGTTTGTATAGATTTGTCATTATTTTATTATTCAATTCTCAATTTGTTAAAAGCATTTTGATTGGTCAGATTTTTCTGTTACGTTGGCTCTCAGTGACGCACGCCATCTCATTATGAATGACGTACATAGGCACTTGAATTCTTACGCAATAGCGTTGCTATTTTTTTTTACTTGCTACGATCATATTGTTGTTTAAATTGTTGGTTTGCTGTTGAAAATTAAAAAAAATGAATTATAAGAAATGCCTTATGCCACGCGAATTATTCAGTGTGAAAAATGTCAAATTTTTCATACTCCCATAACAAAAAGAAAAATTAATTTCATTCCAAAATAACGACGTGAACTACATCAGTACCTAAGTAGGCTAACAAAATCAAACATATGTATTAAATAATCGTTTTAGATTTTAACAAATCTTGTAATGTCATGTTAAACAATTTGAAGCATTTTATGCTTTTATTATATAGGCATTTTGTTCATTAAACTGTAAAACGTCAATCTACATCAAATACATACCTATAAAACTTATGTGAGAACTTGAACCCCCCCTGAAAACTAAACTTATTTGGTGTGTATGGTAAATAATTGAATGATGAAAAGATTTTGGTTTAGCAATTTCGAAACGGCGGTCTATTGCTGTGACCGATATAATATGTAATTATTCATCGATATGTGCAGCTTGAAGATCAAACATACCAATCTATGCCCAAAACAAAATCCAATAAAATTCAAAATAATCCAAAGTAAAAACTTTGAAACTAACAAATTAGTTTACACACTTTAACTTCCACCTGGAAAGTGAGGACGGGTGCTACGGAAGGGTAAACACTTATTTTTAGCTAGTAAAACCCGCCAGGTATAAAATCGAAATTGGAAATAAAAGTAACATGGGTTGTAAAATATATCAATCGCAATTTGGGATACAGAGACATCATATTTATCTGCTTGAAAATGGATTGTAGACTCAGGGATATTGCACGCCTAGACGTATCTGGGCCTTTGAAAAGTTTTATGGCCGCCATCACAGTATTGTTGATAAGTTTGATGTTTCTGTGTCCAGGATTGCCCTGGATATTTTTGACGTCCTATAGTTCCATGTTCCTTTCACACAATTTTGATTACACACATGACAGGTGTAGTTAGCTAAACAGGAGGTGCTTACCCTACCGGAGCACCCGGCCTCACTTCCCTGGTTGAGTTTTTACTTTGCTTCTGGATTGCGATTCGGACATGATTTAGCATGTTTGTGTGAGCATCAACAATTTAGTGATGATAAAGAAAAACATAGAGGAAAAGAGTGGTTAGAGATGAAAAAATTATTGAGACTAGTTAAATAGAGTATTCACTCTCTTTGATTATACAAATTCAAATCAATTATTTAGGTTCCAGGGTTTTTACTTTGCTTTTGGATTGTGATTCAGGCGTGGGTTGGTGTGTTTGGTTTTTTATTATATCTTTGTAAATTAATAGTGTTTTGTAGTACGAAAGTTTATAAGGCTCATGAATAAAAAAATAATAAAAGGCGTAAAAACGCAAAATAAAAGCGTTATAATACGCAATAAAGGCATTATAATGCGAAAAAGCGTTATTTTTTTTATTCATGAGACTAATAGCTTTGTTTATATTAGATTCCAATTTCATTTTTCATTAAATAATTAAATAGATACTCAATATGCTTTTCAAATGGTATATATATATATATATATATATATATATATATATATATATCCATGTAAACAAACACGTAATGACATATGCGACGCATTAAATTAACTCATGGGTCACGTGTTGAATCAAATTGATTCGCAGAGTTTAAATTTAATGTCTACTAAACAAACACATTTAATTCATTGTATTTAATCAAGGATGTTTATCTTAAAAAATAAGGTTTAGTCAAGTTCATTTATAAAAATAATGAATACTAAGGAGAAGAATAGGATAAGCACTACTGATAAGGAATTGTATTCCGAAACGACCGTCTAGTGCTATAAATCAATACTGGTATAATATTAGTACCAAATCAAAAACAAACGTACTTATCCATGTCCGAATCACGATCCAGAAGCAAAGTAAAACTTTGGAACTGACAAGTCAGATTAGACACGTGAACTTCCACCAGGGAAGTGAGACCAGGTGCTTCGGAAGGGTAAGCACCTAATGTTCAGCTAGCTACACCGACCGCGTGTGTAATCAAAATTGTGTGAAAGGAACATCAAATATATTCAGGGCAATCCTGGACACAGGGACATCAAACTTATAATACATGGATAAGTATGTTTGTTTTTGATTATCAACAATACTGTACTGTGATGACAGCAATAAAAAATTTTAAGAGCCTTGATAAGCCTAGGCTTGCAATATCAACGAGTCAACAATTTATTTGCAAGCAGGCTGCTTCGTATAATATTAGTACCAAATACATACATACATAGATAAATATATAAACACTGGTACCATATGTGATTTAACCTATAAATGTATATACCGGTATGCTGTCACTAATTCACTACCGTACTAATCTCAATCAAATAAACTATAAAATTCAGTATTAAGGAGATTTTAATTTCTCTCTATATGCACATATCATAAAATACATGATATTCCCAAGGACTCTGTTTAATGTCAGTAATCTGATGTTATCTGATAGTCAATTTGACAGAAATATATTATTGCTAATTTAAATTTGAAATTCACAAAAAACTAAAGTATACTCCATCATTTAACGTATTTCCTTAGCTAAATTTGGTAAAATACTTTTTATATTATTCATTTAAGTAACTTTTCAACATTTTGAAGCATCTTGGTCAAAGCACTAATGATGAAGGAATGTATTCCGAAAAGGTCGTCTACTGCTGTAAAATCAAAAGTGGTATATGTAACTTGACATGCATGAATTATGTATGTTTCAAATGTGATATTGGTTATACAGTAATAGAATCTATTATGAGTATCCATGTAGGAAAAGGGAATCTCACCCGAGAATTTGAATATTTCAGTCAGAGACGAGGCTTAAAGAGTTTATGACAAAATCATTCAACCCCAAGGGTGAGATTTCCCTACCCTACATGGATAATATCATAATCGACTTTTTTCATTTTGATGACAATTTTAAGGTTTCAGATATGAGTAACATCTACATCGACGCAATTTTTTTGTAAATCTAACTTAATTATTTAACATTTTACATAAAACAATTTAATTTATAAAAAAAATTTGGTCATTTTTTTCGTCTGCTTTTGTTTGTCTTAATCATAAGGTGCTTGTCACGTATGATTTTATTCATTGTTAAGCGGCATTCACGCATATAAATCATGCACGTTCCTCGTGGTCACCTCACTTTTGATTTTGACCAGAAGGCAAGCAGATCTAACCCCTTTAAATCCCACCCATTATATATCTAATTCCTGCTGTTTCTTATTGTATATTTTCAGCTTTTTTACATGACGTCATGGATTTGAAATGGAAAGAGTTTAACCCGTTCATGGTATATTTTGTGGATAGAGAGATCTTAGCATCAGCGGAATTTATCATTTATGTGTTGTGTTCACTGGTTACCCAGTTGCTTATTCGGAAAGTGCATATGTTGGCGGCCTCCATATCTCTTCTTAGTGACAATTCTTAAATGTCTACAATTAAATTTACAATTTAATTATCGTTGATCTGTTGTATAATATTATTTTAATTGTCATTATCTGTTGTTTCATACTATTATATTTCATAAATTCATGACAAAAAGTGCCAAATAAAAATATTATATTGTTTTTATTTGCTTTGAAGACTAAATATATAATAAAAAAAAGACCATCTGATAAAATGTACCTGATTTTGGTTAATACAGAATGTATAAACTAGAAAACAAGTTATATGTTTTAATTTCCCAAAATAAACATTTGAAACGCAATGAAAATTTATAAATTTTTGCTCTCGGGTGTCATTTTCTTGAAAGACGACGTCATGTCCGCACGTGTAGGTGAAGATGTTTCTACCATCGTTTCTTCAAGTGAAAACATCGCAAACATAAGGAGATGGAAGAATAGGTTATTCTATTCTCTCTCTCAATGTCATGTCACAAATGAAACGTTTTTTTTACATTGAAAGGCCCTCCAAACGTTTTATGATAGTCATAACATTTTTTTTAAAAATAAGTTTGATGTTTCTGTAACTTAAATTACTCTGGAAATATTTTACGCGACCCATAGTATTCTATTCCAAACAAATTGCATAATGATAAAAAGCAAACATACTTATCCATGTCCGAATCACAATCCAGAAGCAAACAAGTCAGGTTAAATACGCGAACTTCTACCAGGAAAGTGATCATTTAATCATTTGACTCTCATCGACACTCGTGTGATTATTACTATTAAAATGTACATGGATAATAAAAAATAAAGAATGACAAACAAAATACAAAACTTTTTGTTGAAAACATCGTGCAATTTATTAAACATGTATATTGTGTCTTCGTACCAAAACCATAATACAGAGTACAAATTAAACAAGTCAATTATATATAATAAGTTTCTTTTGTGCGTATCCTTAAGGTATTTTGAGCTCTTTTACTTGAATTTCTGGGTTAACATTTCTCACAAAAAAAAAGCTCAGAAATTTTATAACAATAATGTATAAACCTCGATTATTAGTTTTATTTTATCTCTATATAAATTGGATGTTTATCTCCAAGTGCTAATAATAATTAAAAAACACATACGTGTCAATTTTCAAAACATAATTTTAAAAGAAAAAAAAAATTTTCAAACTGGCATATTAAGGTTTGAGAGCCAATTCTTATGTAACGAGGCTCATATATTTGAATCGTAAGTGTATCAACGCCAATTCCTTTTGCCAATGGAATTCCATCCTTTATCCTGTCCAAACACAATACATTCATCTAATTCAGTATCATTATTGACATTCCAATAAATTAATCAACTAACTCCAAATTTAACTTTAATGGTTATAAAAATATTTCAGTTTTAATTTATAAAATTCCAGCATCATTACAATATGTAGATAGTACAGTCAAACCTGTCCATAAAGGCCACCCAAGGGAACCAGTAAACGTGTGCAGGTGGCTTTTATATACAGGTTCAAATAATATGAATAAAGAAAAATTGGGATTCAATTCATCTGACCTTTATAAGCAGGTGACCATTATATAAAGTTGGTTTTTAAGGCAGGTTGGGCTGTACTTAGTATAGAATACATTATTTGATGATTCAGTTTGTTTTAATATTACAATACTGATTCACAAAATGTTTCATTCCTGGATAATTTTTAGGTGAATCAGTGAACGACATAACGTGCTTGTATCCATGACATTCGCGGGTGATACTGGCGTAAAAGAACGAGAGGCAGTTAAAATCTTGTCTGCAGAAAACACCACAGCTCTGTAAACTCTGGTTGGTTTTAACCCATACAATATTACTTGTAGGAAGGTGGTCCGAATGCTGATCAGATACTATAAATAATCCTTCTTTAACTGCAATAAACCAAAAACAATACATATAAAATCAATTAATCAAAAATTAAACAAAATCAATTTGTTAAAAGCATTTTGATTGGTCAGAATTTTCTGTTACCTTTGCATGAATGGATTGGCTCTTATCTTAATATGAATGACGTACACAGGTATCTGAATGCCTACGACATAGCGTTTCTATTTTTTTTACTTGCTACGGCAATATTTGTAATTTTAAATTGTTGATTTGTTGTTGAAAAAAGTCTGTAAATTATAAGAAATGAAGTTCATTTTTGTTTTTATTATGGAGGTATGAAGTAATTGGACATTGCACACGTAACATAATTCGCTACGCGAATAACATACTTACATAACTTTTATAGTATATCAAAAGTAAAGGATATAAGCAAAACTTTGGATTTTGAAAAATATACTTTAACAAAAATGCCAGAAAATATCGATAAAACCTTTATTATCACGCGTTTGATTGGAGGTGTCTATTTAGTAAGCCTTGATGAGGTCTAAACCATAAGCGAATATGCACCCCTAGCACTGCAGGTAAAGGGGTATTTTAAAGGCATGAATTGAAAATTTTTAAATTTTAACACTTGTCAGAACACTGCTGCTTGAAAACCTGATGATAAGACAGAAAACTCTTAAAGAAGAATCAAACGCAAGCTACCAATCATGTACAAACCACGATCCCAAAGCAAAGTAAAATTTTTGAAGCTGGTAAAATTCTTTACAGGTGCAAAATAGAAGGTTTCACCACGTATATCTCGAGAAGGCGACCATGTACGATCATGGGGTTTTCGATATTGTTTTAATTACGACTTTTTACTATATATACCAATTTTTTCGAAAATCATTTAACTTACACTTTAAACACTTTCACTTCCACCAGGAAGTAGATGTGCTCCGAAAGGGTAAGCCTCCTGTTTGGCTAGCTAAGCCGTAACGTGTGTAATCAAAATTTGGAATGAAAGAAACACGGAACTATTGGACGTTCAAGTAATCCAGAGTAATTTTGGATACAGAGACATCCTGCTTATCAATAACATTGTGAAGACGGCCATAACACTTTTTGAGAGACTTGCTGAGCGATCATAAGCTGGGCATGATCTATATCTAGCTGTAAATGGACGATAACGCATTAAATGACGGTGAACAACACAAGTTTTCAACAAAAAGCAATAAGAAGAAAAAGGCATTGATAAATAAATATGTTTGTAGCTAAAGTTGAAACTGTAATCTGTTTAATGTTTTACACATTGACCGTTACATATATGCAATTATCAAAAATATGAAGTTCGCGCGAAGTAACTATAAATTACAAACGTCAAAAACCCTTCAAATCATGATGTACTTACCACCCGGAGCACGAGACCTCACTTTCCTGATGAAAGTACACATGTTACTCAATTTGCTAATTTTTTGCATTGATTTCAGTATTGGATTTGAACAGGAATTGGTATGTTTGTTTTAGTTACACCATAGGCATTGTTACAATATTGTTTACGCTATTATGAAAAACAGAGGAAAATACAGGATAGTTACATGAAAATGTTTTATAGCCTCCATCACAATATTATTGATAAGTATCATGTCTTTATCCAAAATAACCCTAGATATACATGTATTTGACATTTCATAGTGCCATGTTCCTTTCATTCCTCGATTTAATTTTAAAAACACGCATGGCGGGTATAGCTAGCTACACATGTATACTCTTCCGGAGGTCCCGACCTAACTGCCTTATGGGAGTACGCTTGCGTTACTTAATTTGCCATTTTCAAAGTTATTTCTTTTCCTTTGGATTGTCATATAAACAAGGACTGGTATGTTTGTGTTTAGTCGAGGCAAAGGTAAAGTTACAATATTGTCTACACTATAACTACCTAAAAACCTACAAAAAGGAAAAATATAGGATATTTACTTCTACTATTCTGTAGTTCTTTTGATGTCAGGGGACATGCGATCAGAGCGTAACATTCTGCCACAGATAGATGAATAGTCTCAACCGGCTCATCTGGATTACAGTCTGCAGGAAATAAATACATCTTCCATTATCAAACATTAAAATAACGTATTTATGGCATCAGTATGCATATTTAAAGTTTTCTTTAAAAAAAATTGCTTTTCTTCTACGAATGTTTTTAAAATTTCAAAATACTAGTACTCAATTTAGACGATTAATTTTAAACTTTTGAATTTCATTTATCGCAGTGTCAACTTTTTCCTATTTTTACGAAATGTTTTTTCTATTTTTCACTCTATATACAAGACAAAGCTTACAGTTTCTATTGAGACCACTAATTACATATATTGCAAGCCTAGGCTTATCAAGGCTCTAAAAAGTTTTTTGACCGTCATCACAGTATTGTTGATAACTTTCATGTCTCTGTATCCAGGATTGCCCTGGATATATTCGACGTCCCATAGTTCCATGTTCCTTTAACACAATTTTGATTACACACGTGGCGGGTGTAGCTAGAGGTGCTTGCCCTTCCGGAGCAACCCGGTCTCACTTCCCTGGTGGAAGTTCACGTGTCTAACCTGACTTGTGAGTTCTAAATTTTTTTTTACTTTGCTTCTGGATTGTGATTCGGACATGGATAAGTATTTTGTTTTTTTATGTATAAATGTTTGGCAATAAAGTTTCTCATTTACTTGATTAGAAGCGTTTTCCTTCGACAATAAGAAAACAATGAATGCTCTTTTTAAAATCATATGTGATATGAATTTATTTAAATATTATCTTACTATCATTATATTTCCCAATTACTTGAATAAATGTTTCTTCTACCAGGTTAGTTGGAACTGAAAAAAGAAAAATGTATTTTAAAATATATTCATATGTTACGCTTCCTGAGCATGAGCTCTTCTTCTGATGAAAATTCACGTGATTTACAATGGTTTTGGGCATGGTCTGGTATGTTTTTTGTTATATGACCTTAAAGCCAAGGCCAATACTCGTCTTTTAGAGTTTTAGGATAAAAGAACATACAAACAGACATGATGATCCTAGTTTGGGGAAATCAAATGTAATCTCAGAGCATTAAATGGAATCAATTAGTATTGCATGCTACAATATTTATTTATGTAGAACTTCCTTTTGCAGAAAATATTGCAATTGAAAGTTTAAAATGTTTCTTCTTCACAAACTGACGTCATTCAAGACGATGACAGAGACGGATTCAACGTGTTCTCATTACAGAAGCTTTATACAAAGTAACATGCCTACAAATAAATTGGTTACCCAGGGATATTGCATTATATGAATTGCATTTGATACTGCTGTTACTATTGCAAAATACATACACGTAAATGCATTTGCTTACTAAATGAAATGTACTAGTATTTCTCAGACGTCATTTTTATCAGTATCATATCTTTTTTAAATTGATTGATTGATTGCATTAGATTTTACGCACCATTCAAGAGCACTTCATTTATATCGAGTCTTAACCAGCTACAGGTAATTTTGTCAGGGCAATTGCAGGGGGGGTCTTTAACGTGTAATGCCAGCTGTGAAACGGTGTATTGGTTTTAAGGTCTCTATTAAGAACCTGTGACTTTCATTTCTACATGTAATTGCTGAGTGATGAGAACAGTCACTACCTATTTTCAAGGCCCATTTTTCAGACTCGACCGGGGTTTGAAAAAACTACTCCCCACAATCGAAGAGAGCACTTTACCATTGAAGTACCGTAGTGGTAGATATTTTTAAATACAAAATTAGCTACATTAGTATAATAAAAGCATATTAGGTTCATGAAAAGTTTGATGTCTTTGTGTCCAGGATTGCCCTGGATATATTTGACGTCCCATAGTTCCATGTTCCTTTCAAACAATTTTGATTACACATGTGGCGGGTGTAGCTAGCTAAACAGGATGTGCTTACCCTTCCGGAGCACGCGGCCTCACTTCCCTGGTGGAAGTTCACGTGTTTAACCTAACTTGTCAGTTCCAAAGTTTTTACTTTGCTTCTGGATTGTGATTCTGACACGGATTAGTATGCTTGTTTTTGATTACATTCGCATACTTTGCTTTGACAATTACACAGTGTACAGCACATTTTTTGACTTTATATCCTAATCACCTTAAAATTCAACCTTTTGATTAATTTTAATACTTACTACCTCTAGTACCAGCAATATAACCTGCCGTATCTGCAACTAAAATTGAATATAGCATTCAAATACAATGCATAAAGTATGAAGTAATGTAGCCAATACATTTAAACCATTATAATGGCTTACTTGGGTTTTTTCCGTCTCTCATTGAGGAGAATCAGGCCATGAAAAACCATTATAATAGTCATTTTATTAAAAATAAAGAGTATTTTGTTTTGATATCCATCTATTTTTGATAGAAATTGACTAAGATATTTGACATCAAAATAGTTCCATGTCATAGAAATTGACTTAGATATTTGACATCAAAATAGTTCCATGTCATAGAAATTGACTTAGATATTTGACATCAAAATAGTTCCATGCCATATAAATTGACTAAGACATTTGAAATCAAAATAGTTCCATGTTCCTTTCATTTTCAATTTTGATTACAGAATTGGTGGGTGTGGTTAGTTAAATAGAATACCTCGCTTTCTTAATGGAAGTTCGCGTATATTACTAAATATCCCAGTCTTTTAACATGAACGTTAACAATGGACTAGTTTGTTTTATTTATCGTTTTTTGTGGGCGTGACTATCTAAACAGGGGGTGCTTTCCCTTCCGGAGCACCGACCTCACTTCCCTGGTGGAGGTTGACTTTGCTTCTGGGTTGTGATTCGGACATGGATTAGTATGTTTGCTTTTGATTTTGTTCTAATATAAGAACTTATAAACGGTTAATGGTACTGCAACTGTGTGACATAAGTTTAACAAATTCTAGTGTACAATTGTCCTTCTTAATGTTTTGCTTACGAAATGTGTTTTGCGGTCAAACCTGTCTACACAGGCGACCCAAATAACGAAAATGAGAACCAAAAAACATTAATAATTTGACAGTAACCTAATGAGAGTATAACAGAATATTTTAATTGGGATCAAGATATATACCTAATTAATTGATTAATAATAAAAACAAATTAAAAAGCTTACTGTGCATAAAAGCTATTTTAACCATGCAAATATATTGATTAACTTTTGATTAACTTTTTAATTCTATTTTTTGTCAAATCAACACAAAAAAGGGAGTTTCTAAGTGGATTTTATTTTTTTAAACCAGTCTATGTGAGTGTGTTCATAACAAAAGTTTTGCTTTTTTTAGAAAATCAAAATAGTTAAGTTTAAATTATTGTGTACCTCATTATCTTTTGGTTATATATGTACGTAGGTTGTCTAGATGTGCATTTTCTTAAATCAAGTAGGTGAAAAGATAATTTTTTACTCAACATTTATTTGCAATTTGGGGCCCAATTGAATTTAATATATTGATTTCTATGAATCCAAAACAAACATACCAATCCTGACTGCTATACAACAACAGCATGCGCAAGCGGTAGGCACAACAACAGGACAACTAAAGAAGACAGATATGCGACAACACAAAAGAAGACAGATATGCGTCAACAAAAGAAGACAGATATGCGTCAACAAAAGAAG
The DNA here is from genome assembly GCA_021292105.1 of Anadara kagoshimensis. Taxonomy (NCBI): domain Eukaryota; kingdom Metazoa; phylum Mollusca; class Bivalvia; order Arcoida; family Arcidae; genus Anadara; species Anadara kagoshimensis. The sequence continues at coordinate 23,462,528 of CM037860.1, read as the reverse complement.
ACAGATATGCGACAATACAAAAGAAGACAGATATGCGACAAGTAAAGAAGACAGATATGCGTCAATAAAAGAAGACAGATATGCCCCAACAAAAGCTTCGGTTTACAAAGACGTCGTTGGATAGTTATATGGTAAGAAACTACAGTCCAGTCCCTAAGGACTTTTGAAGCTGGCATTTTTGGTTAAGAAAGCAAACTGCCAACAGGAAATTGAGGCCAGGTACAGTGGAAGGGTAAGCATCTGCTGTTTATGAAATGACTTCTGTCTGTAGTTTAATTGTCTAATATGAATAGCATCTTCCTACAACGTAATTATCTTCTCGTTCTTATAGTGTTCAATGATTAACAATTACATATTACATGTATACCAGTTTTAATTTTACAGCACTAGACGGCCGTTTCTAAATACAATTCCTCATCAGTAGTGCTTGGACCAAAATTATGAAACCAAAACTATTTTCCATGATGTTGAAAAGAAACCCAAAGGGCCAAAATATATTTTACCAAAATCTAGCTAAGGAAATACTTTGCATGAGGGAGTTTTTGAGGAATTTTAAATTTTAAGAAGCAGCAAATTTCTGACAATAATAAACAATTATTGCCTACCGAGTTTGTGATATCCTCGGGGCACCAGCCACCAGCAGAGATATCGGCTAAGGGGTTTAAATTACATATTATACCAGTTTTAATTTTACAGTACTAGACGACCGTTTCGGAATACAATTCATCATCAGTAGTGCTTGGACCAAAATTATTTAATTTAGAAAATGATTAACTGTATCCCAAAACACCTTGGTACTGAAGGTGTAGCTATATATTCGATGTACTAATTTTCGCTTATTTAGCGGTCTAATATTTTTCACGAAAATTTGTACTACGCATAATTTGATCCATATAACCAATATTTTATTCAGTTTTCTTAATCCGCAAATATCACATCCTTTTATAATCTCGAAAATTACAAAAACCGCAAAACTTGGACCTGTGAATTTAGGTACATTTGCAGGACCTCAAGTATTTTACAGGTCAACTGTTTCTTAACAAGGTTACAAAATAACTGATAATTCAACTGGTCAATTGAATCTCTGACCAACAGGCAATTGAGTTCACAGATAAGAGGATTAACAGCCTAAAGAATACACAATTATGTTGTCAATTTCTTTTCATTGGTAATTCAATTACACGATTATTAAGTAACAGTCGATTTAAATTTGGTGTAATATAATAGATCTATAAAAGATACATACCTGATACTGCAACATTTGGTGAGACAATAAACAACCTAGGAGAGTATGATCCAATATTATACCAAATGGACGTGTAAAATGTCGTATTATCTACAACATCATGAAGATACATCCTTGGGTTTGAATTCGCACTATTGAAATAAAAAAGACGCAATATTATGTACAATTTCAAATAAAGGGCCCTCAAAAAGTTTTATGTCCGTCATCGGAGTATTGTTGATAAGTTTGATGTTTCTGTGTCCAGGATTGCACTGGATATATTTGAAGTCCAATAGTTCCATATTCCTTTCACACAATTTTGATAACACGTGGCGGGTGTAGCTAGCTAAACAGGAGGTGCTTACCCTTCCGGAGAACCCGGCTTCACTTCTCTGGTGGAAGTTCACGTGTCTAACCTGACTTGTCAGTTTCAAAGTTTTTACTTTGCTTCTGGGTTGTGATTCGGGCATAGATTAGTATGTTTGGTTTTAATATATGTGGATTGACCCTTCCGGGTCATAAAGCATCACTTCATTTGGACATGGATTGGTTTTTATTTTGTATTATTTAATAATAAACGACACAACAAAAAGCAGTATTGGTAGTGATTTATATTAGTGTAATTTAATTGAATTGAATTCCTAAACACGTTTCAATTGTCTGATATATTTCTAGCTAAACAGGATTTACATACTCTTTTGGAGCACCCGGCCTCACTTCCCTGGTGAAAATTTACGTGTTTAACTTGATTTGCTAGTTTTTACTTTGCTTTTGTGGTATTGTTTTGAACATAGACCAGTACATCTATCTCACTACATAGTAAGGTTAATCACTAACCTAAATGATTGCCAGCAGGCATGAAAGCGCAAGTGAATATTTAATAATGTAATTCCTTAAATTAACTGATCGTGTGGATTTTGTTATCAATTTATATATATTCTGAAAACTGAGAAATATATATATATATATAAACGTCACTACTTAATTTCTAGAAAGAAACGTCACCCATAAGAACAAAAATACAAATACAACTCGAACTTACAGCGGTAGGAGACCCCAGATTTGTAGACTAACGTCTTATCCATTTGGCTACCGCGGCCTCTCATGTTTGGGGAGTTATGTCATATAATGACGTAGGTGTACTAAAGGATACTGACACCTTAAATAGTCAACGCTACCAAACATTTAATACATGATTTACGAATTCAGTTTGGTTCACCCAAAAAACAATTGACCACTTCAGACTGAGTTTCATTTTTTGTGTGTAATTCAAGCATGTCGGAACATTTTGGGCGTGACAGGCGATACGTCAATTCATATTTCAGCAAGATCTTGCTATTGCTCATGCATCTAAATCAAACAAGTGGTTTCTTGAAACTATTAACATTTTCTATTTTTGGCCGACCCCAAAAGGCTACTGATATGAGTGCAATTAAAAATTTGTGGGACTCTCTTAAACAAACAGTAGCCGTAGATAGTCCAAAATTGCTTAAGAGCTTTGGCAATCTTTTTAAAAGCAATGGTATTACATCAAGAAACCAGAATGTAAAATTTGTTTCGCACACTACCTTATCCTGTTAGAGTTGAGTTGAGTAATGGTGTTTAACGTCCCAGTCAATAATATTTCACTTATATCGAGACGTCGCCAGCTATAGGCGAATGTGCAGAAATTTTGCCTGTGCGTTGCGCTGATGGGATTTTACAGCTGGGTTCTTTAGCGTGCGAAGCCCACCGTGACACGGCAGCTCGTTTATTTAAAGTTCACTTCCGAAAGAACCGTTGCTTTCATTTCATATTGCCGAATGCTTGGCGAAAGATCCATCACTACCTACTTTCAAGTCTTGGGTCAGACCCGGACGGCGATCGAACCCACGACCTCCCACTTACGGAGCAAGCACTCTACCAACTGAGCTACCACAGTGGTTTATCGTGTTAGAACTGTTTTTCAAGCAAGAGGCCCTTCTACAAATACAGCCTGTAAATTAGCCACTGACGCTAAGTAAATCCCTTCTAAATAAAATGCATTTTGTTGTACTAGTATTTGTATATTATTGTATTAGGGGTGACATTTTTTATGGAAATGAAGGGGTGACGTTTCTTTGTGGAATGAGCAGTATACGTTGTACAGGACTTCATGCCAAATGGGGCCAAACAAATTCGAATGTTGGCTTTTCAAGTCAAACGCTAGTTACATTGGTGGTACATAGAACCGTTGCATACATAAAGTTAAAGCATGCCTTAGCGTATTTCGATTATAGTGAATATATAATATATACATACTTGACAGAGACAGTTTTTCCTGATGCACCATAATTTGCTAAAAATGGTGGCTTATGTAGCCATGAATATAATGATGCATCCACAGGATATTGTCGCATGGATGCACCGGTTGGTCTGAAGTGGAAATGATACTGAAATAAAACGTAAAGCAATCAGTAAGAAGAAGCAATAGTTGTTAGAATGAATAATTAAGTTGTTAATGAATATCTTTTCGCATCATGATCAAATAAAAATAATTCAAATATGTAACGCTTAAAACAATCGGTGTTATATTCAATAATAGTGAATTGAATGGTAAACTAAGAGTTTGTACGTTTTGTAATGTAATTAACGGGGATTTGAGATATCCATGGCAAGATGCAAGGTCGTTATCCAGCTAAATATTGGTATAGAACGATTATTTGGCTTTGAAATTTGAACTCTCAAATACTATAATAACGAGTACTAATGTAATGATGGATGCATCATTACAAATAAGTCGCCCAAACGAATAAAAATCAAACCCTGTATTCAAAACACATATTAGAACTTGTACTTTTGTTGATTTTTTCCATTTCCATGACAACGGCTGAAAATTTAAACCTTTAAATAAGTTCTACACACAATAGAAAAACTGTTGAGAAATTTTAATTTTATATAGAGAAGTAGTACATCAATCCAATTGGTTGAAATTCAAACAATAGGCAAAGTTGATTGACATCACCTATACCCAATATCACAAACCATTGTTTTGATGAGCTAATGATGTGTTGATTTTAAATTAATCCAAGCATTTACCCATATAATGTCATACTGATAACTAAATGCAGCTACTCAATCGAATTGAATAATAAATCATGCCCCAGGGACAAATGACCATAAGTGTTGCTTATTAAAATATTAAGCTTAAAAGCTTTTAGACATGGATCAGTGATTACTTAAGTATCCTTGACAATAAAAATTCATGCTTATTGTTTTAATTCTTAAACAAAATGATGGCAACCAGCCCATGAAGAAAACTGTAGTTTGAGGGTGGGGATCTCAAAGTTAGTACCTAGACCTACCTGTCCCCAACCTCCTATTGGAATGTCCATATGGGTTTACTTTAGTATCAATCTGTTCAACTTTTCATAAAGAATAAGAAAATATATATGTTAAGGGTGGGGATCTCAACTGATCAAAAGTTAGTACCTAGCCCCGCCTGTCCCTGCCCTCTTCTGGAAAACGCCATGGGCATTTCTTCAGTATCACTCTATTCAACTTTTAAAACAGAACCGGAAAATATATAGTTTCAGGGTGGGATATCAACCATTTAAAAGTTAGAACCAAGCCCCGCCCGTCCCCACCCTCCATCAGTAATGACCCCATAGGATTTTCTTTAGCATCACTCTATTCAACTTTTTATGTAGAACCAGAAAATATATAGTTTATGGGTGGGGATCTCAACCGTTTAAAAGTTAGCACACTGCCCCGCCCATCCCCACCCCTCCCTGATACCGCAGGGAAAATCTACTGATATAGACTTGTGCATCTTGAGATACTGATCATGAATATATATGGCTTTATAGTACAAATTAAAGTATAGATGGCAAAATTGATCATTGTTGTTTTTAAGACCCCGCCCTCCTGCCCCTCCCCTAATAACCCCATTGGCATTTTACCTCGGCCTCCGGGGGAGGAGATAAGGATCAACCTTCATGTGAAGTTTAGTTAAGATTGGACCAACGGTCTTTGAGAAATTGGTTGGACAAGTTCATGGCCGGAAGAAGAAGAAGAAGAAGAGGAAGAATAATAACAATAATAATAATAACGAGTACTAATGTAATGATGGATGCATCATTACAAATAAGGCGCCCAAACGAAAAAAAGCAAACCCTGTATTCAGAACACATATTAGGAGGATTTGTACTGTTGTCGCTTTTTCATGTCCATGGCAACAGCTGCCATTTTGAAAATTTAAAACCTTAAATAAGTTCTACATACAATAGAAAAACTGTAGAGAAATTTTAAACTATAATATTCTTTTTATTTTAAGATTTAATTTTATATATTGAAGTAGCACATGGATCTAATTGGTTGAAATTCATACAATAGGCAAAGTTGATTGACATCACCTATACCAATTACACAAACCATTGTTTTGATGAGCTAATGATGTTTGATTTTAAATTAATCCAAGCATTTCCCATATAATGTCATACTGATAACTAAATGCAGCTACTCTATCGAATTGAATAATAAATCATGCCCCAGGGATAACTGACCATTATGTTGCTTATAAAAATTAAGCTGAGCTTTTAGACATGGATCAGTGATTACTTAAGTATCCTTGACAATGAAAATTCATGCTTATTGTTTTAATTATTAAACAAAATGATAGCAACCAGCCATGAAGAAACTTAGTTTGAGGGTGGGACTCAAAGTTAGTACCTAGACCTACCTGTCCCCACCTCCTATTGGAATGCCCATATGGTTTACTTTAGTATCAATCTATTCAACTTTTCATAAAGAATAAGAAATATATATGTTAGGGGTGGGGATCAACTGATCAAAAGTTAGTACCCAGCCCCGCCTGTCCCTGCCCTCCTCTGGAAAATGCCATGGGCATTTCTTCAGTATCACTCTATTCAACTTTTAAAACAGAACCGGAAAATATATAGTTTCAGGGTGGGATATCAACCATTTAAAAGTTAGTACCAAGCCCCGCCCGTCCCCACCCTCCATCAGGAATGACCCCATGGGATTTTCTTTAGTATCACTCTATTCAACTTTTTATGTAGAACCAGAAAATATATAGTTTATGGGTGGGGATCTCAACCGTTTAAAAGTTAGCACACTGCCCCGCCCATCCCCACCCCTCCCTGATACCGCAGGGAAAATCTACTGATACAGACTTGTGCATCTTGAGGCACTGATCATGAATATATATGGTTTTATAGTACAAAATAAAGTATAAATACATAAATTGATCATTATTGTTTTTAAGACCCCGCCCTCCTGCCCCTCCCCTAATGACCCCATGGGCATTTTACCTCGGCCTCTGGGGAAAGAGATGGGGATCAACCTTCATGTGAAGTTTGGTTAAGATTGGACCAACGGTCTTTGAGAAATTGGTTGGACAAGTTCATGGCCGGAAGAAGAAGAAGAGGAAGAATAATAATAACGAGTATTAATGTAATGATGGATGCACCATTACAAATAAGGCGCCCAAACGAATAAAAATCAAACCCTCTACTTAGAACTCATATTAGGAGGACTTGTACTTTTGCCGCTTTTTTCCATGTCCATGGCAACGGCTGCCATTTTGAAAATTTTAAACCTTTAATTACGATCTACATCACTAAAAAACTGCAGGGAAACCAAATTACTTTTTGCCATTTTTGAAAAGACAACAAAAATATGATCACTTTGCATAATTACAAAATATATCATTTTTTCATTTACATGGTATTACATTATTGTAAACATGTACTTAGTGAACTTTTTTTTTATCAAATACCAGGTTTCCAAACTTAAAAATCCCTAATCAAATAGTAACACTTATTTTAATCCCAACATGGATTATTAGAAATTTTAAACTTGTATTATTCTTTTCATTTTAAGATTTGATTTTATATATAGAAGTAGTACATGAATCCAATTGGTTGAAATTCAAACAATAGGCAAAGTTGATTGACATCGCCTATACCCAATATCACAAACCATAGTTTTGATAAGCTAATGATGTGTTGATTTTAAATTAATCCAAGCATTTACCCATATAATGTCATATTGATAACTAAATGCAGCTACTCTATCAAATTGAATCATAAATCATGCCCTATGGATAACTGACCATTGGTGCTGCTTATAAAAACAGATTTAGCTTGAGAGCTTTTAGACATGGATCAGTGATTACTTAAGTATCCTTGACAATGAAAATTCATGCTTATGGTTTTAATTGTTAAACAAAATGATAGCAACCATCCCACGAAGAAAACTATAGTTTGAGGGTGGGGATCTCAGTTTGTACCTAGATCTACCTGTCCCCACCCTCCTATTGAATGACCATATGGGTTTACTTAAGTATCAATCTATTCAACTTTTCATAAAGAATAAGAGAATATATATGTTAGGGGTGGGGATCTCAACTGATCAAAAGTTAGTACCCAGCCCCGCCTGTCCCCGTCCTCCTCTGGAAAACGCCATGGGCATTTCTTCAGTATCACTCTATTCAACTTTTCAAACAGAACTGGAAAATATAGTTTCAGGATGGGGATATCAACCATTTAAAAGTTAGTACCAAGCCCCGCCCATCCCCACCCTCCATCAGGAATGACCCCATAGGACTTTCTTTAGTATCACTCAATTCAACTTTTCATGCAGAAAAAAATATATAGTTTATGGGTGGGGATCTTAACCGTTTAAAAGTTAGCACACTGCCCCGCCCATCCCCACCCTCCCTGATACCCCCGGGAAAATCTTGTGATACAGACTTGTACATCTTGAGACACCGATCATGAATATATGGTTTTATAGTACAAAATATAGTATAAATAGCAAAATTGAGCATTATTGTTTTTAAGACCCCGCCCTCCTGCCCCTCCCCTAATGACCCCATGGGCATTTTACCTCGGCCTCTGGGGAAGGAGATGGGGATTAACCTTCCTGTGAAGTTTGGTTAAGATTGGACCAACGGTCTTCGAAAATTGGTTGGACAAGTTCATGGCCGGAAGAAGAAGAAGAGGAAGAATAATAAAAAATAATAATAATAATAATAATAATAATAATAAGAAGAAACGGTGCAAAAACAATAAGTCGCCAAACTTCGTTTGGGCGCCTTAATAATAATAATAATAATAATAAGAAACGGTGCAAAAACAATAAGTCGCCAAACTTTGTTTGGGCGCCTTAATGATAATCGGATCAAGGCATTGTTGCAAACTTTTCCGATATAAGAGTATAGGTAAACAACATAGACCTGTCCGCTTGACCTTTGATTTAAATATTAAACATAGATCAGTCCATTTTTGTGTAAGGAACACAGCGTCCATTTTGTCTACATCATGAATAAGTGATACTCACTTCATAGAGTAGACACGTACACTGTGTATGTAATAACTTTAATCATAACACTACCCATTTATTGGTTGGATCCTCCTATATGAATATTTCTAATAAAAGGTCAAACGGACAGGTCAATGTTGTTTGCCTATACAATACATGGTTCATTCAACTATCCTTTTATATAAAGCAATGTACCTGCTTCTCCAACTTATGGTGTATATGTTTCCAAATTAATAAGATATGGTGGAGATTGTTCCCACAACGACAGCTGTAACGAACGAAGCTAGCTGCTTACAGATAAATTGTCGAGTCAGGGCTATTGCAAATCTAGGTTTATCAGGGACTTAAAACGTTTTACGGCAGACTATAAGTTCCTTGATCTCATTTGTCAGGTGCTTACTCTTCCGTAGCATCTGGCCTCACAATACTGGTTGAAGTTCACGTCCATGTATAACTTAATTTGTCAGGTGCTTACCCTTCTGTAGCATCTGACCTCACAATACTGGTGGAAGTTCGCGTCCATGTATAACTTAATTTGTCAGGTGCTTACCCTTCCGTAGCATCTGGCCTCACAATACTGGTGAAAGTTCGCGTCCTTGTATAACTTAATTTGTCAGGTGCTTACCCTGCCGTAGCATCTGGCCTCACAATACTGGTGGAAGTTCACGTCCTGGTATAACTTAATTTGTCAGGTGCTTACCCTTCCGTAGCATCTGGCCTCACAATACTTGTGGAAGTTCGCGTCCATGTATAACTTAATTTGTCAGGTGCTTACCCTTCCGTAGCATCTGGCCTCACAATACTGGTGGAAGTTCGCGTCCATGTATAATTAAATTTGTCAGGTGTTTACCCTTCCGGAACACCTGGTCTCACTCTCCTTGTGGAAGTTGACATGTCTAACCTGACTTGTCAGTTCCAAAGTTTTTACTTTGCTTCTGGTCTGTGATTCGGACATGGATAAGTATGTTTGTTTTTGATTACAAAGTTTTCACTTTTCTTTGGAAGGGTTATTTAGACATGGATTAAATAAAAAGTATAAACATATAAAAATTACCGAGAATAAACAGCTATCATCGTTTGGTCTATCAATCGAAGCACTCCTGGTGTTCCCATCAATATCTTCATCACACGTGTAACCCGTAAAATCCCAAAGTTTGTGATAATCTAACCCAGTCCCTTGGTTCACTTTTATAAGTTTCCCTATGTTAAAGAAAAAATTCATACGTTTAAGTGATATCATATTGACGATGTCATAATGTTGAAACTGTCCGATCTAGTTCCTTGGTTCACTTTTATTACTGTACTTCCAGGAAAACTATATACTCGATCTTTTATTTTTTACTTTAAATATAACGAAACATGTTTCTTTCAAATTATGAAAATAGTTTTTTTTTTCAATACCCAACAGGAATTTTGGCTTTCTTTCGATTGCCCCATATATAAAAAAATGAATTATTTTTTCCAACTTAAGCAAGTTTATATGACCTAAGTTGCCTCAAACAATTAATTGTTTAAAATTGTCACATGGTTGCAATAGGTTATGATCCATATTCTGAATTGTAGAAACTACATCTATATATAGCGAACAGATACACACTTGGGGTGAAAGATTCAAATATCATTTTCAGGTTAATTCTTACCCTTCATTCTCTCATTTGCATAGAAGTTTTGACGGGACTGTATGTAAGATACAATGATCTGAAAAAGGTAATTTTCTCTCTAAAAACAACATAGTTGGACTGTTTGTAAAACAATAAAAATTAATTTGGTTAGATATAGAGATTTTGAACACATAAACATCAAATTCGTTTCTATTTCGCTGATAATTTAAAATTTGAAGACAAATACATCGACTAGATAGTATTTCTGAAAATACAGTAGTCTCCCTATGTTAGAGAAAATTCACACGTTTTGAAAAAATCATATTGAAAAATTGATGTCACGATGTAGAACCTGAAACACCGATATTTTTTAAAATGTTGTGTACGACTTATGTCTATAATATTTAGAAATACAAATTACATGGACAATGTTATTATAAATGTATGAAATACTATCCTATGCTTATCAAGGTCCTCACATACGTTTAAATTATATCATATTGAAAAATCAACCATGTCACGATGTAGAACATGAAACCCTGATATATCAAAATGACCCTGTATATATTTGATATTTAAGACATTCTTATTCCTTTTTATCCACGCATGGCTAGCGCAGCTACTTTAACATGAGCTGCTTACTCTCCCGGAGCACCCGGTCCCGCTTCCTTGGTAGAAGTTCAAGTGTTTAGATTCAAATTATTTACTTTGAAAGTGTGCTTTGGACATGGGTTGGTATTTTTGCGTCTGATTAAGTTCTAGAAATGGTTAAACTTGTGTAAAAAGGTGCAGTTTTGAAACATAAAATTGTCAAAAACAGAAGCTTCCAACAAAACTGAGAGCACAAACCACATAAAATACTTTAACAAATACAGCAGGTCATTCTCCCGGAGCATCCGTTCTCGTACCTCGGACAGAAAAATCTCACGCACACACCAGTGCTAGATTTTTCTGTCTTGTCCAGTTTGTCTGGTACTGCCTCACGCGACAATTGAACAATAAGAATGACGTATCCGATCATTGTGCTTGACGTCATCAAAACAAACGTTTCGTTAATTATTTTTTAAAATATGTGTTTTATTTTATTTTTTATTCAAAATATTTTTGTCAGAGTTGTTTTATATTTGCATTGATTACAAATTGTTGATATCTTAAAATTTTGAAGTGTTGTCGATCGGATTATTTTCAAAGTGCAGATTTGTACAATGCATAAAGTGTCGAAAGGAATGCAAGAAGTCCCATGAGTGTACGTGTTTTGTTTTGTACGTATCACAGTTATAAACAACTTAATGGTACGAGAAATAGAATCTGTCACCACAAACAGGTGACAAATTCTATTAGTCTCGTTTCCTTGATGAAAGTTCGCGTGTTTAACCAAATTTACCAGTTTAAAGTTTTTACTTTGGAATTGTGTTTTGGACATTAATTAGTATTTTTTGTGTCTTTTTTAGTTTTAGAAATGATTGTACTTGTATAGAGAGGTGCAGTTTTGAAACATACAGTACAAGACTTTCGAAAGTTTAACACCGAATTAGTGCCAAATGAACAATGGGGTTCACCGCTGTACCACGTGATACGTTCTAAGGTGTCTGTGAAACGCTTGTTTCCAATGGACATGGAATCGCACAATATGCCGCTTTCCTGTAAAAACGACGTTATTCCGGGAATTTGTAACGTTGACGTTTTCAAAAATATTCCACACAAACGTTAAGAGGTATTGATCACGTGGTACGGCGGCGAACCCCATTCATCTCGGTCCATCGTAAGTTGTATCTCGACAGCTATTCGGCAGTTGCTATCTATCTCTCGGTAGCTCTATTATCATAAGCTATCCTTATCTCGGCCACTCGGCAGCCGAGCTTCGGTTCCTTTTCGTTAAATACCACTACGGTAGCTCAGTTGGTAGAGTGCTCGCGCTGTAAGTGAGATGTCATGTATTCGAACCCTGACCGGATCGAGCCCAAGACTTGAAAGTTGAAAGTGATTGTTCTTTCGCCAAGCAATGAAAGTTACGGTTCTATCGGATGGGAACTTAAAATAAACGAGTCAGATGTCACGGTAGGCTTGGCAAAAAAAAGACCCCTGCTGTAAAATGCCATCAGCGCAACGCACAGCCAAAATTCTGCGTTTGCCTGTAGCTGGGACGTTCGATATAAGTGAAATATTCTTGACTGGGACATTAATCGTCTCAACTCATCTCCTTTTCGCTAACTAAGTGTTAAACTTTCGATTGTACCGTTAAATTGGCAGAAACAAGGACTACATTAACAAAATACCAACAGAAATCGCATAAATACTTTGATAAAAACAGCTTCTTGGCAATAGCAAAAAAAAACCAAAAGACCGTAATATCAATTCTTAATAAAATACAAACATACTGGCTCATGCAATGGCAGAAATCACATAAAATACTTTGATAACAAAGCTTCTTGGCAAAAGCAACCCGAATAAACTCAAAAGATCGTAATATGAATTCTAAGTAAATACAAACACACTAGCTCATGCAATGGCAGAAATCACATAAAATACTTTAATAAAAACCGGTTCTTGGCAATAGCAACCAGAAAAAAACAAAAGACCGTAATATGAATTCTTAGTAAATACAAACATACTGGCTCATGCAATGGCAGAAATCATATAAAATACTTTGATAACAAGCTTCTTGGCAAAAGCAACCAGAATAAACCTCAAAGATCGTAATATGAATTCTAAGTCAAATACAAACACACTGGCTTATGCAATGGCAGAAATCACATAAAATACTTTAATAAAAACCGGTTCTTGGCAATAGCAACCAGAAAAAAACCAAAAGACCTTAATATCAATTCTTAGTAAAATACAAACATACTGGCTCATGCAATGGCAGAAATCATATAAAATACTTTGATAACAAAGCTTCTTGGCAAAGCAACCAGAAAAACCTCAAAAGATCGTAATATGAATTCTAAGTCAAATACAAACACACTGGCTTATGCAATGGCAGAAATCACATAAAATACTTTAATAAAAACCGGTTCTTGGCAATAGCAACCAGAAAAAAACCAAAAGACCGTAATATCAATTCTTAGTAAAATACAAACATACTGGCTCATGCAATGGCAGAAATCATATAAAATACTTTGATAACAAAGCTTCTTGGCAAAAGCAACCAGAATAAACCTCAAAAGATCGTAATATGAATTCTAAGTCAAATACAAACACACTGGCTTATGCAATGGCAGAAATCACATAAAATACTTTAATAAAAACCGGTTCTTGGCAATAGCAACCAGAAAAAACCAAAAGACCGTAATATCAATTCTTAGTAAAATACAAACATACTGGCTCATGCAATGGCAGAAATCACATAAAATACTTTAATAAAAACCGGTTCTTGGCAATAGCAACCAGAAAAAAACCCAAAAGATCGTAATATAAATTCTAAGTCAAATACAAACACACTGGCTCATGCAATGGCAGAAATCACATAAAATACTTTAATAAAAACCGTTCTTGGTAATAGCAACCAGAAAAAAAACCAAAAGACCGTTATATCAATTCTAATAAAATACAAACATACTGGCTCATGCAATGGCAGAAATCACATAAAATACTTTGATAAAAACAGCTTCTTGGCAAAAGCAACCAGAATAAACCTTAAAAGATCGTAATATGAATTCTAAGTCAAATACAAACACACTGGCTCATGCAATTGCAGAAATCACATAAAATACTTTAATAAAAACCGGTTCTTGGCAATAGCAACCAGAAAAAACCAAAAGACCGTAATATTAATTCTTAGTAAAATACAAACATACTGGCTCATGCAATAGCAGAAATCACATAAAATACTTTAATAAAAACCGGTTCTTGGCAATAGCAACCAGAAAAAAAACAAAAGACCGTAATACCAATTCTTAGTAAAATACAAACATACTTGCTCATGCAATGGCAGAAATCACATAAAATACTTTGATAAAAACAGCTTCTTGGCAATAGCAACCAGAAAAAACCCAAAAGACCGTAATATCAATACTTAGTGAAATACAAACATACTGGCTCATGCAATGGCAGAAATCACATAAAATACTTTGATAACAAAGCTTCGTGGCAAAAGCAACCAAAATAAACCTCAAAAGATCGTAATATGAATTCTAAGTCAAATACAAACACACTGGCTTATGCAATGGCAGAAATCACATAAAATACTTTAATAAAAACCGGTTCTTGGCAATAGCAACCAGAAAAAAAAACCAAAAGACCGTAATATCAATTCTTAGTAAAATACAAACATACTGGCTCATGCAATGGCAGAAATCACATAAAATACTTTAATAAAAACCGGTTCTTGGCAATAGCAACCAGAAAAAAATCCCAAAAGATCGTAATATGAATTCTAAGTCAAATACAAACACACTGGCTCATGCAATGGCAGAAATCACATAAAATACTTTAATAAAAACCGGTTCTTGGCAATAGCAACCAGAAAAAAACCAAAAGACCGTAATATCAATTCTTAGTAAAATACAAACATACTGGCTCATGAAATGGCAGAAATCACATAAAATACTTTAATAAAAACCGGTTCTTGGCAATAGCAACAAGAAAAAACCAAAAGACCGTAATACCAATTCTTAGTAAAATACAAACATACTTGCTCATGCAATGGCAGAAATCGCATAAAATACTTTGATAAAAACAGCTTCTTGGCAATAGCAACCAGAAAAAACCCCAAAAGACCGTAATATCAATTCTTAGTAAAATACAAACATATTAGCTCATGCAATGGCAGAAATCACATAAAATACTTTGATAACAAAGCTTCTAGGCAAAAGCAACCCGAATAAACCTCAAAAGATTGTAATATGAATTCTAAGTCAAATACAAACACACTGGCTTATGCAATGGCAGAAATCATAAAAATACTTTAATAAAAACCGGTTCTTGGCAATAGCAACCAGAAAAAAAAAAACAAAAAGACCGTAATATCAATTCTTAGTAAAATACAAACATACTGGCTCATGCAATGGCAGAAATCACATAAAATACTTTGATAACAAAGCTTCTTGGCAAAAGCAACCAGAATAAACCTCAAAAGATCGTAATATGAATTCTAAGTCAAATACAAAACACTGGCTTATGCAATGGCAGAAATCACATAAAATACTTTAATAAAAACCGGTTCTTGCCAATAGCAACCAGAAAAAAAACCAAAAGACCGTAATATCAATTCTTAGTAAAATACAAACATACTGGTTCATGCATGGCAGAAATCACATAAAATACTTTAATAAAAACCGGTTCTTGGCAAAAGCAACCAGAAAAAAACCCAAAAGATCGTAATATGAATTCTAAGTCAAATACAAACACACTGGCTTATGCAATGGCAGAAATCACATAAAATACTTTGATTACAAAGCTTTTTGGCGACAGCAACCTGAAAAAAAACCCCAAAAGATCGAAATAATTACAAACACACTGGCTCATGCAATGGGCGCTTATTAAAATCTTTTACGAATTATGAAATGTTTAATGTGACATATTTGGAACATGTCTCAAATTAATAATAGGTTATCTATATAAATGTTTCCACAAACGAAATCCAATTTGGAAAGAAATTTGTCCATCATGGTTAAAATGAATAAAAAAAAGACAACTACATCCATTTAATTCTCGAAACTTTTGAAATGACAAACCAAATCATATCTGCGAAACACTCCTGACAAGGATAGAAAAGGGCGCAGGACATTGAGGGAATATTAAAAAACTCCTAGTGGACATTTGAGCGACAGATTTTAACTATGTATTTTACGATGGAAATTTGGGGGACGGTTTTAATCTTCTTACCTATATACCGGGTATTATGGGTACCGCTACAGAATTGATGTTTGGTGTTTCAAAAACATATTACTTTTTTACTCTAAGCTTTCTCCTGTAAGTTTTACAATGTTTTAGCACAGTTTTATGAAATGAAGTTCTAGACTTTAAATGGATTTTATAAATAATTTAGTGCTTTTCAAATACTTTATCCTGCTCAAAATCCTATTTCCAACTCCCTGCGGTGAGACTGGTTGAGGCAAGAGGTTAAGAAAAATTTCGCTCAAATGTCTACCACATATTTGAAATTTCACTCAAAAGGGTTAAAATTCTGTCGCTCGAACGTCCGTCTTTTCTATTGCTCTTTTGCTCTTTGCTTTCGGTCAAATGTCCAACGCCGATAGAAACGCAACAGAAAAACAGATGTTGAATACGAAACGCAGCAATTCATTTATTCATTAACAACTGAATAAAACAAACATTTTTCAAATAAATTGATTTCATATTAAATAAATAAATAAATTCTTCCATTTTAATTACCAAACAAATAAACAAACATTTTAACAAAACAAATTTGATGATAAATCGTAAAAATAAAAATAAATAAATAAATAAAAGAAAGTTAATATACTTACTGTATTCACGGTCAGACATAACATAACCATATAAATAAATAAATAAATAAATAAATAAATAAATAAATAAATAAATAAATAAATAAATAAATAAATAAAAGTTAATATACTTACTGTATTGCCAGGCATAACATAACCATATGTTAAAAAGTAACGTTAACCAAAAGATACTTGATGTTCTTTCAGCACACTCCATTTTGTTTCTGATCCTCTAGCACGGTGCAAATTATATACATAGATGTACACTACAGAGGTGTCGAAAGTTTCACATCAATTTAACGAAAAAGTACTAAAATCGACAGCTTATTATGGCATCTTTAGCTATATCTCACCAGCTGCCATCTATCTCTTGGCAACTTTTCGCACATAAGGTATCCATGTATGTATCTACGTCACTAGACAACAGAGAAACGACTTCTTTTCATTACCTTAATGTTAAACTTTCGACAAACCTGTACTCTTTATGATAAAATATACATTGTATTTGATTGCATAGTAAACACAAGAATGCAATATCAACCAGCCCCTGGAATTAGGAAATATCCCGATAAGCTGCAATTCTACTAAAATTATGGATTAGTAGTTTGAAATTTCAATTAATATGCCGTTATACAAATTTTAAAAGTTCAGATTTTTTAAATTCCGATATTTGAAAATCAGTCTTTATCTAACGAACAGCGATGGGACAAATCAACATGTACAGTACGGGGCTGTCGAAAGTTAAACACCGAGTGAACGAATTAGAACAGAATTGCCAGCTCATCTGAGTCCGTCCTTAGATTATTACCGTAGCTACGTTTGAGGAAACAGAGGCACCGTGCCTCGATAAAAAATCCATCAATAATATTACTACCTGATGGTAAACTCATGATATGTTTATAATGATACTGTTTAAAATTAAGTCAATAAAGATTTCAAGTGAATTAGAAATTTACAGAAGTCAAGACAAGATGAATTATATAGTACAGTCAAACCTGTCTATAAAGGTCACCTAAGGGAACCAGTAATAGTGGCCTTCAATTAGGTTCAAATAAAATGCATAAAGAACAATTAAGATACAATCTACTGGCCTTTATAAACAGATAGCCCTTATATAGAGGTTGTCTTTAAGACAGGTTGGGTTTTATATGTATTCGAATCGTAATAATTATACCAGAACTCATAATTGTATTGTTGATGTGATTTATGTTTTTCGGTCGCCACTAATTTTTTTCTTTGTTATTACACAATATAAAAGGGTCTGGCCATATGTTAAATGGTATGTCACTGCATCAGATCCGTTGTTTTGTGGCGACGGTGTTTTGATGGTACATCCAGCCATTCATGACAAATTTCGATAAAGTCAAATATCTACAGGTTGGCCAACAAAAAAGGCTAAATACATGCATTTACAATGAAAAATCATTGGCTGAAAATAGTCTTAGGATGCACCATTCTAAGCCATCTAAAAAATTCAGGGGGACTACTAGTATGCCCTTTGACCCCCTCTCTCTAGTAGACGAAGCGCCGCTTCGGTTTGATCAAATTATTTGCATCGGTAGAATTTAGGGTCTAGTTACGGTAATATAGATATATATTTTAACAGGTTTTCGGCAAACTGGTTTCTATTTTCCGGTCACTAGCTATCTTTATCTTAGCCATTCGACAGCCGATCTTCGACCCCCTTTGTTCTAGTTCAGTGTTAAACTTTCGACAGATCTGTGTTAAATATTGATATATATAATCCAAAAAATTAAAAGGCTTCACTAGAATTTAGTGAAGCCTTTTAATTTTTTGGATTATATACTTACCTTGTTTTATTATTTGAACTATATAATTATATATTGAATATTCCTAATATGTATTCTAGATTTTACCATATACATTATTAATAGTAATCAATCAAAAACAAACATACTTATCCATTTCCGAATCACAATCCAGAAGCAAAGTAAAAACTTTGGAACTGACAAGTTAGGTTAGACACGTGAACTTCCACCAGGGAAGTGAGGCCGGGTGCTCCGGAAGGGTAAGCACCTCCTGTTTAGCTAGCTACACCCGTCACGTGTGTAATCAAAATTGTGTGAAAGGAACATGGAACTATGAGACGTCAAATATACCCAAGGCAATCCTGGACACAGAGACATCAAACTTATCAACAATACTGTGATGACGGCCATAAAACGTTTTGAGGGCCTTGATAAGCCTAGGCTTGCAATATCCCTGAGTCAACAATTTATTTGCAAGCAGCCTACTTCGTTGTACAAAGTCCCCGTAGTGGGAACAAGCTCTACCATAGCGTATCAATTGGGAAACAAGTACACCATAAACAGGAGAAGCAGGTATATTGCTGCATAAAAAAGGAAAGTTGACAATAGAAAAATTGAAGTCATCACGTTTGTCATAAAGTTTCAAATGTAGCCTTTCTTGTGCGTCATAATTCAGGTATAAGTCTAAATATGAAGCAGAACTTGAGGAATCAGTCGTGTCTTTTATTTCAAGTTCACTAGGATAGATGACGTTTACATAGTCTCCAAATTTAGGATTGTTAAGAGACAGAACGTCATCTATGTATCTGTATGTTGAGTTGAATGATTTGGCGACAGTTTTCTCTCCAGATTTAACAAGGTTCTGCATAAATTCTGCTTCGTAAGAATAAAGAAACAAATCAGCAAGCAACGGTGAACAGTTAGAATAACTTAGAATACTTTATAATTATCAATTTACAACCTTTTAAATGGCATCATTAAAATGCACTAGCTCAATATATCGGATCCGCATTATTTGACCCGTGATGAAAAGAAAATCATTATTTTTACATATATTTAGGATAGGTGTAATTAGCAAAGCCATTATAAAACTAATTAAAAATTTATACATTACTCGATCTATTGAATTTTGGAATTGAAACTAAAGTACAATACAGGCCTGTCGAAAGTTTACCCAATACTAGTGTGACTGACTATAGTTAACTACCACCGAGTTCTTGCGTCATATTTCAACCATGTTCTGTCACACAGAACTGAGTTTTGGTATGATCAAAGGCTATTCAATTACCCAATATAGTAAATATACTAATCCATACCACGACAACATTTTCACGTTGTAATGTCTTCTCATCTTGAGTCACCTTTACCGTACCATGTGAATAATTTAATCTACTGATTTATGGATTGCATAAATAACTACTCCTGTTTCTTCAAACAAGATGTGTATCATATCACATTAAGATTGCCCCATTAAATTAATGAAGCAGTCAATATACCAATGAAAAACAAACATACTAATCCATGTCCAAATCACAATACAGACTTTGAAACCGACAAGTTAGGTTACTGTGAAACACGAAAACCACCACCAGGGAAGTGAGGTCGAGTTTTCTGGAAGGGTGAGAACTTCCTGTTAGCTAGCTACACCCGCCTTGTGTGTTATCAATATTTTAAAAGTGAAAGGAACATGGAACAATACAGTGATGACAGTCATAAAACTTATTGAGGGCCCTGATAAGCCTAGGCTTGCAATATCCCTTAGTCAACAATCGCCTTGGTCGCTTAATGGTATATAGCGCCGTCCTGGACAGTGGAAGGTAGTGTTGGACCGATTAATCGATATCTAATCGTTTGAGCGTCCGATTAGAGATAATCGATTCTAATATCTAATAATCGATTGATTTCGATTATTTACTGAAGTTCGTTTATGGAACGTCTCTTATAAAATAAGTATAAAATTGTAGCTGAAATAAGTGTACTTGGAAAAGAAAACTAACAAAAATGTAAGGAAGAGTAAACGATCAGAAAATGGAGGATATTTTAAGTCTTAACTGAGATACAAGTATCTTGATATTATCAAGACTTTAAATTAGAATTTAATCTAATTTACCTTGCAATTTCCGCTTCAATTTATTAACCGATTAAAATTGAAAAATCGATCGAAATAATCTTCCGATTATAACCAATTAATCGATTATGAAAATGCAACCGATTCTCATCACTTTTTGGTTCCAACCCGACTTGTGTTATACATGATAATACTTTAAAATTTGAGTTACTGCTTCCTCATTTTGCAAGCCACATTTGGCTTATCGACTGGTTATAGTGTAGAGTGTAATGCTTGTCTGTGGCGTGCCGACTCTGTGAGGCAGCACATTTAACCCACAACCCGATATGAACACAGTGGTATGCGCTCAGGGTAAGCTCCTCTTACACCTTCAACATTCACAGGCATGTATAGTACCATGATGAGAATTTTCTAAAGCACAGACCATTGCAAGTAACAAATGATGATTAAAACTTGACAAGCTTGTACTTAAATAATGTTAATTTTAGCCCAGCCCCTTTACGTTTCACTGCATGAAGAGCCCTAGCCCCAGAGAGTTAAAGATGACTTTTCACTAATATCGAGACGATTGATATTCTAGGATGGTGGGTTGGAGTTTCTTTTTTACCCCAGTCAAGATTACGGTATTCATTATTCACCTAAATTAAAATGGAACATTCTGAGATGATATACTAGAAAGATGGTGCTTTAAGATTTATATTGAAATAGTCACTTCTGTGGATGGTGGAGTGGAAATTGGCATTTATTCACTTATACTTTCACTTGTAGACAAACAGAGGATTTGTCAATATTAACATTCAATTCGGAATAAATGTCAACAATTTTTATTTGTATTTTTATAAAAATGATTATTGGGACGATCTGTTAATTAATTCTTTCGACAAACGCATTTTATTATTTTTCTTAAAAATCAATCGTTTGTGAAAACGTCTTTCCCGTCCTGACGAACGCCATATTTGTTTACACTGCACTCAGCGAGGGTCACATATTGCACTCAAATTTCCATTCAATTAAGTAATAATATGTGAAAAAGAATCACCGTAGAAGTCATATACTGTGGTTATGCTAACCTCGTAATAGTTTTGTGTCGGGTAACTATGGTTATCAATTTATCTAACTTGTAAGCGACAAATTTTGCATCTTCCCGCATTGTATACTGTGTGACCATGGTTGATGCGCATGGGAATGCCCATCGCTGATTGGCTAACAGTGGTTATCGATCTGAATTGAACTTTGACCCATTTAAAAGAAATCACGTCATCGTGAATCTTCAAACGCTACACTTGGAGATCAGCCAGAATTGCGAAAGAAACGCAAATATTTGGTATTCGATCTACCTATTTAAATTATTACTTGTTTCAATGAATTATTTTCACGATAATCGTTTTTTGGTTTCATTTCTGATGTACAAGACGGGCGAGATTTACCCTCATATGGAGCTCACTTCCTGTCGATTTGACCGCTTCAATGACCTTGAGAAAAGTGGTGCACGCGCGGCGTCAAATGATTAGGACGTATGGTCTATGCAATTTTCTATGACGTCATAGTACATACGTGTTACCTATAGACGGGAAATTCCCGGCGGGCGCATTTCCCGTATAAATTGTACAATTTTCTATACAGCTAGGCGTACATATTTTTCCTCTAAAAACCAGCTAGGCGTTCATGTTTCACCAACTAGGCGTACACTATCTCGAATCACCAGCGTGAAATTAAAACAGAACTTCTGCTTAACCGTCGCATTTCGGGATATGTCACTTTTAATCTAAACATTTAGTTTTTTAAATCAAATGCAAATTAAATCAGAACTTCTGCTAAACCGTTGCGTTTTGGGATATGTCACCTTTAATTTCAACATTTAGTTTCTTAAATCAAATGCATTAAATGTGGTATTTATCATATCTTTATGCTCGGGAAATATAATTTTTTGACTTTTTGAAAATATCATTGATAAAATCAATTTCTTCAAATGAAACAATAAATGTTACCGACTGTATTCAAAACTCCGCTGTTATTCGCGATCAGTTTGAGTGTAATTGTTGCAGTGAAAGTATACAAGAAAACTTACTAGCAGCCAATATACTGTCACGAGACGACAGTGTAACCATTGCTGTTAACTTTTTCTCCGCTTCGACGATCCCAGCTTCCGCAACGCGTGCACCGGGATGGAGATTCATTCCCGGCAACAATTTTGGAATTTGAAAAAAAATATTTTGTTGGTGAGCGCTATATTTCCATGGGGATGTTTAGATTACCATTGCAGTAGCTCAGTTGCTAGAGTGCTCAAGTTCGTGTGTTCGAACCCCGACGGGGTCTGAAGATCTTTGAAGTGTGAGGAGACCAAAATTTCCCTCATGGAACTGTTTCCTTTACCTTATTGTTGGAAGGATATCACTATAAAACAAAACACATATAGAAATGGGTCAAATGTTTATATATCCCTAGTTTGACAATGTGTGTTCATTTCCACCATTTTTGGGACATTTCCCGAAGAAAAAAAACTTCTTTCATACTTTACCATAAGATAAAACAAATGTCTGAATAAATAAAGAGCGAAAAAATTAGTATGTGTAGAACACGAGATTGGCAACTTCAGGAAACCCCGTAACATACCGCGACTTCTTTTGATATGCAAATTAGCATCGAGATCAAAAGGAAATATTAAGTTCTTGCCGACATGTAAACTTTGAAGTAACCTCACATATGTAAATAGTCGATACTTTATATGAGTACGATTATACCGATGAACAAAAACACAAAATACCCAATTAAAATTATATAATATATATAGTAATATCACATCGATTAATATTCTCCATTTTTTCTGTATATTGTTTTTCAACCTTTTATATTACTGGCAAATTTCTTTGAAAATTGGCATGATTAGATATTAATAAATAGGTAAAAAATAGTATGTTTTTTATTTTAACCTACAAATAAAACAGATTTTATTGAAACTGTCATACTTTCATGTCGTTTCACATTCTTCACATCTTGCATCTTTGATATTTAAACAAAATAAGGTCTAAACTTTAATTTCCACAAAATGCCCCGTACGGGTCAATAACGAAAGTGTACCTATATTTCATGTATGGGCTATATAACGTTAATAATGTCTTAATGCATCAGTTAGGTAATGATTAAAGGAAATATTTTTTAAAAACGTGATATTGGGTCATATTTTACAACATTGTTTTGCCCTATACGGGTCGTTTCATCTACAATCCGTGAATTATAACAACCCCAGAAGAAAGTTCAAATTCAAGGCCGATGATAGGTGATGACCGAAATTCGATCAGGAGATTTTTAAAATCGCCCGAGAGACAAAACATTTTGAACATCGACTGACTTCAAATTATCAACCAGTGCAAAAATGATAGACACTACAGATTCAGGCGTAGTTCTACAGGAAATTTTCCCCCGATTTGACGTAAACAATATCGGGACGGAACTTTAACAACTACTGTAGCATGCGTTTGGAATATAACCAGCTTTCATTCCACCTAAACAAACGAACTCAGCTGGAACTTCCATGTTGTCCTTGCAACTTGACTCAAGCCTTGCAATATAGCTCGACCCAAACAGCGCTACTCTTTAATGGCTACTACAAGTGCCATATTTTGCCCTAAGATCCATTACCATTTTCCAAAAAATGTTATGTCTATCTGCGTATTTCCCACCAGTATCCCAAAAGGTATCATTTATATTATGAAGTAACACTTTGTTGTCAGTACTGAGCAGGTAATAACAGAAGGGTGGGGACCTGTTCAACAATGAAACTATTTGAATAGCTCACTCAAAGAGTACGAGTTATTCCTCTTCTACTTTGACTGCTTGCGGATATATCACTCATTATTGAAGTAAATAAATAAATAAATAAATAAATAAATAAAGGCATTTTTGTAAATGAAAAAATACATGAATGAATGAATAAATAAATAAATGCAATTTTTGTAAATAAATAAACAAACAATGTACTTGGGAACTTGTTTTGCTTAAACTTGAAAAGTGTTATATTGTTAGATTTTAATTAAAGAAACTTTAATTAAATAACTAAAAAAGAAAAAAATAATAATAACTAGAGATTGTAACTGGGATACCAGTTACGTATGATTCCCCACCATCCATAAATAATTTATGGCATATATCTGGTGAAAAGACCCTAGCAGGGTTAGCGCTGGGTTGTAAAAGTCTGTCGACAAGTTAATCGCGAGTTAGAAAATTATGTTGCCAATATCATTACTGTGTCGCCTAAAAGGGTACTTTTTGACACATGAAATATTTGACGTAATACACTAGTCGAGTCGGGTACCTGCATGTGCAGGTAGTCTTACGGCCCTTCATATATGAATTACAAAATTGAATAAAAGATTAAATGAACAAGAGATGTTGTTGTTTAGTTATTAATCAACAGGTAAATTTTGTGATTTTCGCGTCACATGCGTTTTTAATGTTGTGTATATATTGCCTTGATGAACGGTTACATTCTAAAGGCAGTTGTGTATGAAGTATGTTTATACGGCGCCGACCTGGTAAACTAAAAAAATCATACCTTGATTGCTTTTTTAAATTTCTTTCAAAGTTAAAGTAGATTTGAATTAAAGTTTTCGGTTGAGAGAAATCATACATTGGAAGGCCTTCTCGGCATAGGAAGTGACGTTTTCAATGAATTTCATTGAATAAGAAAACTCGTAGAACCCCTCTCAGGCCTCTGATTCGGCGTCACCGCGTGTTACAATGAATGAACACGTATGGGAAGGTTTGCGCTGGACATCTCCAACGTCGCCAATTGAGATTTTTTTCTTTAACTGGTGACAAAAAACGGCGCTTTGCGATTTTTCTGTCCACAAGTTTTCAAAGTTCACCGGTATCTTGGTCACCAGTAATTAACAGGTGATAACACATTGAAGCCAGTGACGGAGCGGCGAGTGTCACTTACTAAACACAGTAATTAACGACTGGTCTTAAAGAATGAGTTGATTAAGATCGTTGTCTTAGGTGTGAACGTAAGACCTTCTAATTATGGGCAGGTAGATCCAGGTAATATTGGAGCGTGTCGACATTTACTGAGGATATACCCAGGTGCCATCCCGATGTCGGCAGACAGTATAAACACCGATGGACTCGGAATTATTGTAAAATCCAAAATAAAATATAATAAAAGTTACCCTTTGTGATGTTTATTAATGTATTTTTAAAAGTTTATTGATTATTAATCGTGATTCAATGCGCAATACACGTCGTAGGAGGCCATCTGTTTGTATTTTAATTACGCGACTTATATCGGTTATTCCTATATGTTTAAGTTTCAAGATTGTAACGATATATCTACGCAGTCAAAATATATGAATTTTTGTAATCATAGTTTACACTGAAAATATTACAACTTATGAGTGTATCTACTATATAGTACAATATTTGGCAATGTTCATGGAAATGGTACATTAAATTGAAATGTTAACAACAAATAATTATTCTATAATATACAAAATTGTAGTTATAATAACAATTTTATTACAATTTTTGCCAAATTTTTACGAGTATGATTTCGGGAAAAATAAATAGTGGTGCCTCATAGATCGTGATCACGACTAAGGGAACAAAATAGTTTTTAAAAAAATGTTCAAAATTTCATTTCAAATTTTAATATAATTCTCATCTTATGCATCACCATAGCGTCAATTTCCAGTATATTTCAACACACTATGTAAAGTCCGGTTAAAGGAAAAAAACGACATACCGGTTATTAGGAAAGTGTCAGTCAGTAAGAGGAGAAATTTCATTGTTGTAAACTTAAAAAGTGGGCAGTCTTCTACTTCCACAGTCAGTAATTAACAGAATACACCCAAGCCATTTCGACACGCTTAACCTTCTCCGATCTATCAAGGCAAATTATATACACCATTCAGCTCATTGTGTAAGGTTTTATTTTACAGGCGTGTGACGTGACAAGCTGTAGTTTTACAAATCGCCAAGTTTTTTGACGGTCACTAATCGGATTAGCTCATAGGTTAAAGCATTTGCTTGGTATAGCTAAAGTGTCGTAACCAGCTTATGTCCATTCAGAATTGGTTTCCCCAGGTATATACTACGTATTTAATTAAGCAATTTACACTTACCTACCCACCTTCAAGATAACAAAAATGAACACGTCTTGATTATTTACACAGACAACAGATTATTGGTACCAAATTCATCTAAATCCATCAAGCCATTCCCGAGATATGCGTCAGCATATGGTCTGAGAGAATAATAATAATAATAACTAGAGATTGTAACTGGGATACCAGTTACGTATGATTCCCACCATCCATAAATAATTTATGGCATATATCTGGTGAAAAGACCCTAGCAGGGTTAGCGCTGGGTTGTAAAAGTCTGTCGTCAAGGAAATCGCCAGTTGTAAAATTCTGTTGCCAATTTCATTACTGTGTCGCCAAAAAGGGTAAATCTTGTGATTTTTACGTCACATGCGTTTTTAATGTTGTGTATATATTGCCTTGATGAACAAATACATTTTTAGGGCAGTTGTGTATAAAGTACATTTTAACCGCACCGACCTGGTAACACAAGAACAACTCCCTCCTTTAACGGTTTTTAAGGAATCCTTAAAGATCCTTAAACATGTCCTTAAAGATCCTTAAACATGTACTTAAAGATCCTTAAAGACTCCTTAAAGCCCCCTTTAAGGACCACCATCTTTAAAGATCTTTAAGGTCTCTTTAAGGCCTCTTTAAGGACATCTTTAAGGATCTTTAAGGCTCCTTACAGATCCTTAATGGAACTGAAATTTTAAGGATCTTTAATGCGGCTTTAAGGATCTTTAAGGATCATCCTTATATACACGTGTATTTAAATGATATAATGGTGTTTTTTTAACCACCCTGAATTGGCTAAAGATGCACTATTATTGATTTTTTATTGATTTATTGATTTATTTATTTATTCAGTTGGTATATATTACACAAAAATCATTAGAGAAAAACACTCGATTAAAAATAAATGCCCGGTAATAAATTTCATGATTGTTTTCAAATTAATTAATTTATTAATTAATTAATTTATTTATTTATTTATGTGTTTGATTTTATTTATAATCTAACCTGCTCCAAATATTATGTCCCAGCTCTAAATTGATTCAATGTACAACTTATTTTTTATTTATTTATTATTTATTTATTTATTAAACTAAAAAGGTGTAGTTTTGACTTTTTATCATGACGAATTTATGCCCATAGGTAATAAACAGATCTTGGTTCTTAATTGATGATCATCAACATAAACCCGGTATCTCATCAACAACTTACCTAACTAATTGATAACAGAAGCAAATTCAAACTCATTTTAAACAGACGATAGTATATTCTACCTGAAAAATTTACCGTATGTTTTAAATCTCTTTAATTACCTAGATGATTTGAATTTTAATGGAATCTGATGATTAATCTACGTGAGTAGTAATGTTAGAAATACTTTAAATACTTTTTACGAATTGTTATTTGTGTTTAAATAAATAAATAAATATTTTTAAAACGTTAATAAATATATGAAACATGAGAGAGAGAGAGAGAGAGGAGAGAGGGCCTAGCGAAGACTAGTACATCATCAGTTTTCAAACAACCATTATCTGATATTTCTTATTTCATGACCTTGAAATGTGCATTGATATAAATAAATAAATAAATAAATAAATAAATAATAAATAAATATTGTTAAAAACTTTAATAAATATATTAAATATGAGAGAGAGAGAGAGAGAGAGAGAGAGAGAGAGAGAGCAGAGCGAAGACTAGTACATCATCAGTTTTTAAACTACCATTATCTGATATTTTTATTTCATGACCTTGAAATGTGCATTCATATAAATAAATAAATAAATAAATAAATAAATAAATAAATAAATAAATAATAAAAAATAAATATTGTTAAAAACTTTAATAATTATATGAAATATGAGAGAGAGAGAGAGAGAGGGGGCAGAGCGAAGACTAGTACATCATCAATTTTTAAACTACCATTATCTGATATTTCTTATTTTATGACCTTGAAATGTGCATTCATATAAATAAATAAATAAATAAATAAATAAATAAATAAAAAAATTATCATATAAATTAATAAATAAATAATCAAATAAATAAATAATCATATAAATAAATAAAAAAATAAATAAATAAACCACAATTTCATAGACAAAACTGGTAGATTCCTTTGCACTATCGTCTTCATGTAATAATTCCTCGATCGATCCAGTAAAATTCTCTGATCAAGTTCTTTAGCGAGAGAGAGAGAGAGAGAGAGAGAGGAGAGAGAGAGAGAGAGACTCGGAGCTGAGAATTGTCTATCGGAACTTTTTCCCACAAGCGAAAACTATAAGCATGATTTTCTTATCATCATCAAATTAAATCCAAGTTTACTAATTTTATGCTAAAAAGTCGTGATTTATAATAAACAATTAAAAGAGAAAACAAACATTTATATCGATCGGCATTTATTTTAAGTAAATTATCGTTTTAATTTGTTTTCTTGCCGGAAAATGGTGTTCTCTGTGTGTTTCCGTTTCATCCACAATCCTAGAACTGACAGCCGCCACAACATAACTAGCAAAATCTTGATCTCACTGCCTTGGTTCACATCTTTCGGGAAAATCTAGTGTGAGAAAACTCTTGTTGAATATTGGTTCTAATCTCAGTGCACTTCGATTTCCTTCACTATCCTTGAACTTAAAGCCTCTACACAAAACTATACAATTTTGTTACAAACTGACAAAATATTAAACTGGGAAATGCCATAATCTCAGATAATTTGTCATTTCGCTCAGGTTTTACAGTTTTGACCATTTTAGAATTCTTATTCATTAAATCAAATAATGATATAAGTGAAATAATCTTGACACAGGAATGAAACGCCATACTCTGCTATCCCGTTATCCTGATTATGTTGAGAAAAAAAGTAAAAAATATATCAAACGTTGTTGTTCAAACACAAAAAGATATTAGCAGTCTGCAGCTGACGTTGGAATATTGTCATATCTAGGAGAGAAAGAGAGAGAGGAGAGAGAATTTGGATTTGCAGTGTCGTGTACTTTTTTGTTCTTTTTTAAAATAATTCAAAAATGGTTTATCATGCAGTGTCAGATCCAGCGGGATGGGGGTAGGTGGGTGGGGAGGGGGCATCCTAACGTTTGTCCCTACTTTCAGACTTTTTCCCTCTCGCTTACCGCAAATAGTCAAGCAACCAGTGGATGGACCAGTTAATTAGTGGTACTGATTAATTAATTCGTGTACAGGTAGGAAATTGCAATCAGGTGATGATGTAATGTACCAGTTCGCTGAGGTATGAAAGAATTCTGGTAGTGCTGACCAGTCTTAGGTGATAATGCTATTTTTGATCACTTAGGCATGAAATCGGTAGATGACGTTATTTAGTAATACTAATTAAGATACTTCTGTCTTGTCAGAAAGCATGCATTTTAAAAAGGGTTGTTATCAGTACTTCAAAATTTTATTAAAAGACAGATTCCATAAAGAGTGATTCCATTAATCAAATGAATAATTGAATATGTCTTTAGGGGCCAAGGGTCAGGGCCCAGAGAGAGAGAGGAGAGAGAGAGAGAGAGAGAGAGAGAGAGAGAGAGACTAATTAGAATGGTACATTTTTAGCACATAAGATTATCATTTTTTGTATATTTTTACAGCGCAAAGTTCTAAATCCATGTAAAAGTCCCAACTTTGTACATTTTTTGTACATTCTTTTTTCATTTTTAATTGGTTTTAATTGATAATTCCGTCTTTTGACTTTTTATTCTATTCATCCGTTATTTGCTTTATGGAACAAATCTAAAATGATAAGTGCTATTTTGTGGTAAAAAGGATTCTTGTGTGTTGCACCATTATACTGACTATTTAGTATAATAATGTAATAATTTATTTAATATAACAAAATTAACTTGAATGTTCAATGGATGTCATATAGATCATTTTAAAGAAGTGTGGAAAAAGGGGGAGGAAGGAGACCTACCACTTCGGTAGCAGCCAGCTCAGTTGGTAGAGTGTCAGCTGTCCGCTCCAGAAGTGGAAGGTCGCGGGTTTGGTCTCTGGCCGGGTCTGATCCAAAACTTGAAAAAGGGTAGTGACTATTCAATCGGATCCGCTTTTGAGTATGACAATGGTAAATTTTTAAACAGTTCTACCAGATTTACAACAGTAGGAAATGTCGCTAGTTCTACTGTTTCAATTTGTAAAGAGTACTATTATTATAATGTTCATGTTACATGTGCACCCCCTTTTCTCTCTCTCTTTCTCTCTCTCTCTCTCACCGGGAATTGAATTAATTTCTAAAATTATTTTATTTAACATTCTCACTGTTTCCCTCATAAAACAGTCATTTAAGTTAAATAGGAGATTTTGAAGATAGATTAAGATTATAACAAATTATCATTAAAACTCGTCCTTCCATTTTGTACAGATTATTAAATGTCGCTGGTACAATATTAAAGTTGTTTATCAAACAAGGAAATAAGTATTGGTATTACAACAAAAATGTAACTTAATTATAAAAGACAACTTTAAATAAAATTTACTTAAAAATATTGTTTTAAATTCAAGAATTATTGAAATATTTTAATAAAAAAGAAGTAGTATGATTAATATTATACAAATAGAAATGGATATCTGATCGATAATTGATCTTTATAAAAGTGATGTTTGCCAGTCAGATAAATAAGTGTATTACAGGTAAAGGTTTATATGCCAGTCTTCCTTTGATCAGAATTCTTTCGTCAGTTAATTAACCTAAAAATTATTTCTCTCAAGAATGAAAGAGCAAACTATAATAATAATATAATAATAATAAAAATATTTTTAAAATGGAGTAAAACATTTTATTTATATATTTTATTATTAGATCTGAAAGATTTAGAGCTAGTCACGTGATCCTTAGGCTACCGGGTACTGATGTAGTTTAAAAATAAAATGCATATTCATGTCTGACGTGGCAGAATAAGGAAAGGATGTAATCTGGGGAACTAAGGGTAGTGAGTTCAAGTCCCGCTGCGAGCGAAATTAGGTAAAAAATTTGTAATAAATGATGTTAATAATGTGTTCTTCTTTATTTGTGATTTCAGGACCACTTGCAAAACAACCAAAATTAGTATAAATTGATAAAGAAAAATGATTAAATAAATAAATTCATTTTTTATAAATTTGCAAATTTTATAAATGAATAAAAATAAAAAAAAATAAAATAAAAAATTTAAATAAAACAATAAAATACAATAAAAAACAGAGTATAAAAGTTAAATAATTATATTAACATCACATTTATATATATAAATTTAAAATTAAAAAAATGTAAAGAAATTTGTTTTCTGTGTTTATTAAACGAATCCTTAAAGATCCTTAAAGCAGCCTTAAAGATCCTTAAAATTTCAGTTCCATTAAGGATCTTTAAGGATGTCCTTAAAGAGACCTTAAAGACACATTTAAGGTCCTTAAAGCCCCCTTAAAGATCCTTAAAGCCCATTTAATAGTCTTTAAGGGGGCTTTAAGGATCCTTAAAGGTGACTTTTCTTCTTGTGTAAACTAATAGAAAAGACTTATGAGACACTATTTATGTTTGAAAACAAATATTATGCACTAAAACACAATAAAAGATTATTCATATAAAAATGAATTACGTCTACTTAAAATACTAAAACAGGTCTTGGCGACTAAAACAAAACTATTTATTCTTTTGTAATGTAAATATCACATAAATATATATTACATGAAACCATAAATAATACCTAAACCAGAGACAAAACTAAGCAAGTCAAAAACTCTGGAAAACCTTTGGGCTCTCTCAATGTTCCCAACATAAATACAATGTACCAATAATAACGAAAAAAGGTCTGACCAGTGTGAAGATCAAGGCTAGAATGACACGCACTTTAACAAACTTCCTACAACTCACTTAAACTTCGTGCATCACGCGAGACATATATACACAAAGAATGCCAAGCCTCCTAATTGAAATATTAAAGAACCAAACAGACAACAATTTTCTTCTATACTACGTAACGAAGAAATTTGTGAATTATATTTTTGCGGAACAAAGTCTCCGTTGCAAGTTTATACCAGAATTAATCATTTTAAATATTTCGTAAATGCAAATTACAATAACCATTAATTACATACAAAATTTACCTTATCGGTCTTTGTAAAAGATTAATAGAATCTATCATGAGTATCCATGTACGATAGGGAAATCTCACCGGAGGGGGGTTGAATATTTCAGTCAGAGATTCAGAGATGAGGCTTGCCGGGTCTGTGACAGAAATATTCAACCCCAGGGTTAGATTTCCCTTTCCTACATGGATAAACTAATGATTAATTCTTTGTCTTCCATTTTGATGAGAATTTTGGCTTGAAGTATCAGTTACATCGACATCGACGCCATCTTTGTAAATCTAACTTATTAACGTTTTCCATAAAAATAATTATTTTTTTGTAATGTATGTTTTTATTGGGATGTCAAGTGCCAGGGGTGGGCCACGGGGTTCACTTGCCGGGTAACAA
Organism: Anadara kagoshimensis; assembly: GCA_021292105.1. Taxonomy (NCBI): domain Eukaryota; kingdom Metazoa; phylum Mollusca; class Bivalvia; order Arcoida; family Arcidae; genus Anadara; species Anadara kagoshimensis. Next base: position 23,429,593 of record CM037860.1, on the reverse strand, counting down.
AAGGTCAACTTTACAAACACACATACATATTCAATTGTACAAAATTTAATCTACATTCTAGGGATTAATCTGGATTTTGTAGTCCGATTATGGGGGTTATTATTCAAGTAACTATTAAATATGTATCATTTAAGCTTTTGAGATAAGTTTACTATAGTATTTTAAAAAAATATAGCAATACAATCATTTAAGGAGAGGTTATTAAAATGTGAGATTTTCAAAATTGCCAGCATAAAAATAAATATGACCATCGGACAGAATGTACCCGATTTTGGTATATACAAAAGGTATAAACTAGAAAACAAATCTGTTTATTCTAATCTCCCAAAATAAACATTTGAAACGTAGTGAAAATTTCTAAATTTTAGACACTCGGGTGACTTATAGTGTACTAAGGCAAAAATGTTACTTGGGGTTTCATTTCAGTAAAAGTTGGTAACATGCTTAATTTGACATAATTCGAGTTTGTTGTATTTCAAAAATGACGGATACCAATTAAATTTTTAGCTTTTGACCCCATAATTTCAAAAACAAAATGGCGACTGGTTAAGTTTATTGGCATATAATTTCTCAGCGTTATTTAAGTTCCATGTTTTAGCAAAAGATGGTACATTGTGACATTTCAACATAAATTGCAGACTTGGGGTTGTTACATTTAAATGAAAAAGGCTAAACTGAAGTATAAATGTTTAAACCAAATTTAAAAGAATTTCTAAAAATAAAGTGGTGGCTATAGTTAAGCGTTTGTTCATTATGTGTGCCTTTTGCATAGTACACTGATAAATCTACATGACTAATAAATTGAGTTCATAACCAAAACCATACTGAAATACTGCTCATGGTGTGGAATTACCAGTCAAAATCGAAACTTGTGTTTGAAATGCAAAAGAGCATATTCCAGAACACTCTTTTAAACAGAGTTTGCCATATGTTCTTGCAAAATATTATGTGGTTGTCAATGTCAAAATACCAAATTACTATGTCATCATGCGTCAAACTTTTAAGAATGATATAGCTTAAATAGGTAGAATCACGACCATTATTTAAAAACATATATCGATTGATACGTTGCGAACCTCATATGTAGTGATTTGACGATAATATTGCATTATTTTACAACATAGTATCAGTCTCTATACAGTTTTGCCAGCGATGTTTAAGGAGCTCAATGCAACTTTTAAATAATTCATTTTCTTGAAAGTTCAGAAAGTCCTCATGAATATTATAACATTATCATCTCACTATAAAAACTGGGTAATGTAAATAGCAAGACTGATGTGCAATCTTAAGCAAAAAGTTGGCAACTCAATTTAAAATTTAAAGCCACAATCGTTAATTGCAGTCAGGGCAATGATAGAATTGTGACAGTGGAGTGAGACACGTTTACTGTGTTTTCCACAACACTTGCATATTTTTCCATAACAGCCTGAAAAGTATACAAATTATGTGCCATTTCTTTTTGTCCCTTTTGGAAATAATCTACATGTACCATCAGAATACCATCAGTATCTAAGTTAACTGTGGTGATGGAACAGTCTTTCTCTGCCTTTTTTGACGGAGATGTACCTGGTGATTCCATTGTTTAGTCTGTTATTTGGTCTAAGGGATGAAATATGTACCGCTTTGCCTCCATAGAAACAAAGCTCTTATGGGAAGTATCTTTTAAATGTTTTCAGGTGAGCAATAAGGCCCATATGTATTTTGTTTAAATTTTCTGTTCATTAACACCCAAGTAAGCCTTGAAATATTACAATCTTTGATTAATAGCTGTTTGTTGCTACCAAAACAACTTTCAGCACGTTTCATCAGTGCAAAATGCATTTTGATTTTAGCGGTCATTTTGTATTTAAATTTTGACCTACTAAGAGCAATTTTTCAGCTTGATATCCGCCATTTTCGAACTCAGCACACCCAAATTAGGTAAGAATGATATATGGTTTGCTTTTACTAAAAAATGCCTCTTCCTCTTTAAAACGACGTCTTTTGGAAATGTGCCTAGTCTATACAGAGAGATCATATTTATCTGCTTGCAAATGGATTGTTGACTCAGGGATATTGCCACGGCCTAGACTTATCTGGGCCCTCGAAAAGTTTTATGGCCGCCATCACAGTATTGTTGATAAGTTTGATGTTTCTGTGTCCAGGATTGCCCTGGATATATTTGACGTCCCATACTTCCATGTTCCTTTCACACAAATTTGATTACACAAGTGACGGGTGTAGCTAGCTAAACAGGAGGTGCTTACCCTTCCGGAGCACCGGCCTCACTTCCCTGGTTGAACCAAAGTTTTTACTTTGCTTCTGGATTGCGATTCGGACATGGATTAGCATGTTTGTGTTTAATCATCAACAATTTAGTAATAATAAAGAAAAACATAGAGGAAAAGAGTGGTTAGAGATGAAAAAATTATTGAAACTAGTTAAATAGAGGATTCACCCTTTTTGATTATACAAATTCAAATCGATTATTCAGGTTCCAGGGTTTTTACTTTGCTTTTGGATTGTGACTCAGGCGTTGGTTGGTGTGTTTGGTTTTTTATTATGTCTTTGTAAATTAATAGTTTTTTCTAAAAACGCAAAATAAAAGCGTTATAATGCGCACTAATGGCATTTTAATGCGAAAAAGGCGTTATTTTTTATTCATGAGACTAATAGGCTTTCGAAGTTTTGGCTTTGTTTATATTAGATGCCAATTTCATTTGTCATTAAATAATTAAATAGATATTCAATATGCTTTTCAAATAAATATAAATATATCCATGTTAACAAACACGTAATGACATATGCGACGCATTAAATTAACTCATGGGTAACGTGTTGAATCAAATTGATTCGCAGAGTTTGAATTTAATGTCTATTAAAACATACACATTTAATTCAATTTTTGATCATTGGTTTTCAAAAAAAAAAAAGAAAGAAAAAAAACCCAGCTATCAAGTTTATTTATAAATACTAAAGGTTCAATCAAGTTTATTTTTAATCAAAACAAAATATATTGTATTTATTCAAGGATGTTTATCTTAAAAAAAAGGTTTAGTCAAGTTCATTTATAAAAAATTTGAATACTAAGGAGAAGAATAGGAAGCACTACTAATGAGGAATTGTATTCCTAAACGATCTCTAGTGCTGTAAATCAATACTGGTATAATATTAGTACCAAATCAAAAACAAACATACTTATCCATGTCTGAATCACAATACAGAAGCAAAGTAAAAACTTTGGAACTGACAAGTCAGATTAGACACGTGAACTTCCACCAGGGAAGTGAGGCCAGGTGCTTCGGAAGGGTAAGTAACTTATGTTTAGCCAGCTACACCTACCACGTGTGAAATCAAAATTGTGTGAAAGGAACATCAAATATATTTAGGGCAATCCTGAACACAGGGACATTAAACTTATCAAACATGGATTAGTATGTTTGTTTTTGATTATCAACAATACTGTAATGACGGCCATAAAACCTTTTGAGGGCCTTGATAAGCATGGGCTTGCAATGTCCCCGAGTCAACAATTTATTTGCAAGCAGGCTGCTTCGTTAGTACCAAATACATATATATATAGCGCTGGTACCATATGTGATTTAACCTATAAACGTATATATGCTGTCACTAATTCACTACCGTACTAATCTTAATCAAATGAACTATAAAATTCAGTATTGAGGAGATTTTAATTTCTCTCTATATGCACATATCATACAATACATGATATTCCCAAGGACTCTGTTTAATGTCAGTAATCTGATGTATCTGATAGTCAATTTGACAGAAATATATTATTTTCTAAATTTGCTGCTAGTTTAAATTTGAAATTCACAAAAAACTAAGGTATACTCCATCATGTAACGTATTTCCTTAGCTAAATTTTGTTCGTTTGGGTAACTTTTCAACATATTGAAAACAATTTTGGGTTCATAATTTTGATCCAAGCACTACTGAAGAAGAAATATATTCCGAAACGACCGTCTAGTAATGTAAAATTAAAAGCTGTGTGCATAAATTATGTATATTGGTGATAGAGTAATACAATATAACATCACATAACTCTCCTGTTTAATGATGGAATAAAACAGTGTAATATTTTTCATATTACACAAGTACCCATGTAATATCACTTAATTGTGACGTAATCAGTTCTCACGCTTCTGATTGGTTTATAGCGTGAGAAAATATTCCGACGCCTTTCGTGTACTTCTTTTTTTACAACGCCAAAATGACTGCATTTGATGTTGGGGATACCGTCAAAGTAGACGGAGAAGAAATTGGTATAGTCAAAGAAAAAATCCTAAAGGGTTTGCTTCATTCTATGATGTAATGGTATGTGGAACACAAAAGTGACATTTACGTAGAGGTTGCGCCTGATGACGTCATATCAAAACTGTGTCAGTCTGTTGTTTATTTTTTAGACTTTTAAATGCTTTGATGGATTCGAAAAAAATATAACATAATTTGAACTTACATACTGATTTTGTCTTTATTACTTAACTTTACTTTTACTATAACTTAATAGAACTATATTCTTACTTGCGCAGTTAATTTGGAGGTGATTTGTCTGACGTAGATAGAAATCAGCTGTTTCTATATGGCATCAAATAACCTGTACATGTCATTGTGTCTCGTTATTTTGAGTTATGTAATATACAGAAGCTCTTGGCATATCTAATTATTGAACTCGTTTAATAAATTTCATATTAAACCCTCACAAGTCTAAGATCCTCCATTTATGAGTATCCATATAAGATAGGAAAATCTCACCCGAGGGGTTGAATATTTCAGTCAGAGACGAGGCTTAAAGAGTCTATAACAGAATTATTCAATCCCGAGGGTAAGATTTCCCTACCCTACATGGATAACATCATAATTGATTCTTTTTTCATTTTGACAATTTTAAGGTTTCAAATATGAGTAACATCTACATCGACGCAATTGTTTGTAAATCTAACTTAATTATTTAACATTTTACATAATACAATTTAATTTATAAAAATTAAATTAATTTATTAGATTGAAGTGATTTGGTAATTTTTTCGTTTGTTTTTATTTGTCTTAATCATAAGGGGCTCGTCACGTGTGATTTCATTCATTGTTAAGCGGCATTCACGCATATAAATCGTGCACGTTCCTCGTGGTCACCTTACTTTTGATTTTGACCAGAAGGCAAGCTTTCTGAATTTTTGAGACTCGGGTGTTATTTTCTTGAAAGACGACGTCATGTCTGCACGTGTAGGTGAAGATGTTTCTACCATCGTTTCTTCAAGTGAAAACATCTCAAACATAAAAAGATTGAAGAATAAATTATTCTACTCTCTCTCTCTCTCAATGTCAAGTCACAATAGAAACGTTTTTTTACATTGAAAGACCCTCAAAAGTCATAACATTTTTTTAATAAGATTGATGGTTTCTGTAATTTAAATTACTCTGGAAATATTTTACGCGACCCATCGTATTCTATTCCAAGCAAATTGCATAATGATAAAAAGCAAACATCATTATCCATGTCCGAATCACAATCCAGAAGCAAAGTAAAAACTTTGGAACTGACAAGTCAGGTTAGATACGTAAACGTCTACCAGGGAAGTGATTATTACTATGAAAATGTACATGGATAATAAAATATAAAGAATGACAAACAAAATACAAGACTTTTTGTTGATAACATCGTGTATTTTATTTTACATGTATATTATGTCTTCGTACCAAAAACATAGTACAAATCAAACAAGTAAAGCATATAGCCTATAATAAGATTCTTTTGTGGGTATCCTTTAGGCATTTTAAACTCTTTTACTTGAATTTCTAGGTTAACATTTCTCACAAACAACCTCAGAAATTTTATAACAATAATGTATATACCTTGATTATTATTTTTATTTTATCTCTATATAAACTGCATTTTTATCTCCAAATGTTAATAATAATCAAAAACGTACATACTGGTCCATGTCCAAAACACAATTCTGAAAGAAAAAAATCTTTGCAAACTTGCATATTAAGATATTATGTTGCGAGGCTCATAATTTGAATTATAAGTGTAACAATGCCAATTCCTATTGTCAAGCCCTTTTCTCCATAGTTCTGAAAGTCACCAACTTAATGTATGACATCCTTGTTTGACTGAGAGTCGGTACAGAAAATAGTCGTTTTTAGGTTTTAGTTTTGGTAATACATGTATATTAATGTCTTTTGACGTTTAATTAGGCCAATAAAACCGGATACTAAATCCATTTTAAGCCATACTCGTTTATGGCGGACATGGAACTACAGACTTGTGAACAGGGACATTATCCTGTCCAAGCACAATATATCCACCTTATTCAGTATTATTATTGACCGGTCTTGCAATAATCATTCCAATACATTAATCAACAAACTCCAAATTTTACCTTAATGGTTATCAAAATATTTTCAGTTTTAATTCATAAAATTCCAGCATCATTACAATATGTATCTACAGCCAAACCTGTCCATAAAGACCACCCAAGGGAACCAGTAAAAGTGTGCAGGTGGCCTTTATATACAGGTTCAAATAATATAAATATAGAACAATTGGGATACAATTCAACTGACCTTTATAAGCAGGTGACCATTATATAAAGTTGGCCTTTAAGGCAGGTTGGACCGTACTTAGTATAGAATACATCTTTGATGATTCAGTTTGTTTTAATATTACAATACTGATTCACAAAATGTTTCATTCCTGGATAATTTTTAGGTGAATCAGTTAACGACATAACGTGCTTGTATCCATGACATTCACGGGTGATACTGACGTAAAAGAACGAGAGGCAGTTAAAGTCTTGTCTGCAGAAAACACCACAGCTCTTTATACTCTGGTTCGTTTTAACCCATACAATATTACTTGTAGGAAGGTGGTCCGAATGCTGATCAGATACAATAAATGACCCTTCTTTAACTGCAATAAACCAAAAAAACATAGATATATAATTCAATTCTCATTTGGTAAAAGCATTTTGATTGGTCAGAATTTTCTGTTACCTTTGCATGAATGGATTGACTCTCAGTGACATGATCTTAATATGGATGACGTATAGAGGTATCTGAATTCCTACGGCATAGCGTTGCGTTACTTGCTACGACAATATTGTTAATTAAAATGTTGATTTGTTGAAAAAGTCTATAAATTGAATTATAAGCTACGCGAATAACATACCTCCATAACTTTTATAGTATATAAACAAGAATTCCGCGGAATTATATGTCTTACCTAGCTAGTTGTTGCAGTTACATTCATAACTTTTATATATGCTGCATTGATCTAATGATTTTCTATTCGATTAGACACTTAATGTCTAATGTTATAGTATAATGATACTATATCTATTCTGTGGAGTGAGTATACTTAATAAGTATGACTTAATAAACTACATGCTTTGAAATAAATTTGTAGCATCAATCAGTAATGAAAACATAGCTATGATTTTTTCTTTTTTCAATTTTTTGCATTTGTTATTATACTAGATATCAGTATCAGACAAAAAATACAGATTTGTGTTGTAAGGTCAGTTACATATGCCTTCATCATGATGTGTCTATGAGATAAGCACTGTAACACTTATTGCTGTAATAATTTTAAACAAAACAATTCAATCTCACTTGATCCTTAGGATTGTGTTAATAGATCATCCTTTTAATCTCAAAATTCAAGATTGAAGCACAAAATGTTTTAAAAATATTGATTACATGGTTAAAAGATATTGCAAATAACTTGCTAATCACATAACATTTAAGTCAATTTAATAAGGTTTAAAAATTTGCGCTTTTTCCCACAAGAGGCCCATGGGCCTTAACGCTTACCTGTGACCTTGACCTTTGAATTCATAACCCTCATTCATATATCAAAATGATCATTAGGCCAATACCTACAATATTCTAGCATAGATACCTATACAAATTATTTATAGTTTTCAAGATAATTAACCAATTCAGTATTAATTTGCATCTGTGACCTTGACCTTTGAACTCATGATCTTTATTCATATATCAAAATTATCATTAGACCAATACCTATAATATTCCAATATATATACCCATACAAGGAGTTTGTAGTTTTTGAGATAATCAACCATTTCAGTACTTGCTTGCATTTGTGACCTTGACCTTTGAACCCATGACCTTCATTCATATATCAAAATGACTGTTAGGCCAATACTTACAATATTCTAATATGTACACGCCTATACAAAAAGTTAAGTTTTTTTTTATAATTTACCAGTTCAGTACTTGTTTGATCTGTGACCTTGACCTTTGAACCCATGACCTTTATTAATATATCCAAATGACCATTGTGCCATTACCTACAATATTCTAATATGTATGCCTATACAAAAAGTTAATAGTTTTGCAAATAAGCAACTATAACAATAATAGTTGTGCATCTTTTACCTTGACCTTTAAACCCATGACCTTGATCTATGTATCAAAATGATATTCATGTCAATACCTACAATTATCTGAAAATCCCATGCCATTATCACCTGAAATGTTAAAAAATAGCATTTTTTATCAAAGGTCAAAAACAGGAACATGACCTTGACCTTTGACCGAGACATCTTTTGGAAGAAAATAGCAAGACAAGATCAACATTGAAAACTCCATACAATTATTTTCAGCCGTTATTGAATTATAACAATAAATGTCTCATTTTCAAAATTACATAATTTTACGCAAAAAACGAGTAACCAATTTTTCGTTCAATTTTCATGAAAAACACAATTTTACTGTTCCCAGGTATGCTAAATTTAAATATCGAATCAAAATTTGCCTGCACCTTTTGGTTTCAAAAAAGAAGAATTTTTTGTCTTTTTGCTATTTTTAGTAACGGCGGCCATATTGTTGGGCGTGGCCAAACCCGAACAAAATTTTGAAAGGCTGTTACCCAGGCATGATAATCGCCAAGTTTTATCAAATTTGGCCCAGTAGTTTTGGAAGAGAAGATTAAAATGTAAAGTTTACACAAGACGGACGATGCACGACGGACGGTGATAGATTGAAAAATGTAAACAATGTAAGATATTTTTATGTTGAAGTTCTATCCTGATGGAAGATTTATTCAAAATTTGGAGACAAAACTTTGAAATTGTATCTATATAACAGTTACAGCATTCACTCAAAATTCACAGCTTTTCTCTCAGAATCCAAAATTTTATTCAAAAATATTTAACAAGTATTAATTAAATGGTAGCAGATATCGGACTTCATTGCCATTTTTACCCAAAAATCAGAAACCATAAAATGTATAGTAAAATGTTATATATATTTAACAATGTCATTGACTGATTCTGTATGCCAAACACAAGACCAACTCCCTCCTTTAAGGGTCTTTAAGGAATCCTTAAAGATCCTTAAAGATGTCCTTAAAGATCCTTAAAGCCTCCTTAAAGACCCCTTTAAGGACCACCATCTTCTTTAAGGATCTTTAAGGCTTCCTTACAGATCCTTAATGGAACTGAAATTTTAAGGATCTTTAATGCGGCTTTAAGGATCTTTAAGGATCACCCTGACATACACATGTATTTAAATGATATAATGGTGTTTTTTCAACCACCCTGAATTGGCTAAGGATGCACCATTATTTATTTATTTATTTATTTATTATTTATTATTTATTTATTTATTTATTTGGTATAATTACACAAAAATAATTGGAGAAAAACGCGATTAAAAATAAATGTCCGGTGATAAAATTTCATGATTGTTTTCAAAGTAATTTATTAATTAATTTTTATTTATAATCTATACTGCTCCGAATATTATGTCCCAGCTCTAAATTGATTCAATGTACAACTTCTTATTTATTTATTTATTTATTTATTTATTTATTAAACTAAAAAAAGTGTAGTTTTGACTATTTATCATTATGGATTTATGCCCATAGGTAATAACAGATCATGGTTCCTAATTGATGATCAAACATTCCCCGGTATCTCATCAACAACTTACCTAACTAATTGATAACAGAAGCAAATTCAAACTCATTTTAACCAGACGATAGTATATTCTACCTGAAAAATTTACCGTATGTTGTTAATCTCTTTAATTACCTAGATGGATTTGAATTTTAATGGAATCTGATGATTAATCTACATGAGTAGTAATGTTAGGGATACTTTAGATACTTTTTACCAATTGTTATTTGTGTGTAAATAAATAAATAAATAAATAAATAAATAAATAATATAAATAAATATTTTTAAAAACTTAATAAGTATATGAAATATGAGAGAGAGAGAGAGGGCAGAGCGAAGACTTGTACATCATCAGTTTTTAAACTACCATTATTTGATATTTCTTATTTCATGACCTTGAAATGTGCATTCATATAAATAAATAAATAAATAAATAAATAAATAAATAAATAAATAAATAAATATCATATAAATAAATAAATAAATAAATAAATAATCAAATGAATATATAAATAATCATATAAATAAATAAATAATCAAATAAATAAATAAACAATCATATAAATAAATAAATATATAAATAATAAATAATAAATAAATAAATAAATAAATAAACCACAATTTCATAGACAAAACTGGTAGATTCATTTGCACTATCTTCTTCATGTAATAATTTCTCGATCGATCCAGTAAAATAACTTGTATTCTCTGATCAAGTTGTTTATGGAGAGAGAGAGAGAGAGAGAGAGAGAGAGAGAGAGAGAGAGACTCGGAGCTGAGAGTTGTCTATCGGAACTTTTTCCCACAAGCGAAAACTATAAGCATGATTTTCTAATCATAGAATAGGTCCGCAATCCAAGTTAACGAATTTCGGGCTAATAAAGTTGTGATTTATAATGAAACAATTAAAAGAAAAAAACATTTTATATCATCGGCATTTATTTTAAGTAATTATCGTTTTAATTTGTTTTCTTGCCGAAAATGGGGTTCTCTGTGTGTTTCCGTTTCATCCACAATCCTAGAACTGACGGCCGCCACAACATAACTAGCAAAATCTTGATCTCACTGCCTTGGTTCACATCTTTAGGGAAAATCTAGTGTGAGAAAACTCGCTTGTCGAATATTGGTTCTAATCTCAATGCACTTCGATTTCCTTCACTATCCTTGAACTTAAAGTCTCTACACAAGACTATACAATTTTGTTACAAACTGACAAAATATTAAACTGGGACAGGCCATAATCTCAGAAAATTTGTCAGTTCGCTCAGGTTTTACATTCTTGGCCATTCTAGAATTCTTATTCATTGAATCAAATAATGATATAAGTGAAATAATCTTGACACAGGAATGAAACTCTATACTCTGCTATCCCGTTATCCTGATTATGTTGAGAAAAAAGTAAAAAAGTTTTCTCCAGAAATAAATCAAATGGTGTTGTTCAAACACAAAAAGATATTAGCAGTCTGCAGCTGACGTTGGAATATTGTCATATCTAGGAGAGAAAGAGAGAGAGAGAGGAGAGAGAATTTGGATTTGCAGTGTCGTGTACTTTTTTCGTTCTGTTTAAAAATAATTCAAAAATAGTTAATCATGCAGTGTCAGATCCAGCGGGATGGAGGTAGGTGGGCGGGGAGGGGGCACCCCAACTTTTTTCCCTCTCGCTTACCGCAAATTGTCAAGCAACCAGTGGATGGACCAGTTAATTAGTGGTACTGATTAATTAATTCGTGTACAGGTAGGTAATTGCAATCAGGTGATGATGTAATGTACCAGTTCGCTGAGGTATGAAAGAATTCAGGTAGTGCTGACCAGTCTTAGGTGATAATGTTATTTACCTGATCACTTAGGCATGAAAGAACCCAGTTAGTATTAGTAAATGACGTTAATTAGTAATACTAATTAAGACACTTCTGTCTTGTCAGAAAGCATGAATTTTAAACAGGGTTGTTATCAGTACTTCAAAAATAATTCTTATTCAAGGACAGATTCCATAAAGAGTGATTCCATTAATCATAAATGAATATTGGGACCAAGGGTCAGGGCCCAGAGAGAGAGAGAGAGAGAGAGAGAGAGAGAGAGAGAGAGAGCTAATTAGAATGGTACATTTTTAGCACATAAGATTATCTTTTTGTATATTTTTATAGCGCAAGTTCTATTTTCATATAAAAGTCCCAACTTTTGTACATTTTTTGTACATTTTTTTATTTTTAATTGGTTTTAATAGATAAATTCCATCTCATTTGACTTTTTATTCTATCCGTCCGTTATTGGCTTTATGGAACAAATCTAAAATGATAAGTGCTATTTTCTGGTAAAAAGGATTCTTGTGTGTTGCACATTATACTGATTATTTAGTGTAATAATGTAATAATTAAAATTAACTTGAATGTTCAGATGGATGTCATATAGATAATTTTAAACAAGTGTGGAAAAAAGGGGAGGAAGGAGACCTTCCACTTCGGTAGCAGCCAGCTCGGTAGAGTGTCGACTGTCCGCTCCAGAAGTGGAAGGTCGCGGGTTTGGTCTCTGGCCGGGTCTGATCCAAAACTTGAAAAAGGGTAGTGACTATTCACTCGGATCCGCTTTTGAGTATGACAATGGTAATATTTTTTTAAACAGTTTTACCAGATTTATAACAGTAGGAAATGTCGCTAGTTCTACTGTTTCAATTTGTAAAGAGTACTATTATTATAATGTTTAACATGTGCACCCCCTCTCTCTCTCTCTCTCTCTCTCTCTCTCTCTCTCTCTACCGTGAATTGAATTAATTTCTGAAATTATTTTATTTAACATTCTCACTGTTTCCCTCATAAAACAGTCATTTAAGTTAAATGCGAGATTTTGAAGGATAGATTAAGATTATAACAAATTATCATTAAAACTCGTCCTTCCATTTTGTACAGATTATTAAATGTCGCTGGTACAATATTATAGTTGTTTATCAAACAAGGAAATAAGTATTGGTATTACAACAAAAATGTAACTAAATTATAAAAGACAATTTTAAATAAAATTTACTTAAAATTATTGTTTTAATTTCAAGAATTATTGAAATATTTTAATAAAAAAGCAGTAGTATGATTAAGATTATACAAATAGGAATGGATATCTGATCGATAATTGATCTTTATAAAAGTGATGTTTGCCAGTCAGATAAATAAGTGTATTACAGGTAAAGGTTTGATACTTTGATCAGAAATCTTAAGTCAGTTAAATTAACCTAAAAATTATTCCTCTCAAGAATGAAAGAGCAAACTATAATAATAATAATAATAATAATAATAATAATAATAATAATAATAATAAAATATTTTTAAATGGAGTAAAACATTTTATTTATAATTTTATTATTAAATCTGAAAGATTTAGAGCTAGTCACGTGATCCTTAGGCTACCGGGTACTGATATAGTTTAAAAATATAAATGCATATTCATGTCTTCCGTGGCCTAATGGATAAGGATGTAGAGTCAGGAAAGGATGTAATCTGGGGAACTAAGGGTAGTGAGTTCAAGTCCCGCTGCGAGCGAAATTAGATAAGTAAATTTGTAATAAATGATGTTAAATAATGTGTTCTTCTTTATTTGTGATTTCAGGACTACTTGCAAAACAACCAAAATTAGTATAAATTGATAAAGAAAAATGATTAAATAAATAATTTATTTTTTATAAATTTACAAATTTTATAAATAAATAAAAAATAAAAAAAAAAAAAAAAAAAATTTTTTTTAATAAAACAATAAAATAAAATAAAAACAGTGTAAGAGTATAATAAGTTAAATAATTATATTTAACATCACATTATATAAATTTAAAATTTAAAAAAATGTAAAGAAATTTGTTTTCTGTGTTTATTAAACGAATCCTTAAAGATCCTTAAAGCCGCCTTAAAGATCCTTAAAATTTCAGTTCCATTAAGGATCTTTAAGGATGTCCTTAAAGAGACCTTAAAGACACATTTAAGGTCCTTAAAGACCCCTTAAAGATCCTTAAAGCCCCATTTAATGAGTCTTTAAGGGGGCTTTAAGGATCCTTAAAGGTGACTTTTCTTCTTGTGAAATTTCATTTACATTTTCTCAAAATTTGCCATTTTTTCACCCAAATATCAATCGACCGTAAAATGTATAGTAAAATACGTTACATATATTTAACAACATCATTGACTGATGCTGTATACTTAATTCTAAACATATATCTTGCATAACAAGGCCATTAAAACATTTTCTCAACATATAAAGCATATTTTGTCCAAAAATATTAAAACATTGCATACAGTACTAATTCACTATGTAATAATAAGCAAGACTTAACTTTACAGCTAATTTCTATTTGAAAACTAAGTTAAAATGTTCATTTCTTGACTTTAACATAAACTTTCACATTTTGACACGCCGCCGCCGCCGGCACCGGAATAGTAACACCTAAGTCTTGCCTTATGGCAAAGCCAGGCTCGACAAAAATAAAGATAAAAGCAAAACTTTGGATTTTGAAAAATAGAAGATAAGGTTCAAAATGACTTTAACATAAATGCCAGAAAATATCGATAAAACCTTTATTATCACGCATTTGATTGGAGGTGTCTATTTAGTCAGCCTTGTTGAGGTCTAAACTATAAGCGAATATGCGTCCCTAGCAAGGTAGGTAAAGGGGTATTTTAAAGGGATGAGTTGAAACAATTTTCCATTTTAACAATTGTCAGAACACTGCTGTTTGAAAACCTGATGATAAGACAGAAAACTCTTAAAGAAGAACCAACGCAAGCTACCAATTCATGTCCAAATCACGGTCTCAAAGCAAAGTAAAATTTTTGAAGCTGGTAAAAATTTTTACAGGTGCAAAATAGAAGGTTTCACCACGTATATCTCGACCATGTACGATCATGGGGTTTTTTTATGTTGTTTTATATACGGCATTTACTATGTATACTCATTTTTTTGAAAATCATTTAAATTACACTTTAAACACTTCCACTTCCACCAGGGAAGTGAAGGCTGTGCTCCAAAAGGGTAAGCACCTCCTGTTTGGCTAGCTAGGGCCGTAACGTGTGTAATCAAAATTTGGAATGAATGAAAGGAACACGGAACTATTGGACGTTCAAGTAATCCAGAGTAATTTTGGATACAGATATATCATGCGTATCAATAACATTGTGAAGACGGTCATAACACTTTTTGAGAGACTTGCTGAGCGATCATAAACTGGGCATGATCTATATCTAGCTGTAAATGAACGATAACGCATTAAATGCACTGTAAACAACAGAAGTTTTCAACAAAAAAAAAAAAAAAAAAAAAAAAAAAAAAAAAAAAAAGAAGAAGAAAAGGGCATTGATAAATACATTGTAGTATGTTTGTAGCTAAAGTTGAAACTGTAATCTGTTTAATATTTTACACATTGACCATTACATATATGCAATTATCAAAAATATGAAGTTAGCGCGAAGTAACATACATCTTATAATTATAGATTACAAACGTCAAAAACCCTTCAAATCATGATGTACTTACCCTCCCGGAGCACCAGACCTCACTTTCCTGACGAAAGTACACGTGTTTAACGTAATTCGCTAGTTTTTGTATTGATTTCAGTATTGGGTTTAAACAGGAACTGGTATGATTGTTTAAGTTAAACCAATGGCATTGCTACAATATTGTCTACGCTATTATGAAAAACAGAGGAAAATGCAGGATAGTTACATGAAAATGTTTTATGGCCTCCATCACAATATTATTGATAAGTATCATGTCTTTATCCAAAATAACCCTAGATATACATGTATTTGACATTTCATAGTGCCATATTCCCTTATTCCTCGATTTAGTTTTAATAACACGTGTGGCGGGTATAGCTTGCTACACAAAAAGTGTCTACTTATCCGAGGTCCCGACCTAACTGCCTTATGGGAGTACGCTTGCGTTACTTAATTTGCCATTTTCAAAGTTATTTCTTTTCCTTCCTTTGGATTGTCATATAAACATGGACTGGTATGTTTGTGTTTAGTCGAGGCAAAGGTAAAGTTACAATATTGTCTACACTATAACTACAAAAAACCTACAAAAAGAAAAATATAGGATATTTACTTCTACTATTTGTAGTTCCTTTGATGTCAGGGGACATGCGATCAGAGCGTAACATTCTGCCACAGATAGATGAATAGTCTCAACCGGCTCATCTGGATTACAGTCTGCAGGAAATAAATACATCTTACATTATCAAACATTAAAATAGCGTATTTATGGCATCAATATGCATATTTAAAGTTTTCTTTAAAAAAAATTGCTTTTCTTCTACGAATGTTTTTAAAATTTCAAAATACTATTACTCAATTTAGACGATTAATTTTGAACTTTTGAATTTTATTTATCGCAGTTTCAACTTTTTTCTATTTTTACGAAATGTTTTTCCATATTTCTCACTATATATATAAGAGAAAGCTTACAGTTTCTATTGAGACCACTAATTACATATATTGCAAGCCTAGGCTTATCAAGGCTCTAAAAAGTTTTTTGACCGTCATCACAGTATTGTTGATAACTTTGATGTCTCTGTATCCAGGATTGCCCTGGATATATTCGACGTCCTATAGTTCCATGTTCCTTTCACACAATTTTGATTACACACATACGGGTGTAGCTAGATTAACAGGAGGTGCTTGCCCTTCCGGAGCACCCGGTCTCACTTCCCTGGTGGAAGTTCACGTGTCTCACCTGACTTGTGAGTTCTAAAGTTTTTTTACTTTGCTTCTGGATTGTGATTCGCACATGGATAAGTACGTTTGTTTTTTTATGTATAAATGTTTGACAATAAAGTTTCTCATTTACTTGATTAGAAGCGTTTTCCTTCGACAATAAGTTGGTTAAGAAAACAATGAATGCTTATTTCAAAATCATATGTGATATGAATTTATTTAAATATTATCTTACTATCATAATATTTCCCATGTACTTGAATAAACGTTTCTTCTACCAGGTTAGTTGGAACTGAAAAAGGAAAAATTATTTTAGAATATATTCATACGCTACACTTCCAGAGCACGTGATTTACAATGGTTTTGGGGTTTTGATTTGGACATGTTTGTTTCTTATATGACCTTAAAGCCAAGGCCAATACTCGTCTTTAGACTTTTAGGATAAACGAACATACAAACAGACATGATGATATTAGTTTGGGGAAATCAAATATAATCTCAGAGCATTAAATGGAATCAATTAGTATTGCATGCTACAATATTTATTTATGTAGAACTTCCTCGTGCAGAAATTATTGCAATTGAAAGTTTAAAACGTGTCTTCTTCACACACTGACGGTATTTAAGACGATGACAGAGACGGATTCAACGTGTTCTCATTACAAAAGCTTTATACAAAGTAACATGCCTACAAGTAAAATTGATTACCCAGGGATATTGCATTATATGAATTGCATTTGATACTGCTGTTACTAATGCAAAATGCATACACGTGAATGCATTTGCTTACTAAATGAAATGAACTAGTATTTCTCAGACGTCATTTTTATCAGTATCATATATATTTAAATTGATTGATTGATTGCATTAGATTTTACGCACCAGTCAAGAACACTTCATTAATATCGAGTCTTAACCAGCTACAGGTGAAATCACAGAAACGTTTATAAGGGCAATGTGCAGAGTCTTAACGTGTCATGCCAACTGTGAAACGGTGTATCGGTTTTTAAGGTCTCCTTCAAATGACCCTGTGACTCTCATTTCTAATTGCCGATGGTCAAAGAACAGTCACTACCTATTTTCAAGGTCCATTTTTCAGATCCGACCGGGGTTTGAAAAAACGACTCCCCACAATCGAAACGAGGACTTTACCATTGAACTACGTAGTTGTAGATATTTTAAATGCAAAATTAGCTACAGTAGTTTAATAAAAGCATATTAGGTTCATGAAAAGTTTACAAAGTTTGATGTCTTTGTGTCCAGGTTGTCCTGGATATATTTGACGCCCCATAGTTTCATGTTCCTTTCTAACAATTTTGATTACACATGTGGCGGGTGTAGCTAGCTAAACAGGAGGTGCTTACCCTTCCGGAGCACCCGGCCTCACTTCTCTGGTGGAAGTTCACGTGTCTAACCTAACTTGCCAGTTCCAAAGTTTTTACTTGCTTCTGGATTGTGATTCTGACACGGATTAGTATGTTTGTTTTTGATTACATTCGCATACTTTGCTTTGACAATTACACAGTGTACAGCACAGTTTTTGATTTTATATCATAATCACCTTAAAATTCAACCTTTTAAGTAATTTTAATACTTACTACCTCTAGTACCAGCAATATAACTGCCGTTTCTGCAACTAAAATTGAATATAACATTCAAAAACAATGCATAAAGTATGAAGTAATGTAGCAACGAAGTTGTTAAGACCACTCAATACATTTAAACCATTATAATGGCTTACTTGAGTTTTTTCCGTCTCCCAGTCAGAAAAATCGGGCCATGAAAAACCATTATAATAATGAACATATTTAAAATAAAGAGTATTTGTTTTGATATCCATCTATTTTTGATAGAAATTGACTAAGATATTTGACATCAAAATAGTTCCATGTCATAGAAATTGACTTAGATATTTGACATCAAAATAGTTCCATGCCATAGAAACTAACTAAGACATTTTAAATCAAAATAGTTCCATGTTCCTTTCATTTTCAATTTTGATTACAGAATTGGTGGGTGTGGTTAGTTAAATAGAATACCAGCTCGCTTTCTTAATGGAAGTTCGCGTATATACTAAATATCCCAGTTTTTTAACATGAACATTAACAATGGACTAGTTTGTTTTATTTATCGTTTTTTGTGGGCGTGACTAAACAGGGGGTGCTTTCCCTTCCGGAGCACCCGACCTCACTTCCCTGGTGGAAGTTGACTTTGCTTCTGGGTTGTGATTCGGACATGGATTAGTATGTTTGCTTTTGATTTTGTTCTAATATAAGAAGAAACTTATAAACGGTTAATGGTATTGCAACTTTGTGACATAAGTTTAGCAAATTCTAGTGTACCATTGTCCTTCTAATGTTTTGCTTACGAAATGTGTTTTGTGGTCAAACCTGTCTACACAGGCGACCCAAATAACGAAAATGAGAACCAAAAACATTAAAAATTTGACAGTAACCTAATGAGAGTTTAACAGAATATGTTAATTGGGATCAAGATATATACCTGATTAATTGATTAATAATAAAAAAAAAATAAAAAAAGCTTACTGTGCATAAAAACTATTTTAACCATGCAAATATATTGATTAACTTTTGATTAACTTTTTAATTTTATTTTTTGTCAAATCAACACAAAAAAGGGAGTTTCTAAGTGGATTTTATGTTTTTTAAACCAGTCTATGTGAGTGTGTTCATAACAAAAGTTTAGAAAATAAAAATAGTTAAGTTTAAATTATTGTGTACCTCATTATCTTTTGGTTATATATGTACGTAGGTTGTCTAGGTGTGCATTTTCTTAAATCAAGTAGATGAAAAGATAATTTTTACTCAACATTTATTTGCAATTTGGGGCCCAATCGAATTTAATATATTGATTTCTATGAATCCAAAACAAACATACCAATCCTGACTGCTATACAACAACAGCATGCGCAACCGGTAGGCACAACAACAGGACAACTAAAGAAGACAGATATGCATCAACACAAAAGAAGACAGATATACGTAAACACAAAAGAAGACAGGTATGCGACAACACAAACGAAAACACATATGCGACAACACAAGACAGATATGCGGCAACACAAAAGACGACAGATATGCGTCCAAAAAAGAAGATAGAAATGCGTCCAAAAAGAAGACAGATATGCGTCAACAAAAGAAGACAGATATGAGACAACACAAAAGACAGATATGCGACAACACAAAAGAAGACAGATATGCGTCAACAAAAGAAGACAGATATGCGACAATACAAAAGAAGACAGATATGCGACAAGTAAAGAAGACAGATATGCGACAAGTAAAGATGACAGATATGCGTCAACAAAAGAAGACAGATATGCGACAATACAAAAGAAGACAGATATGCGACAAGTAAAGAAGACAGATATGCGTCAACAAAGACAGATATGCGTCAATAAAAGAAGACAGATATGCCTCAACACAAGCTTCGGCTTACAAAGACGTCGTTGGATAGTTATATGGTTAGAAACTACAGTCCAGTCCCTAAGGACTTTTGAAGCTGGCATTTTTGGTTAAGAAAGTAAACTGCCAACAGGAAAGTGAGGCCAGGTACAGTGGAAGTGTAAGCATCTGCTGTTTATGAAATGACTTCTGTCTGTAGTTTAATTGTCTAATATGAATAGCATCTTCCTACAACGTAATTATCTTCTCGTTCTTATAGTGTTCAATGATTAACAATTACATATTACATGTATACCAGTTTTAATTTTACAGCACTAGACGGCCGTTTCTAAATACAATTCCTCATCAGTAGTGCTTGGACCAAAATTATGAAACCAAAACTATTTTCCATGATGTTGAAAAGAAACCCAAAGGGCCAAAATATATTTTACCAAAATCTAGCTAAGGAAATACTTTGCATGAGGGAGTTTTTGAGGAATTTTAAATTTTAAGAAGCAGCAAATTTCTGACAATAATAAACAATTATTGCCTACCGAGTTTGTGATATCCTCGGGGCACCAGCCACCAGCAGAGATATCGGCTAAGGGGTTTAAATTACATATTATACCAGTTTTAATTTTACAGTATTAGACGGCCGTTTCGGAATACAATTCATCATCAGTAGTGCTTGGACCAAAATTATTTAATTTAGAAAATGATTAACTGTATCCCAAAACACCTTGGTACTGAAGGTGTAGCTATATATTCGATGTACTAATTTTCGCTTATTTAGCGGTCTAATATTTTCACGAAAATTTGTACTACGCATAATTTGATCCATATAACCAATATTTTATTCAGTTTTCTTAATCCGCAAATATCACATCCTTTTATAATCTCGAAAATTACAAAAACCGCAAAACTTGGACCTGTGAATTTAGGTACATTTGCAGGACCTCAAGTATTTTACAGGTCAACTGTTTCTTAACAAGGTTACAAAATAACTGATAATTCAACTGGTCAATTGAATCTCTGACCAACAGGCAATTGAGTTCACAGATAAGAGGATTAACAGCCTAAAGAATACACAATTATGTTGTCAATTTCTTTTCATTGGTAATTCAATTACACGATTATTAAGTAACAGTCGATTTAAATTTGGTGTAATATAATAGATCTATAAAAGATACATACCTGATACTGCAACATTTGGTGAGACAATAAACAACCTAGGAGAGTATGATCCAATATTATACCAAATGGACGTGTAAAATGTCGTATTATCTACAACATCATGAAGATACATCCTTGGGTTTGAATTCGCACTATTGAAATAAAAAAGACGCAATATTATGTACAATTTCAAATAAAGGGCCCTCAAAAAGTTTATGTCCGTCATCGGAGTATTGTTGATAAGTTTGATGTTTCTGTGTCCAGGATTGCACTGGATATATTTGAAGTCCAATAGTTCCATATTCCTTTCACACAATTTTGATAACACGTGGCGGGTGTAGCTAGCTAAACAGGAGGTGCTTACCCTTCCGGAGAACCCGGCTTCACTTCTCTGGTGGAAGTTCACGTGTCTAACCTGACTTGTCAGTTTCAAAGTTTTTACTTTGCTTCTGGGTTGTGATTCGGGCATAGATTAGTATGTTTGGTTTTAATATATATGGATTGACCCTTCCGGGTCATAAAGCATCACTTCATTTGGACATGGATTGGTTTTATTTTGTATTATTTAATAATAAACGACACAACAAAAAGCAGTATTGGTAGTGATTTATATTAGTGTAATTTAATTGAATTGAATTCCTAAACACGTTTCAATTGTCTGATATATTTCTAGCTAAACAGGATTTACATACTCTTTTGGAGCACCCGGCCTCACTTCCCTGGTGAAAATTTACGTGTTTAACTTGATTTGCTAGTTTTTACTTTGCTTTTGTGGTATTGTTTTGAACATAGACCAGTACATCTATCTCACTACATAGTAAGGTTAATCACTAACCTAAATGATTGCCAGCAGGCATGAAAGCGCAAGTGAATATTAATAATGTAATTCCTTAAATTAACTGATCGTGTGGATTTGTTATCAATTTATATATATTCTGAAAACTGAGAAATATATATATATATAAACGTCACTACTTAATTTCTAGAAAGAAACGTCACCCATAAGAACAAAAATACAAATACAACTCGAACTTACAGCGGTAGGAGACCCCAGATTTGTAGACTAACGTCTTATCCATTTGGCTACCGCGGCCTCTCATGTTTGGGGAGTTATGTCATATAATGACGTAGGTGTACTAAAGGATACTGACACCTTAAATAGTCAACGCTACCAAACACTTAATACATGATTTACGAATTCAGTTTGGTTCACCCAAAAAACAATTGACCACTTCAGACTGAGTTTCATTTTTTGTGTGTAATTCAAGCATGTCAGAACATTTTGGGCGTGACAGGCGATACGTCAATTCATATTTCAGCAAGATCTTGCTATTGCTCATGCATCTTAATCGAACAAGTGGTTTCTTGAAACTATTAACATTTTCTATTTTTGGCCGACCCCAAAAGGCTACTGATATGAGTGCAATTAAAAATTTGTGGGACTCTCTTAAACAAACAGTAGCCGTAGATAGTCCAAAATTGCTTAAGAGCTTTGGCAATCTTTTTAAAAGCAATGGTATTACATCAAGAAACCAGAATGTAAAATTTGTCTCGCACACTACCTTATCGTGTTAGAGTTGAGTTGAGTAATGGTGTTTAACGTCCCAGTCAATAATATTTCACTTATATCGAGACGTCGCCAGCTATAGGCGAATGTGCAGAAATTTTGCCTGTGCGTTGCGCTGATGGATTTTACAGCTGGGTTCTTTAGCGTGCCAAGCCCACCGTGACACGGCAGCTCGTTTATTTAAAGTTCACTTCCGAAAGAACCGTTGCTTTCATTTCATATTGCCGAATGCTTGGCGAAAGATCCATCACTACCTACTTTCAAGTCTTGGGTCAGACCCGGACGGCGATCGAACCCACGACCTCCCACTTACGGAGCAAGCACTCTACCAACTGAGCTACCACAGTGGTTTATCGTGTTAGAACTGTTTTTCAAGCAAGAGGCCCTTCTACAAAATACAGCCTGTAAATTAGCCACTGACGCTAAGTAAATCCCTTCAAAATGAAATGCATTTTGTTGTACTAGTATTTGTATATTATTGTATTAGGGGTGACATTTTTTATGGAAATGAAGGGGTGACGTTTCTTTGTGGAATGAGCAGTATACGTTGTACAGGACTTCATGCCAAATGAGGCCAAACAAATTCGAATGTTGGCTTTTCAAGTCAAACGCTAGTGACATTGGTCAACTTAAGATGCTGTTGGGTGGTACATAGAACCGTTGCATACATAAAGTTAAAGAATGCCTTAGCGTATTTCGATTATATATAATATATACATACTTGACAGAGACAGTTTTTCCTGATGCACCATAATTTGCTAAAAATGGTGGCTTATGTAGCCATGAATATAATGATGCATCCACAGGATATTGTCGCATGGATGCACCGGTTGGTCTGAAGTGGAAATGATACTGAAATAAAACGTAAAGCAATCAGTAAGAAGAGCAATAGTTGTTAGAATGAATAATTAAGTTGTTAATGAATATCTTTTCGCATCATGATCAAATAAAAATAATTCAAATATGTAACGCTTAAAACAATCGGTGTTATATTCAATAATAGTGAATTGAATGGTAAACTAAGAGTTGTACGTTTTGTAATGTAATTAACGGGGATTTGAGATATCCATGGCAAGATGCAAGGTCGTTATCCAGCTAAATATTGGTATAGAGCGATTATTTGGCTTTGAAATTTGAACTCTCAAATACTATAATAACGAGTACTAATGTAATGATGGATGCATCATTACAAATAAGTCGCCCAAACGAATAAAAATCAAACCCTGTATTCAAAACACATATTAGAACTTGTACTTTTGTTGATTTTTTCCATTTCCATGACAACGGCTGAAAATTTTAAACCTTTAAATAAGTTCTACACACAATAGAAAAACTGTTGAGAAATTTTAAACTTATATAATAATAACTATATAATATTTTTTCATTTTAAGAGTTAATTTTATATAGAGAAGTAGTACATCAATCCAATTGGTTGAAATTCAAACAATAGGCAAAGTTGATTGACATCACCTATACCCAATATCACAAACCATTGTTTTGATGAGCTAATGATGTGTTGATTTTAAATTAATCCAAGCATTTACCCATATAATGTCATACTGATAACTAAATGCAGCTACTCAATCGAATTGAATAATAAATCATGCCCCAGGGACAAATGACCATAAGTGTTGCTTATTAAAATATTAAGCTTAAAAGCTTTTAGACATGGATCAGTGATTACTTAAGTATCCTTGACAATAAAAATTCATGCTTATTGTTTTAATTCTTAAACAAAATGATGGCAACCAGCCCATGAAGAAAACTGTAGTTTGAGGGTGGGGATCTCAAAGTTAGTACCTAGACCTACCTGTCCCCAACCTCCTATTGGAATGTCCATATGGGTTTACTTTAGTATCAATCTGTTCAACTTTTCATAAAGAATAAGAAAATATATATGTTAAGGGTGGGGATCTCAACTGATCAAAAGTTAGTACCTAGCCCCGCCTGTCCCTGCCCTCTTCTGGAAAACGCCATGGGCATTTCTTCAGTATCACTCTATTCAACTTTTAAAACAGAACCGGAAAATATATAGTTTCAGGGTGGGATATCAACCATTTAAAAGTTAGAACCAAGCCCCGCCCGTCCCCACCCTCCATCAGTAATGACCCCATGGGATTTTCTTTAGCATCACTCAATTCAACTTTTTATGTAGAACCAGAAAATATATAGTTTATGGGTGGGGATCTCAACCGTTTAAAAGTTAGCACACTGCCCCGCCCATCCCACCCCTCCCTGATACCGCAGGGAAAATCTACTGATACAGACTTGTGCATCTTGAGGCACTGATCATGAATATATATGGTTTTATAGTACAAAATAAAGTATAAATACATAAATTGATCATTATTGTTTTTAAGACCCCGCCCTCCTGCCCCTCCCCTAATGACCCCATGGGCATTTTACCTCGGCCTCTGGGGAAAGAGATGGGGATCAACCTTCATGTGAAGTTTGGTTAAGATTGGACCAACGGTCTTTGAGAAATTGGTTGGACAAGTTCATGGCCGGAAGAAGAAGAAGAGGAAGAATAATAATAACGAGTATTAATGTAATGATGGATGCACCATTACAAATAAGGCGCCCAAACGAATAAAAATCAAACCCTCTACTTAGAACTCATATTAGGAGGACTTGTACTTTTGCCGCTTTTTTCCATGTCCATGGCAACGGCTGCCATTTTGAAAATTTTAAACCTTTAATTACGATCTACATCACTAAAAAACTGCAGGGAAACCAAATTACTTTTTGCCATTTTTGAAAAGACAACAAAAATATGATCACTTTGCATAATTACAAAATATATCATTTTTTCATTTACATGGTATTACATTATTGTAAACATGTACTTAGTGAACTTTTTTTTTATCAAATACCAGGTTTCCAAACTTAAAAATCCCTAATCAAATAGTAACACTTATTTTAATCCCAACATGGATTATTAGAAATTTTAAACTTGTATTATTCTTTTCATTTTAAGATTTGATTTTATATATAGAAGTAGTACATGAATCCAATTGGTTGAAATTCAAACAATAGGCAAAGTTGATTGACATCGCCTATACCCAATATCACAAACCATAGTTTTGATAAGCTAATGATGTGTTGATTTTAAATTAATCCAAGCATTTACCCATATAATGTCATATTGATAACTAAATGCAGCTACTCTATCAAATTGAATCATAAATCATGCCCTATGGATAACTGACCATTGGTGCTGCTTATAAAAACAGATTTAGCTTGAGAGCTTTTAGACATGGATCAGTGATTACTTAAGTATCCTTGACAATGAAAATTCATGCTTATGGTTTTAATTGTTAAACAAAATGATAGCAACCATCCCACGAAGAAAACTATAGTTTGAGGGTGGGGATCTCAGTTTGTACCTAGATCTACCTGTCCCCACCCTCCTATTGAATGACCATATGGGTTTACTTAAGTATCAATCTATTCAACTTTTCATAAAGAATAAGAGAATATATATGTTAGGGGTGGGGATCTCAACTGATCAAAAGTTAGTACCCAGCCCCGCCTGTCCCGTCCTCCTCTGGAAAATGCCATGGGCATTTCTTCAGTATCACTCTATTCAACTTTTCAAACAGAACTGGAAAATATAGTTTCAGGATGGGGATATCAACCATTTAAAAGTTAGTACCAAGCCCCGCCCATCCCCACCCTCCATCAGGAATGACCCCATAGGACTTTCTTTAGTATCACTCAATTCAACTTTTCATGCAGAACCAGAAAATATATAGTTTATGGGTGGGGATCTTAACCGTTTAAAAGTTAGCACACTGCCCCGCCCATCCCCACCCCCTGATACCCCCGGGAAAATCTTGTGATACAGACTTGTACATCTTGAGACACCGATCACGAATATATATGGTTTTATAGTACAAAATATAGTATAAATAGCAAAATTGAGCATTATTGTTTTTAAGACCCCGCCCTCCTGCCCCTCCCCTAATGACCCCATGGGCATTTTACCTCGGCCTCTGGGGAAGGAGATGGGGATTAACCTTCCTGTGAAGTTTGGTTAAGATTGGACCAACGGTCTTCGAGAAATTGGTTGGACAAGTTCATGGCCGGAAGAAGAAGAAGAGGAAGAATAATAAAAATAATAATAATAATAATAATAATAATAATAATAATAAGAAACGGTGCAAAAACAATAAGTCGCCAAACTTCGTTTGGGCGCCTTAATAATAATAATAATAATAATAATAAGAAACGGTGCAAAAACAATAAGTCGCCAAACTTTGTTTGGGCGCCTTAATGATAATCGGATCAAGGCATTGTTGCAAACTTTTCCGATATAAGAGTATAGGTAAACAACATAGACCTGTCCGCTTGACCTTTGATTTAAATATTAAACATAGATCAGTCCATTTTTGTGTAAGGAACACAGCGTCCATTTTGTCTACATCATGAATAAGTGATACTCACTTCATAGAGTAGACACGTACACTGTGTATGTAATAACTTTAATCATAACACTACCCATTTATTGGTTGGATCCTCCTATATGAATATTTCTAATAAAAGGTCAAACGGACAGGTCAATGTTGTTTGCCTATACAATACATGGTTCATTCAACTATCCTTTTATATAAAGCAATGTACCTGCTTCTCCAACTTATGGTGTATATGTTTCCAAATTAATAAGATATGGTGGAGATTGTTCCCACAACGACAGCTGTAACGAACGAAGCTAGCTGCTTACAGATAAATTGTCGAGTCAGGGCTATTGCAAATCTAGGTTTATCAGGGACTTAAAACGTTTTACGGCAGACTATAAGTTCCTTGATCTCATTTGTCAGGTGCTTACTCTTCCGTAGCATCTGGCCTCACAATACTGGTTGAAGTTCACGTCCATGTATAACTTAATTTGTCAGGTGCTTACCCTTCTGTAGCATCTGACCTCACAATACTGGTGGAAGTTCGCGTCCATGTATAACTTAATTTGTCAGGTGCTTACCCTTCCGTAGCATCTGGCCTCACAATACTGGTGAAAGTTCGCGTCCTTGTATAACTTAATTTGTCAGGTGCTTACCCTGCCGTAGCATCTGGCCTCACAATACTGGTGGAAGTTCACGTCCTGGTATAACTTAATTTGTCAGGTGCTTACCCTTCCGTAGCATCTGGCCTCACAATACTTGTGGAAGTTCGCGTCCATGTATAACTTAATTTGTCAGGTGCTTACCCTTCCGTAGCATCTGGCCTCACAATACTGGTGGAAGTTCGCGTCCATGTATAATTAAATTTGTCAGGTGTTTACCCTTCCGGAACACCTGGTCTCACTCTCCTTGTGGAAGTTGACATGTCTAACCTGACTTGTCAGTTCCAAAGTTTTTACTTTGCTTCTGGTCTGTGATTCGGACATGGATAAGTATGTTTGTTTTTGATTACAAAGTTTTCACTTTTCTTTGGAAGGGTTATTTAGACATGGATTAAATAAAAAGTATAAACATATAAAAATTACCGAGAATAAACAGCTATCATCGTTTGGTCTATCAATCGAAGCACTCCTGGTGTTCCCATCAATATCTTCATCACACGTGTAACCCGTAAAATCCCAAAGTTTGTGATAATCTAACCCAGTCCCTTGGTTCACTTTTATAAGTTTCCCTATGTTAAAGAAAAAATTCATACGTTTAAGTGATATCATATTGACGATGTCATAATGTTGAAACTGTCCGATCTAGTTCCTTGGTTCACTTTTATTACTGTACTTCCAGGAAAACTATATACTCGATCTTTTATTTTTTACTTTAAATATAACGAAACATGTTTCTTTCAAATTATGAAAATAGTTTTTTTTTTCAATACCCAACAGGAATTTTGGCTTTCTTTCGATTGCCCCATATATAAAAAAATGAATTATTTTTTCCAACTTAAGCAAGTTTATATGACCTAAGTTGCCTCAAACAATTAATTGTTTAAAATTGTCACATGGTTGCAATAGGTTATGATCCATATTCTGAATTGTAGAAACTACATCTATATATAGCGAACAGATACACACTTGGGGTGAAAGATTCAAATATCATTTTCAGGTTAATTCTTACCCTTCATTCTCTCATTTGCATAGAAGTTTTGACGGGACTGTATGTAAGATACAATGATCTGAAAAAGGTAATTTTCTCTCTAAAAACAACATAGTTGGACTGTTTGTAAAACAATAAAAATTAATTTGGTTAGATATAGAGATTTTGAACACATAAACATCAAATTCGTTTCTATTTCGCTGATAATTTAAAATTTGAAGACAAATACATCGACTAGATAGTATTTCTGAAAATACAGTAGTCTCCCTATGTTAGAGAAAATTCACACGTTTTGAAAAAATCATATTGAAAAATTGATGTCACGATGTAGAACCTGAAACACCGATATTTTTAAAATGTTGTGTACGACTTATGTCTATAATATTTAGAAATACAAATTACATGGACAATGTTATTATAAATGTATGAAATACTATCCTATGCTTATCAAGGTCCTCACATACGTTTAAATTATATCATATTGAAAAATCAACCATGTCACGATGTAGAACATGAAACCCTGATATATCAAAATGACCCTGTATATATTTGATATTTAAGACATTCTTATTCCTTTTTATCCACGCATGGCTAGCGCAGCTACTTTAACATGAGCTGCTTACTCTCCCGGAGCACCCGGTCCCGCTTCCTTGGTAGAAGTTCAAGTGTTTAGATTCAAATTATTTACTTTGAAAGTGTGCTTTGGACATGGGTTGGTATTTTTGCGTCTGATTAAGTTCTAGAAATGGTTAAACTTGTGTAAAAAGGTGCAGTTTTGAAACATAAAATTGTCAAAAACAGAAGCTTCCAACAAAACTGAGAGCACAAACCACATAAAATACTTTAACAAATACAGCAGGTCATTCTCCCGGAGCATCCGTTCTCGTACCTCGGACAGAAAAATCTCACGCACACACCAGTGCTAGATTTTTCTGTCTTGTCCAGTTTGTCTGGTACTGCCTCACGCGACAATTGAACAATAAGAATGACGTATCCGATCATTGTGCTTGACGTCATCAAAACAAACGTTTCGTTAATTATTTTTTAAAATATGTGTTTTATTTTATTTTTTATTCAAAATATTTTATTGTCAGAGTTGTTTTATATTTGCATTGATTACAAATTGTTGATATCTTAAAATTTTGAAGTGTTGTCGATCGGATTATTTTCAAAGTGCAGATTTGTACAATGCATAAAGTGTCGAAAGGAATGCAAGAAGTCCCATGAGTGTACGTGTTTTGTTTTGTACGTATCACAGTTATAAACAACTTAATGGTACGAGAAATAGAATCTGTCACCACAAACAGGTGACAAATTCTATTAGTCTCGTTTCCTTGATGAAAGTTCGCGTGTTTAACCAAATTTACCAGTTTAAAGTTTTTACTTTGGAATTGTGTTTGGACATTAATTAGTATTTTTTGTGTCTTTTTAGTTTTAGAAATGATTGTACTTGTATAGAGAGGTGCAGTTTTGAAACATACAGTACAAGACTTTCGAAAGTTTAACACCGAATTAGTGCCAAATGAACAATGGGGTTCACCGCTGTACCACGTGATACGTTCTAAGGTGTCTGTGAAACGCTTGTTTCCAATGGACATGGAATCGCACAATATGCCGCTTTCCTGTAAAAACGACGTTATTCCGGGAATTTGTAACGTTGACGTTTTCAAAAATATTCCACACAAACGTTAAGAGGTATTGATCACGTGGTACGGCGGCGAACCCCATTCATCTCGGTCCATCGTAAGTTGTATCTCGACAGCTATTCGGCAGTTGCTATCTATCTCTCGGTAGCTCTATTATCATAAGCTATCCTTATCTCGGCCACTCGGCAGCCGAGCTTCGGTTCCTTTTCGTTAAATACCACTACGGTAGCTCAGTTGGTAGAGTGCTCGCGCTGTAAGTGAGATGTCATGTATTCGAACCCTGACCGGATCGAGCCCAAGACTTGAAAGTTGAAAGTGATTGTTCTTTCGCCAAGCAATGAAAGTTACGGTTCTATCGGATGGGAACTTAAAATAAACGAGTCAGATGTCACGGTAGGCTTGGCAAAAAAAAGACCCCTGCTGTAAAATGCCATCAGCGCAACGCACAGCCAAAATTTCTGCGTCTTTGCCTGTAGCTGGAGACGTCTCGATATAAGTGAAACATTCTTGACTGGGACATTAATCACGCTTACTCGTCTCAACTCATCTCCTTTTCGCTAACTAAGTGTTAAACTTTCGATTGTACCGTTAAATTGGCAGAAACAAGGACTACATTAACAAAATACCAACAGAAATCGCATAAATTACTTTGATAAAAACAGCTTCTTGGCAATAGCAACCAGAAAAAAAAAACCAAAAGACCGTAATATCAATTCTTAATAAAATACAAACATACTGGCTCATGCAATGGCAGAAATCACATAAAATACTTTGATAACAAAGCTTCTTGGCAAAAGCAACCCGAATAAACCTCAAAAGATCGTAATATGAATTCTAAGTAAAATACAAACACACTAGCTCATGCAATGGCAGAAATCACATAAAATACTTTAATAAAAACCGGTTCTTGGCAATAGCAACCAGAAAAAAACCCAAAAGACCCTAATATCAATTCTTAGTAAAATACAAACATACTGGCTCATGCAATGGCAGAAATCACATAAAATACTTTAATAAAAACCGGTTCTTGGCAATAGCAACCAGAAAAAAAACCAAAAGACCGTAATACCAATTCTTAGTAAAATACAAACATACTTGCTCATGCAATGGCAGAAATCGCATAAATACTTTGATAAAAACAGCTTCTTGGCAATAGCAACCAGAAAAAAAACCAAAAGACCGTAATATCAATTCTTATTAAAATACAAACATATTAGCTCACGCAATGGCAGAAATCACATAAAATACTTTGATAACAAAGCTTCTAGGCAAAAGCAACCCGGATAAACCTCAAAAGATTGTAATATGAATTCTAAGTCAAATACAAACACACTGGCTTATGCAATGGCAGAAATCACATAAAATACTTTAATAAAAACCGGTTCTTGGCAATAGCAACCAGAAAAAAAACAAAAAGACCGTAATATCAATTCTTAGTAAAATACAAACATACTGGCTCATGCAATGGCAGAAATCACATAAAATACTTTGATAACAAAGCTTCTTGGCAAAAGCAACCAGAATAAACCTCAAAAGATCGTAATATGAATTCTAAGTCAAATACAAACACACTGGCTTATGCAATGGCAGAAATCACATAAAATACTTTAATAAAAACCGGTTCTTGCCAATAGCAACCAGAAAAAAAACCAAAAGACCGTAATATCAATTCTTAGTAAATTACAAACATACTGGCTCATGCAATGGCAGAAATCACATAAAATACTTTAATAAAAACCGGTTCTTGGCAATAGCAACCAGAAAAAAAAACCAAAAGATCGTAATATGAATTCTAAGTCAAATACAAACACACTGGCTTATGCAATGGCAGAAATCACATAAAATACTTTGATTACAAAGCTTTTTGGCAATAGCAACCTGAAAAAAAAACCCCAAAAGATCGAAATAATTACAAACACACTGGCTCACATGCAATGGGCGCTTATTAAAATCTTTTACAAATTATGAAATGTTTAATGTGACATATTTGGAACATGTCTCAAATTAATAATAGGTTATCTATATAAATGTTTCCACAAACGAAATCCAATTTGGAAAGAAATTTTGCCATCATGGTTAAAATGAATATAAAAAAGACAACTACATCCATTTAATTCTCGAAACTTTTGAAATGACAAACCAAATCATATCCGCGAAACACTCCTGACAAGGATAGAAAAGGGCGCAGGACATTTGAGGGAATATTAAAAAACTCCTAGTGGACATTTGAGCGACAGATTTTAACTATGTATTTTACGATGGAAATTTGGGGGACGGTTTTAATCTTCTTACCTATATACCGGGTATTATGGGTACCGCTACAGAATTGATGTTTGGTGTTTTCAAAAACATATTACTTTTTTACTCTAAGCTTTATCCTGTAAGTTTTACAATGTTTTAGCACAGTTTTATGAAATGTAGTTCTAGACTTTAAATGGATTTTATAAATAATTTACTTTATCCTGCTCAAAATCCTATTTCCAACTCCCTGCGGTGAGACTGGTTGAGGCAAGAGGTTAAGAAAAATTTCGCTCAAATGTCTACCACATATTTGAAATTTCGCTCAAAAGGGTTAAAATTCTGTCGCTCGAACGTCCGTCTTTTCTATCGCTCTTTTGCCCTTTGCTTTCGGTCAAATGTCCAACGCCGATAGAAACGCAACAGAAAAACAGATGTTGAATACGAAACGCAGCAATTCATTTATTCATTAACAACTGAATAAAACAAACATTTTTTAAATAAATTAATTTCATATTAAATAAATAAATAAATAAATAAATAAATTCTTCCATTTTAATTACCAAACAAATAAACAAACATTTTAAAAAACAAATTTGATGATAAATCGTAAAAATAAAAATAAATAAATAAATAAAAGAAAGTTTATATACTTACTGTATTCACGGTCAGACATAACATAATCATATAAATAAATAAATAAATAAATAAAGAAATAAATAAATAAATAAATAAATAAAAGTTAATATACTTACTGTATTGCCAGGCATAACATAACCATATGTTAAAAAGTAACGTGAACCAAAAGATACTTGATGTTCTTTCAGCACACTCCATTTTGTTTCTGATCCTCTAGCACGGTGCAAATTATATACATAGATGTACACTACAGACGTGTCAAAAGTTTAACACCAATTTAACGAAAAAGTACCAAAATCGACAGCTTATTATGGCATCTTTAGCTATATCTCACCAGCTGCCATCTATCTCTTGGCAACTTTTCGCACATAAGGTATCGATGTATGTATCTACGTCACTAGACAACAAAGAAACGACTTCTTTTCATTACATCAATGTTAAACTTTCGACAAACCTGTTCTCTTTATGATAAATTATACATTGTATTTGATTATATAGTAAACACAAGAATGCAATATCAACCAGCCCCTGGAATTAGGAAATATCCCGATAAGCTGCAATTCTACTAAAATTATGGATTAGTAGTTTGAAATTTCAATTAATATGCCGTTATACAAATTTTAAAAATTCAAATTTTTTAAATTCCGATATTTGAAAATCAGTCTTTATCTAACGAACAGCGATGGGACAAATCAACATGTACAGTACGGGGCTGTCGAAAGTTAAACACCGAGTGAACGAATTAGAACAGAATTGTCAGCTCATCTGAGTCCGTCCTTAGATTATTACCGTATCTACGTTTGAGGCAACAGAGCACCGTGCCTCGATAAAAAATCCATCAATAATATTACTACCTGATGGTAAACTCATGATATGTTTATAATGATACAGTTTAAAATTAAGTCAATAAAGATTTCAAGTGAATTAGAAATTTACAGAAGTCAAGACAAGATGAATTATATAGTACAGTCAAACCTGTCTATAAAGGTCACCTAAGGGAACCAGTAATAGTGGCCTTCAATTAGGTTCAAATAAAATGAATAAAGAACAATTAAGATACAATCTACTGGCCTTTATAAACAGATAGCCCTTATATAGAGGTTGACTTTAAGACAGGTTGGGTTGTATATGTATTCGAATCGTAATAATTATACCGGAACTCATAATTGTATTGTTGATGTTATTTTAGTTTTTTCGGTCGCCACTAATTTTTTTCTTTGTTATCACAATATTAAAGGGTCTGGCCATATGTTAAATGGTATGTCACTGGTAGAGTCACTGCATCAGATCCGTTGTTTTGTGGCGACGGTGTTTTGATGGTACATCCAGCCATTCATGACAAATTTCGATAAAGTCAAATATCTACAGGTTGGCCAACAAAAAAGGCTAAATACATGCATTTACAATGAAAAATCATTGGCTGAAAATAGTCTTAGGATGCACCATTCTAAGCCATCTAAAAAAATTCAGGGGGACTACTAGTATGCCCTTTGACCCCCTCTCTCTAGTAGACGAAGCGCCGCTTCGGTTTGATCAAATTATTTGCATCGGTAGAATTTAGGGTCTAGCTACGGTAAAATAGATATATATTTTAACAGGTTTTCGGCAAACTGGTATCTATTTTCCGGTCACTAGCTATCTTCATCTTAGCCATTCGACAGCCGATCTTCGACCCCCTTTGTTCTAGTTCAGTGTTAAACTTTCGACAGATCTGTGTTGAATATTGATATATATATAATCCAAAAATTAAAAGGCTT
This sequence comes from Anadara kagoshimensis, assembly GCA_021292105.1. Lineage (NCBI taxonomy): Eukaryota > Metazoa > Mollusca > Bivalvia > Arcoida > Arcidae > Anadara > Anadara kagoshimensis. The sequence goes on along the minus strand of CM037860.1, from coordinate 23,394,510 downwards.
CACTAGAATTTAGTGAAGCCTTTTAATTTTTTGGATTATATACTTACCTTGTGCAAGACTGTTTTATTATTTGAACTATATAATTATATATTGAATATTCCTAATATGTATTCTAGATTTTACCATATACATTATTAATAGTAAGTTAGAATACTTTATAATAATCAATTTACAACCTTTTAAATGCATCATTAAAATGCTACTATCAATATATCGGATCCGCATTATTTGACCCGTGATGAAAAGAAAATCATTATTTTTACATATGTTTAGGATAGGTGTAATTAGCAAAGCCATTATAAAACTAATTAAAAATTTATACATTACTCAATCTATGTGTAACGAAGAGGTGCGTGCATCCATCGAAGAAGCCATTAAACGTTTAACTGTTGAAAGTGACCTAAATGCAGCCTATAATAGTTTTTTTTTAAATTTTGTTCAAAGCGAAATAAAATCCAAGTTAACTGAATCAAAGCCGTTCGTTCCGAAAAATAATAATTCTAAAAGTCGTAGAAAACCTTACTGGACTAGAGAACTCAAGAACTATAGGATAAAGCGTGTAAAAAAGAACGTGTGTGGTTAAAATATAACGGCGTTGCTTCCAAAAGGAAAGTTTTGAAAGAACAATTTTGTTGTGCGCGTAAAGAATTCGATAAGAGGCTTCGGAAAGAAAAGCGGAAGTTTCAGCTTCGTCAACAAGAGATGTTAACTTATATGTGTAAACAAAATGACACTCGAGAGTTCTGGAAAAACATCGGTAACGTTGGCATTGCAAACGAACGGAAAAATGACATCCCGTGGAAAATGAAAAATGAGGCGGGCGATATAATAACGGACGTTAATGAAATAATGAACAATTGGAAGTCGTCTTATGAAAAACTTTACATTGAAATTATTAACCCCGACGATTTTGACGGAGATAATCTTAATCTCGTAAGAGATAATGTAAACACTAATAATATAGACGTTTTAAATAATATAAATAGTGACTGTTTGAACGAATCTATTACGTTTAGCGAAGTGCGAGAAGCGGTATATGACGCCAAATTAAACAAAGCTACGGGACTAGATGAAATAGCAGCTGAATTTATAAGAAATGACTATTGTGTTAACTTGCTGTATATCATAATAAAACACTGTTTTGATACCGGAAAGGTTCCGACCCAGTGGTGTAGTAGTATTATAAATCCTATTCTTAAACCGGATAAAGATCCCATTGACCCTCATGGCTATAGAGGGATTGCACTTATGTCAGTACCATGTAAAATATATGCCGGAATTCTTAATAAACGTTTAAGCTCTTGGTTAGAGGAACACCACCTTCTCGCGGATGAACAAAACGGATTCCGCAAGGATAGAAGTTGCATTGAACACATTTACACGTTAGTAGATGTTATTAACCAAAGGAAAATTAGACGTAACTCAACATTTACCTGTTTCATTGACTTAAAGAAAGCTTTTGACTGTGTTAATCATGATATGTTATTTTACAAACTTTGGGATTGAAAGGAAAATTTTTATCCAGTATCAGGTCACTTTATAATGATGTGAACTATTCAGTTAAAATAAACGGACTTTTAACGGATTCATTTAATATATTCCAAGGAGTTAAACAAGGCTGTAAATTATCGCCTACACTTTTTTCTATGTATATAAATGACTTGGTAAATGATTTAAATGCCGGTGTTAGTATAAATGAGGGTGAAAAATTGTCTATTCTATTATATGCAGACGACATTGTCTTGCTAGCGCCGGACGAGGAGTCTCTTCAACGAATCATTAATGTCGTTAGAAATTGGTGTAACCTTTGGCATCTCGCTATAAATTTCGACAAACTAGGATTCTACACTTTAGAAATCAAAACGCTTACAGATCAACATTTAATTTTTTCTGTGGCACTACAAAGTTGGAGTATGACACAAAATATCGATACCTTGGACTGTGGATATGTGACACATTGGAAATTTAGCATCCAAGAACTGAAAAAATCAGCAGGCAGAGCGTTATCGTCATTATATAATAAATTTCGATTGTGTGGCGGGATGGAATATGATGTCTACACAAAACTGTACGAATCGCTTGTGCAACCTGTTTTATTATACGGAGCAGGAATTTGGGGACTGAATACCAATAAGGAACTCGAAGTTATTCAAAACCGTGCATGCAAGTACTTTCTAGGAACGCCTAAACACTCGTCAAATGTTGCAGTGCGTGGTGAACTGGGCTGGTCTTCTTTCAATGTAAAACAAAAGGTTGAAGTTTATAGGTTATATTTTAAGCTATATAACTTGCCAAGCAATATAATTGTTTTTAAAGTTTTTAATTCTAGTAAATTTTATGCAAAATCTTGGCACTCGAGGGTTTTGAGTATGTTTTTTTAATGGTTTATCACTCAAACACAAAATTAATGTTATAAAAGATATATTATGTAATATTGACAAAGAAGAGTGGATCAACAGTGTTTTCAATGATAGAAATCTTGAACATGGTAACAAACTTAAATTTACAAATAATGTTAGTTCCTTTGTCAGAACAGTGAAATATAGAGACCAGAGAAGAGTGCTTGCTAACTTTAGATGTGGTTGTCTCCCCCTTGAACTAGAAACCGGACGATACGCCAGGCCCAAAATACCCCTACATGAAAGACTTTGTAAATATTGTAATTTTTATGAAATTGAAACTGAACAACATTTTTTAATTGACTGCGAGTTTTATAGTGATCTGAGATATAATCGTTTTTTTTTATGCAGAACGAATATGAGTTTTTTAATTTTTTATCTAGCAATGAGAAGTTTTTAAAAATTATGATAGATGATGAAGTACAGACTCTTTAAGCAAAAACAATCAATTTTATGTTTAAAATTACCCCGAGAGACAAAACATTTTGAACATCAACTGACTTCAAATTATCAACCAGTGCAAAAATGATAGACACTACAGATTCAGGCGTAGTTCTACAGGAAATGTTTCCCCGGATTTGACGTAAACAATATCGGGAGGGAACTTTAACAACTACTGTAGCATGCGTTTGGAATATAACCAGCTTTAATTCCACCTAAACAAACGAACTCAGCTGGAACTTCCATGTTGTCCTTGCAACTTGACTCAAGCCTTGCAATATAGCTCGACCCAAACAGCGCTACTATTTAATGGCTACTACAAGTGCCATATTTTGCCCTAAGATCCATTACCATTTTCCAAAAAATGTTAAGTCTATCTGCGTATTTCCCACCAGTATCCCAAAAGGTATCATTTATATTATGAAGTAACACTTTGTTGTCAGTACTGAGCAGGTAATAACAGAAGGGTGGGGACCTGTTTAACAATGAAACTATTTGAATAGCTCACTCAAAGAGCACGAGTTATTCCTCTTCTACTTTGACTGCTTGCGGATATATCACTCATTATTGAAGTAAATAAATAAATAAATAAATAAATAAATAAATAAATAAATAAATAAATAAAGGCATTTTTGTCAATAAAAAATACATGAATGAATAAATAAATAAATGCAATTTTTGTAAATAAATAAACAAACAATGTACTTGGGAACTTGTTTTGCTTAAACTTGAAAAGTGTTATATTGTTAGATTTTAATTAAAGAAACTTTAATTAAATAACTAAAAAAGAAAAAAATAACAATAACTAGAGATTGTAACTGGGATACCAGTTACGTATGATTCCCCACCATCCATAAATAATTTATGGCATATATCTGGTGAAAAGACCCTAGCAGGGTTAGCGCTGGGTTGTAAAAGTCTGTCGACAAGTTAATCGCGAGTTAGAAAATTCTGTTGCCAATTTCATTACTGTGTCGCCTAAAAGGGTACTTTTTGACACATGAAATATTTGACGTAATACACTAGTCGAGTCGGGTACCTGCATGTGCAGGTAGTCTTACGGCCCTTCATATATGGATTACAAGATTGAATAAAACATTAAATGAACAAGAGATGTTGTTGTTTAGTTATTAATCAACAGGTAAATTTTGCGATTTTCACGCCACATGCGTTTTTAATGTTGTGTATATATTGCCTTGATGAACGGTTACATTCTAAAGGCAGTTGTGTATGAAGTACGTTTATACCGCGTCGACCTGGTAAACTAAAAAAATCCTACCTTGATTACTTTTTTAAATTTCTTTGACAGTTAAAGTAGATTTGAATTAAAGTTTTCGATTGAGAGAAATCGTACATTGGAAGGCCTTCTCGGCATAGGAAGTGACGTTTTCAATGAATTTCATTGAATAAGAAAACTCGTAGAACCCCTCTCAGGCCTCTGATTCGGCGTCACCGCGTGTTACAATGAATGAACACGTATGGGAAGGTTTGCGCTGGACATCTCCAACGTCGCCAATTGAGATTTTTTTCTTTAACTGGCGACAAAAAACGGCGCTTTGTGATTTTTCTGTCCACAAGTTTTCAAAGTTCACCGGTATCTTGGTCACCAGTAATTAACAGGTGATAACACATTGAAGCCAGTGACGGAGCGGCGAGTATCACTGAATAAACACAGTAATTAACGACTGGTCTTAAAGAATGAGTTGATTAAGATCGTTGTGTTAGGTGTGAACGTAAGGCCTTCTAATTATGGGCAGGTAGATCCAGGTAATATTGGAGCGTGTCGACATTGCCTGAGGATATACCCAGGTGCCCTCCCGATGTCGGCAGACAGTATAAACACCGATGGACTCGGAATTATTGTAAAATCCAAAATAAAATATAATAAAAGTTACCCTTTGTGATGTTTATTTAATGTATTTTTTAAAAGTTTATTGATTATTAATCGTGATTCAATGCGCAATACACGTCGTAGGAGGCCATCTGTTTGTATTTTAATTACGCGACTTATATCGGTTATTCCTATATGTTTAAGTTTCAAGATTGTAACGATATATCTACGCAGTCAAAATATATGAATTTTTGTAATCATAGTTAAGAATATTTCGTTTCGGTCAAGAATACTCCTCATTTTTTCGTATATATATATATATATATATATATATATATATATATATATATATATATATATATATATATATATTATTTTCACTGAAAATATTACAACTTATGAGTGTATCTACTATATAGTACAATATTTTGGCAATGTTCATGGAAATGGTACATTAAATTGAAATGTTAACAACAAAATAATTATTCTATAATATACAAAATTGTAGTTATAATAACAATTTTATTTACAATTTTTGCCAAATTTTTACGAGTATGATTTCGGGAAAAATAAATAGTGGTGCCTCATAGATCGTGATCACGACTAAGGGAACAATATAGTTTTTAAAAAAATGTTCTAAATTTCATTTCAAATTTTAATATAATTCTCATCTTATGCATCACCATAGCGTCAATTTTCTAATATATTTCAACACACTATGTAAAGTCCGGTTAAAGGAAAAAACGACATACCGGTCATTAGGAAAGTGTCAGTCAGTAAGAGGAGAAATTTCATTGTTGTAAACTTAAAAAGTGGGCAGTCTTCTACTTCCACAGTCAGTAATTAACAGAATACCCCCAAGCCATTTCGACACGCTTAACCTTCTCCGATCTATCAAGGCAAATTATATACACCATTCAGCTCATTGGGTAAGGTTTTATTTTACAGGCGTGTGACGTGACAAGCTGCGGTTTTACAAATCGCCAAGTTTTTGACGGTCACTAATCGGATTAACTCATAGGTTAAAGCATTTGCTTGGTATAGCTAAAGTGTCGTAACCAGCTTATGTCCATTCAGAATTGGTTTCCCCAGGCATTTAACTACGTATTTAATTAAGCAATTTACACTTACCCACCCATCTTCAAGATAACAAAAATGAACACGTCTTGATTATTTACACAGACAACAGATTATTGGTACCAAATTTCATCTAAATCCATCAAGCCGTTCCCGAGATATGCGTCAGCATATGGTCTTGAGAGAATAATAATAATAATAACTAGAGATTGTAACTGGGATACCAGTTACGTATGATTCCCCACCATCCATAAATAATTTATGGCATATATCTGGTGAAAAGACCCTAGCAGGGTTAGCGCTGTGTTGTAAAAGTCTGTCGTCAAGGAAATCGCCAGTTGTAAAATTCTGTTGCCAATTTCATTACTGTGTCGCCAAAAAGGGTAAATCTTGTGATTTTTACGTCACATGCGTTTTTAATGTTGTGTATATATTGCCTTGATGAACAATTACATTTTTAGGGCAGTTGTGTATAAAGTACATTTGAACCGCACCGACCTGGTAACACTAGAACAACTCCCTCCTTTAACGGTTTTTAAGGAATCCTTAAAGATCCTTAAACATGTCCTTAAAGATCCTTAAACATGTTCTTAAAGATCCTTAAAGACTCCTTAAAGCCCCCTTTAAGGACCACCATCTTTAAGGAGCTTTAAGGTCCGTTTAAGGCCTCTTTAAGGACATCTTTAAGGATCTTTAAGGCTCCTTACAGATCCTTAATGGAACTGAAATTTTAAGGATCTTTAATGCGGCTTTAAGGATCTTTAAGGATCATCCTTATATACACGTGTATTTAAATGATATAATGGTGTTTTTTTAACCACCCTGAATTGGCTAAAGATGCACTTTTATTGATTTTTTATTGATTGATTGATTTATTTATTTATTTATTCAGTTGGTATATATTACACAAAAATCATTGGAGAAAAACACTCGATTAAAAATAAATGCCCGGTAATAAAATTTCATGATTGTTTTCAAATTAATTTATTTATTTATTTATTTATGTGTTTGATTTTATTTATAATCTAACCTGCTCCAAATATTATGTCTTAGCTCTAAATTGATTCAATGTACAACTTATTTATTTATTTATTTATTTATTAAACTAAAAAAGTGTAGTTTTGACTTTTTATCATGACGGATTTATGCCCATAGGTAATAAACAGATCTTGGTTATTAATTGATGATCATCAACATAAACCCGGTATCTCATCAACAACTTACCTAACTAATTGATAACAGAAGCAAATTCAAACTCATTTTAAACAGACGATAGTATATTCTACCTGAAAAATTTACCGTATGTTGTTAATCTCTTTAATTACCTAGATGGATTTGAATTTTAATGGAATCTGATAATTAATCTACGTGAGTAGTAATGTTAGAAATACTTTAAATACTTTTTACGAATTGTTATTTGTGTGTAAATAAATAAATAAATATTTTTAAAACTTTAATAAATATATGAAATATGAGAGAGACAGAGAGAGAGAGAGAGAGGGCCTAGCGAAGACTAGTACATCATCAGTTTTTAAACTACCATTATCTGAAATTTCTTATTTCATGACCTTGAAATGTGCATTCATATAAATAAATAAATAAATAAATAAATAAATAAATAAATATTGTTAAAAACTTTAATAAATATATGAAATATGAGAGAGAGATAGAGAGAGAGGGCAGAGCGAAGACTAGTACATCATCAGTTTTTAAACTACCATTATCTGATATTTCTTATTTCATGACCTTGAAATGTGCATTCATATAAATAAATAAATAAATAAATAAATAAATAAATAAATAAAAAAAAAATAAATATTGTTAAAAACTTTAATAAATATATGAAATATGAGAGAGAGAGAGAGAGAGAGAAAGAGAGAGAGAGAGGGCAGAGCGAAGACTAGTACATCATCAATTTTTAAACTACCATTATCTGATATTTCTTATTTTATGACCTTGAAATGTGCATTCATATAAATAAATAAATAAATAAATAAATAAATAAATAAATAAATAAAAATTATCATATAAATTAATAAATAAATAATCAAATAAATAAATAATCATATAAATAAATAAATAAATAAATAAATAAATAAACCACAATTTCATAGACAAAACTGGTAGATTCCTTTGCACTATCGTCTTCATGTAATAATTCCTCGATCGATCCAGAAATTCTCTGATCAAGTTCTTTAGCGAGAGAGAGAAAGAGAGAGAGAGAGACTCGGAGCTGAGAATTGTCTATCGGAACTTTTTCCCACAAGCGAAAACTATAAGCATGATTTTCTTATCATCATCAAATTAAATCCAAGTTTACTAATTTTATGCTAATAAAGTTGTGATTTATAATAAAACAATTAAAAGAGAAAACAAACATTTATATCGATCGGCATTTATTTTAAGTAAATTATCGTTTTAATTTGTTTTCTTGCGGAAAATGGTGTTCTCTGTGTGTTTCCGTTTCATCCACAATCCTAGAACTGACAGCCGCCACAACATAACTAGCAAAATCTTGATCTCACTGCCTTGGTTCACATCTTTCGGGAAAATCTAGTGTGAGAAAACTAGCTTGTTGAATATTGGTTCTAATCTCAGTGCACTTCGATTTCCTTCACTATCCTTGAACTTAAAGCCTCTACACAAAACTATACAATTTTGTTACAAACTGACAAAATATTAAACTGGGAAATGCCATAATCTCAGATAATTTGTCATTTCGCTCAGGTTTTACAGTTTTGACCATTCTAGAATTCTTATTCATTAAATCAAATAATGATATAAGTGAAATAATCTTGACACAGGAATGAAACTCCATACTCTGCTACCCCATTATCCTGATTATGTTGAGAAAAAAGTAAAAAATATATCAAACGTTGTTGTTCAAACACAAAAAGATATTGGCAGTCTGCAGCTGACGTTGGAATATTGTCATATCTAGGAGAGAAAGAGAGAGAGGAGAGAGAATTTGGATTTGCAGTGTCGTGTACTTTTTTCGTTCTTTTTTAAAATAATTCAAAAATGGTTTATCATGCAGTGTCAGATCCAGCGGGATGGGGGTAGGTGGGTGGGGAGGGGGCATTCCAACGTTTGTCCATACTTTCAGACTTTTTCCCTCTCGCTTACCGCAAAAAGTCAAGCAACCAGTGGATGGACCAGTTAATAAGTGGTACTGATTAATTATTTCGTGTACAGGTAGGAAATTGCAATCAGGTGATGATGTAATGTACCAGTTCGCTGAGGTATGAAAGAATTCAGGTAGTGCTGACCAGTCTTAGGTGATAATGCTATTTATCTGATCACTTAGGCATGAAATCGGTAGATGACGTTATTTAGTAATACTAATTAAGATACTTCTGTCTTGTCAGAAAGCATGCATTTTAAAAAGGGTTGTTATCAGTACTTCAAAATTTTTTTTATTAAAGGACAGATTCCATAAAGAGTGATTCCATTAATTACAAATGAATAATTGAATATGTCTTTAGGGGCCAAGGGTCAGGGCCCAGAGAGAGAGAGGAGAGAGAGAGAGAGAGAGCTAATTAGAATGGTACATTTTTAGCACATAAGATTATCATTTTTTGTATATTTTTACAGCGCAAAGTTCTAAATCCATGTAAAAGTCCCAACTTTTGTACATTTTTTGTACATTCTTTTTTCATTTTTAATTGGTTTTAATTGATAAATTCCGTCTCATTTGACTTTTTATTCTATTCATCCGTTATTGGCTTTATGGAACAAATCTAAAATGATAAGTGCTATTTTGTGGTAAAAAGGATTCTTGTGTGTTGCACCATTATACTGACTATTTAGTATAATAATGTAATAATTTATTTAATATAACAAAATTAACTTGAATGTTCAAATGGATGTCATATAGATCATTTTAAAGAAGTGTGGAAAAAGGGGGAGGAAGGAGACCTACCACTTCGGTAGCAGCCAGCTCAGTTGGTAGAGTGTCAGCTGTCCGCTCCAGAAGTGGAAGGTCGCGGGTTTGGTCTCTGGCCGGGTCTGATCCAAAACTTGAAAAAGGGTAGTGACTATTCAATCGGATCCGCTTTTGAGTATGACAATGGTAAAACTTCTTTAAACAGTTCTACCAGATTTACAACAGTAGGAAATGTCGCTAGTTCTACTGTTTCAATTTGTAAAGAGTACTATTATTATAATGTTTAACATGTGCACCCCCTTTTCTCTCTCTCTTTCTCTCTCTCTCTCTCACCGGGAATTGAATTAATTTCTAAAATTATTTTATTTAACATTCTCACTGTTTCCCTCATAAAACAGTCATTTAAGTTAAATAGGAGATTTTGAAGAATAGATTAAGATTATAACAAATTATCATTAAAACTCGTCCTTCCATTTTGTACAGATTATTAAATGTCGCTGGTACAATATTAAAGTTGTTTATCAAACAAGGAAATAAGTATTGGTATTACAACAAAAATGTAACTTAATCATAAAAGACAACTTTAAATAAAATTTACTTAAAAATATTGTTTTAAATTCAAGAATTATTGAAATATTTTAATAAAAAAGAAGTAGTATGATTAATATTATACAAATAGAAATGGATATCTGATCGATAATTGATCTTTATAAAAGTGATGTTTGCCAGTCAGATAAATAAGTGTATTACAGGTAAAGGTTTGATATGCCAGTCTTCCTTTGATCAGAATTCTTTCGTCAGTTAGATTAACCTAAAAATTATTTCTCTCAAGAATGAAAGAGCAAACTATAATAATAATAATAATAATAATAAAAATATTTTTAAAATGGAGTAAAACATTTTATTTATATATTTTATTATTAGATCTGAAAGATTTAGAGCTAGTCACGTGATCCTTAGGCTACCGGGTACTGATGTAGTTTAAAAATAAAATGCATATTCATGTCTGACGTGGCCTAATGGATAAGGATGCAGAGTCAGGAAAGGATGTAATCTGGGGAACTAAGGGTAGTGAGTTCAAGTCCCGCTGCGAGCGAAATTAGGTAAATAAATTTGTAATAAATGATGTTAAATAATGTGTTCTTCTTTATTTGTGATTTCAGGACCACTTGCAAAACAACCAAAATTAGTATAAATTGATAAAGAAAAATGATTAAATAAATAAATTCATTTTTTATAAATTTGCAAATTTTATAAATGAATAAAAATAAAAAAAAATAAAATAAAAAAATTTAAATAAAACAATAAAATAAAATACAATAAAAACAGTGTAAGAGTATAATAAGTTAAATAATTATATTAAATCACATTTATATATATAAATTTAAAATTAAAAAAATGTAAAGAAATTTGTTTTCTGTGTTTATTAAACGAATCCTTAAAGATCCTTAAAGCAGCCTTAAAGATCCTTAAAATTTCAGTTCCATTAAGGATCTTTAAGGATGTCCTTAAAGAGACCTTAAAGACACATTTAAGGTCCTTAAAGCCCCCTTAAAGATCCTTAAAGCCCCATTTAATGAGTCTTTAAGGGGGCTTTAAGGATCCTTAAAGGTGACTTTTCTTCTTGTGTAAACTAATAAAAAGACTTATGAGACACTATTTATGTTTGAAAACAAATATTATGCACTAAAACACAATAAAAGATTATTCATATAAAAATGAATTACGTCTACTTAAAATACTAAAACAGGTCTTGGCGACTAAAACAAAACTATTTATTCTTTTGTAATGTAAATATCACATAAATATATATTACATGAAACCATAAATAATACCAAACCAGAGACAAAACTAAGCAAGTCAAAAACTCTGGAAAACCTTTGGGCTCTCTATGTTCCCAACATAAATACAATGTACCAATAATAACGAAAAAAGGTCTGACCAGTGTGAAGATCAAGGCTAGAATGACACGCACTTTAACAAACTTCCTACAACTCACTTAAACTTCGTGCATCACGCGAGACATATATACACAAAGAATACCACGCCTCCTAATTCAAATATTAAAGAACCAAACAGACAACAATTTTCTTCTTTACTACGTAACGAAGAAAATTGTGAATTATATTTTTGCGGAACAAAGTCTCCGTTGCACGTTTATACCAGAATTAATCATTTTAAATATTTCGTAAATGCAAATTACAATAACCATTAATTACATACAAAATTTACCTTATCGGTCTTTGTAAAAGATTAATAGAATCTATCATGAGTATCCATGTACGATAGGGAAATCTCACGGAGGGGGTTGAATATTTCAGTCAGAGATTCAGAGATGAGGCTTGCCGGGTCTGTGACAGAAATATTCAACCCCAGGGTTAGATTTCCCTTTCCTACATGGATAAACTATGATTAATTCTTTGTCTTCCATTTTGATGAGAATTTTTGGCTTGAAGTATCAGTTACATCGACATCGACGCCATCTTTGTAAATCTAACTTATTAACGTTTTCCATAAAAATAATTATTTTTTGTAATGTATGTTTTTATTGGGATGTCAAGTGCCAGGGGTGGGCCACGGGGTTCACTTGCCGGGTAACAAAAGGTCAACTTTACAAACACACATACATATTCAATTGTACAAAATTTAATCTACATTCTAGGGATTAATCTGGATTTTGTAGTCCGATTATGGGGGGTTATTATTCAAGTAACTATTAAATAAGTATCATTTAAGCTTTTGAGATAAGTTTACTATATATTTTTAAAAAAATATAGCAATACAATCATTTAAGGAGAGGTTATTAAAATGTGAGATTTTCAAAATTGCCAGCATAAAAATAAATATGACCATCGGACAGAATGTACCCGATTTTGGTATATACAAAAGGTATAAACTAGAAAACAAATCTGTTTATTCTAATCTCCCAAAATAAACATTTGAAACGTAGTGAAAATTTCTAAATTTTAGACACTCGGGTGACTTATAGTGTACTAAGGCAAAAATGTTACTTGGGGTTTCATTTCAGTAAAAGTTGGTAACATGCTTAATTTGACATAATTCGAGTTTTTTGTGTTTCAAAAATGACGGATACCAATTAAATTTTTAGCTTTTGAACCCATAATTCCAAAAACAAAATGGCGACTGGTTAAGTTTATTGGCATATAATTTCTCAGCGTTATTTAAGTTCCATGTTTTAGCAAAAGATGGTACATTGTGACATTTCAGCATAAATTGCAGCATTGGGGTTGTTACATTTAAATGAAAAAGGCTAAACTGAAGTATAAATGTTTAAACCAAATTTAAAAGAATTTCTAAAAATAAAGTGGTGGCTATAGTTAAGCGTTTGTTCATTATGTGTGCCTTTTGCATAGTACACTGATAAATCTACATGACTAATAAATTGAGTTCATAACCAAAACCATACTGTAATACTGCTCATGGTGTGGAATTACCAGTCAAAATCGAAACTTGTGTTTGAAATGCAAAAGAGCATATTCCAGAACACTCTTTTAAACAGAGTTTGCCATATGTTCTTGCAAAATATTATGTGGTTGTCAATGTCAAAATACCAAATTACTATGTCATCATGCGTCAAACTTTTAAGAATGATATAGCTTAAATAGGTAGAATCACGACCATTATTTAAAAACATATATCGATTGATACGTTGTGAACCCAATATGTAGTGGTTTGAATTTTGACGATAATATTGCATTATTTTACAATAGTATCAGTCTCTATACAGTTTTGCCAGCGATGTTTAAGGAGCTCAATGCAACTTTTAAATAATTCATTTTCTTGAAAGTTCAGAAAGTCCTCATGAATATTATAACATTATCATCTCACTATAAAACTGGGTAATGTAAATAGCAAGACTGATGTGCAATCTTAAGCAAAAAGTTGGCAACTCAATTTAAAATTTAAAGCCACAATCGTTAATTGCAGTCAGGGCAATGATAGAATTGTGACAGTGGAGTGAGACACGTTTACTGTGTTTTCCACAACACTTGCATATTTTTCCATAACAGCCTGAAAAGTATACAAATTATGTGCCATTTTTTTGTCCCTTTTGGAAATAATCTACATGTACCATCAGAATACCATCAGTATCTAAGTTAACTGTGGTGATGGAACAGTCTTTCTCTGCCTTTTTTGACGGAGATGTACCTGGTGATTCCATTGTTTAGTCTGTTATTTGGTCTAAGGGATGAAATATGTACCGCTTTGCCTCCATAGAAACAAAGCTCTTATGGGAAGTATCTTTTAAATGTTTTCAGGTGAGCAATAAGGCCCATATTATTTTGTTTAAATTTTCTGTTCATTAACACCCAAGTAAGCCTTGAAATATTACAATCTTTGATTAATAGCTGTTTGTTGCTACCAAAACAACTTTCAGCACGTTTCATCAGTGCAAAATGCATTTTGATTTTAGCGGTCATTTTGTATTTAAATTTTGACCTACTAAGAGCAATTTTTCAGCTTGATATCCGCCATTTTCGAACTCAGCACACCCAAATTAGGTAAGAATGATATATGGTTTGCTTTTACTAAAAAATGCCTCTTCCTCTTTAAAACGACGTCTTTTCTGGAAATGTGCCTAGTCTATACAGAGAGATCATATTTATCTGCTTGCAAATGGATTGTTGACTCAGGGATATTGCACGCCTAGACTTATCTGGGCCCTCGAAAAGTTTTATGGCCGCCATCACAGTATTGTTGATAAGTTTGATGTTTCTGTGTCCAGGATTGCCCTGGATATATTTGACGTCCCATACTTCCATGTTCCTTTCACACAAATTTGATTACACAAGTGACGGGTGTAGCTAGCTAAACAGGAGGTGCTTACCTTCCGGAGCACCGGCCTCACTTCCCTGGTTGAACCAAAGTTTTTACTTTGCTTCTGGATTGCGATTCGGACATGGATTAGCATGTTTGTGTTTAATCATCAACAATTTAGTAATGATAAAGAAAAACATAGAGGAAAAGAGTGGTTAGAGATGACAAAATTATTGAAACTAGTTAAATAGATGATTCACCCTTTTGATTATACAAATTCAAATCGATTATTCAGGTTCCAGGGTTTTTACTTTGCTTTTAGATTGTGACACAGGCGTGGGTTGGTGTGTTTGGTTTTTTATTATGTCTTTGTAAATTAATACGAAAGTTTATAAGGCTCATGATAAAAAAAGCGTAAAAACGCAAAATAAAAGCGTTATAATGCGCAATAAAGGCATTTTAATGCGAAAAAGGCGTTATTTTTTTTTATGAGACTAATAGGCTTTCGAAGTTTTGGCTTTGTTTATATTAGATACCAATTTCATTTTTCATTAAATAATTAAATAGATATTCAATATGCTTTTCAAATGAATATAAAGATATCCATGTTAACAAACACGTAATGACATATGCGACGCATTAAATTAACACATGGGTAACGTGTTGAATCAAATTGATTCGCAGAGTTTGAATTTAATGTCTATTAAAACATACACATTTAATTCAATTTTTGATCATTGGTTTTCAAAAAAAAAAAAAAAAAAAAAAAAAAAAAAGAAAAAAACCCAGCTATCAAGTTTATTTATAAATACTAAAGTTCAATCAAGTTTATTTTTAATCAAAACAAAATATATTGTATTTATTCAAGGATGTTTATCTTAAAAAAAAGGTTCAGTCAAGTTCATTTATAAAAAATGAATACTAAGGAGAAGAATAGGAAGCACTACTAATGAGGAATTGTATTCCGAAACGATCGTCTAGTGCTGTAAATCAATACTGGTATAATATTAGTACCAAATCAAAAACAAACATACTTATCCATGTCTGAATCACAATACAGAAGCAAAGTAAAAACTTTGGAACTGACAAGTCAGATTAGACACGTGAACTTCCACCAGGGAAGTGAGGCCAGGTGCTTCGGAAGGGTAAGTACCTAATGTTTAGCCAGCTACACCTACCACGTGTGAAATCAAAATTGTGTGAAAGGAACATCAAATATATTTAGGGCAATCCTGAACACAGGGACATTAAACTTATCAAACATGGATTAGTATGTTTGTTTTTGATTATCAACAATACTGTAATGACGGCCATAAAACCTTTTGAGGGCCTTGATAAGCATGGGCTTGCAATATCCCCGAGTCAACAATTTATTTGCAAGCAGGCTGCTTCGTTGTACAAAGTATATTATTAGTACCAAATACATATATATATATAGCACTGGTACCATATGTGATTTAACCTATAAACGTATATATGCTGTCACTAATTCACTACCGTACTAATCTTAATCAAATGAACTATAAAATTGAGTATTAAGGAGATTTTAATTTCTCTCTATATGCACATATCATACAATACATGATATTCCCAAGGACTCTGTTTAATGTCAGTAATCTGATGTTATACCGTCTAGTAATGTAAAATTAAAAGCTGTGTGCATGAATTATGTATATTGGTGATAGAGTAATACAATATAACATCACATAACTCTCCTGTTTAATGATGGAATAAAACAGTGTAATATTTTTCATATTACACAAGTACCCATGTAATATCACTTAATTGTGACGTAATCAGTTTCACGCTTCTGATTGGTTTATAGCGTGAGAAAATATTCCGACGCCTTTCGTGTACTTCTTTTTTACAACGCCAAAATGACTACATTTGATGTTGGGGATACCGTCAAAGTAGACGGAGAAGGAATTGTATAGTCAAAGAAAAAATCCTAAAGGGTTTGCTTCATTCTATGATGAATGGTATGTGGAACACAAAAGTGACATTTACGTAGAGGTTGCGCCTGATGACGTCATATGAAAACTGTGTCAGTCTGTTGTTTATTTTTTAGACTTTTGAATGCTTTGATGGATTCGAAAAAAATATAACATAATTTGAACTTACATACTGATTTTGTCTTTATTATTTAACTTTACTTTTACTATAACTTAATAGAACTATTCTTACTTGCGCAGTTAATTTGGAGGTGATTTGTCTGACGTAGATAGAAATCAGCTGTTTCTATATGGCATCAAATAACATGTACATGTCATTGTGTCTCGTTATTTTGAGTTATGTGATATACAGCTCTTGGCATATCTAATTATTGAACTCGTTTAATAAATTTTATATTAAACCCTCACAAGTCTAAGATCCTCCATTTATGAGTATCCATATAAGATAGGAAAATCTCACCCGAGGGGTTGAATATTTCAGTCAGAGACGAGGCTTAAAGAGTCTATAACAGAATTATTCAATCCCGAGGGTAAGATTTCCCTACCCTACATGGATAACATCATAATTGATTCTTTTTTCATTTTGATGACAATTTTAAGGTTTCAAATATGAGTAACATCTACATCGACGCAATTGTTTGTAAATCTAACTTAATTATTTAACATTTTACATAATACAATTTAATTTATAAAAATTAAATTAATTTATTAGATTGAAGTGATTTGGTCATTTTTTCGTCTGTTTTTATTTGTCTTAATCATAAGGGGCTCGTCACGTGTGATTTCATTCATTGTTAAGCGGCATTCACGCATATAAATCGTGCACGTTCCTCGTGGTCACCTTACTTTTGATTTTGACCAGAAGGCAAGCAGATCGACCCACCCAAATCCCACTCATTATATATCAAATTTCTGCTGTTTCTATTGTATATTTTCAGCTTTTCTTACATGACGTCATGGATTTGGAATGGAAAGAGTTTAACCCGCTCATGGTATATTTTGTGGATGGAGAGATTATAGCATCAACGGAATTTATCATGTATGTGTTGTGTTCACTGGTTGCCCAGTTGCTTATTCGGAAGGTGCATATGTTGGCGGCCTCCATATCTGTTCTTAGTAACAATTTTTAAATCTCACGATTTTAATTATCGTTGATCTGTTGTATAATATTATTTTAATTGTCATTATCTGTTGTTTCATACTATTATATCTAATAAATCCATAACAAAAAAAATGCCAAATAAAAAATATTATATTGTTGTTTTTATTTGCTTTCAAGACTGAGTATATAATAAAAATAAATAAGACCATCGGATAAAATGTACCTGATTTTGGTTTATACAGAATGTATAAACTAGAAAACAAGTTATATGTTCTAATTTCCCAAAATAAATATTTGAAACGCAATGAAACTTTCTGAATTTTTGAGACTCCGGTGTTATTTTCTTGAAAGACGACGTCATGTCTGCACGTGTAGGTGAAGATGTTTCTACCATCGTTTCTTCAAGTGAAAACATCTCAAACATAAAAAGATTGAAGAATAAATTATTCTACTCTCTCTCTCTCTCAATGTCATGTCACAATAGAAACGTTTTTTTTACATTGAAAGACCCTCAAAAGTCATAACATTTTTTTAATAAGTTTGATGGTTTCTGTAATTTAAATTACTCTGGAAATATTTTACGCGACCCATCGTATTCTATTCCAAGCAAATTGCATAATGATAAAAAGCAAACATCATTATCCATGTCCGAATCACAATCCAGAAGCAAAGTAAAAACTTTGGAACTGACAAGTCAGGTTAGATACGTAAACGTCTACCAGGGAAGTGATCATTTGATCATTTGACACTCATCGGCACTCGTGTGATTATTACTATGAAAATGTACATGGATAATAAATATAAAGAATGACAAACAAAATACAAGACTTTTTGTTGATAACATCGTGTATTTTATTTTACATGTATATTACGTCTTCGTACCAAAAACATAGTACAAATCAACAAGTAAAGCATATAGCCTATAATAAGATTCTTTTGTGGGTATCCTTTAGGCATTTTGAACTCTTTTACTTGAATTTCTAGGTTAACATTTCTCACAAACAACCTCAGAAATTTTATAACAATAATGTATATACCTTGATTATTATTTTTATTTTATCTCTATATAAACTGCATTTTTATCTCCAAATGTTAATAATAATTAAAAACGTACATACTGGTCCATGTCCAAAACATAATTCTGAAAGAAAAAAATCTTTGCAAACTTGCATATTAAGATATTATGTTGCGAGGCTCATATATTTGAATTATAAGTGTAACAATGCCAATTCCTATTGTCAAGCCCTTTTCTCCATAGTTCTGAAAGTCACCAACTTAATGTATGACATCCTTGTTTGACTGACAGTCGGTACAGAAAATAGTCGTTTTTAGGTTTTAGTTTTGGTAATACATGTATATTAATGTCTTTTGACGATTAATTAGGCCAATAAAACCGGATACTAAATCCATTTTAAGCCATACTCGTTTATGGCGGACATGGAACTACAGACTTGTGAACAGGGACATTATCCTGTCCAAGCACAATATATCCACCTTATTCAGTATTATTATTGACCGGTCTTGCAATAATCATTCCAATACATTTATCAACAAACTTCAAATTTTACCTTAATGGTTATCAAAATATTTTCAGTTTTAATTCATAAAATTCCAGCATCATTACAATATGTATCTACAGCCAAACCTGTCCATAAAGACCACCCAAGGGAACCAGTAAAAGTGTGCAGGTGGCCTTTATATACAGGTTCAAATAATATAAATATAAACAATTGGGATACAATTCAACTGACCTTTATAAGCAGGTGACCATTATATAAAGTTGGTCTTTAAGACAGGTTGGACTGTACTTAGTATGGAATACATCTTTGATGATTCAGTTTGTTTTAATATTACAATACTGATTCACAAAATGTTTCATTCCTGGATAATTTTTAGGTGAATCAGTTAACGACATAACGTGCTTGTATCCATGACATTCACGGGTGATACTGACGTAAAAGAACGAGAGGCAGTTAAAGTCTTGTCTGCAGAAAACACCACAGCTCTTTATACTCTGGTTCGTTTTAACCCATACAATATTACTTGTAGGAAGGTGATCCGAATGCTGATCAGATACAATGAATGACCCTTCTTTAACTGCAATAAACCAAAAAACATACATATATAATTCAATTTTCATTTGGTAAAAGCATTTTGATTGGTCAGAATTTTCTGTTACCTTTGCATGAATTGATTGAATCTCAGTGACATGATCTTAATATGGATGACGTATAGAGGTATCTGAATTTCTACGGCATAGCGTTGCGTTACTTGCTACGACAATATTGTTATTTAAATTGTTGATTTGTTGAAAAAGTCTATAAATTGAATTATAAGAAATGAAGTTCATTTTTCTTTTTATTATGGAAGTATGAAGTAATTGCACATTGCACACGTAACATAATTCGCTATGCGAATAACATACCTCCATAACTTTTATAGTATATAAACAAGAATTCCGCTAAATTATATGTCTTGCCTAGCTAGTTATTGCAGTTACATTCATAACTTTTATATATGCTGCATTGACCTAAGGATTTTCTATTCGATTAGACACTTAATGTCTAATGTTATAGTATAATGATACTATATCTATTCTGTGGAGTGAGTATACTTAATAAGTATGACTAATAAACTACATGTTGAAATAAATTTGTAGCATCAATCAGTAATGAAAACATAGCTATAAATGTTTCTTTTTTCAATTTTTAGCATTTGTTATTATACTAGATATCAGTATCAGACAAAAAATACAGATTTGTGTTGTAAGGTCAGTTACATATGCCTTCATCATGATGTGTCTATGAAGATAAGCACTGTAACACTTATTGCTGTAATAATTTTAAACAAAACAATTCAATCTCACTTGATCCTTAGGATTGTGTTTATAGATCATCCTTTTAATCTCAAAATGCAAGATTGAAGCACAAAATATAAAAAAATTTAAAAATATTGATTACATGGTTAAAAGATATTGCAAATAACTTGCTAATCACATAACATTTAAGTCAATTTAATAAGGTTTAAATAAATTTTACAATTTTTCAAAATTTCCGCTTTTTCCCACAAGAGGCGGCCCATGGGCCTTAACGCTTACCTGTGACCTTGACCTTTGAATTCATAACCCTCATTCATATATCAAAATGATCCTTAGGCCAATACCTACAATATTCTAGCATAGATACCTATACAAATTATTTATAGTTTTCAAGAGAATTAACCAATTCAGTATTAATTTGCATCTGTGACCTTGACCTTTGAACTCATGATTTAATTCATATATCAAAATTATCATTAGACCAATACCTATAATATTCCAATATATTACCTATACAAGGAGTTTGTAGTTTTTGAGATAATCAACCATTTCAGTACTTGCTTGCATTTGTGACCTTGACCTTTGAACCCATGACCTTCATTCATATATCAAAATGACTGTTAGGCCAATACTTACAATATTCTAATATGTACACGCCTATACAAAAAAGTTAAGTTTTTTTATAATTTACCATTTCAGTACTTGTTTGATCTGTGACCTTGACCTTTGAACCCATGACCTTTATTAATATATCCAAAGTGACCATTGTGCCATTACCTACAATATTCTAATATGTATGCCTATACAAAAAGTTAATAGTTTTGCAGATAAGCAGCTATAACAATAATAGTTGTGCATCTTTTACCTTGACTTTTAAACCCATGACCTTGATCTATGTATCAAAATGATATTCATGTCAATACCTACAATTATCTGAAAATCCCATGCCATTATCACCTGAAATATTAAAAAATAGCATTTTTTATCAAAGGTCAAAAACAGGGACATGACCTTGACCTTTGACCGAGACATCTTTTGGAAGAAAATAGCAAGACAAGATCAACATTGAAAACTCCATACAATTATCTTCAGCCGTTATTGAATTATAACAATAAATGTCTCATTTTCAAAATTACATAATTTTACGCAAAAAACGAGTAACCAATTTTTCGTTTAATTTTCATGAAAAACACAATTTTACTGTTCCCAGGTATGCTAAATTTAAATATCGAATCAAAATTTGCCTGCACCTTTTGGTTTCAAAAAAGAAGATTTTTTCTGTCTTTTTGCTATTTTTAGTAACGGCGGCCATATTGTTGGGCGTGGCCAAACCCGAACAAAATTTTTAAAGGCTGTTACCCAGGCATGATAATCGCCAAGTTTTATCAAATTTGGCCCAGTAGTTTTGGAAGAGAAGATTAAAATGTAAAGTTTACACAAGACGGACGATGCACGACGGACGGTGATAAATTGAAATAGCTCATCTGAGCCTTTGGCTCAGGTGAGCAAAAATGTAAACGATGCAAGCTATTTTTATGTTGAGGTTCTATCCTGATGGAAGATTTATTCAAAATTTGGAGACAAAACTTTGAAATTGTATCTATATAACAGTTACAGCATTCACTCAAAATTCACAGTTTTTCTCTCAGAATCCAAATTTTTATTCAAAAATATTTAAAAAGTATTAATTAAATGGTAGCAGATATCGGACTTCATTGCCATTTTTACCCAAAAATCAGACAACCATAAAATGTATAGTAAAATGTTATATATATTTAACAATGTCATTGACTGATGCTGTATGCCAAATTTCATTTACATTTTCTCAAAATTTGCCATTTTTTCACCCAAATATCGATCGACCGTAAAATGTATAGTAAAATACGTTACATATATTTAACAACATCATTGACTGATGCTGTATACTTAATTCTAAACCGATATCTTGCATAACAAGGCCATTAAAGCATTTTCTCAAAATCTAGATTTTTTTCAACATATAAAGCATATTTTGTCCAAAAATATTAAAACATTGCATACAGTACTAATTCAATATGTAATAATAAGCAAGACTTAACTTTACAGCTAATTTCTATTTGAAAACTAAGTTAAAATGTTCATTTCTTGACTTTAACATAAACTTTCACATTTTGACACGCCGCCGCCGCTGCCGCCGCCGACACCGGAATAGTAACACCTAAGTCTTGCCTTATGGCAAAGCCAGGCTCGACAAAAATAAAGGATAAAAGCAAAACTTTGGATTTTGAAAAATAGAAGATAAGGTTCAAAATGACTTTAACATTAATGCCAGAAAATATCGATAAAACCTTTATTATCAAGCATTTGATTGGAGGTGTCTATTTAGTCAGCTTTGTTGAGGTCTAAACTATAAGCGAATATGCATCCCTAGCAAGGCAGGTAAAGGGGTATTTTAAAGGTATGAGTTTTCCATTTTAACAGTTGTCATAACACTGCTGTTTGAAAACCTGATGATAAGACAGAAAACTCTTAAAGAAGAACCAACGCAAGCTACCAATTCATGTCCAAATCACGGTCCCAAAGCAAAGTAAAATTTTTGAAGCTGGTAAAAATTTTTACAGGTGCAAAATAGAAGGTTTCACCACGTATATCTCGACCATGTACGATCATGGGTTTTTTTATATTGTTTTATATACGGCATTTACTATATATACTCATTTTTTTCGAAAATCATTTAAATTACACTTTAAACACTTCCACTTCCACCAGGGAAGTGAGGGCTGTGCTCCGAAAGGGTAAGCACCTCCTGTTTGGCTAGCTAGAGCCGTAACGTGTCTAATCAAAATTTGGAATGAAAGAAATACGGAACTATTGGACGTTCAAGTAATCCAGAGTAATTTTGGATACAGAGACATCCTGCTTATCAATAACATTGTGAAGACGGTCATAACACTTTTTGAGAGACTTGCTGAGCGATCATAAACTGGGCATGATCTATATCTAGCTGTAAATGGACGATAACGCATTAAATGCACTGTGAACAACAGAAGTTTTCAACAAAAAAAATAATAAGAAGAAAAGGGCATTGATAAATAAGTATGTTTGTAGCTAAAGTTGAAACTGTAATCTGTTTAATGTTTTACACATTGACCATTACATATATGCAATTATCAAAAATATGAAGTTCGCGCGAAGTAACATACATCTTATAATTATAGATTACAAACGTCAAAAACCCTTCAAATCATGATGTACTTACCCTTACAGAGCACCAGACCTCACTTTCCTGATGAAAGTACACATTTTATCTAATTCGCTAGTTATTTGCATTGATTTCAGTATTGGATTTGAACAGGAATTGGTATGTTTGTTTTAGTTACACCAAAGGCATTGTTACAATATTGTCTACGCTATTATGAAAAACAGAGGAAAATGCTGGATAGTTACATGAAAATGTTTTATGGCCTCCATCACAATATTATTGATAAGTATCATGTCTTTATCCAAAATAACCCTAGATATACATGTATTTGACATTTCATAGTGCCATATTCCCTTCATTCCTCGATTTAGTTT
Source organism: Anadara kagoshimensis (assembly GCA_021292105.1). Lineage (NCBI taxonomy): Eukaryota > Metazoa > Mollusca > Bivalvia > Arcoida > Arcidae > Anadara > Anadara kagoshimensis. The sequence goes on along the minus strand of CM037860.1, from coordinate 23,370,670 downwards.
TAATAACACGTGTGGCGGGTATAGCTAGCTACACAAAAAGTGTCTACTCTTCCGGAGGTCCCGACCTAACTGCCTTATGGGAGTACGCTTGCGTTACTTAATTTGCCATTTTCAAAGTTATTTCTTTTCCTTCCTTTGGATTGTCATATAAACATGGACTGGTATGTTTGTGTTTAGTCGAGGCAAAGGTAAAGTTACAATATTGTCTACACTATAACTACAAAAAACCTACAAAAAGAAAAAATATAGGATATTTACTTCTACTATTCTGTAGTTCCTTTGATGTCAGGGGACATGCGATCAGAGAGTAACATTCTGCCACAGATAGATGAATAGTCTCAACCGGCTCATCTGGATTACAGTCTGCAGGAAATAAATACATCTTACATTATCAAACATTAAAATAACGTATTTATGGCATCAATATGCATATTTAAAGTTTTCTTTAAAAAATTTTGCTTTTCTTCTACGAATGTTTTTAAAATTTCAAAATACTATTACTCAATTTAGACGATTAATTTTGAACTTTTGAATTTTATTTATCGCAGTTTCAACATTTTTGCCTATTTTTACGAAATGTTTTTCCTATTTCTCACTATATATATAAGAGAAAGCTTACAGTTTCTATTGAGACCACTAATTACATATATTGCAAGCCTAGGCTTATCAAGGCTCTAATAAGTTTTTTGACCGCCATCACAGTATTGTTGATAAGTTTGATGTCTCTGTATCCAGGATTGCCCTGGATATATTCGACGTCCCATAGTTCCATGTTCCTTTCACACAATTTTGATTACACACATGCCGGGTGTAGCTAGATTAACAGGAGGTGCTTGCCCTTCCGGAGCACCCGGTCTCACTTCCCTGGTGGAAGTTCACGTGTCTCACCTGACTTGTGAGTTCTAAAGTTTTTTTTACTTTGCTTCTGGATTGTGATTCGGACATGGATAAGTACGTTTGGTTTTTATGTATAAATGTTTGACAATAAAGTTTCTCATTTACTTGATTAGAAGCGTTTTCCTTCGACAATAAGTTGGTTAAGAAAACAATGAATGCTTATTTCAAAATCATATGTGATATGAATTTATTTAAATATTATCTTACTATCATAATATTTCCCATGTACTTGAATAAACGTTTCTTCTACCAGGTTAGTTGGAACTGAAAAAGGAAAAATTATTTTAAAGTATATTCATACGCTACACTTCCAGAGCACGTGATTTACAATGGTTTTGGGGTTTTGATTTGGACATGTTTGTTTCTTATATGACCTTAAAGCCAAGGCCAATACTCGTCTTCAGACTTTTAGGATAAACGAACATACAAACAGACATGATGATACTAGTTTGGGGAAATCAAATATAATCTCAGAGCATTAAATGGAATCAATTAGTATTGCATGCTACAATATTTATTTATGTAGAACTTCCTCTTGCAGAAATTATTGCAATTAAAAGTTTAAAATGTGTCTTCTTCACACACTGACGTCATTCAAGACGATTACAGAGACGGAATGAACGTGTTCTCATTACAGAAGCTTTATACAAAGTAACATGCCTACAAATAAATTGGTTACCCAGGGATATTGCATTATATGAATTGCATTTGATACTGCTGTTACTATTGCAAAATGCATACACGTGAATGCATTTGCTTACTAAATGAAATGTACTAGTATTTCTCAGACGTCATTTTTATCAGTATCATATATATTTTAAATTGATTGATTGATTTCATTAGATTTTACGCACCCTTTAAGAACACTTCATTAATATCGAGTCTTAACCAGCTACAGGTGAAATCACAGAAACGTTTATCAGGGCAATGTGCAGAGTCTTTAACGTGTCATGCCAGCTGTGAAACGGTGTATCGGTTTTTAAGGTCTCCTTCAAAGGACCCTGTGACTCTCATTTCTAATTGCCGAGTGGTGAAAGAACAGTCACTACCTATTTTCAAGGTCCATTTTTCAGATCCGACCGGGGTTTGAAAAAACGACTCCCCACAATCGAAACGAGGACTTTACCATTGAACTACCGTAGTTGTAGATATTTTAAATGCAAAATTAGCTACAGTAGTTTAATAAAAGCATATTAGGTTCATGAAAAGTTTACAAAGTTTGATGTCTTTGTGTCCAGGTTGTCCTGGATATATTTGACGCCCCATAGTTTCATGTTCCTTTCTAACAATTTTGATTACACATGTGGCGGGTGTAGCTAGCTAAACAGGAGGTGCTTACCCTTCCGGAGCACCCGGCCTCACTTCTCTGGTGGAAGTTCACGTGTCTAACCTAACTTGCCAGTTCCAAAGTTTTTACTTTGCTTCTGGATTGTGATTCTGACACGGATTAGTATGTTTGTTTTTTATTACATTCGCATACTTTGCTTTGACAATTACACAGTGTACAGCACAGTTTTTGATTTTATATCATAATCACCTTAAAATTCAACCTTTTAAGTAATTTTAATACTTACTACCTCTGGTACCAGCAATATAACCTGCCGTATCTGCAACTAAAATTGAATATAACATTCAAAAACAATGCATAAAGTATGAAGTAATGTAGCAACGAAGTTGTTAAGACCACTCAATACATTGAAACCATTATAATGGCTTACTTGAGTTTTTTCCGTCTCCCAGTCAGGAGAATCGGGCCATGAAAAACCATTATAATAATCAACATATTAAAAATAAAGAGTATTTTGTTTTGATATCCATATATTTTTGATAGAAATTGACTAAGATATTTGACATCAAAATAGTTCCATGTCATAGAAATTGACTAAGATATTTGACATCAAAATAGTTCCATGCCATAGAAATTAACTAAGACATTTGAAATCAAAATAGTTCCATGTTCCTTTCATTTTCAATTTTGATTACAGAATTGGTGGGTGTGGTTAGTTGAATAGAATACCAGCCTCGCTTTCCTAATGAAAGTTCGCGTATATAACTAAATATCCCAGTTTTTTAACATGAACATTAACAATGGACTAGTTTGTTTTATTTATCGTTTTTAGTGGGCGTGACTAGCTAAACAGGGGGTGCTTTCCCTTCCGGAGCACCCGACCTCACTTCCCTGGTGGAAGTTGACTTTGCTTCTGGGTTGTGATTCGGACATGGATTAGTATGTTTGCTTTTGATTTTGTTCTAATATAAGAAGAAACTTATAAACGGTTAATGGTATTGCAACTTTGTGACATAAGTTTAGCAAATTCTAGTGTACTATTGTCCTTCTTAATGTTTTGCTTACGAAATGTGTTTTGTGGTCAAACCTGTCTACATAGGCGACCCAAATAACGAAAATGAGAACCAAAAACATTAATAATTTGACAGTAACCTAATAAGAGTATAACAGAATATGTTAATTGGGATCAAGATATATACCTGATTAATTGATTAATAATAAAAACAAATTAAAAAAAGCTTACTGTGCATAAAAGCTATTTTAACCATGCAAATATATTGATTAACTTTTGATTAACTTTTTAATTCTATTTTTTGTCAAATCAACACAAAAAAGGGAGTTTCTAAGTGGATTTTATTTTTTTTAAACCAGTCTATGTGAGTGTGTTCATAACAAAAGTTTAGAAAATTAAAATAGTTAAGTTTAAATTATTGTGTACCTCATTATCTTTTGGTTATATATGTACGTAGGTTGTCTAGGTGTGCATTTTCTTAAATCAAGTAGGTGAAAAGATAATTTTTACTCAACATTTATTTGCAATTTGGGGCCCAATTGAATTTAATATATTGATTTCTATGAATCCAAAACAAACATACCAATCCTGACTGCTATACAACAACAGCATGCGCAACCGGTAGGCACAACAACAGGACAACTAAAGAAGACAGATATGCGTCAACACAAAAAAAGACAGATATACGTAAACACAAAAGAAGACAGGTATGCGACAACACAAAAGAAGACACATATGCGACAACACCAGACAGATATGCGGCAACACAAAAGACGACAGATATGCGTTCAAAAAAGAAGATAGAAATGCGTCCAAAAAGAAGACAGATATGCGTCAACAAAAGAAGACAGATATGAGACAACACAAAAGACAGATATGCGACAACACAAAAGAAGACAGATATGCGTCAACAAAAGAAGACAGATATGCGACAATATAAAAGAAGACAGATATGACAAGTAAAGAAGACAGATATGCGTCAACAAAGACAGATATGCGTCAATAAAAGAAGACAGATGTGCCTCAACAAAAGCTTCGGCTTACAAAGACGTCGTTGGATAGTTATATGGTAAGAAACTACAGTCCAGTCCCTAAGGACTTTTGAAGCTGGCATTTTTGGTTAAGAAAGTAAACTGCCAACAGGAAAGTGAGGCCAGGTACAGTGGAAGGGTAAGTTTCTGCTGTTTATGAAATGACTTCTGTCTGTAGTTTAATTGTCTAATATGAATAGCATCTTCCTACAACGTAATTATCTTCTAGTTCTTATAGTGTTCAATGGTTAACAATTACATATTACATGTATACCAGTTTTAATTTTACAGCACTAGACGGCCGTTTCTAAATACAATTCCTCATCAGTAGTGCTTGGACCAAAATTATGAAACCAAAACTATTTTCCATGATGTTGAAAAGAAACCCAAAGGGCCAAAATATATTTTACCAAAATCTAGCTAAGGAAATACTTTGCATGAGGGAGTTTTTGAGGAATTTCAAATTTTAAGAAGCAGCAAATTTCTGACAATAATAAACAATTATTGCCTACCGAGTTTGTGATATCCTCGGGGCACCAGCCACCAGCCACCAGCAGAGATATCGGCTAAGGGGTTTAAATTACATATTATACCAGTTTTAATTTTACAGTATTAGACGGCCGTTTCGGAATACAATTCATCATCAGTAGTGCTTGGACCAAAATTATTTAATTTAGAAAATGATAAATTGTATCCCAACACACCTTGGTACTGAAGGTATAGCTATATATTCGATGTGCTAATTTTCGCTTATTTAGCGCTCTAATATTTTCCACTAAAATTTGTACTACGCATAATTTAATTCATATTACCAATATTTTATTGTTTTCTTAATCCGCAAATATTACATCCTTTTATAATCTTGAAAATTACAAAATCCACAAAAATTTGGACCTGTGAATTTAGGTATATTTGCAGGACCGAATTACTAGTAAATGTTTTACACCAAACTTAAGTCAACTGTTAATTTTTTGTGATTTAAGTTTTTTATTTCCAGAATTGTAATGTACAATTTCATTTATATATTGGACATATCAACGTGACATTCATTCCTCATTACATATTGAATCTAAATATTAAGTCTGTTTTTTTTGTAAAGTCAACTGTTACTTAACAAGGTTACAATTTAACTGATAATTCAACTTGTCAATTGAATCTCTGACCAACATTTCTTCTGTCAATTAAATTCATAGATTTGAGGATTAACTGCCTAAAGAATACACAATTATGTTGTCAATTTCTTTTCATTGGTAATTCAATTACATGATTATTAAATAACAGTTGATCTAAATTTGGTGTAATATTAGTAATATATTAGATCTATAAAAGATACACACCTGATACTGCAACATTTGGTGAGACAATAAACAACCTAGGAGAGTATGATCCAATATTATACCAAATGGACATGTAAAATGTCGTATTATCTACAACATCATGAAGATACATCCTTGGGTTTGAATTCGCACTATTGAAATAAAAAAGACGCAATATTATGTACAATTTCAAATAAAAGGCCCTCAAAAAGTTTTATGTCCGTCATCGGAGTATTGTTGATGTCTCTGTGTCCAGGATTGCACTGGATATATTTGACGTCCAATAGTTGCATGTTCCTCTCAAACAATTTTGATTACACGTGGCGAGTGTAGCTAGTTAAACAGGAGGTGCTTACCCTTCCGGAGAACCCGGCCTCACTTCCCAGGAGGAGGTTCACGTGCCATATATGTGGATTGACCCTTCCGGGTCATGAAGCCTCACTTCATTTGGACATAGATTAGTATGTTTGTTTTTTATATATGTGGATTGACCCTTCCGGGTCATGAAGCCTCACTTCGTTTGGACATAGATTAGTATGTTTGTTTTTATATATGTGGATTGACCCTTCCGGGTCATGAAGCCTCACTTCATTTGGACATAGATTAGTATGTTTGTTTTTTATATATGTGGATTGACCCTTCCGGGTCATGAAGCCTCACTTCATTTGGACATAGATTAGTATGTTTGTTTTTTATGTATGTGGATTGACCCTTCTGGGTCATGAAGCCTCACTTCATTTGGACATAGATTAGTATGTTTGTTTTTTATATATGTGGATTGACCCTTCTGGGTCATGAAGCCTCACTTCATTTGGACATAGATTTGTTTTTTATTTTTTATATTTGATAATAACCGAAACAACAAAAAGCAGTATTGGTGGTGATTTCAATTGTCTGATATATTGCTAGCTAAATAGGAAGTTCATACTCTTTCGGAGCATCCGGTCTCACTTTCCTCGTGAAAATTCACGTGTTTATCTTAATTTGCTATTTTTTACTTTGTTTTTGTGGTATTGTTTTGAACATAGGCCAGTACCTCTTACTACATAGTAACGTTAATCACTCACCCAAATGATTGCAAGCAGGCATAAAAGCGAGTGAAATTTAATAATGCGATTCCTTTAAATAACTGATTGTGTGTATTTATTTTATCAATTTATATATATTCTGAAAACTGATATATATGTGTGTGTGTGTGTTTTTTTTGTTAAAATTTCATTTATATTTCAGCACAGAAAAGGGAGTCCTAAGTGGAAATTATGTTTTTTTTTAAACCAGTGAGTGTGTTCATAAAGATTTTGCCATTTTAAAAAGAAAATCAAAATAGTTAAGTTTAAATTATTGTGTACATCATTATCATTTGGTTATATATGTATGTAGGTTGTCTAGGTGTGCATTTTCTTAAATCAAGTAGGTGAAAGAATAATTTTTACCCACGATTTATTTGCAATTTGGGGACCGAATGGTTAGCTGAAATACATATTTTCTGTCACAAATGTGACTTTTTCCAATATACATACGTTAACCAAAACATACAACGTTAACAAAAAGTTAGGTCTCTGAATAATGAATAAATATACAGTGTTAATTTATCCAAACGATTCTTTATTAAAACATAATTTACAATATTCCATGTTCAAAATAGCCTTAACAATAGTAGTATAAGCTGAGATACCAGTAGAACTCACTTCTATAGAAAGACAACCTTGGATAATTAAATTTTAATATAATGATTTCTATGAATCTAACACAAACATACCAATCCTGACTGCTATACAACAACAGCGCGATTGCCAGCAGGCATGAAAGCACGAGTGAATATGAATAAATATACAGTGTTAATTTATCCAAACGATTCTTTATTAAAACGTAATTTACAATATTCCATGTTCAAAATAGCCTTAACAATAGTAGTATAACCTGAGATACCAGTAGAACTAACTTCTATAGAAAGACAACCTTGGATAATTAAATTTTAATATATTGATTTCTATGAATCTAACACAAACATACCAATCCTGACTGCTATACAAGAACAGCGCGATTGCCAGCAGGCATGAAAGCACGAGTGAATATTTAATAATGCGATTCCTTTAAATAACTGATTGTGTGGATTTTTTTATCAATTTATATATATTTATATATATTCTAAAAACTGATGTGTGTGTGTGTGTGTGTGTGTGTGTGTGTGTTAAGTTTTGTTAAATACTTTAGCGTAAAAAACTACTTTCGACAGTTAAACTTATACAAATGTATAGCTCATTCCACAAAGAAACGTCACCCCTTTAATTTCTATAAAGAAACGTCACCCCAAATACAATAAAATTAAGAACAAAAATACAAATACAACAAAATGTATTTTATTTAGAAGTGATTGACTTAGAATCAATGGCATTTTTGGTGTCAATACAAGCTTATTTACAGCTAGCACCTCTTGTTTTAATAACAGTTCTAACGGTAGTGTTCGAATCAAGTTTTTACATTTTTTTAAATTCTAGATCCGATATGGGTGCTTTTTGACAGCTTGCCAAAGCTTTTCATTGACATGGGCACAAATACTTGTAATACTTTTTAATTTTCAGACGAATCCATATTCAAATGTTACAAGAACAGTGAAAAATTCAGGGTTAGATGTTAATAACGCTATCACTTTCTCGGTTCTTGTACGCAATTCAGTCAAAATCCTGCCCAAGTTAATATTTGGATTGGTTGGTTGGTTGAATGTTGCTTAACGTCGCCTCAGCAATTTTTCAGATATTCGCGACGAGAACTATTTCATTAATCTCTATGAATTTATCTATGAACAATTTCGTGTATGCATGTGAAGTGCGAGTGTGTTGTATGGTCTGCCTTGTACTAGCGCGCACTCAGTGCGACTTTAAGGTGCTAGCTCACTGAGTCAGTACGCCGCAGACAAGCGTACTACTCCCCCAGTCCATTATACTTAAAACAGGTTAACCAGTAAAGGTCAACGGCAAGGAAAATTCCCTTGTGTGGTCTGAGCGGGACTCGAACTCACAGCGGTGAGAGACCCTAGATTTGTGGACTAACGTCTTATCCATTTGGCTACCGCGGCCTCTCATGTTTGGGGAGTTATGTCATATAATGACGTAGGTGTACTAACGGATACTGACACCTTAAATAGTCAACGCTACCAAACATTTAATACATGATTTACGAATTCAGTTTGGTTCACCCAAAAAACAATTGACGTATCGCCGGCCACGTCTTTTATATTTCGACACCGGCCGCCATCACAGTACAAAAGCAGCGTCACGGCAACTAATGACGTACTAGTGTCAGTGACGTCATTAAATGGTACACTTCAGGCTGAGTTTCATTCTTTTTGTAATTCAAGCATGCTAGACCTTTGTCTTTGTCGGAACATTGCGAGCGTGACCGGCGATACGTCAATTCATATTTCAGCAAAATCTTGCTCCTGCTCATGCATCTAAATTGAACAAGCGGTTTCTTGAAACAATGAACATTTTCTATTTTTGTGACTGATCCCAAAAGGCTACTGATACGAGTGCAATTGAAAATTTGTGGGACTCTCTTAAACAGATAGTAGCCGTAGATAGTCCAAAATCGCCAAAAGAACTTTGCCAATCTGTTAAAAAGCACTAGCATTACATCAAGAAACCAGAATGTAAAATTTGTCTCGCACACTACCTTATCGTGTTAGAGTTGAGTTGAGTAATGGTGTTTAACGTCCCAGTCAAGAATATTTCACTTATATCGTCGCCAGCTATAGGGGACTTTATGTTTGCGCTCTGTCCGTCTGTCCGTCCGTCGGTCCGTCTGTCGCGCCTCAGTTTTCCACACTTATTTTCTAAAATCTTTTAGATAATGAACTGATTTTTAGTATGTGAGTCTACCACGATGAGTTGCAGATCAAGTTAGCGTTTCATTGTGGTCCGCAATTTTTTTACACGAGTATGGCCCTTTGAACTTTGAAAAATCACTGAAATTTCAGGTTTTTTTGTATGCAGGTCAATCATGATGAATTACAGATTAAGTTTACGTTTCGTTTCATTCCACTAGTTTTTATGGGAGTTATGGCCCTTTGAACTTTGATTTTACTATGATCAAGTTTTGCTTTACATCTTGAACAACACGTATAATTTATAACTATCAATCTTTGTACCATATAATAAGGTACATTTTACCTAAAACTTTGGGATTAGTGAAATATGCGACCGGTAGGGGACTATGTATTGTTTTGCAATACTCTCAGAATGTTTGTTTATTTTAAGTTCCCATCCGAAAGAACCGTTGCTTTCATTTCGTATTGCCGAATGATTGGCGAAAGATCCATCACTACCTACTTTCAAGTCTTGGGTCAGACCCGGACGGCGATCGAACCCACGACCTCCCACTTACGGAGCGAGCACTCTACCAACTGAGCTATCACAGTGGTTTATCGTGTTAGAACTGTTTTTCAAGCAAGAGGCTCTTCTACAAAATATAGCCTGTAAATTAGCCACTGATGCTAAGTAAATCCCTTCTAAATTAAATGCATTTTGTTGTACTAGTATTTGTATTTTTGTTCTTACTATTATTGTATTAGGGGTGACATTTTTTTTATAGAAATAAAGGGGTGACGTTTCTTTGTGGAATGAACAGTATACATTGTACAGGACTTCATGCCAAATGGGGCCAAACAAATTCGAATGTTGGCTTTTCAAGTCAAACGCTAGTGACATTGGTGGTACATAGAACCGTTGCATACATAAAGTTAAAGCATGCCTTAGCGTATTTCGATTATAGTGAATATATAATATATACATACTTGACAGAGACAGTTTTTCCTGATGCAACATAATTTGCTAAAAATGGTGGCTTATGTAGCCATGAATATAATGATGCATTCACAGGATATTGTCGCATGGATGCATCGCTTGGTCTGAAGTTGAAATGATACTGAAATAAAACGTTAAACATTCAGTAAGAGGAAGCAATAGTTGTTAGAATGAATAATTAAGTTGTTAATGAATATCTTTTCGCATCATGATCATATAAAAATAATTCAAATATTAACGCTTAAAACAATCGATGTAATATTCAATAATGGTGAATTGAATGGTAAACTAAGGGTTTGTACGTTTTGTAATGTAATTAACGGGGATTTTAGATATCCATGGCAAGATGCAAGGCCAATATCCAGCTAAATGTTGGCATAGAGCGATTATTTGGCTTTGAAATTTGAACTCTCAAATACTATAAAAATGATAACGGATCAAGGCATTGTTGTAAACTTATCCGGTATAAGAGTATTGGTAAACAACATTGACCTGTCCGCTTGACCTTTGATTTAAATATTTAACATAGATCAGTCCATTTTTGTGTAAGGCACACAGCGTCTATTTTGTCTACATCATGAATAAGTGATACTCACTTCATAGAGTAGACACGTACACTGTGTATGTAATAACTTTAATCATAACACTACCCATTTATTGGTTGGATCCTCCTATATGAATATTTCCAATAAAAGGTTCAACGGACAGGTCAATGTTGTTTGCCTATACAATACATGGTTCATTCAACTATCCTTTTATATAAAGCAATGTACCTGCTTCTCCTGCTTATGGTGTATATGTTTCCAAATTAATAAGATATGGTGGAGATTGTTCCCACAACGACAGCTGTAACGAACGAAGCTAGCTGCTTACAGATAAATTGTCGAGTCAGGGCTATTGCAAATCTAGGTTTATCAGGGACCTAAAACGTTTTACGGCAGACTATAAGTTTCTTGATCTCATTTGTCACGTGCTTACTCTTCCGTAGCATCTGGCCTCACAATACTGGTTAAAGTTCACGTCCATGTATAACTTAATTTGTCAGGTGCTTACCCTTTCGTAGCATCTGGCCTCACAATACTGGTGGAAGTTCACGTCCTTGTAAAACTTAATTTGTCAGGTGCTTACCCTTCCGTAGCATCTGGCCTCACAATACTGGTGGAAGTTCACGTCCATGTATAACTAAATTTGTCAGGCGCTTAACCTTCCGGAACACCTGGTCTCACTTTCCTTGTGGAAGTTGACATGTCTAACCTGACTTGTCAGTTCCAAAGTTTTTACTTTGCTTCTGGTCTGTGATTCGGACATGGATAAGTATGTTTGTTTTTGATTACAAAGTTTTCACTTTGCTTTGGGAGGGTTATTTAGACACGGATTAAATAAAAAGTATGAACATATAAAAATTACCGCGAATAAACAGCTATCATCGTTTGGTCTATCAATCGAAGCACTCCTGGTGTTCCCATCAGTATCTTCATCACACGTGTAACCCGTAAAATCCCAAAGTTTGTGATAATCTAATCCAGTCCCTTGGTTCACTTTTATAAGTCTCCCTATATTAAAGAAAAAATTCATATGTTTAAGTGATATCATATTGAAAAATTAACTATGTCATAATGTTTAACCTGTCCGATCTAGTTCCTTGGTTCACTTTTATTACTGTACTTCCAGGTATAATATATACTCGATCTTTTATTTTTTACTTTTAATTATAACGAAACATGTTTCTTTCAAATTATGAAAATAGTTTTTTTTCTATACCCAACAGGAATTTTGGCTTTCTTTCGATTGCCCCTCATATAAAAAATGAGTTATTTTTTCCAACTTAAGCAAGTTTATATGACTTAAGTTGCCTCAAACAATTGATTGTTTAAAATTGTCACATGGTTGCAATAGGATATGATCCATATTCTTAATTGTAGAAACTACATCTATATATAGCGAACAGATACACACCTGGGGTGAAAGATTCAAATATCATTTTCAGGTTAATTCTTACCCTTCATTCTCTCATTTGCATAGAAGTTTTGACGGGACTGTATGTAAGATACAATGATCTGAAAAAAGTCATTTTCTCTCTATAAACAACATAGTTGGACTGCTTGTAAAACAAAATAAAAATTAATTTGGTTAGATATAGAGATTTGGAACACATAAACATCAAATTCGTTTCAATTTCGCTAATAATTTAAAATTTGAGGACAAATACATCGACTGGATAAAAATAAAAACCGGTTCTTGGCAATAGCAACCAGAAAAAAAAACCAAAAGACCGTAATTTCAATTCTTAGTAAAATACAAACATACTGGCTCATGCAATGGCAGAAATCACATAAAATACTTTGATTACAAAGCTTTTTGGCAATAGCAACCAGAAAAAAAACCCAAAAGATCGTAATAACTACAAACACACTGGCTCATGCAATGGGCGCTTATTAAAATCTTTTACAAATTATGAAATGTTTAATGTGACATATTTGGAACATGTCTCAAATTAATAATAGGTTATCTATATAAATGTTTCCACAAACGAAATCCAATTTGGAAAGAAATTTTGCCATCATGGTTAAAATGAATACAAAAAGACAACTACATCTATTTAATTCTCGAAACTTTTGAAATGACAAACCAAATCATATCCGGGAAACACTCCTGACAAGGATAGAAAAGGGCGCATGACATTTGAGGGAATATTAAAAAACCTCCTAGTGGACATTTGAGCGACAGATTTTAACTATTACCTGTATTTTACGATGGAAATTTGGGGGACGGTTTTAATCTTCTTACCTGTATACTTACAGGTCGGAAGAGTATTTTATACCGGGTATTATGGGTACCGCTACAGAATTGATTTTTGATGTTTTTAAAAAACATACTACTTTTTTACCCTAAGCTTTATCCTGTAAGTTTTACAATGTTTTAGCACAGTTTTATGAAATGTAGTTCTAGACTTTAAATGGATTTTATAAATAATTTAGTGCTTTTCAAATACATTATCCTGCTCAAAATCCTACTTCCAACTCCCTGCGGTGAGACTAGTTGAGGTAAGAGGTTAAGAAAAATTTCGCTCAAATGTCTACCACATATTTGAAATTTCTCTCAAAAGGGTTAAAATTTTCTATCGCTCTTTTGCCCTTTGCTTTCGGTCAAATGTCCAACGCCGATAGAAACGCAACAGAAAAACAGATGTTGAATACGAAACGCAGCATTCATTCATTCATTAACAACTAAATAAAACAAACATTTTTTAAATAAATTAATTTCATATTAAATAAATAAATAAATAAATAAATAGATAGATAAATTCTTCCATTTTAATTACCAAACAAATAAACAAACATTTTAAAAAAACAAATTTGATCATAAATCGTAAAAATAAAAATAAATAAATAAATAAATAAATAAAAGAAAGTTAATATACTTACTGTATTCACGGTCAGACATAACATAACCATATAAATAAATAAATAAATAAATAAATAAATAAATAAATAAATAAATAAATAAATAAATAAAAGTTAATATACTTACTGTATTGCCAGGCATAACATATCCATATGTTAAAAAGTAACATGAACCAAAAGATACTTGATGTTCTGTCAGCACACTCCATTTTGTTTCTGATTCTCTAATCCTCTAACACGGTGCAAATTATATACATAGATGTACACTACAGAGGTGTCGAAAGTTTCACACCAATTTAACGAAAAAGTAGCAAATCGACAGCTTATCATGGCATCTTTAGCTATATCTCACCAGATGCCATCTATCTCTAGGCAACTTTTCGCACATAAGGTATCCATGTATGTATCTACGTCACTAGACAACAGAGAAACTTTTCATTACCTCAATGTTAAACTTTCGACAAACCTGTTACTCTTTATGATAAATTATACATTGTATTTGATTGCATAGTAAACACAAGAATGCAATATCAACCAGCCCCTGGGATTAGGAAATATCCCGAAAGCTGCAATTCTACTAAAATTATGGATTAGTAGTTTGAAATTTCAATTAATATGCCGTTATACAAATTTTAAAATTCAGATTTTTTAAATTCCGATATTTGAAAATCAGTCTTTATCTAACGAACAGCGATGGGACAAATCAACATGTACAGTACGGGGCTGTCGAAAGTTAAACACCGAGTGAACGAATTAGAACAGAATTGCCAGCTCATCTGAGTCCGTCCTTAGATTATTACCGTAGCTACGCTTGAGGCAACAGAGGCACCGTGCCTCGATAAAAAATCCATCAATAATATTACTACCTGATGGTAAACTCATGATATGTTTATAATGATACTGTTTAAAATTAAGTCAATAAAGATTTCAAGTGAATTAGAAATTTACAGAAGTCAAGACAAGATGAATTATATAGTACAGTCAAACCTGTCTATAAAGGTCATCTAAGGGAACCAGTAATAGTGGCCTTCAATTAGGTTCAAATAATATGAATAAAGAACAATTAAGATACAATCTACTGGCCTTTAAAGCAGATACCCTTATATAGAGGTTGTCTTTAAGACAGGTTGGGTTGTATATGTATTCGAATCGTAATAATTATACCGGAACTCATAATTGTATTGTTGATGTTATTTATGTTTTTTTCGGTCGCCACTAATTTTTTCTTTGTTATCACAATATTAAAGGGTCTGGCCATATGTTAAATGGTATGTCACTGGTCGAGTCACTGCATCAGATCCGTTGTTTTGTGGCGACGGTGTTTTGATGGTACATCCAGCCATTCATGCCAAATTTCGATAAAGTCAAATATCTACAGATTGGCCAACAAAAAAGGCTAAATACATGCATTTACAATGAGAAATCATTGGCTGAAAATAGTCTTAGGATGCACCATTCTAAGTCATCTAAAAAAATTCAGGGGGACTACTAGTATGCCCTCTGACCCCATCTCTCTAGTAGACGAAGCATCGCTTCGGTTTGATCAAATATTTGCATCGGTAGAATTTAGGGTCTAGCTACGGTAATATAGATATATATTTTAACAGGTTTTCGGCAAACTGGTATCTATTTTCCGGTCACTAGCTATCTTTATCTTAGCCATTCGACAGCCGATCTTCGACCCCCTTTGTTTAGTTCAGTGTTAAACTTTCGACAGATCTGTGTTGAATATTGATATATATATATAATCCAAAAAATTAAAAGGCTTCACTAGAATTTAGTGAAGCCTTTAATTTTTGGATTATATACTTACCTTCTGCAAGACTGTTTTATTATTTGAACTATATAATTATATATTGAATATTCCTAATATATATTCTAGATTTTACCATATACATTATTAATAGTAAGTTAGAATACTTTATAATAATCAATTTACAACCTTTTAAATGCATCATTAAAATGCACTAGCTAAATATATCGGATCCGCATTATTTGACCCGTGATGAAAAGAAAATCATTATTTTTACATATGTTTAGGATATGTGTAATTAGCAAAGCCATTATAAAACTAATTAAAAATTTATACATTTCTCGATCTATTGAATTTTGGAATTGAAACTGAAGTACAATACAGGCCTGTCGAAAGTTTACCAATACAGTGTGACTGACTATAGTTAACTACCGCCGAGTTCTTGCGTCAAATTTCAATCATGTTCTGTCACACAGAACTGAGTTTTGGTATGATCAAAGGCTATTCAATTACCCAACATAGTAAATATACTAATCCATATCACGACAACATTTTCACGTTGTAATGTCTTCTCATCTTGATTCACCTTTACCGTACCATGTGAATAATTTAATCTACTGATTTATGGATTGCATAAATAACTACTCCCGTTTCTTCAAACAAGATGTGTATCATATCACATTAAGATTGCCCCATTTAATTAATGAAGCAGTCAGTATACCAATGAAAAACAAACATACTAATCCATGTCCAAATCACAATCCAGACTTTGAAACCGACAAGTTAGGTTACTGTGACACGCGAACTTCCACCAGGGAAGTGAGGTCGAGTTTTCTGGAAGGGTGAGCACCTCCTGTTAGCTAGCTACACCCGCCTTGTGTGTTATCAATATTTTATAAGTGAAAGGAACATGGAACAATACAGTTATGACAGTCATAAAACTTTTTGAGGGCCCTGGTAAGCCTAGGCTTGCAATATCCCTTAGTCAACAATCGCCTTGGTCGCTCAATGGCATATAGCGCCCTCCTGGAGAGTGGAAGGTAGTGTTGGACCGATTTATCGATATCTAATCGTTTGAGCGTCCGATTAGAGATAATCGATTCTAATATCTAATAATCGATTGATTTCGATTATTTACTGAAGTTCGTTTATGGAACGTCTCATATAAAATAAGTATAAAATTGTAGCTGAAATAAGTGTCTGACTTGGAAAAGAAAACTAACACAAATGTAAGGAAGAGTAAACGATCAGAAAAATGGAGGATATTTTAAGTCTTAACTGAGATACAAGTATCTTGATATTATCAAGACTATAAATTAGAATTTAATCTAATTTATCTTGTAATTTCCGCTTCAATTTATTAACCGATTAAAATTGAAAAATCGATCGAAATAATCTTCCGATTATAACCAATTAATCGATTATGAAAATGCAACCGATTCTCATCACTTTTTGGTTCCAACCCGACTTGTGTTATACATGATAATACTTTAAAATTTGAGTTACTGCTTCCTCATTTTGCAAGCCACATTTGGCTTAGAGGATAGATTATCGACTTGTTATAGTGTAGAGTGTAATGCTTGTCTGTGGCGTGCCGTCTCTGTGAGGCAGCACATTTAACCCACAATCCGATATGAACACAGTGGTATGAGCTCAGGGTAAGCTCCTCTTACACCTTCAACATTCACAGGCATGTATAGTACCATGATGAGAATTTTCTAAAGCACAGACCATTGCAAGTAACAAATGATGATTAAAACTTGACAGGCTTGTACTTAAATAATGTTAATTTTAGCCCAGCCCCTTTAAGTTTCACTGCATCAAGAGCCCTAGCCCCAGAGAGTTAAAGATGACTCTTTCACTAATATCGAGACGGTTGATATTCTAGGATAGTGGGTTGGGTTTTTTTTACCCCAGTCAAGATTACGGTATTCATTATTCACCTAAATTAAAATGTAACATTCTGAGATGATATACTAGAAAGATGGTGCTTTAAAGGTCACCGGTCACCAAATTTATCAATTTTGTATTTTTCATACCTATGGGTAGAATAGTCAATATTGATGTGTCTGGCGGTTTCCCACACCTTACAGTTACCTGTAATACACTAAAACCTTACCTGAACGAACTGCTAATACTCGGTAGTTTCCGACACCGCTCGTAACTTTCCGGCGATCTAATTGATGACGTACTTGGTGTTAAGCTGCTGAGGAAAGACACATTACCTATATATGTATCTATATGTTAAATGGGGGTTTGTGTGGCATTTTGAAGGGTTTTAAAGTTTGATTTCAAGTCAAAATGATATATTTGGTGAAGTTTGGATATAATATTACCACAATAAACGATACAATTTTTTTTCTCACAAATTTCAAAACAAATTAAGGCCAGATTTAGACAAGACCTGCATGCAGTTTTGAATGTATTCAGATTCAATATTACAAGAGAAGTCAGGGAAATAAGAGTGATATTATCATTTGAGACTATTCCAATTATTATGAATGAATTTTGTCAAATAAAAAAATCATCGATTTTAATCAATTTTAATTTTTAAAATTAATTTAATTTCGCAATTCAATCATTTCACCAGTTCATACGTTCAAACAGAGACTTGTATGCCTCTTGTTCAAATCAACCAATCTTATCTAACTTTATTTTATTCGATTTTCAAATCTATCAAAAAATGACAGATAACATACATTTACCGGGTATATCATAAAGATGTACACACGTGTCAATAAATGTTGCATATTGGAACTCTGTTGATTACAGGTAGATGTCTACTTCTAAACAGGATGTTTCCAAATGTAGCATATTGATAATCTTTTAATTACTGGTATGTGACGGGGTGTAAATCACACTTTAAACGATATTAATTTATTGTGAATAAATGAAAGAAAGTTTCACTCGTGTTTTGGTTTAGACGTTATTTATTAAGCATAATCCCACTGGTATCACGTTTCGATCCGAGTTATAATTAGGCGTATTGTTATTTTTATTAGTATTATTGTTAGTATGATGACAATTTTTGAAATAGTTTTTTTATTAATTTTATCATGGAAACACTGAAATTAATTTACCGTATTTTGATATTTCGTTGTACCAAAAAACTACAGGTCTCGGACAATTTGAGGTCATAATATAGCTGGTTTTAGAGAGAAGATGAAAAAAACCTACAAACTCCGGTATAAAGAACTCGAAAATTGCTTGTTATACAAAAATTAAAGTGCATATTCTTTCCTGTTAGAATCTCTCTCTCTCTCTCTCTGCCCGTTTATTATTAGTTCTCCGAAATAAATAAATAAATAACAAAAACAAAAATGAAATATTAAAATAATTAAAATGATATTAAATATTATTGAAAACAGGGTTTTATATGTCTCTGATGAAAATTAATATAAATAATATTTTAAATAAAAAACGAAAATTTGTGTTGTTCTTTTTATTAATTCGTTTTGGTAAATAGATAAAAAAATAAATAAATAAACAAATAAATAAATTTCAAAAGAAATTATGAGAATACATAAATAACTCCAAATTAATATGAATAATATTTAAAAAAAAATTGTGTTTTTTTATTATTTTATTGTGATAACTAGATAAAAATAAATAAATAAATAAATAAATAAATAAATAAATAAATAAATTTCAAAAGAAATGATGAAAATAAATAAAAGTAATAGTAAAAGTTTATCATACTTCACAGTTCTTTCTTTCTTTATTATGATTCCCCACCACCGACGGTGGGGAATCATATTGTTTTCGTTCTGTTTCTTCTTCTTATTATTATGATTCCCCATCACCGAAGGTGGGGAATCATATTGTTTTCGTTCTGTTTCTTCTTCTTATTATTATTTTTTATTTTTATTATTAATTATTCCGTCAGGACCATATGCTGTAGCATATCTCGGGAACGGCTTGATGGATTTAGATGAAATTTGGTACCAATAATCTGTTGCCTGTGTAGATAATCAAGACGTGTTCATTTTCGTTATTTTGAAGGTGGGTGGGTGGGTGTACATTGCTTAATTGAATACGTAGTAAAATACCCGGGGAAACTAATTCTGAATGGACATAAGCTGGTTACGACACTTTAATCATACCAAGCAAATGCTTTCACCTATGAGTTAATCCGATTAGTGACCATCAAAAACTTCGCGATTTTTAAAACCACAGCTTGTCACGTCACACGCCTGTTATTAAAACCTTACACAATGAGCTGAATGGTGTATACAATTTGCCTTGATAGATCGAAGAAGGTTAAGCGTGTCGAAATGGCTTCGGGGTATTCTGTTAATCACTGACTGTGGAAGTAGAAGACTGCCCACTTTTTAAGTTAACACCAGTGAAATTTCTCCTTTACTGACTGACACTTTCCTAATGACCGGTATGTCGTTTTTACCCTTTAACCGGACTTTATATAGTGTGTTGAAATATATTGGAAAATTGATGCTATGGTGATGCATAAGATAAGAATTATATTAAAATTTGAAATGAAATTTAGAACATTTTTTTAAAAACTATTTTGTTCCCTTAGTCGTGATCACGATCTATGAGGCACCAATATTTATTTTTCCCGAAATCATACTCGTAAAATTAAGGCAAAAATTGTAAATAAAATTAAGTTATTATAACTACCATTTTGTATATTATAGGATAATTATTTTGTTGTAAACATTTCAATTTAACGTACCATTTCCATGAACATTGCCAAAATATTGTACTATATTGTATATACACTCATAATATATATATATATATATATATATATATAATATATATATATATATATATATATATATACGGAAAATGAGGAATATTCTTGACCGAATGAAATATTCTTAACTAGGGTTACAAACATTCATATATTTTAACTGAGTAGATATATCGTTATGATCATGAACCTCAAACATATAGGAATAACCAATATAAGTCGCGAAATTAAAATACGATGTGTATTGCGCATTGAATCACAATTATTAATCAATAAACTTTTAAAAAAAAATTAAATAAACATCACAAAGGGTAACTTTTATTATATTTTATTTTGGATTTTACAATAATCCCGAGTCCATCGGTGTTTATACTGTCTGACGACATTGGGAGGGCACCTGGGTATATCCTCATGCAATGTCGACACGCTCCTATATTACCTGGATCTACCTGCCCATAATTAGAAGGTCTTAAGACAACGATCTTAATCAACTCATTCTTTAAGACCAGTCATTAATTACTGTGTTTATTCAGTGACACTCGCCGATCCGTCACTGGCTTCAATGTGTTATCACCTGTTAATTACTGGTGACCAAGATACCGGTGAACTTTGAAAACTTGTGGCCAGAAAAATCGCAAAGCGCCGTTTTTTTTGTCACTAGTTAAAGAAAAAAGTCGCAATTGGCGACGTTGGCGATGCCCAGCGCAAACCCTCCCATACGTGTTCATTCATTGTAACACGCGGCTACTCCGAATCAGAAGCCTGAGAGGGGTTCTATGAGTTTTCTTATTCAATGAAATTCATTGAAAACGTCACTTCCAATGCCGAGAAGGCCTTCCAATGTACGATTTTTCTCAACCGAAAACTTTAATTTAAATCTACTTTAACTTTCAAAAAAATCTAAAAAAGTAATCAAGGCAGGATTTTTTTAGTTTACCAGGTCGGCGCTGTACAAATGCACTTCAAACACAACTGCCTTTAGAATGTAACCGTTCATCAAGGCAATATATACACAACATTAAAAACGCATGCGAGGCGAAAATCACAAAATTTACCTGTTGATTAGAACTAAACAACATCTCTTGTTAATTTATTGTTTTATTCAATCTTGTAATTCATATATGAAGGGCCATAACTTTGATGTAAGACTACCTGCACATGCAGGTACCCGACTCGACTAGTGTATTACGTCA
The DNA here is from genome assembly GCA_021292105.1 of Anadara kagoshimensis. Taxonomy (NCBI): domain Eukaryota; kingdom Metazoa; phylum Mollusca; class Bivalvia; order Arcoida; family Arcidae; genus Anadara; species Anadara kagoshimensis. The sequence continues at coordinate 23,349,260 of CM037860.1, read as the reverse complement.
AATGTTGTATGTGTCAAAAAGTTGGCGACACAGTAATGAAATTGGCAACAAAATTTTACACCAATTGGGTCTTTTCACCAGATATATGCCATAAATTATTTATGGATGGTGGGGAATCATACGTAACTGGTATCCCAGTTACAATCTCTAGTTTTTATTATTATTATTAATATTCTCTCAAGACCATATGCTGACGCATATCTCGGGACCGGCTTGGTGGATTTAGATGAAATTTGCTACCAATAATCTGTTGTCTGTGTAGATAATCAAGACGCGTTCATTTTCGTTATCTTGAAGGTGGGTGGGTGGGTGTAAATAAATACGTAGTTAAATACCCGGGGAAACCAATTCTGAATGGACATAAGCTGGTTACGACACCTTAATAATACCAAGCCAATGCTTTCACCTATGAGTTAATCCGATTAGTGACCGTTAAAAACTTGGCAATTTTTAAAACCACAGCTTGTCACGTCACACGCCTGTACTTAAAACCTTACACAATGAGATGAATGGTGTATACAATTTGCCTTGATAGATCAAATGGCTTGGGGGTTTTCTGTTAATCACTGACTGTGGAAGTAGAAGACTGCCCACTTTTTTTAAGTTAACATCAATGAAATGTCTCCTTTTACTGACTGACACTTTCCTAATGACCGGTATGTCGAGTACAAAAATTTGTAGCTTTAGTCGGAAATGAATCTTCCGAGTAAGCCGCCACTCTGTTACTATTAACACTTTTCAAATAAGAGATGGACAATTATTTCAGGTATAAGTTTAAGATAAAATATTTTTGTGTCTTTTTTATTCGATTTAAACATTGGAATTTTCGTAATTTGGACTGAAAGTTCACTTTGATTTAAACATGGGAATTTTCGTAATATTTCGTAATTTGGACTGAAAATTCGCTTCAAATTCGGAATATCGAATTAATTAACAAATTTACATAGAAATACATAGCGATCTGACGGGACCATTTGTATCATTTCTTTTTAAGCGAAATTTCGATTCAACCGATTTCGAATTAACGAGAGTCGACTTTATTTCTTTTGCATCAAAAACACCTAAATAATCTATAGAGCAATGAAGATCTGAGTCTTTTAGATGCTGGAAATAATAATATGAGATTTATTCCGTATACTACACCTAAACTAATATGTACCTCAATGTGTTGAAAAGTACGTTTTTTCAATAGAGGGGGTCTTTTAAATCGGACTATATATACAGCGTCGATCTATTTCAACACACTATACACAGAGTTAACATACATGCTTCATATAAAAATGTCCGTCTTTTACTATTTTGACTGAGTAGATGTATCGTTATGATCATGAACCTCAAACATATAGGAATAACCGATATAAGTCGCGTAATTAAAATACAAACAGATGGCCTCCTATGATGTGTATTGCGCATGGAATCACGATTATTAATCAATAAACTTTTTAGAAAAGATATTAAATAAACATCACAAAGGGTAACTTTTATTATATTTTATTTTGGATTTTACAATAATTCCAGTCCATCGGTGTTTATACTGTCTGACGACATCGGGAGGGCACCTGGGTATATCCTCAGGCAGTGTCGACACGCTTCAATATTACTTGGATCTACCTGCCCATCATTAGAAGGTCGTCTTACATTCGCACCTAAGACAACGATCTTAATCAACTCAGTCGTTAATTACTGTGTTTATTCAGTGACACTTGCCAATCCGTCAAACCCTCCCATACGTGTTCATTCATTGTAACACGCGGCGACGCCAATTCAGAGGCCTGAGAGGGGTTCTACGAGATTTCTTATTCAATAAAATTCATTGAAAACGTCACTTCCTATGTCGAGAAGGCCTTCCAATGTACGATTTTTCTCAACCGAAAACTTTAATTCAAATCTACTTTAACTTTCAAAGAAATTTTAAAAAGCAATCAAGGTATGATTTTTTTAGTTTACCAGGTCGGCGCGGTACAAATGTACGTTATACACAACTGCCTTTAAAATGTAATTGTTCATCAAGGCAATATATACACAACATTAAAAACGCATGTGACGTGAAAATCACAAGATTTACCCTTTTTGGCGACATAGTAATGAAATTGGCAACATAATTTTACAACTGGCGATTTTCTTGGCGACAGACTTTTACAACCCAGCGCTAACCCTGCTAGGGTCTTTTCACCAGATATATGCCATAAATTATTTATGGATGGTGGGGAGTCATACGTAACTGGTATCCCAGTTACAATCTCTAGTTTATTTATTATTATTATGGTTTTTTTATATATAACTGATTTTATTTACCCAAACAAATAAAAGAAAGTAAATAAAATAATTTAAGACAGCAGATTTTAATTCTCATGTATTGTATTGTAAATATTTTAGTTATTTTAACCTACATTGTACATGGTCAATTTGACATGCTAGAAGTCAATTCACCCCAGCCATTTAGTTTAAGATTTATTACTCTAATTCAACCGTTTAATTTTAAAACCCTGGAGGTATCCTAAGCAATGCGATACATCTGTAAAGAATTTCGATATTACACACTGATGACCACCCGGTTGGTCAATTTGTTTTTAATTGTTAATATTATTTACCGACACGGTTCTTTCCTTAATGTATCAGCTTATTAACCTTGAACCATCAGATTCTGACAACCTACCATCAAGTACAGATCTTTGAATGGAGGGAATTTTTAATCGAAAAATAACGCTGTTGCAAGGTAAAGGCGAACCATATTTAATTTATATATTTTTATTTATTTTATACATATATTTGTTTGTTTTTCTGTGGTTGATTTAATATGTTTGTTACACGTGCACTAGTTTTGGTTATTCCTTTATCCAGTCTTAGTCATTTTGTTAACAAAACATACTTACTGACTGGTTTAATTTTTTCTAAATAATGTCTGTTCGCATTAAAGACGTGTTTTCAGACTCCATATGACATTATTTCTTCGCACTAGAGATTATACTAGTCGATAGTAATGATATTCGGTGGCATTAGCTAGTTCGGGATGTTATCCCTTTACCCGGTTTATCATTCATGATTGTTATTATTGGGCAAGTATTTTCGTCGGGTATTTAATTGTATCAGTTCAGTATACTATATATTTTACTACAACTGTTCATCTAAGGAGTCTTCTGGCTATCCTACTGGCATCTTCAATCCATGTGCTTGTTACACAATGATTTATATTTATAGCAACGGATGATTCACATTTATAATGATTATATATTTAATATAACAGAAGAAATTAACAGTGTGTTCAGCCCTTGGTATATCGATGAGTCGTGTTTTATTTAATCACAGTATCATTTTGCCTTTGCCTTCTATATTTTGTAGCTTACATGCTTAACCATTTGTGTTTTAATTACAATCCAAGCATATTTCATCATGCGTTTGGTGGCAACCTTTTGATTTATCTGCCTTATTCATGACAGTTGGCCTCGTCAATTCCTTTGTGGTACCACTGTATCTTTGTGATTGTGTCATATTGTGAAGTGTTCCATTGTTTTTTCTACTTATTTTACATAAACTCGCTCTGTTATAGTGGCTTATTTTATTTTTATTTTGTTATTGGTATATCTTGATTGTCTCTGGGTATCAGTATTTTGCTGGTATTTCTATTTGTGGTGTTTTGTTTATTATTACTTATTTTACATAATCACTGCTATGGTACAGTGGCGTATCAAGTTGCATTATGTACTGATCGCCGCTGGGTACCCGCTTTTTTCTGTTTTTTTTTTATTGTGGTGTTTTATGTATTTTCATTCCTTTGTTGTTACATAAACACTACTATGGTACAGAGCGTATTACATTGCATTTATTATTATGTATTGATTAGCTCTGGGCGGGTATTTTTAGTTTGTTTGCGGTGTTTATGTCTTTTGTTTTATCACCACTATGGTACAGGGGCACATCAGGTATATCATTATCGCCACTGGTTACTTGCTTTTGCAAGCTTTTCTTTTTAGCGTTTTTATGTATTTATTTATCTTTCAATGGACACTTTTCGATTCTTAGCAGTACCATACGTGGTGCCACATGAGGATTGCCTCTGTCTGATATTGTCACTACGCTACTTTCATTTTGTTTTGTTTTTATTGGGTAATTATTTCTATCCATTCATAACAATTTAAACACTTATTATAGTGTTTATTTATAATGTTGTCATTATCTCTCACTTTAATGTCTTGGATTGTAATCTGTATTCTGGTCTTACTAAAATAATGACCTTATACTTATCCCTCATTCTGTTTATTCCTATGTTGTTTTTGTGGTCTGTTTTTCTTCTTTCTGACTTTCAGAGATTAAAATGCCTAGAACCGTTCGACCGAAGCGAACGGCAGCTACAAGTGATCCAGTCGGTTTCAGCAATGAAGCCTGTTCCTCCAGAGAAAGGAAAAACGCCAAACTACCCCTAATGCAGCTGTTCCGCAAAGACCAATGCTTACGCTCCTGATTCTTCCAGGACAGTTCAACACAATCAACAAGGACCCATGTGCTAACTATGCATTCTGCGGAAGAGATTGGCTGCTTTGCTGCGGATGCAGTCAATTGGCAACCATACACAGTTACGGTCGATGCCAATATATACACACAACAAATCATATTTGATTACGTCTGCCATTCAAACTGGTAACTACACCCGGATGTGTGTCTATTCCAGTTAGCAACTACCTGATCACCTGTTATGTATTTCGACAGGCTTCACGTCGCCTAATTTTGTGTCCGCTCATCAAGTTGGGAGTGCAAGTAACATGCCAATAACATTTACCTCAGTTAGTTTTATTAGAGGTCTTTGCCGCTGGCGTATCATGATTAATATGTTGTTTTGCTGCCTTGTTGCCACAATCACAACCCAATGAAACAATTTAAACATAAAATCTATCATTAACTTGCAGCAGTGGAATGCCGCATTTCACATATTATATATATTTGTCATATATGTCAATTTATATTACTAAATAAATAAATTTCCGAGTTTAATGCTCGATCTTATTAAATATGGTAAACCATGCATAAATTTGGTTATGAGTTTGGCTTCAAGGCGGTGAAATTTTATGATATTTAGAAAGCTAAGAGTTTACCATAGATTGAATTTGGACCTTGTACACGACGAGTTGTATCGTCTAGCCATTAGTTCTAAAGGTTCTGTTAACATTCCTTATAATAATGTCAAAAATACTAGGCTGTCCTTTCGCGGTGGAATCCAACAACAACAAACTAGATACCCCAGAGGTTTTTGTTGTAAGTACTGCGACACTGGGGCTTACGCGAATCCCTTCTGCAAACTTAGACACTTAGGTCGTTTTCGAGTAATACATGACTTATCATTTCCTAGGGGCAATTCCGTCATTCCTTCTTTCCTGTAGAGCAGATCTGTATATCCTACCAGAATATAGAAACTGTCACAAGCTTCGTTTAAGATATGGGATATTATACATTAATTGCCAAGGCGGACATTAAGGATACGTTTCGCCTATTGCCTATTTGTCCACAGGACCATCATTTGTTAGGTTTTCTATGTGATGGACAATATTACTATGACACTTGTCTGTCTATTGGTTGCTCTTCTTATTGCCAATTATTTGAACGGTTTTCATCGGCCCTTCAATGGATTCTATATCATTGTTTTGGATTTGCTGCCGTTTCTCATTTATTAGTTGACTTTTTCTTTGTTGGCAAAGAAACTTTTAAAGAGTGTGATTTTGCTCTTAATTCATTTTTGAAGCTCTGTAAGACATTGGTGTTCTTATCAAACACGAGAAAACACAGTTACCCACCGAGGTTTTGACTATTTATGGTATTGAAATTGATTCCACTGTCATGTTGGCCAGATTATCTAATGACACAATTGTAAAAATTTCACAATTTTTAGAATTTTTCAAACGTAAGCGTAGTATTTGCCTGTGGGATTTGCAGTCATTGATTGGTTTGTTGAATTTTGCTTGTAGTGTAATCATACCCGAGAGGACTTTTCTGCGAAGACTTATTGACCTCACAATAGGTCACACTTGTGCTTATTATCGCATCACTTTGAATGCTGTATCTGGATCTGACTTACTTACTTGGTATCTATTTATACATCACTTCCATGGGAAATCGTGGTTTTTTATTTCATCATTGGTTTACTTCCGATACTTTAGGATTTTCAGATGCTGCTGGGATCCATGGAGGTTTTGCGACGGTGTTCAGTTGTCACTGGTTCACTGGTAGTTGGCCAGCTAAAATGGAATCTCTCCACATTGCAGTAATAGAGCTTTTTCCTATTGTATTGGCTGTTGAAATCTAAGGTCATTTGCTTACTAATTAAAAATTTTCTTTTTCACTGATAATTTTACAGTAGTGGAAATTATCCATAAAACAATAGATCGAGTAATTATTCGACTTGTCGGGCGTCTAGTTTTGGCATCTTTGCGTCATAATTTTTTTTTCGCGCAAAACATATCTCAGGCAATCACAATGTTGTTTGTTATCTCCTGTCTCGATTCTCTTTTCAGAAAGTTCATCATATTTTTTCAATTGTTTAATGCATCTTTATCTGATGCTACTCACAAATCTTACACTAGAATGATTAATTGTTACATACAATTTTTTTTCGTACTTATTACATGAATTGTAGTCCATTTCCATCTACTCATGTTCTCTTCTCTTATTTTATCGCTCATTTGTTTTTACATAAGTTAAGTCAATCCACTATTGCGTCACTTATTTCAGCCCTAAGTTTTATTCACAAATCTCATATGATTGACCCTACCGATACGTTTGTCATCAAAAAGATAGTAAAATGTATTCAAAATTTATCTGGATAAGAGTGTTAGACCATATTTTGATCATATTGCTTGATTCTGTTGCTTACGTTTACGTTAATAGTGGCAGCCAGGTACTTCTGCAAGCTATGCTTGCTTTGTTCTTTTATGCTTTTTACAAGTAGGACAACGAGCTCTTCTAACCCCGCTAAGGTACTCCAAGCACGTGACATATCATTCGATTTCGTTAATTGTATTTTAAAAGGTATGTCTTTGGTGATTACTATCTGCAATCTCAGTGATCTCCAACCAAAACTATCTATATTCCGCATAGTACCAGTAATACTTCTTGTCCAGTTGCTGTTATGTTAACTTATTTGTCAGTTTGGTCATACAACTGGACCTTTGTTTCAATTTCAATCTGGCATTTCAGTTTCTCGTTCTTATTTCTTTATTGGTTTAGACTCACAGCATTACAAGACACATAGTTTTTCGAATTGGGACAGCCACTTCCGCTGCCGGTAGGGGAGTTCCTCTCTGTTATTCAGAACATGGGTAGGTGGAAATCTAAGGCTTTTATAAAATATATTCGCATGTATACTTTTAATCTTAATGTCGGATGTTGGGTCATGGTCAGTGTTGCCTGCCAACATTTTGTATATACTATGATATACTTTATTTTTATGTTTACTACTATTTACTTGCTTGTTTTGTACACGCAAATTATCTATTTTAAATTTAATGTCACTATACATATTCATGGTATTCTCGTTTGTGATTTTTCTCGACTTTTTAACATAATGAGAGTCAGTATAGTCCATTTTTGTATGTGCGTAATATTTTCTTTTATTGTGTATTCGTGTACATAATATACTCCATTATTTTTACTTATGACTTTTATTCCTTTACTATTGACAGAACGAACAGAATCCTCGGGTGGGGGATCCACTCTTTCAGACTGGATTTGTGGCAGAGATTTCTCCCCACCTTTGCTAATATTTTTATATTTATATGTAATTTCATGCAATTATTCTTTAATTGTTATATAAATTTGTCATTTATTCAAGTGCTATATAGTTTGTTATAATAATTACGGTATGTTATGTTATATTATAAATTTTCAATATACAATTAAGCTTTGAATAAATGACCTTTTCCTTCAAGATGGTGTTTACTTGTATCTGTATTTGCAAACATAGCTCGGATTCTGGCTTGAATTTGTATGTCACTTGGTTTCGGTATTGTATATCTGTCTGTCTTAAAACTGATTTTATTTACCCAAACAAATAAAAGAAAGTAAATAAAATAATTTAAGACAGCAGATTTTAATTCTCATGTATTGTATTGTAAATATTTTAGTTATTTTAACCTACATTGTACATGGTCAATTTGACATGCTAGAAGTCAATTCACCCCAGCCATTTAGTTTAAGATTTATTACTCTAATTCAACCGTTTAATTTTAAAACCCTGGAGGTATCCTAAGCAATGCGATACATCTGTAAAGAATTTCGATATTACACACTGATGACCACCCGGTTGGTCAATTTGTTTTTAATTGTTAATATTATTTACCGACACGGTTCTTTCCTTAATGTATCAGCTTATTAACCTTGAACCATCAGATTCTGACAACCTACCATCAAGTACAGATCTTTGAATGGAGGGAATTTTTAATTTTTTTTTGCTGAAGGAAATTGATATAACCAATGATAAAAATAAACAAATACATGTAAAAAATGAGGAGTTACTATTGATAAATCTGGGTAATAAATACAGTTCACTATACAAGCTTCATTTACTAAATAGCTGGGATAACACCGTCTGTGTCACTTCCGGTTTTATGCCTTTTACTACCAAAGGGAGATAACACTGTTTTTCAACAGTTTTAGGACCCTATTTTACGCTGTAATTAATGACAGAAATGATTAAAAAATGTTATTTGTGGCTAAATCGACTCTTTATTATGTAATCTTTTGGAAAATAGCACTAAAAAAAATTCGGTTTTTGGTGACCGGTGACCTTTAAGATTTATATTGAAATGGTCACTTCTGTAAATGGTGGAGTGGAAATTGGCATTTATTCACTTATACTTTCACATGTAAACAAACAGAGGATTTGTCAATATTTACATTCAATTCGGAATAAATGTCAACAAATTTTATTTGTATTTTCATAAAAATGATTATTGGGACGATCTGTTAATTAATTCTTTCGACAAACGCATTTTATTATTTTTCTTTAAAAATCAATCGTTTGTGAAAACGTCTTTCCCGACCTGACGAACGCCATTTTTGTTTACACTGCACTCAGCGAGGGTCAGATATTGCACTCAAAATTTCCATTCAATTAAGTAATAATATGTGAAAAAGAATTACCGTAGAAGTCATATACTGTGGTTATGCTAACCTCGTAATAGTTTTGTGTCGGGTAACTATGGTTATCAATTGATCTAACTTGAAAGCGGCAACTTTTGCATCTTCCCGCATTGTATACTGTGTGAACATGGTGGTGGGCATGGGAATGCCTATCGCTGATTGGCTAACAGTGGTTATGATCTGAATTGAACTTTGACCCAATCAAAAGAAATCACGTCATCGTGAATCTTCAAACGCTACACTTGGAGATCAGCCAGAATGGCGAAAGAAACACAAATATTTGGTATTCGATCAACCTATTTAAATTATTACTTGTTTCAATGAATTATTTTCACGATATTCGTTTTTTGGTTTCATTTCTGATGTACAAGACGGGCGAGATTTTCCCTCATATGGAGCTCACTTCCTGTCGATTTGACCGCTTCAATGACCTTGAGAAAAGTGGTGCACGCGCGGCGTCAAATGATTAGGACGTATGGTCTATGCAATTTTCTATGACGTCATAGTACTTACGTGTTACCTATAGACGGGAAATTCTCGGCGCTTTGCGCCGGGACATTTCCCGTATAAATTGTACAATTTTCTATACAGCTAGGCGTACATATTTTTCCTCTAAAAACCAGCTAGGCGTTCATGTTTTCACTAACTAGGCGTACACTATCTCGAATCACCAGCGTGAAATTAAATCAGAATTTCTGCTTAACCGTTGCATTTCGGGATATGTCACCTTTAATCTAAACATTTAGTTTTTTAAATCAAATGCAAATTAAATCAGAACTTCTGCTAAACCGTTGCGTTTTGGGATATGTCACCTTTAATTTAAACATTTAGTTTCTTAAATCAAATGCATTAAATGTGGTATTTATCATATCTTTATGCTCGGGAAATATAATTTTTGACTTCTTTGAAAATATCATTAATAAAATCAATTTCTTCAAATGAAACAATAAATGTTACCGACTGTATTCAAAACTCCGCTGTTATCCGCGATCAGTTAACTCCGCTGTTATCCGCGATCAGTTTGAGTGTAATTGTTGCAGTGACAGTATACAAGAAAACTTACTAGCATCCAATATACTGTCACGGGACGACAGTGTAACCATTGCTTTGACTTTTTCTCCGCTTCGACGATCCTAGCTTCCGCAACTCGTGCATCGGGATGGAGATTCATTCCCGGCAACATTTTTGGAATTTCAAAAAAGAAAATTTTGTTGGCGAGCGCTATAATTTCCATGGGGATGTTTTAGAAAAGATTCAAGATGATGACCATTGCAGTAGCTCAGTTGGTAGAGTGCTCAATTTCGTGAGTTCGAACCCCGACGGGGTCTGAAGATCTTACTTACCAAAATTTCGCTCATGGAACTGTTTCCTTTACCTAATTGTTGGAAGGATATAACTATAAAACAAAACACATATAGAAATGGGTCAAATGTTTATATATCCCTAGTTTGACAATGTTTGTTCATTTCCACCCATTTTTGGGACATTTCCCGAAGAAAAAAAAACTTCTTTCATACTTTACCATAAGATAAAACAAATGTCTGAATAAATAAAGAGCGAAAAAATTAGTATGTGTAGAACACGAGATTGGCAACTTCAGGAAACCCCGTAACATACCGCGGCTCCTTTTGATATGCAAATTAGCATCGAGATCAAAATGAAATATTAAGTTCTTGCCGACATGTTAACTTTGAAGTAACCTCACGTATGTAAATAGTCGATAATTTACATGAGTACGATTATATTGATAAACAAAAATACAAAATATCTAATTAAAATTATATAATATATATAATAATATCACATCGATTAATATTCTCCATTTTTTCTGTATATTGTTTTTCAACTTTTTATATTACTGGCAAATTTCTTTGAAAATTGGCATGATTAGATATTAATAAATAGGTAAAAAATAGTATGTTTTTTATTTTAACCTACAAATAAAACAGACTTTATTGAAACTGTCATACTTTCATGTCGTTTCACATTCTTCACAACTTCCATCTTTGATATTTAAACAATATAAGGTCTAAACTTTAATTTCCACAAAATGCCCCGTACGGGTCAATAACGAAAGTGTACCTATATTTCATGTATGGGCTATATAACGTTAATAATGTCTTAATGCATCAGTTAGGTGATGATTAAAGGAAATATTTTTTAAAAATGCCATATTGGGTCATATTTTACAACATTGTTTTGCCCTATACGGGTCGTTTCATCTACAATCTGTGAATTATAACAACCCCAGAAAAAAGTTCAAATTCAAGGCCGATGATAGGTGATGACCGAAATTCGATCAGGAGATTTTGAAAATCGCCCCGAGAGACAAAACATTTTGAACATCGACTGACTTCAAATTATCAACCAGTGCAAAAATGATAGACACTACAGATTCAGGCGTAGTTCTACAGGAAATGTTTCCCCCGATTTGACGTAAACAATATCGGGACGGAAATCTAACAACTACTGTAGCATGCGTTTGGAATATTACCAGCTTTCAATCCACCTAAACAAACGAACTCAGCTGGAACTTCCATGTTGTTCTTGCAACTTCACTCAAGCCTTGCAATATAGCTCGACCCAAACAGCGCTACTCTTTAATGGCTACTACAAGTGCCATATTTTGCCCTAAGATCCATTACCATTTTCCAAAAAATGTTAAGTCTATCTGCGTATTTCCCACCAGTATCCCAAAAGGTATCATTTATATTATGAAGTAACACTTTGTTGTCAGTACTGAGCAGGTAATAACAGAAGGGTGGGACCTGTTTAACAATGAAACTATTTGAATAGCTCACTCAAAGAGCACGAGTTATTCCTCTTCTACTTTGACTGCTTGCGGATATATCACTCATTATTGAAGTAAATAAATAAATAAATAAATAAATAAAGGCATTTTTGTAAATGAAAAAATACATGAATGAATGAATAAATAAATAAATGCAATTTTTGTAAATAAATAGACAAATAATGTACTTGGGAACTAGTTTTGCTTAAACTTGAAAAGTGTTTATTGTTAGATTTTAATTAAAGAAACGTAAGTTAAATAACTAAAAAAAAAATAACTACGGGTGTCAAAAATAAATTTCTAAAAACGTTTTTTGTCTTATTGTGAATCCCTGTCATATATTTTATCCACTACGATCCAAGAACCACCAACCATTTCGATATAAATGAGATTTGACTGATAAAGCATTTCTAATTCATCCAACCATCCATATTCATATATCTCCATCCACCCATTCATCCATCCATACATCAATCCTCCGCCCTTTCATCAATCAATCCTCCGTCAAGCCATCCAACCAATATCTCTATCAATTCATCTATCTTCACCATCAATCCATCCATCCATCAATCCTCCGTCCATCTATCAATCCAAATATATTCACCATCAACCCATCCATCCATCAATCCTCCGTCCATCCATCGATTCATCCATCCATTAATCCTCCGTACATCCATCAATCCATCTATGTACTCTATAAATCAATCCATACAACCAATATCTCCATCTTAACAATACATCAATTTCCATCCAACAATCCGTAGCCATTCGTCTCCATCCATCCCTCTATTCCTTATTAGAGACGAAATGTGAGATACGTATCAGGCCCCAGTTGCACAATCATTCCTTAACTAAGATTTTCCTTAACTTAAATTTAACAAATGATGATAATTTTAATTCAAAACTACTAATAAGTCAAAATACAAATGTTTTAAGCTTGAAGTGATCTTCAAAATTTGACACATTAAATTCCTAAATATCTTGAGAATTAACAAAAATATCAAGATTTGATATTTTGGTCAATTTAAGTTAAGGAAAATCTTAGTTAAAATGATAGTGAAACTGGAGCCATGGTATTTAAAACCGACTTTGATTTCATAACGTTTGAAATGTACATGTATATAAGTTGTTAATTTTCCCCGACGAAGAATTGTGTAGTTTTTGCTTTATATAGGGATATCATATTATAAATTTATACCATGATTTGTTTAAAAGAAATCATTTTTGAATACTTCATTCAGAAAATTTAAATATTTGTAATATGGCATAGATACACCTTGGATAAGCAATGCCGAACGATTATTACATTACGTCAGACGGTATCAAAATATTTAATGTTGAATGCAAATGGACGTGTTTAACCTTTGCTGTTTAGAGGTTTTAAACGTTTGAATGGGTTTAGTATAATTCGAGAATTTTCAGGCCGATTGGTCCATCCCCTCACCTGGATTTTATGTTTATAAACGTTTGTTTTGGAAACATAACGACATTTTAAAATCTATCTTTTATCTGTCAGTGTTATAAATAGACATAGTTTTATTATGTTAACGAAATAGGTAAAACAATATACTTACCAACACCATTTATAAATCAAAAATAGTTTACACTCAGTGTTTTCGTGAACATAAAACGGTTTAATCTGCATCTTGGACAAACAAGGTTGTCCATGGTCAAACATGGGCATTAACTACGGACAGACATGACCATTAACTATGGTTAAATATGGCCATTATATATGGACAAACATGGTTGACGATGTCATATATGGCCATTAAGTATGGACAAACTTGGTTGACCATGGTCAAATATGGTCATTGGCTGTGGTCAAACATGACCATTAACTATGGACAAACATGCTTGACTATGTCAATTATGACCATTAACTATGGTCAGACATCGTCATTAACTATGGACAAACACTGGATTTTCTATTGACAGGCATAGTCAATGACCATTGTCAATAAAATTAAAAAATGATGGGTCATTGTTGACATGACTTGGAGCAACCTGAAATAGTACTCCAACAACATTGGAAGTTGAAAATGGCAGAAAGTATTGATGATATGTCGTCCGTTGAGCGACATGTATCATAAAATATCGCCCCAGGCCTCATACATTGTAGAAGTAACTAAACTAGCTGTTCATTTGGAAATTCTTTCAAATTTTTTCAGCATAATATAACTCTTTACCCAATGGATCTTTTGATGTAGAGATTATGATTAGTATATGAGATAGGTTTATTTTCACCATGGGCATGTCAATATTTCAATAGAGTAGCCCGTCATATTTATTAGCACAAAATTAAAACAAGCAAAACAAGCAAATGCAGTGAAATAGGATTCCCAGTCAGAAGTTACTTTTAGTGTTTAGCACTTATGTTCAAAGGACCATAACTTCTAGGAAATCCAACTTGGTTTAATGATATGCACATCTCATATCAATATTAATAAATATTGATTTTTACCAAGTTTCGTAAAATAGTGCTTCATTGTTTGGGGACATACTACGGACATAAAGTATCTGGATGGACACAGACGGAAGTTAGAATTTCATACCCCCCCCCCCCTTCGGAGGAAATGAAAGAAGGGTATAGAGTTACTTTACAAAGTTTAAATATTCTGAATTGATCTACAGCAATTTAGGGACAATTTGAAAAAAATATAATGCGCATTAGATCACCACTAGTGAAATATATAAGTCATTATGTTGAAAGTGAAAGTAGATGAAAAAGTTATATGCGTAAAACCGAGTGTAAAATATTTCTAACTACGCATTAGTGCAGATATGGGCTGATCACCCCATATTTTAAATATCAGGTGTTAATTATGAACTGATTGAACTTTTCAAACACACGTGGAATGCAGCTGTGTGCATTCTTTTGTGCATATAAGCATAACTCAGATTGAAACCAGCACAACAACATTACCTATTTCCAAATTATAAAGATGGAGCTGAATCCTTCTTATTATTTATTAATTTTCTTGTTTTCCTGTTGCTATGGTTACAATGCCAAACAGAAAAAAGAAGATTCCACAGGGAGTGAAAAGGAAATTTTTGGATAAATTGGAAGAAAATTTGTTGAAGAAGTTTTACATTGATCCAAATGACATTAGGCAGATTAAAAATCAACACATTAATATCCCAAAATATGTTGAAAAACTTTATGAAGTAATGTCTGAAAGTAATGAGCTCGGAAAAACAACGACGAATGACCCAACGAAAAATGGTGTTGCAACGGTTCACACGCATAAACCGACAGGTGAGGGTTTTAAAACTCTAACGTTAATTGTAAGGCCATGCCAGTTTTTTGTTTTTTAAGCGTCCGCTGGCGTGTAGGTTTAGGGACTTTGAAAGTGCAAATACAAACAAATTTTTATAGAATTTATTCTAATTTTGTTTCTTTTGGGAAATAATCTCATCATTTGAAAGTTATACATTTTCATTTTGTTCTTTTTAAAGTTACAGTTTTTTACCATGTCAAATATACTTTGTTGTAATTAATAATGTTATATGCTTATTTTTGGGCTGTTAATTAAATGTCAAATTACACATTTTTAACGAAAGAGGTTGGAGTTTTATATTTTGCTTTGTGTTTTTTTACCTGATAGGTAGAGTGGTTTTTGGAGTTAGGTGGACGCTTAACCAAGAAAAAACTGGTAACGTAATTTTTTGTAACAATGTATTACGTCAAAAGTTGAGTGGGGGGGGGGGGGTAGCACCTCGTATCATGTATTGATCTTGAATGCATTATTTTAATATAAATTAAGTCAGCAGATAGCACATGAATCTATATGTTTTTCATGTGCTGCTTTTGATTTTTTATGAAATAATGCATTCAAAAGTAGCACATTGCATTTATGCTAGTTGTCTTGGTCATTTTAAATGTTCAGTTGCTTGCTTTTTGAGGGCTTTGCAATTGCAAGGTTCTGTCATAGTACCAGAACAACAAACACGTGACGTAAATCGTATCGTATGGTATATGTATTTAAGTTTGTTGTTGTGTGGCATTTTATAACGAATTGCAATGTCTGTTCATAACAGTCTCATGTAGGTCGAATACTTGCACAAAATCACACACATGTGATCTTGAGTTTAAACTAACACTTAGGATAAATGAGTGGAAAATGCCTTGTCGGTAATAGCTGAAAAGTTGATAATGCGACATAGAACAACCTATTATTAACGTATGCCACGCTCTTTATTATTATTTTAACAGTGTTAGTCTAAATGTCATGTGACACTTTTGATTTTTTATGGAATAATATAATTCAAAAGTAGCACATGACACATGGCAATTTTCATAAAAATTTAAAAGTAGCACATGACACAATCACTACTGATGAGGAATTGTATTCCGAAACGGCCGTCTAGTGCTGTAAAATTAAGACACTGGTATGATGTTTAGTTTAAACCACTACACCGGTATCTCTGCTGGTAGATGTTTTCCCGAGGATACCACAAACTCAGTAGGCAATAATTGTGTATTATTTTCATAATTATACTATTGTCTATATGCTTTGTAGCATTTTTGTCTTGTTAACACTGGCTTTTGTCCAGTGTTGTCAGGTAAGCACTGACTTTTGTCCATTGAAATTGGCGTTTCTACAGTGCAGAAATACTGTCTTGTGAACACTGGCGTTGCTTCAGTTTACCCATGCTGCTTTGTGGACACTGGTGTTTGTCCAGTGTTGATAGGTTGTCTTGTGTACGCGGGCTTTGCCATGCCGTATGCGTGATGATTGTCCCATATAGTCATGTTATCTTGTAAGAATTTTTTGTACATGCTGTTTCGTAAATTTTTAATTTCAAATTAAAATGCACCATGTAAAAAGTACCATAGTCATGTAAGATACTTGTTTAATTTAGAATTTCTAAATAAAATGTACCAGTTCAATAGTACCATCGTCATATAATATTAAGACATGCTTATTGTTGCTATGACTACAAGTGAAAAATATCATTGTGCATGTTTATTGTTACTATGACTACAAGTCAACATACTACCCTTAAGAAGAACCAAATCAATGACGTAGGTAATGCTAGACACCGTGTATTGAAATGTAACCAAAACAAAAACTACTTATAATAGTTGTTTATATTATGTGTATCGTATCTAGTACAAGCATTTCAGGTTGTCATACGTTTGGCTTTGGTAAATAAAATGCTTAGTTCTTTCTTAACAAAACTAATTTATTTCACGGTAAGAAGTAATTTCAGTTTGTCATACAGAAAAAACCAAACAGGTTGGCTTTGGTAAATAGAAACTTGGCAAACTGACAAATGCTTAGTTCTTTCTGAACAAAACTCATTTAGTTCACTGTTAGCTGGTTGCTTACGCAATGTACTTATACTTTATACTGTCAGAATAGGAAGTATTGTTTAAACATTTACAGTAAAACCTCAATTTCACGACACTATTTGTTCAGTCATTTTTGGCATTATAAAGGAGTTAAGCGCTGTTTAAAGGACAATATAGAAAAAAGAATTTGTGACTTGAAACTATTAGTTATAAACGAGGTAACCATATCGGCTCTGACAAAAGGTAGTAACTGTTTCTTCGCCAAACATTTGGCATTTAGCTTAATGAAAGTCAAGGAGCCTTAAAATTCGAGGTTCCGTTCACACGACGGCGTAGCGCGCCAAAGAATCCTCCCTGTACACAGCCCTAAGTACATTGCAAATTAAAAAAATTCTGTCATTTCACGTTTATCTTGTGGCGTTTCGCAATACCTCTTGGCCCAGTTGTTTGAGTTAGTTGAATTAATTTATTAGTCAAAATTAGTTTTTTGCATTTTATCAAAAATTTTGTGAATTTTTTGTTGAAAACACAAAAAGTGAATAGAATTTCATCAAATTGAAACACAATGTTTTAAAACTATTAATTCAATAATGATATGTTAATTTTATATGTGCTAATCACTGTGAGTTGAAGTTTTTTTACTGTTAAGATAGAATTTGTTTTGAACGGTTCTGCATTCAAATTGTCAATGCCCGGAGCTTTGCCATTTTAAAGTCTTTCATTCAGGCAATTAAATTAATCAAGCTTCATACTTGGCCCTGGGCGGTGACGTAGACCCTAATTAATCAATCAATGGTCGTTTTTTTTTTATTTGTAGGGAGGATCCATCATGGCAGAGTTGTATTGTTTCAACTCAATCATCAGAAGCTCTGATGAAAAACAACTTTACTAAGGCTGAACTGGTCCTAGGAAACAAATGGCCAACGTCTCTATTTGACCTATCAATAGTATGCATAAATGGCGGTAAGTAAACATACTTATAACTGACATGGATATGGCCAAGTGATATGTGACGTTCCGTAAGCGAAAAGGGCATTTAGAACAATCCATTCGTAAGGCAGCAAACAGAATCTGAATGCAATTATTCAATCTGGTATGAAAAAACCACCTTGGCTTTGGGTTTTTAGCAATTTCTCAACAACTGTTTTGATGATTTCATTTAATTTGTGTAAAATCCAGTGTTGGCGAGTTAAAAACATAACAAAAAGCGAAAATATGAAATATTTTACCTTAGGGGCATTTTTTGTATATTGATGGTTATCCAATATCTCACTCAGTGAAAACAGTGCTGAAAACTGCGGAAATAGATTTAAGCTCTGGACATTACCAATTATTAACAAAACCTTAATACATAAAGGATTTTAACACTTATTACCACATTTTAACCCAGTTATTTTTATTATTGTTTTGCCATCATTGATCAACATTATATGCACTTTATAGCTTAAAAAACCAGGCGCGAGTTTTACTTAGCTTCGTAAGATGCGTAAAAAACTAGACTTGCGAAAAACGCGTTCACGCCTAATTCGACGTCTGTTTTCGAACATTATAAAGAATGTTGCGAAATTTCGTTAGTTAACGAAGCCCCTATGCGGGGATTTATGCATAACTTAAGATACGACGTTACTAAGCTTAGTAAAACTCACGGAAGTGTTTTACAATATCTTAACCAAGTACATGTATTTAATGATGCGTTCTTGTCGTAGGATAAAAAACAATTACTATGCTCGCCATATAGAGCATCATTAGAGATACATAGTTATATCTATTACATACATAACTTTATTTCCACGTGAAAACGTTACACAGAAATGAATTACCTACTGTATTTCCACAAATTGGTGGCACATGGAGAATTCAAGAATAAAGTCATACTTTTCATTAAACTCGGAAAAAATTGTCAAAATTTGATACAAAATTTACTGACCCAATAGGAAAAATATTTTTCATTTATCCAAAAGTGAATTTAAGTCTGTACATAGAGCATTTTTTTTAAGTTTTTAACAAAACAACAAATTCATCTATGTCAAAGTTATCCTTTTTGTACCTTCTTACTCGGAACAACTATACATGTTATGTCATAATTGGAATATTCATGATGATCATACCCGGAAAACACCCGAACAACAATGACCTACTTGACCCAAAATACCCCGATGTTACTTTGAATGAGGCCCAATTGGTATATAAGCTTGATCAAATTTCCAAAATTTTCCTAAAATTTCTCTATGCATAGGAGAACTGTATAACGCTGTTTTCATTACAAAATTTTGTCATTGGGTTTTAAATTCATTTTAATGATAATTTAAAGAAAACATTTTCGATTAAAAGAAATAATAATGAATACCATGTGCACTTTATTTTTGGAAATACAGTAGTTAGTAGTGTATACATTATATAAACAGAGTAGAAATCACTTGTGGCTTTGTTCGGTTTGGAACTACTGAAATCACTATTAATAAGTCTATTATTTACTAAACCATTTAAAAAAGACACACACGCCAACACTATACCATCTGTAATAAATAATTACAATAAAACAAGAACTATATGCATGTAGCTTGTGGTATTTGATAGGCTATTTACAAATATTTTATTAGAGTGTCACATGTCATAAAACAATAAAGTACATTTAAAATATTTACATATACATAAGATTATGACATCCAATCTATAAAAGACTTATGAGACACTATTTATGTTTGAAAACAAATATTATGCACTAAAACACAATAAAAGATTATTCATATAAAAATGAATTACGTCTACTTAAAATACTAAAACAGGTCTTTGCAACTAAAACATAACTATTTATTCTTTTGTAATGTAAATATTCACATAAATATATATTACATGAAACCATAAATAATACCAAAACTAAGTAAGTCAAAAACTCTGGAAAACCTTTGGGCTCTATGTTCCCAAAATAAATACCAATAATAACGAAAAAAGGTCTGACCAGTGTGAAGATCAAGGCTAGAATGACACGCACTTTAACAAACTTCCTACAACTCACTTAAAGTGTAAGTACAATGAAAAACACTATTAACATATTTTAATAAACTTCTTTCCCCGAGACGAACACCGCATTTCTTTCAAAAATCGAATCTCTAATTACCGAGAAATTTTGAAATAACCCCTTTTGTGCACCTGAATGGAAACTTGAATTTCTCTCTGATGACTCGTGACGTCACATGTGTGACAGCCAATGTTTGCAGACATGCGCATAAGCACCAACTTGTTTACAACATAAACAAGTATGGCGCCCGCCGAAACTTAAAATGTTCAGTCAAACCGCATTAAAGGATCTCCACTGAGGACAACTTTACATAGGTTTAGTAAGAAGAAGACGAATAAATCGCAAGTGATCTGTTCATGCTTTATGATGAGGTTTGGTGGTTAAATTAGCTTGTAAACAGCCACAACCGTTCCATAACACATGCACGTGACCCCCTCCTCCGTTGTTGATGTTGAGTTCATAGCGGAATTTAATCATGGCTGACCTAATAATCCTTAAATCCTTTTCTAACAAAACAATCGTTGCAGTATAGCGTTTATGTTGCGATATAGCTACCTGTTGGTCGGTCACTTCCAAGACCGTCAGGGTCAGAAAATGCAATAGGGAAAGAAAAATACAGCGACCAAACCAAGACTCGAACCCAAGACCTTCCCAACAATACTAGCGGGATATACTACGTCGTAACTACCGGGTTCGGTCAACCATACTTGCCTTTCAGGATGGGGAGGGGGTAGCACAAATGGCAGTACTGGTCACAAAAAGGCCTACATCATAACTAGAAGGTGCAAGGGGGTGGTTGAATGTAAGCTACATCACACCAGAAACTTTTTTCTTGTTGATGGAAACACGAGTTCGTGTTGTGTGAAATTCATGTGTTTCTAGTTTGCTTTATATCAATACAAGTGTCAATGCACCAGCAAGATGTTATACTGTCTGCCTCTCATGATATAACGTAAGAACACCTTATTTATTTAGTCAACCTTAAATTATCCACAGAAAAAGGAAACTGCAACTTTCCTGTGTGCCTGCTCCTGCAGCTTTGAGAAATTCAGTTCACTGCATCTGGAAGTTAGAATCCTACTGGTTGTGTTAGTTCAGGTATAATGGACTGAGTGGTAACTGGCTTCAGTGCAAGGATAATGTGGTAGTATGGCAGCAACCTATACAAATGTTGTTAGCTATCAATTAAAGTCACTCATATGCTTGCACAAAGTACCTACATGCACAGAGTCAAGCTTCTATGGAATCATTTTGTACATATCAAAGTCAGGCCATAGATACCTCTTTCTAAATATAAGTGTTGGAGTAAAGTTTACATCCAACCAAAATTATTTTACTTATATCAAGGTGGACATCTCTGGAATGTTGGAGGAATCTGGACTGGAATGTCTGGAGAAAATTACTGACATCAACAAACAGATTGACAATTTTTCACACTAGGATAAGTCCCAAGTGGCATCTTCCTAAATATATGTGTTGGAGTACACCCAATCAAAATCAAAATCATTTTACTTATATCAAGGTGATGATTTCAAAATGTAGAGGAATCTGAAGTGTCTAGAGATAACCACTGACAAAAACAGACAGATTGACAACATTTTTTACACTAGGATAAGTCCCAAGTGGGATTCAAACCTTGAAATTAAGAGATGTAATAGAGACCAATGTGCCACCAACCTCCTTGGAATAGGTCCACATATACACTGCTATCCATAAATTTATACACATTTCAAACTGGTCATTTCATTATAGGCAGAAAATCTCCACAATATTACATTATCGAAATATCATGTTTGTAAATCTGAGTGTTGTTTTAGGAAAAATATTGTTTTTAACTTGAAAATATATTTTTTCACAGATTTTTATATTTTTTCTCAAATAAAAATAAATTCCATGAAAACTGGTTTGAAGAAAAACAGCTCTGTCATGAAAATTTAGATCATTATTACCATTTCAAAATACTGCAAAACCTCTGATAAATCAGCAATATGGATGAAATTTGACTATAAAATTGTTTAGTTATTTATGGATAGCTGTGTAGATGAAGTTAGCCAGTGTCCATAATATATCGGTACCTGTTACATGTACTTGTGGCAGTGAACATGTGTCATAAAATCTGATAACACCCCCCCCCCCCATCTTAAATTCCAAATTGATTTCAATCAGATAGTTTTGATAGTTTTTGAGTAAGATCTATGAAAAACTCTGAGTACTGGCAGTAAAAACAAACTATTTCTCAACAATAATTTTAATACATGTATGATACATAAACAAATTCATGCAATGAAAATACCTTGCTACTTTTCAATTAGACAAATTTGTGCTTACATATAATTTATCTTTTTTGCATTTTGTAAAGTTATTAAACAATTGAACAATCTGGTCAACTGGTTGCAAAACTGTAGTTGAGAATCTAGACCATGCACTTGATGTTCAGATGTCCAGTATGTCATTTTTAAATGCTAAGCTGTGTATATTGAAGTAATTAAACCACTACAAAAAAATTAAATAATTAAATGCATGCTGACTAGTACAAAATGAAATATTATACATAGTTTCTTTTCCTTTAAACTTGTCTCGGATATTTCACTTCCTCTCTGAATTTTGAATTCTCTATCAATATAAGATTGAATCTGTATTGCAATGAATGTGTACCTATCAAAATATAAATGAATACTATGTACAATGTATTTTCTATTGAATTTGATTATACAAATCACGCAATAGCCAAAATAAACAAAATTTGTCATGAATGTAAGATAATAATAACACAATATATGAAGTTTATTTCACATAACTAGAGCAGCTCTTTAGACAGCCCCCCCCTTGCTAGTTGTCATTTTTAAGATTTATTCCTTGTTCTATACACCTTAATTTGGTATGCAACACATTGTCTCATGTTGTTTTCATTTGTTGCAAGTTTCATTAAAATTGATCCATAGACATAGAAAATATGGAGTGTACATTATATTTGGACAGATGGACAGGATGATTCCTATATACCCCAATGGGCCCCAACTTTGTTTGCACTGAGTATAAATATACAACTCTGAATTATTCAATATAATGAAAAATAGAACTTGGCCATATTTGGCCTGTGAGACCTATGAATATACAGGGGTTCAAAATTGTCTTGGTCTGGAACATATTGGGTGTAAGTTAAAAGTTAAAACTTGAAAAGTCTGATGGACCCAAAATTTTCTCTTAACAAGAAAATACTACTTTTTTTAAATGATTATATTTTTTAAATGTTAACTCAATTGCACATGGAACTTTCAGTGATACTTGTCTTTCAAAAAATGATGTTGAACCCATGAAAAAAGGCAAAAGGTCCTGGACCTTTAATTAAAAAAAATATGTTTTGAAATTTTGAACCCCTTATTTATATATATTAAACAAGAGCCACATATGCCTTAATTAACACTCGCCTGAGGATATGTCCCAAATCTACTAAAGAAGTTAAATAAACAATAACATTAATTACAAGGACTGTCAAAATCTTGTCAATTTTGAACCCCACTGTGACAGATCAATGTAAATCCCATCATGAAACTGCTATACTGTATTTGTTAAGCCTTCATTATCTTTTTATGCAATTTGTTTTATCTGAAAAGAGAAATATTTTAAGTATTAAAAGAGGCTACATTGAAAACAATAAAATCATTAACCATTAATTTCTGCTATATCATAATTTTGTATACCAAGTTAAAGTGCAATGAATTTTGATTGTTTGAACATGTTTTTACGTTTAAATCTAACCTTACACATAATTGGTACCTGGGGTAGGACATGCTATCAAGAGTGTATGGAAGGGTAAAACAGATAGACACAACAGCAGATTAACCACATGTGTAATAAGTTTTTCTGGAAAGAAAGTTGGACAATGTCATATTTACCAGAGAACAAGATGGTCATTAGACTGTCTTGACCACAAATTGGATAACAGCTATTATCCAGTCAGGATTAAAACAAGTGATTTGCATACACACATGAGCTTGGGTATTCACAGATAATGGATATTTCAATTCATCTGCCCGATACAAAATTGTACATCCTCCCCACTGTATACCTTTTAAACAGCACAAACTGATTGCTGATGGATATGTTGAATGTCTTCCTTAGATACCCATGTAACAGAAAAGAATAATCAAATACATTTTTTTTCAATTTACAATAAATATAATCCTGAGTGGTGATGTTTTAAAACTAGACTTTAAAAAATTTATAATTATTATTATTTTCATTATTATTAAAAAATGATGATTTGACATATTGAAACTGACATCAGCTGATCAGCTCAAGTTGTGAAAGTAAGGATTATGGTGTTCGAACCTCAGGCAAGTAGCCAACCAGTAACTTCATATCACACTATATTATATTTTTAACAAGCAGTGCCAAGATAGTGGTTATAACAACCTATGCAAATGTAAACCTAAAACCCCAGAATGCATTGGAATTTGTACCCGTATAAGGCAAAATAATAGCATTGTCAGCTGGTCATTGTCATGATTGTGGTATGTGGAGCTTGTACTAAAACGTGCATGTGGTGTGGTTGTGACACAGAGACGCCTACTTTCATTAAACATTGACCCTCAAACGCAAGGAAATAAAAAAATGACAATACACTGTAGATCTGCAGTAAAAGAAAATAGTTCGTAAAAATTACAATATACACTACCATGTGCAGCATTTACCCTGTCAGACAGTTTCTTCTGATGAATCTGATACATTTTCCACCTCCCAGTTTCGTATGGCTCGTAAAATTTACTGAATGTTCTGTCATGTTTACACCTTGAAGTCTGTTATTTTGTATTCCCGTAATCTCCGCCGTTGATCGGAGAGCTGAAGCGCACCTTTCAGTCGTTGCAACCCAGACAGTTGTTAGTGCATCACGCGCACTTTCGCGCTACATGTACTTATTGATGACGTCACAAGTGTGATCGTCGAAAACCGGAAGTTGCCTGTACAGGCTTGATGACAAATTTTTCCAGGTGCAAAATGGGAGGTTTCACTACGTATATCTCGAAAAGGAGACCATGTACGATCACGGGGTTTTCGATATTGTTTTAATTACGGCATTTACTGTTTATACTCAATTTATCGAAAATCGTTTAACTTACACTTTAAACTTCGTGCATCACGCCAGACATATATACGCAAAGAATGCCACGACTCCTAATTAAAATATTAAAGAACCAAACAGACAACAATTTTCTTCTATCCTACGTAACGAAGAAAATTGTGAATTATCTTTTTGCGGAACAAAGTCTCCGTTGCACGTTTATACCAGAATTAATCATTTTAAATATTTCGTAAATACAAATTACAATAACCATTTATTACACACAAAATTTACTTTATCGGTCTTGAGTAAAAGATTAATAGAATCTATCATGAGTATCCATGTACGATAGGGAAATCTCACCGGAGGGTGTTGAATATTTCAGTCAGAGATGAGGCTTGCCGGGTCTGTGACAGAAATATTAAACCCCGAGGGTTAGATTTCCCTTTCCTACATGGATAAACTCATGATTGATTCTTTGTCTTTCATTTTGATGACAATTTTTGGCTTGAAGTATCAGTTACATCGACATCGACGCCATCTTTGTAAATCTAACTTATTAACGTTTTACATAAAAATAATTATTTTTTGTAATGTATGTTTTTATTGAGATGGTCAAGTGCCAGGGGTGGGCCACGGGGTTCACTTGCCGGGTAACAAAAGATCAATTTTACACACACACACACACACACACACCACAACACACACACACACACACACATTCAATTGTACAAAATTTAATTTACATTCTAGGGATTAATCTGGATTTTGTAGTCCGATTATGGGGGGGGGGTCTAATTCAAGTAACTATTAAATGAGTATCACTTAAGCTTTTGAGATAACTTTACTATAGTATTTAAAAAAATATAGCAATACAATCATTTAAGGAAAGGTTATTAAAATTTGAGATTTTCAAAATTGCCAGCATAAACATAAATATGACCATCGGACAGAATGTACCCGATTTTGGTATATACAAAATGTATAAACTAGAAAACAAAGCCGTTTATTCTAATCTCCCAAAATAAACATTTGAAACGTAGTGAAAATTTCTAAATTTTAGACACTCAGGTGTCATTTTGACACAAGACGACGTTATGTCTTCACGATCTGACTCCATTCAATTGTCTTTTGATTGTGACGTTAATGAAAAATCTGCACGTGTAGGTGATGATACTAGTAAACAGTGGTAGATAAACGCACGTGGAGGTAAAAATAGCAATTTCTACCATCGTTTCTTCAAGTGGATATCTCTATCTCAAATATAGGAGGATGGAAGAAAAACTTTTTATAATGCTGTAAAAAGTTTTAAAAGTAAAATATGATAATTGTTTTAAAAATGGGAGCTTCTTTAAATTTAGTTCATTCTATTTTTAGATACTGATATAACGTCAAAAGTTGTGCAAAAAGATGAAGGAATAATAGCAGATGTAACCCATTGTCTTCCACTAGACAACAGACAACCTATCGTTAATGCCATGTTTAAAATTATTGCTCTGCCTTTAAAGTATGGCAGAAGAAATTTGATTTCCCGTCGTCAAATCGAACATATGAACCCAATACTTTTAACATTTCACAATTTCAACATGAATTTAGAAATGACTTCGAGAATTAAACGCGACACATTCCAAATGAGATTAAATGATTACAATGTTGGGGTTTATCGGAATGAAATTACTTTGGAAACTGCAGAACAAATGGGAGCGTGTCGATTGAAACCATGGTCTCTAAACCTTGACGACATTGGTTGGCAAAATTGGATACTTGCACCAAAAGCACTTAGATCCAATATTTGTGTTGGCGGATGCCCGGCATTGTTTCTTGAGAAATATTTAAATGCAACTAATTACTCTTTTCTGAAAAATCTGTTTCATGAAAGACAAAAATTTTTAGGCAAAGGAAAAGACAGGCAAGTAAAAATCGTCCCCGAGGCTTCTTGTTCTCCCGTTTCATATACACAGCTTACGATTATGTACAAAACTACGCGCGACGAAATTGTCGTCAAAAGTCTACCCGAAATGAGGGTATTATCCTGTGGGTGTCGCTAAGCAAGTGATTCGGTCTAAATTGTCTAAACTAATCTTTGATGAATAAGCAAAGCAGGGTAAATGCATCATCTCCATTGTAAAGAAAAACCAAACCATATGGGACCAGTTGTTCAAAGCTTGATTAGTTTAATCAGTTGATAAGTCAAAATTTGAATCTTGCATTTTTTCAAATATGTTGTGATATTGAAGTTGGAATTTTGAAAATGGATAGAATTTCACAAAATTAAAGCAAATTGTTATGAAAATATAAATTTAATAATGATATGTTGAATTTTATTGATATTTTAAATTTGTGTTTATAATTGATTAAACTCAACTGGTCCTGAATTGAGTTTGCCAGCTTACAACGTGATAGCCCATAAGGTTTGTGCGGATTTTTTTTTAAATTTTCATTGGATTCGGATATGGAACCGCATTAGTTGACATTTGTCGTAAAAATGGCGTTATTTCGGGTATACATGATAGCCCATAACGTGTGTGAGACTTTTATTTTCATTGGATCCGGATATGGCACCGCATTAGTTGACATTTGTCGTAACAATGACGTTATTCCGGGTATACTTGATAGCCAATAACGTGTGTGGGACTTTTATTTTTATTGGATTTGGATATGGAACCGCATTAGTTGACATTTGTCGTAACAATGACGTTATTTCGGGTATACTTGATAGCCCATAACGTGTGTGGGACTATATTTTTCATTGGATCCGGATATGGCACCGCATTAGTTGACATTTGTCGTAAAAATGACGTGATTCGGGTATACACGATAGCCCATGACGTGTTTGAAACTATTATTTTTATTGGATTCGGATATGGAACTGCATTAGTTGACATTTGTCGTAACAATGACGTTATTCCGGGTATACATGATAGCCCATTACGTGTGTGGGACTATAATTTTCATTGGATCCGAAAAAGGACTCGCATTAGTTGACATTTGCTATAAAAATGACGTTATTCTGGTATACGTGATAGCCCATAACGTGTGTGGAACTATTATTTTCATTGGATCCGGATATGGAATCGCAATAGTTGACATTTGCCGTAAAAATTGACGTTATTGTGAGAACTTGCATCGAATATATTTTCCATATCATACCGCACATGAGATATGCGTCAAGTTGTACACTAGGGAACCTCATTTGGGAGCCCTTATTCTTTATTAACATTATTAACAGCATGCTGCAATATTTAAATAAATAATTAAGTTTTATCCCTTTAAATGTGTATAGCTTATAATAGTGTGCCGATATATTATAAGTTATACAGGACTTTGGCAAGTTACACGGCCCCATGTACCCCGTCAAAGATTTATGTACCCTAAGCCGCAGAGTACATTCATCTTTGACGGGGTACATGGGGCCTGTAATCTGCTATAACCCTGTATAACGTTTTTGTCACCCTTCAAAGCGTAACCAGTTGGATCTTTTCAACGTCCAGTTCGTATTTTGTGTTGTCGCCATGTTATTTGCCGTAACTAGACGTCAGAGATGTACGAATTACTCTCCTTTTACCGCTAAACGTCACGTGCGTTCATGTACCCCGGCAGATTTCCGAACATAGTTCTATGTACACCGGCAAGTTTATCAATCGCTATGCAAAAAATTTCTTTGAAGGGTGACAAACGTATATATAATGAAAATATTTGTTGTTATTGTAATGATTACATTATCTGACGTGCAACTACAGTGCAGGTCTGTCGATAGTTTAACACTGAACTAATAAAAAAAAGGGTGGAGGGCAAATGCTCGGAGTGGCGACCGAGATATGGATAGCTTATAATGGTGGCCGAGAAACTGCCTAAAAACCGAAATTAGATATAAAAAATGTCGAAGTATTGTAAATCAGGAGCTGAAATGAGTTACCATTTCGATGCTAATAAGTCAGCTTAATGTTAAACTGTCGACAGATCTGTAGTCTCCAGTTTAGTTTAAAACAAAATTTTAAATACATGTATAAACTTTTCTGTTTAGTAATTGCAATTGCCGTAATTTTATGTATAGACAAACAACATTGACCTGTCCACTTGACTTTTAATTAAAATTTTTATTGTGGACAAGTGTATTTATGAATATGAATCACGCATGCACATTCCGTCTTCATAAAGTAAACATTTATGTGTTTGGGATATATTATAATTAATTGTGAACCCTAACAGTACCCATGTATTGGGTGGACCCTTCTATATGACTATTTCTAATGAAAGGTCAAGTGGACAGGTCAATGTTGTTTGCTTGACCTTTTATTAAATGTTTATGATGGACCAGTATATTTACGGATAGGGGACACAGGTGTTTATTTTGTCTACATCATGTTTGGTCTATGTATTAATTGCAGCTCCTAACACTACACATCTATTGCAATTGGATTGACCATCGTATATGAATATTCCCAATGAAAGGTCAAGCGGACAGGTCAGGGTGTTAGCAGATATTCAATATAATAAAACACTATGCTTTTGTAAATACCAATAATTTTGAATAAAAGAAAGAAGCACAGCGCTGGTCAATTATTTAGTTTTTGTTATTTGAAAATGAAATCGTTTACAGTTGATGTTGAAAAAATGACACAAAACAACTATGAAGAAAACACTACAATTAAGAGAAAAAACTTATTGATTGACTTGGGATTTACGAGAACTTGAGACATTACCTCCTATAGGTGAAGTTACAGAAATTTAGACTTTTGCATTGTTTTCTGGGCATTTGTGCAGGTAAGGTTCGTTAACAGGCCACGCCTGCCGTGAATTAAAATTCTGCTGTTATAGTAATAAAAACAAACATACAAATCCATGTCCCAATCACAATTAAGAAGCAAAGTAAAAACTTTGGAACTGGCAAGTCCGGTTAGACACGTGAACCTATACCAGGGAAGTGAGTCCGGGTGCTCCGGAAGGGTAAGCACCTCCTGTTTAGTAAAAGAGTATATTGATTAAGGTCCATCTCATTATGTTTACAAAGTAAGATCAAGTGTATTTTATTTGTCTTCATATCTCCATGTTTACAAACTCAGACCAAGTATATTTTATTCAGCTTCATCAGACTAAGTGTATTTCATTCAGCTTCATCAGACTAAGTGTATTTCATTCAGCTTCATCAGACTAAGTGTATTTCATTCAGCTTCATCAGACTTAGTGTATTTCATTCAGCTTCATCAGACTAAGTGTTTTTTTATTCAGCATCATCTCTCTATGTTTACAAATTAAGACTGAGTGTATGCTATTCAGCTTCATCGCACCATGTTTACAAAGTCAGACCAAGTATATTTTATTCGTCTCCATATTTATATCTTAACAAAACTAGACCAAGTGTATTTTATCCAGCTTCATCAGACCCAGTGTATTTTATTTAGCACCAACATATATTTCAGTAGGCAGTTACTTAGCATTACGGTGGCATTAAGTGGAGTTAAAAGTAAAAGAATATATTTTTAATAAGCATTTGGTAAGCACTACGGCGGAGATAAAAGTAATAGCATATATTGTCCGTTGGTAATTGGTAACTATTTATTACCAACCTCATGAAAGCATTAATTTTGTCAAATATATCATAGATGGCTCCAGTTTCACAATTATCCCTAAACTAAGATTTTCCTTCATTTAAATTTAGAAAATTTTGGAAATTTCCCTTTAAATTTACAATAAACATTTTTGAGAAAACTAAATACAAATATGATAAGCTTTAAGTCATTTTTAAAATGCCATCAATAATCCTTAATATATCAGAAATAGCAATAAATTGACCACCATTGCTCATAGGTTTTGATTTCAAAAAGGCTCTGTGTTAGTTTTTGTCCAAATAGCTATTCTAAATGACAAAATGATATTGCTTTAAATTATGGTACTCTCATGTACTAACATGATCTTAAAAATTTTTTAAATGAAGACAGAATTATTACGGTAATCAATATGCCAGATTCAAGTTCATAAACATTTTAGTTAAGAAATGACTGTGAAACTGGGGCCTGTATCTAAAGTGTGATCCCTAACATGAAAGAATACAATATATATTGAAAAAGATAAATCGTTTATTTAGATATACATCATTGTTTCATCATATTTTTCAAACCAACAGCGTGCATCTTTTGGTAAACCATATTCTTTAGCAGCATTGATTTACATCCATGGCATGTTTTATTCAATTCTTTTTCAACCAAGAAATCTGAAAAAATAAAATACAGTGCATTAATTAATGCCAATAATGCCTTCAAAATTCAGTGGACAAGAATGAACTGTAAACTTCATCGGTAACTCGTAATAGTAGGGGAAAACCAAATTAGCCAGGGTCCAGGGTCCGGGACCTATTGGTATTACATTGGGCCGGGCCTTTAATATCCATAACTATAAAAAGTCCAATGCAATTTTACGAGGATCCACAATACTACCCTTTCTATATAATAAAATTATTGCATATGAAAATTTCAAAGTTTACATTCTACTTTCAAAATTTTATTTGGGACGTGCCACAAATAAAAGCAAAAGGCCCTTGATCTTCCATTACAAAACGTGATTTTGAACCTTTGACCAAATAATAGCTCACAATCTGAAAGAGTAGAAACCGGGTACTTTCAAACTTTGGGGTACTTGCAAAAAATAGAGGCAAACGGTCTGAACTTTCCATAACAAAACTTGATTTTAAAGCCTTGACTAGATATTCGTTCACTGCCTGTAAGCGTAGAAACCGAGTACTTTGAAAACTTTGGGGGACCCGCAAAAAATAAAGCCAAAAGGTCATTGACCTTCCATTACAAAACCCTGACCAAATATTAGTTCACTTAAAGTGTGTAAAAACTGTTTTGAAGTCCAAGATGTTTAAGATCACGAATCGTACAAAAAACGACAAAACATTTTCGAAGATTTTATTTTTCTTCTCTTCCGTTGACAGAAAATGTCGCCATAGAGATGTACTTCAAAGATTTCGAAAGATGGTAATTTCCTTGCCTCCTACCGTCAAAAAATAATTTGTTATCATTGTGAAAGGGTTACCCCCTACTGTCGTTAATTATCAACTTACTTGTCGTCATAGAGATGAGAAAAATATGTAAAAACAAGTTTCGGAAAAAACAAGGTGGCGTTTCCCTTACCGCTCCCCTTAACGTTTGATAGCTAAATATTGATAGAGCAAACAGCATTAACATCCCCGCTTGACCTTCACTTAAACACGTGTTAATTTCATTTACATCATGGAGAAACAACACGAAGTAATATAGTATAATTACATATGATACCAGTTTTAAATTTTAATTACTGAAAAATTATAAGTAATTATCGGCGAATCCTAATACGACCATGTGTTAGCTGGACTCTCCTCTATAAATAAATATTCCCAATGAAAGGTCAAACGGGTAGGTCAATGTTGTTTGCTTATACCCATGTTATTCCTCAAAAGAATGGGACGTCAATTTGGAAAAAAACATAGCAGTGTCAAAACTTCCACTCTTATACTATTTTTTATTGACAATTGGCAATATTTCAGATAAGGTACCGGATTGATTGATTGATTTATTTGCTGATTGGTCTATTTATTGATTGAGTGAATAAGGTTTTATTTTGCAGTCAAAAATATTTCACTGATATCACGGCGTCTCGAGCTACAGGCGAAGTATAGAAATTTATTTTTACATAAAACATTCTTATTATAATTCTCAGAATGGGCGGTGACTGTTTTTTCGCCAAGCACTCGGCATTTAGAAATGATTGGAAATGGGTCCTGAAAAATCGTTCTCTGTGTCACAGCAGGTGTGGCACGTTAAAAAGTCCTTCTTGCATATAGTCCCGGTCGCACTGCAAACGTAAACCTTTCTACCACTTCACCTATAGTGAAATATTCTTGACCGAGACGTAAAACCCAATTCAATCAACCACCAATCAATCAATCAATGAAAAGTAAGTTTATGAAAGGTTTATGAAAAGAAAATAGTTATACAAAGCGCTTGGAGTTCAGAGACCTGTCCGCAGTTTACAATCATTCCTTAACTAAAGTTTTCTTCAACTTAAATTTGGTAATATCTGACAATATCATGTGGCGGCACAACAAATAAAAAGAATCAACATGAATAGAATATAGATTAATTAAGCTTGAAATATCTTAAAAATGATCCAATAAATTTATGAATATCTTAAAAACTAACAAAATTGTTTATATTATATTTGAAAATCGAAGTTATGGAATGATTGTAAAACTCGGGTCAGGCCCTATTTTCACAACCTAAGATTTTCCGTAACTTAAATTTAGCCAATTTTGGTTATCTTTTTTTTGGAACTAGTAATAAATGAAGTATTTTTGTCAAAACGTAATAGAAATATTTTAATATAGAAGTTATCTTCAAAATAGCACCTTAAATTCCCAAATATCTGAAAATTAACAAAATTATAAAGATTAGAAAATTGACAAATATAACTTTAGGAAAAATCTTATGTCCTAATTTTCACGATGATTTCTTAACTAAGATTTTTCTTCACTTAAATCTGGCAACTTTTGGTAATAGTTCATTGTACTACAGATAAATAGTTTCAAAATAATTTAAATATAGATGTAATGAGGTTAGAATGATATTCAATGCGACGCCTTAAAGTTGCGAAAAGCTTGAAAATTAATACAATTACATTTCATATTTCTCAGATTTAACCTAAGGAAAATAATCTTAGTTAAGGAATGATTGTGAAACTGGGGTCTGATCGTTTTATAGAACGCTAAGTCCTCAACTTCATTTGTCATCTTTGGACAATGTAAAAGCGCTGAGCAAATTCAATATACATTTTTACTTTAGTACCACTGCGGTAGCTCAGTGGTAGAGTGCTCGCTTTGTATATGGGAGTTTGTGGGTTAAAACCCCGGTCAAGTCTGACCAAGAATTGAAAATAGGTATAGACTGTTCTTTCACTTATGAAAGCCACGGGGTCCTTCGGAATATACCTTAAAAACCTATGCACCGTTTCACGGCAGGCGTGGCACGTTAAAGAGCCGACCTTCCGTGCGCATTGTCCTGGTCGCAATGCAAGGGTAAAAATTTCTGCTACTTTGCCTATAGTGAAATATCGTTGACTGGGACGTTAAACCAAATCCAATCAATAAATAATTCTGTCACTGAAAAATAAGTTTATGAAAATGAAAGACTCTGACAATATTATATGGTGCTAGAAATAAAAAGAATTAACAGAAATAGAATGTAGATGTAATAAACTTGAAATGATCTTCAATATAGCGCCTTAAATTCAAGAATATCTTAAAAATGAACAAAGTCATTAAAGTGTAAAATTTGTCGATTTTAATTTTAGGAAAAACCTTAGTTAAAGAAAATGGTTGTAAAACTAGGATCAGACCCTATTTCACAATAATTCCTTAACTAAGATTTTCCTTAACATAAATATGGCACCTTTTGGTAATTGACGTATCGCCGGTCACGCCCACAATGTTCCGTCAAATGACCGGATGCTTGATTTACACGCAAAAAGAATGAAAACTCGGCCTGAATAGCGCCATTTAATGGCGTCACTGACACTAGTACGTCATTAGTTGTCGTGACGCTGCTTTGGTAACGTGAAGGCGGCCAATGTCGGAACATTGTGGACGTAGTCGGCGATACGTCAATTCCCATGGTACTACAGATAAAAGGTTTCAATTGATTTGAAAAACATTCACACAAGAAAAGTCCGAGATGAATTCGAAACAAGGCAGTGAGAGGCGCTGTGGTCCGTAAGCAGTGAGCACGCATTCAAAGATGACTGCTATAGAAACATTTTTAATACATCATCAAAAAGGATGTTATGCACTTTACCAGAATATAACGATTTTTTTGTAGAATTTAGTCCAAGATTTAGTCTTTGTAAAACATAAAAATAAGTGTTCCCGTATACTGTTGCTAAGGAATGGCGAATAGCAACTGACCCTTAATAAATATTTATTTTGAACATTTTGCAAATTTCATGTCCGATGTAGCTACGATGTGCTAAACAATTTACGTTGCCCCATACTTTCCTAATTCAGTGGGCAATTTTAGTGTCGAAACTATGAGCATAGTTTTGCTTCACAAAATATCGTAACACGTGATTTTTTTAATTCAACATTAGTTTATAGAGTTTTAATATCTTTGTGATGCACGACTGCGCTTATAGATTTTTTTCAAAAATGTACCGAAAGTACCGAAAGACCGTCAATATTTCCAAAATTGGACAAAACGCGCAGTACAGTACTTATGTGATAAATGACGACAGTTTAAAAGAATTTTTCTGAGTAAAAACTTTAATGGATTTATTTCATTTGTATAATTGGCAATGTGTTTGATGCCATATCATAGATATTAGCCCCTACAAAAATTCTGAAAATTGTGGTGCCAAAAAGGGTCGATAGAGCATAACCTCTTTATATGTATAAACTAACCTTGACAATTGGCTAACGGGATTGCCTGGGGAAAGTTCTCCACGCGATGTTGCGCATTCTCTACATTTACACTGAGTCACTATTCTGACATATCGTCCCAGGCAGGATGAGTACATAACTTCTGGTTCATGACTCCCACAGCATCTACCATTACATGCATCCCAGGAAGATTGCGAGAAGCCGCAAACACCTTCATGCATTGGACAATTACGTACGGTCTTTCTAACGTAACATACTGCACATGTTGATTGAATTTGCCCCATATAGGTATCGTTAAGACAGTCCTTTATTCCATGGCCTTCTGGTACGGTTGCAAAAGCTGGATTTGACTCATAAGAAGGCACGTTAGTTGAATCAGATGCGTCTCCTTGTATAAAACATTCTGCCTCTCTCTGTGCAAATTGAAAACTAATAAAAACTATAAGTGACCAAGGCAAAAAATACATCATCTTCGGCTGATTGTATCTGAAAATATGGGCTTATTACAATCACTAACAGTGCAGTGTTTCTGCTCTCAAGTGGTCGAAATTCTGATGTAACGGCTTTATATACGTTTAACCAGACATGCTAAATTATTGATTCGCATTTTACGCCAACCATTTGCATAATTTTTAATTTATTAGAATAACACTGACGTTTATTCAACATTTATAAATAGTTTAAAAAATTCAAAAAGTCATCCCGTTCATGCTAATTTTATTAAAGTAATATTACCCACGCTTATCTTAATGACGTAATAATCATTGAGAAAAACGCCAGTTTTGTTTTTCTGAATTCTAATCAAGATGTCATTTTACTAACGTAGAGACATTCGAGTTAGTACAGAAATAAGTAAAGCAAAATACGTATTCATCAAAGGAAAATATCACAGAATCTTAATTTGCGGGGTTCTATTTTCGCGAATTATGGAGGAAGCATTTCATCAATGATTAAATTCGTGGGATGAAAGCTTGTTTCTGAAAATCGTACTTGACAATCATGGGATAAAAACTTGTTTCTGAAAATCGTGCTTCCTGCCTTGACAAATATGGGATAAAAACTTGTTTCTGAAAATCGTGCTTCCTGCCTTGGCAATCATGGGATAAAAACTTGTTTCTGTAAATCGTGCGTTCGTGCCATGACAATCATGAGATAAACATTGTTTCTGAAAATCGTGCGTTCGTGCCATGACAATCATGAGATAAACATTGTTTCTGAAAATCGTGCTTTCGTACCTTGGCAATCTTGGGATAAAAACTTGTTTCTGAAAATCGTGCGTTCGTGCCTTGACAATCATGAGATAAACATTGTTTCTGTAAATCGTGCTTTCGTGCCTTGACAATCGTGGAATGAAAACTTGTTTCTGTAAATCGTGCTTTCGTACCATGGCAATCGTGGAATAAAAACTTGTTTCTGTAAATCGCGCTTTCGCGCCTTGGCAATCGTGGGATAAAAACTTGTTTCTGTAAATCGTGCTTTCGTGCCTTGGCAATCGTGGGATAAAAACTTGTTTCTGTAAATCGTGCTTTCGCGCCTTGGCAATCGTGGAATAAAAACTTGTTTCTGTAAATCGTGCTTTCGCGCCTTGGCAATCGTGGAATAAAAACTTGTTTCTGTAAATCGTGCTTTCGCGCCTTGGCAATCGTGGAATAAAAACTTGTTTCTGTAAATCGTGCTTTCGTGCCTTGGCAATCGTGGGATAAAAACTTGTTTCTGTAAATCGTGCTTTCGCGCCTTGGCAATCGTGGAATAAAAACTTGTTTCTGTAAATCGTGCTTTCGCGCCTTGGCAATCGTGGAATAAAAACTTGTTTCTGTAAATCGTGCTTTCGCGCCTTGCAATCGTGGAATAAAAACTTGTTTCTGTAAATCGTGCTTTCGTGCCATGACAATCATGAGATAAACATTGTTTTGAAAATCGTGCTTTCGTACCTTGGCAATCGTGGGATGAAAACTTGTTTCTGTAAATCGTGCTTTCGTACCTTGGCAATCGTGGGATAAAAACTTGTTTCTGTAAATCGTGCTTTCGCGCCTTGGCAATCGTGGAATAAAAACTTGTTTCTGTAAATCGTGCTTTCGCGCCTTGGCAATCGTGGAATAAAAACTTGTTTCTGTAAATCGTGCTTTCGCGCCTTGGCAATCGTGGAATAAAAACTTGTTTCTGTAAATCGTGCTTTCGTGCCTTGGCAATCGTGGGATAAAAACTTGTTTCTGTAAATCGTGCTTTCGCGCCTTCGCAATCGTGGAATAAAAACTTGTTTCTGTAAATCGTGCTTTCGCGCCTTGGCAATCGTGGAATAAAAACTTGTTTCTGTAAATCGTGCTTTCGCGCCTTGGCAATCGTGGAATAAAAACTTGTTTCTGTAAATCGTGCTTTCGTGCCATGACAATCATGAGATAAACATTGTTTCTGAAAATCGTGCTTTCGTACCTTGGCAATCGTGGGATGAAAACTTGTTTCTGTAAATCGTGCTTTCGTACCTTGGCAATCGTGGGATAAAAACTTGTTTCTGTAAATCGTGCTTTCGTACCTTGGCAATCGTGGGATGAAAACTTGTTTCTGTAAATCGTGCTTTCGCTCCTTGGCAATCGTGGGATAAAAACTTGTTTCTGTAAATCGTGCTTTTGCGCCTTGGCAATCGTGGGATAAAAACTTGTTTCTGTAAATCGTGCTTTCGCTCCTTGGCAATCGTGGGATAAAACCTTGTTTCTGTAAATCGTGCTTTTGCGCCTTGGCAATCGTGGGATAAAAACTTGTTTCTGTAAATCGTGCTTTCGTGCCTTGGCAATCGTGGGATAAAAAACTTGTTTTTGTAAATCGTGCTTTCCTGCCTTGGCAATCGTGGGATAAAAACTTGTTTTTGTAAATCGTGCTTTCGCGCCTTGGCAATCGTGGGATAAAAACTTGTTTCTGAAAATCGTGCTTTCGTGCCTTGGCAATCGTGGGATAAAAAACTTGTTTTTGTAAATCGTGCTTTTGCGCCTTGGCAATCGTGGGATAAAAACTTGTCTCTGTAAATCGTGCTTTCGTACCTTGGCAATCGTGGGATGAAAACTTGTTTCTGTAAATCGTGCTTTCGCGCCTTGGCAATCGTGGGATAAAAACTTGTTTCTGAAAATCGTGCTTTCGCGCCTTGGCAATCGTGGGATAAAAACTTGTTTCTGAAAATCGTGCTTTCGTGCCTTGGTAATCGTGGGATAAAAACTTGTTTTTGTAAATCGTGCTTTCGCGCCTTGGCAATCGTGGGATATAAACTTGTTTCTGAAAATCGTGCTTTCGCGCCTTGGCAATCATTGGATGAAAACCTTTTTTCTGTGAATAGTTATTTTCATGCCTTGACAATCATGAGATAAAAATTGTAAATCGTGCTTTGACAATCATGGGATGAAAACATGTTTCTAGAAATCTTACGTTCGTACGGTGACAATGTTATCAACAATGTCATAACAGGAATAAATTTTAAAGCCACGAAGATAAAATATCTTTATTTCAGTATATCAGTATAATGTTTTTACACATTTATGGAGTTATACACATTTTCTATATTCGAAGTACACTTTATTTAAGATTCATAGTCTCCGAGTTTTACACTCCCAGGAATATACAGAACAAACCTGTCGACAGTCTACCACCAAACTATAGTTCGATCACTTAATGAGTGAAGAATACCGATGTGGCCTTAAAAAGATCGTGGATTACTTACCTCAAATTTCATTATATTAATGCTTTATGTAGATCTATTATTTTTATAACATGTGTTGAGAACAAATTGGTTAAATGTCTTTTATTAAGTCCAAAAATCAAATAAAACCGTTTTTATCAGACGCACTTCTGAATTCAGATGATGGGTTTAACGTATTATAATGCTTGATCGCCAATAACTTCATCTTTTGAGACAAGAATCACGGCTTTTTTGTTTCAGTTTGAAGATTTTGTAGTTTTAAAACATTAAATTTATAAAATGATGTCGCTCTAGGCCAAACAGTGCAATAAATGAATTTTATTCTTTATATTGATATTATATCAAAGAGTCCTTTTCAATTAATTTTTTAAATTCTAACTCTCAAAAACTCCAAAAATATAGAATATATAAATATATTAAAAATTTAACCATGATAATAGAAAAATGGTATTTTTAAATACTTAGCTTTAAAACAATACTGCAAACGATCAAGTATATATTTCTTAACAAACTTTTATCGAAAAAGCTCATTATAATTTATTCATATAAATTAAAAGCGATCAATTTAAAGAAGCTTAGAATATTTGTAAAATATAAAAATATATTCAAAATATGAAAAGATATGTTCTTAAAATGCATGTGACATTTCAAGTCTTTTGAAGTAATATCAAGTAATATATAAGACATCTAAATTTGAATCACACCACCCATTCAAAACATGTTTTTTTTCTCACTGATAATGTGATCGGACTATAACGAATATCAACAGGTTATCCCGGCTCCTTGTTATCTACAGGTCCATCTAGAAAGTTTGGGCACCCCATAAAAGTGATTCATAGCTAGCCACAAATTTGTTTGTTATAACAACTTTTGACTTGCTTTATCAATGATTTGTTCAATAGTTGGTTACATGTGACATACCACTAGATCTAATCGATGTAACTTGGACACAATGTCCTTTGGAAAAATGATTTTAAACAAGGAGAACAAAAGCGTCTGTTCCACCAAATAAGTAAAAAAAAATTCTAAGTCAATTAATACTATAAAACATTTTTGCAGTAGGAAATGGACGCTATACAAAAAATAAATAATTGTTAAATACACTAACCAAAAATGCAATTTTAGCGTATTTATAAATAATTTAGTATTTTCAATACAGAAGGAATTTTAACAGATAAAATGACATATTTTACTTAGAAAGTGCTTAATAATCACTTGGAACCAAGTGTTTAAAGTCGTTTCCAGTCTTTCTATTTATTAAGACCATATTTGAAGAAATAGGATTTTCCCCAAATATTTTCATTTTTTATCACTCACTGTTCACTAAAAACTTAAATTAAAACTTTTATCAATTATGCCATTTAAATAACATTGTAGGTATTATATAAAAATAGTCTTTCAACAAATGTAAGTTAACATAACACCAAGTACTAAGACCATCAAAATTGCTCTTTTACAAAGGTTATAGAAGGGTATGTCCAAACTTTCTGGATGGACCTGTATATCGTCACAGTTTTTTGTTTTGTTTTGGCAGCTTCTTTCTACTTCCTGGCAATATTTCGGTAACTGACTCTCCCTACGATGGTCACTCGGTAACCGAACATCAATCCTTTTTGTTAGATCAGTGTTTAAACTTTCGACAAGTCGATACTGTAATTTTGAAAACACTATTGCGATAAAATAAA
Organism: Anadara kagoshimensis; assembly: GCA_021292105.1. NCBI lineage: Eukaryota > Metazoa > Mollusca > Bivalvia > Arcoida > Arcidae > Anadara > Anadara kagoshimensis. Next base: position 23,308,188 of record CM037860.1, on the reverse strand, counting down.
AAAATGCTATTACTTTCCCCGTATGGTGGTATAAGTAAAAGATGGAAGCCAACCGAACATAAATTGTTGTAACATAGATGTATTCTATCAAAAACCTAAGCAAGAAAGAGCATTTGGTACTTTCTATGGGCCTCATCACACTATTGTCGATGTACATATGTTTCGAACGTTTTGCCATTTGAGTTCAAACAGTACAAGCTTATGCATAATTAACTACTTAAACCAATCCTTCAAGAAAACCATTAAGCGCTATTAAAATTTGTATTTGTCGACTTTAATGCTCCAAATTAAACATTTATCGTTTCATGCGTAAAACATTCTTTTTGGAGAAACTTGACAACTTTGGCGAACGTTGAATGCATAGCACTGTTGTAATTTGTTAATTTTAGGGAAGCATGTCCCAAACCCCCTAACTTACGCGATGGTGTGTATTTACTTATTAGTGAAAATTCATATGATATTGTTTTTGCGCACTATTTTTACATATGTAAGCTTTAAAAATGAAGACATTTGGTTTGAAATAACTCCATGTTAGTCACAATCATCGCCTTGATAAAAAAAGCGTATGCTTTTTATTTAAGTAACACCAGTGTAAAGAAGTTTCCAGTTTCACAATCAATTCTTAACTAATCAAAAAACACATACTAATCCATGTCCGAATCACAATCCAGAAGCAAAGTAAAAACTTTGGAACTGACAACTTAGGTTAGACACGTGAAGTTCCACCAGGGAAGTGAGACCGGGTGCTCCGGAAGGGTAAGCACCTCCTGTTTAGCTAGCTACACCCGCCATGTGTGTTATCAAAATTGTGTGAAAGGAACATGGAACTATGGGATGTCAAATATATCCAGAGTAATCCTGGATTTTCCTTAACTTAAATCCTTTAGACAATCTTTTACGAAACTATAAATTAACATTTTGACAAAACAAATTACAAATGTTATAAGCGTGAAGTGAGCTTCAAAAAGTCATCTTAAATTCTTGAAAATCTTAAATACTAACTAAATTATTAATATATCAAATGTGCCAAATTTAAGTTAAGAGAATTCATAGTAAAGGAATGATTCTAAAACCAGGGCCAGTAAACTAGGTACCAGTAGATCTTTTCCTACCTTCTAACGATACGCTACCAATGTCCAATCGTCATGATCTTGGATGCCGATAGTGAAAAACATGATCGTAATGAGGATTTTAAGCTAATTTTATATAGACAGGCTAAGCTACATTGGGCAAAATTGCAACGTTTTTCTACGTTTTATGTGTAAACATTTCAATAAAATTTAACATTATGTCCAAACATTGAAAGTCAGTTTATACAATATTTATCTAAGAGCAAAATTGCGGCCTCGACCAATATCGCTTTTATTAGCCGATAAAAAAAAAATCATATCGCACTCACTGAAATGCTATAATTGTATACTACTATAATAATTTTACAGCACTAGACGGCCGTATCGGAATACAAGTATTACTTGGACCAAAATTGTGAACCAATTTTTTTCAAGGGATTAGGAATATCCAAAGATTAACCAAAATTAGCTAAGGAAATACTTTGCATGGGGATACACTTTTTGAGGGTTTTCAGATGTTTAACTTGCAGTATTTAGACAATAGTATCAAGGTATTATCTACTGAGTTTGTGATATCCTCGGGAAAAAATTCCCCTACAGAGATACGTACTAGCTCAGTCGTTTACTCAGGGACATTGCAAGCCTAGACTTATCAAGGCCCTCAAAAGTTTTATGGCCGTTATCACAATAGTGTTGATAAGTTTGATATCTCTGTGTCTAGGATTGCCCTGGATATATTTGACGTTCCATAGTTACATGTTCCTTCAACACAATTTTGATTACACACGTGACGTGGCGGGTGTAGCTAGCTAAACAGGAGGTGCTTAACCTTCCGGAGCACCCAGCATCACTTCCCAGGTGACAGTTCACGTGTCTAGACTGACTTGTCAGTTCCAAAGTTTTTACTTTGCTTCTGGATTGTGATTAGGACATGGATGAGTATGTTTGTTTTTGATTATAGTGGTGAGAAATTTACAAAACTAAACGGCCGTTTAGGAATACAATTCCTCATATCAGTAGTGCTTGGACTAAAATTATGAAACCAAAACAAGATAAACGGCCATGATATTTTGTTCACACGATTTACGAAATTGTGTCCCATATTTGTTGTCATAAAATAATGTTGACCAGTCTCTCTGTTCAGTTAAAACCTAATACGTCATACAACCCACTGATTATTATCAGACGGAAAATTTAAAAACCAGAAACATTATACAACAGAAACTAATTAAAAACCAGAAACAAATACCAGAAACAAATAAAAAAAAAACCAGATTTCTTTCTTCTTTCAATATACGTAAGATTTTACTCAATGCCTTTAACGTTGATAGAATCATGATTTATGCACATGTGAAAGAAATACAGTACAGTCTGAAGTTTAACACTGCGCTAACGAAACGGAGTCCAAGCTAAGCTGTCGAGTGGCCAAGAGATTGATTTCTGGTGTCCATGACCAGAAAGCTACCACGACATTGATAAAATCTGCCAAAATACAGTACAGACCAGTCAAAAGGTAAACACTGTGCTAACAAAAAGGAGCCCACGCTCGGCTGTCCAGTGGCCAAAAGTAGGCTTTCTGGTGACCATGACCAAAAAGCTACAGAAACATTGATAAAATCTGCCGAAATGTTGTTGATATATTGTTAACGAGGTCCATAATAAGCTGTCGATTTTGCACCAATTATTTAGCTTAATGTTAAACTTTCGATAAGGTTGTACATGTATGTCTGAGGGATTGGTTTCATAAAAGCGTTTTTGTATTTTTTCAATTTTCAGAAAATAGAATTCAAAACCAATATCTTATCCATGAGCTTAATTTATTATATTAAATCATGCTAATTTTGTCAGTGACTAAGCGTACAATGTAGATTAATTTTGATCAATCAGAAAACATTTGAGATCGCTGCCTTGATTACACACAATGTCAGATTCATTATATACTGCATAGTGATAAACAATTAAAAAATGATAGTCATTTAGCCAAGCACCTGACACATAAAATTAGTGGGTTGGGTTCAGCTTCCTCTGATGAGACAAACAAGCCGATCCCGTATGATGGCAGGCTTGGCATGCTTGGAACGTCGAATGTATATTGAAAATGTATTGATTTCAATATGTAGTGGAGCAGATGACAGAAACATCGTGCAAATGACGATACAAGCATAGAAATTGGCACAATTATTTTCCAAGCGCTGCTGATCAAATCAACTTGATTTGCTAATTGAAAATCAAAGACGGTGGCAGTTTTTCAACTTTGCCGCCAAAACATTCACCCAAAGTTGCCTTTTTGCTTAGATATGTTTGTAGTTGTACAATTTGCATGATCAAAGTGTGGAATCATATGTTTTCAGAGGGGCACTGATCAAATCTACCCGGTTGGCCAATTGAAAATCAAAGATTACGGTCATTTTTCAAGATTGTCGCCAAAACTAGTCGCCTAAAGCTGGTGTTTTGCGAAGAAATGTTTGTAGTTGTCGAGTTTGCATGATATAAGTGTAGATTCCTATGTTTTTATGTCAGTTGAACTATAATATAACCAAGTTTGCTCCAAGCAGGCGTGTAGTCCCTTGCCTAATTGCATATTTTTGGAAACATTAACATCATACAGCATCGTCTTATGATGGATACTGTGCAGAGATGAAATGGAAATAGCAGATAACCATCTTTCCTACAAGTTCTTGGCCGACAATGTTCCCATGTCAAAATTTGTTTTTGAATGTATCATTTAAATAAGATTTAAAAAACAGCACATGGCTTTATTACACAGCAATCGTTAAGTACTCGCTGCGTATGTGGGTGTTCGTGGTTTCGAACCGGGGGGGGGGGGGGAGGGGGGTTGACCCAAGACTTGAATGTGGGTAGTGTCTGTTTGTTTCGCTAAGCACTCTGAATTTGCAAATAAAAGCCACGGGTCTTTCGGAAGAGACCTTAAAAAGCGACTGCCCGTGTCAAAGCAGGAGTGGCACGTTGAAGAACCCTCCCAGCATTGCCCTGGCCGTACTGAAAAAGAGTTTCGGGAGACAACAGGGAAGTAGAAAACCGTATTTCCATAAATATGTCAATGATGAATTTAGGACATACAAATGTTTCTGATGAATGTAACAGTAATTTTCACCCAAAATTAAAAACAAATCTCGAGGATACTCTAAAAGTGTACACCAAATGTTTATGTAAACAATAATTTTGAATTCATGATAGTAGCATTGGACCGTGTTGTTTTCTCAGCCTTTTAGGCGATTAAAATACATTTTAACATCTCCTGTCTATGTTGATACTTTGCACCAAATTTTGTGAAAAAATGTCTCATAGTCTTGGAGAATTTGCTCAGACAAGAATTTCGGACGGATGGAAACTCGAATTTTATATCCCTCTCTTTCTTATTAAGGCCGGGGATAAAAACCTCGCGTACAGTATACGGCGTTATATACGCCACCACTGACATCATTTCCGGTGTAGACGCCGTCAATTCCAATAATTTCAACACAATCCCTTCTAAAGGGATATTTTGGTTATCAATGGTGCGCATGGTCAGCATTTTTTAAATTACATTACACATAGTTCCTGAATGATACCAAAGTTCAAAGTAGTTAACTATAGTCTCTATGAAAATTTAGCAAAAAATCGATGTCATAGATACTGGGTTACAGAGCACAGTACAACAACCAGGATTTAGTTCAGACATAAAAGTTAATATATCTGTGTAATATTATCTCACATTCTTGGGCCTGTAATTACGTGTCTCATTCGTTTGATCATAAACAGGAAATCCTGATCCAGCTAATGACAGACTGAAGAATAGGAAATATTTCAGGAATAAAGATGATTTAAAACTCTTATAAATTAAAATGATGCAGAATCACATACTACACATGTATACTTTTAGAGTATCCTTGAGATTATTTTTAGTTTTAGGCGGAAATTACTATATTACATTCAACAGAAACATTTGTATGTCCTAAATGCATGTTTGGCATATATAAGGAAACACGGTTTTCTACAACAACTTCTGTTGTTTCCCCGATACTTTTGCAGTACGCTCAGGGCAATGCTGGGAGGGTTCTTTAACGTGCCACTCCTGCTGTGACACGGACAGTCGCTTTTTAAGGTCACTTCCGAAGGACCTTGTGATTTTCATTTGCAAAATGTGCTTAGCGAAATAATAGACACTGCCCACTCTTAGTTATTGGGTCAGACTCCGGCCAAGGTTCGAAACCACGAACTCCCACATACAGAGCGAGCACTTAACGCTTGTTGCATAGTAAAGCCATGTTCCGTTTTTGAAATCTTATTAAATGATACATTAAAAAAGGATTTGAGGTGAAAACATTGTCAGCTCATGCAATGACCTGTAGAAAAGATCATTTTATCTACTGTGTATTTCCATTTCATCATTGCACTTTATCCCACGTAAGATGATGATGTTTCCATGTCTGCATGGAGCAAAGTTAGTTATATTATAGTTCAACATATCTGAAAACATAGGAATCCACATTTACATCACGCAAACTGGACAACTAGAAACATTTTTAGGCAGAACAACAATTTCAGGCGACTAGGTTTAGCGACCATCTTGAAAATGGCCGCCAACTTAGAATTTCAATTGGCAAATCGTGTAGATTTGATCAGTACCCCTCTGAAAACTAGGGATCTACACTTTAATCATGCAAATTGGACAACTAAAAATATTTCTAGGCAAAACATTAACTTCAGGCGACTAGTTTTGGCGGCCATCTTGAAAAATGGCCTCCGTCTTTGATTTCCAATTGGCAAATCGGGTAGATTTGATTAGAGAACAATTGTGTTAATTTTGATGCTTGTGTTTTTTTTTCATTTGCATGATTTCCCTGTATTGAAATCAATATATTTTCAATATACTTTCGACGTTCCAAGCATGCCAAGCCTACATCATACGGGATCGGCTTTTTTGTCTCATCAGAGGAAGCTGAACCCAACCTACTGTTGTTTATGTCAAAGAAATTTTATTTGTCAGGTGCTTGGCTAAAATGACTATCCATTTTTTATTGTTTGTCACACTGAGGTATGTGCTCCCACGTGCATGATGAATCATCATGGATAATAAAAGGCAGCGCTCCCACATGTTTTCTGATTGGTGAAAATTAATCTAAAGTGTGCACATAGTCACTGACAAAATTTGCATGATTTATTTAAAAAAAATCGTTGATGACATGTGGGTTTTGAATTCTATTTTCTAAAAAATTGAAAAAATAACAAAAATATAAAAACGCTTTTATGAAATCAATCCCTCAGACATGTACAAACCTGTCGAAAGTTTAACATTAAGCTAAATAATTGGTGTTAAATCGACAGCTTGTTTCGGACACTCGTTATTTATATTCGACAATATTCCGGCACATGTTATCAATGTCTCGGCAAGTTTTTTTTACCAAGGTCACCAGTTATCCATGTGTCTGGGCAGCCGATCTTTAACTCCTTTTCACTAGCGCAGTGTTAAACTTTAGACAAGACTATTTCTTATTTAAATGAACATAAATCATGATTCTATAACCGTTAAAGTCATTGAGTAAAATCTTACGTATGATTAGGAAAAGAAGAAAAACATTTCTATTTATTAAATCATTTCTGATTTATAATGTTTCTGGTTTTTAATTTTTACTCCATATTTTTCTGCTATAATAATCAAAGGGTTGTATGACGCATTAGGTTTTAACTGAACAGAGAGACTGGTCAACATCATTGTATGACAGCAAACATGGGACACAATTTCGTAAATCGTGTGAACAAAATATCATGGCCGTTTATCTCATTTTGGTTCCACAAATCATTATTACCTGATGAGGAATTGTATTCCGAAACGGCCGTCTAGTGCTGTGAAATTATCACTGGTATAAAATGATATTTAGACCACTGAGCCCTGAGTATATCTGCTAGTGGATGTTTCACCGAGGATATCACAAACTAGGTAGGCAATACTTTGTATTGTCAGAAGTATACTACAACGTATTGTCTTTTGCTGCTATTTAAAATCTGAAAATCCTCAAAAACTAAGGTATAACCCCATGCAAAATATCCCCTACGTTAAATTTGGTCAAATATATTGGTCTTTGGATATTTTTCAACCACTTGAAAAAATTCTGGTTTCACAATTTTGGTCCAAGCACAACTGATGAAGAGTTGTATTCCGAAACGGCCGTCTAATGTTGTTATATTAAAACTGGTATAATTACAATAATTGAGAAGTAAAACCAAAAACAGCTGCTAAAAATGAAAAACGCAATCAAGCCGGTTTCTCAACCATTCCTTAATTGAGTTTTCCTTTTTAGCAGTTGTTTTCGATTTAGGAATTAAAAAAATATGTCAATTATATAGAAAATGCGCAACATCGACTGGAGAGCTTTCTTCGCGCTTTCCGATAAGCCGATTTTCAAGGTTAGTTTATACATATAAAGAGTTATGCGCTATCGACACTTTCCGGCACCACAATTTTCAGACTTTTATGAAGCGGCTAATTTCTTCTTTATGTGAAGTGGCAGAAATGTTTACTTTGCCGTGCGACCGGGACAATTTGCAGGGAGCTTTCTTTAACATGCAACGGGTATCAGGTTTATAAGGTCTTTTCCGAAGGACCTGAAAGCTTTCATTTCTAAATGCCGAGAGTTTGGCGAAAAAAAACGTTACTACCTATTTTCAAGTCTTTCTTATAACCCACCACCTCCCATATACGAAGCAAGCACTTTACCACCGAGCTACTGTAGTGGTTTCTTTTTCATCGGAAAACAGGATAGTGGATATAAATAGCACAAACTTTTACATCCATTATTTCATATTTACGCTTTACAGAAAACTCAGATTTTTAGTATCACGCGTCATTAACTTAAAAATCACGCATCACGGATCACAGTCAGGGCAGTATAGTGATTTTGATGTGTGCCAACATAAAGGCTTCGCCTATTAGTCAGAGCTATTGTACATTTCTAATTTATTTCATTTTTACTTTATTTTAACGGGATTTTGAACCCATATTTTTCAGGTTTTGAAGCGACTTCGCTATAAAAACTGAGCCCACTATAACAAGTGGTGTTCAAATAAAACATCTATGATTTATTCAGTGGTAACTTTTAATTTTCAGGAATTTTCAAAATTTGACCTTACTCCCTTCATGGAAACTTTTGTTTTGAAAACGGGCAAATATTGTCTCCAGTAACAGTACTGTATGATACGTAAACGATGGTCGTCCGAGGACATTTTGAAAGACGCCAAAATCCAACCATTTTCATATTTTGTAACTTGATGTTCTAACGACGGAAATAGAACTTCGTTAGAGCCGGAATCTGAAAAATGAAATGCCCGGTATCAAAGCTATTACATTTTCTTTAAGGTGTAAGAATTTTTAGACATTTATTTTTCAAAAATCAAAATCAACCGTATCCCCCCCCCCGCCCCACTGCCTGCCGAAAGGATATATACATATGAATATTACACATACCTAGAGTTTCCCGAAATCTGATTTGTCAATTCAAGACCACGTGTGCAATCATATATAGTGTATGGACATCCTGTTATTAAATTTAACCAATATCTTGAATGTATTTACTTTATGTTTCTATATTTAGAATCACGAGTGTATTTACGCAATGTTCCTAAATATAGATCTTAGATGAGGTCGCTACGTAACAGGAAGTGTCCAGTTAAGTAACTATATCAGGCTGGCGGCCGTAAAAGTGTTGAAATGTCCGATTAGCTCAAAATATTTTATATTACAACACATAAACGGTAACAAACCAAGCAGTTAACATCTTTGTGGTTATACGGATAGATCCAATGTTTGAAAACGTTGGATCAAACACTTGGAAAACTCTACTTAGAAGTTCGAGACAAAACTTTATCCTAAAGTTAAGAACTTTTGTCTGATCAGTTCGTTGTTATATGGACCTGATAGTGTGATTTCGACTTTGAACTTTGTCCTGGATCGATATCACTCTATCAAGTCCATATAACAACATATCAACCTCGAAACAAGTCCATGTGTCTTACATGTTACTCCAACGTAGTATCTACTGACTGCATACCAAAAGTACGGTGGCGAGTCAATCGGTACCAGCCTAACTTATTTCCGGTTGAGATCCCCGTCTTCCTTTTCGCTGTTATTGTCATCTACTGTGATGCACTCAGATCAACAATATTTAAGTGTTATCAGAGACCAACGATATTCAAATGTCATTAGCCCAGAACTGAAAAAGTCGGGGCCCTTTCAATTGACCAACTCCTCAACTGTCTTTACGACCTCTTCGTCACATCGGAATTATGACGTCCACAAATATCACTTTTCAGTTTTGGGAAATAGGAAGGAGTCACTAGAAGCTAGGTCAGGCAAATAGGCAGGATGTGGTAATTAATTATTCCCATTTCCATTCACAGCATACATTGCAACTTTGCAGGTGTGAACCCTCGCGTTGTTGTCCAGTTGCAGCAAAAATCTTTTGAGAGTTAATGTCGACGTTTTTCTCAAATGGCAGTTCTCAGCTGGTCGAGCGAGATTGCATAATACATTTCAGCTTCTCTTTTGGGAAAAGTTCCTTTTGCGTCCCAAAATACAGTGGCCATCAGGCTGCCAGCAGATGATTGCGTCTTGAACTTCTTTGGCCTTTGGGACCCAGACCCTACCCACTGACGATTTTGAGCCTTATTCTCTGGCTTATAAAACGGAAGCCAAGTTTCACCCTTTAGTTCATCGCTAAGAGATTTGGGGATACAACAGGCTGTTAGCTTGCGCATACCTAAACTGTTAAAACGCCGTCATGTGAAACGACTCGTGTCTGCGCTATTTCTTCCGCCTGAATTCGCCTATCACAGTACACAATATCCCGAAATTTGTTATAAATTTCCTCGTCGTGGCATCCAACAAGCGTCCAGACCTGGCTTCATCTTCTTAAGACGTTTTACCGCGTTTGAATTATCCTACCAAGAATTGATTTCCTTATATTTCCTTGCCTGTTTTCCCTTTGAAATACAAAGATCACAGCTGAGTACTCAGCTTTAGATTAAAAATGCCTTTGCAGCACTCGCCATGTTTAAGATTCAATATCTTATTAAAGATTGACTAGATAGACGGGCCATTTTGTATCCAGATTGAACAAGGCATGATCATGTCGGGCAATCTGAAATGGGATAGGTTTGTTACTTATTGTTTCACCTGTTATTAATTTTTTACTTTACCGTAGTGAACTTTACTTGTGACTTTTAAATGGAACAGAATTAAATATACTTGATCTGACTTCGTAAACATATAGAGATGGTGCTGAATAAAATACACTAGGTCTGATAGAGCTGAATAAAATAACTTGGTCTATTGGAGCTGATTATTAAAACACACTTGGTCTGACCCTCGCGTGACCCCCCGCAAACAAAACAAAGTTACTTCCCTTAGTCCAGGTGGCGCTGTTTATTGTTGTCGTCGGATACAAATTAAAATAGCATCCGACGACGCGCGATTTACGAATGTAAATTCAGATGACTTGTTTACAAGCAAAAGCACAAAGCAGACCACAAAGGATTTCGTTAATATTTTAAATGAATTTCTCAGAGCCAGGATCTATGGAGATCTACCAAATCAACAATATTTTGTGTGATTTTTATCAGTGACAAATTTCCGACCCAAGGAGAATCCAAAAGTTTGATGATTGCCATTGTCAGGGGTTCAGACGTTTTCATAATGTTGAATAAAGTAAATAATTCGTTTAAAAACGCGTTCTTTGATTAATAGTGCACTAGAGAAATGGCTTTGTGATGTTTTCAATTGAATAGGACGTTTTCAACAAAAATTTTCTAATTATTTCAGATTTTGAAAAATGAGAAGTTTTCTATTGTTTATACTCATGATAAAATATTTTCGCAATGGCACATGAACTTTTTACTTAAATGAAGAGTGCACTTAATTTCAGAGCGACATATTTTGAACTAGAATGCATTTTACTCTCCCCGTACAGTTGGTCCGAGAACCAGATTTAAAACAATCAAAGACAAACATTCTATCCATGTCCAACATAGAAAACCCACGTAGAAATTACGCCACTGATTAATTCCGTGAGTCATTAAATAACAACATCTAAATTTGCATGCCATTGCAAATCAACATGTTAAAATTGCTTCATTATTTTTACCAAATGAAAAAAAAATCAAAACAGTTAATTATCATTAGAAATTTATTTTAACAACATAGAACAAAAACAGTAAAAGAAATAGGTAAACATTAATAAAACACATTTTAATTTCGTTGTCAGCACAGTCAAACCTGCCCAAATAGCCACCTATATATAACGGGCACTTGCTTTTACAGAACAGAAAAACTTTGTTCCGTTTGCGCTTTATTCATATTGTATGAACCTGTACATCAAACTGATCTTCCCGTTCCACTTTACTTGCTCCCTTGGGTGGCTTTTAAAGAAAGATTTGACTGTACCTTTATTTGATAATTTTTGTCTTTATTATTTTTTTGTATACTATTTTGGTAAAATAAAATTGTCTGTGCTATTGCTACAACTACAAGAATATGATATGGATGAATTGCTCACTGGCTGTGATAGGACAGGCTGAAAAACACAGAAAAATCATGGTATACAAAATGAATATCATTGGAATTAAAAAAAACATTAACGACCGTAAAGACTTGCGATTCTAACGAATAATAAAATTGGAATTGAACAAGAGTTTGATCAAATACGTTTGAAGTTAGCTGAATAAAATCTCAGAACCAGACTCACCAGTCCGTCTGGTCACTTTTGTTGGCTACTTTAGATGTGACGTACATGTATATGATTAAAAAGATTCCGAGAATTAGATGACAGAGTTATAAAATAGGTTTATAATATTATTGTAGCATGTTATTTGTTATCTCACAAATTAACACGTGACCTTTTCTAACAAATGAGAAAAACGAGAATTACAAGGAGATTCATGATATCCTTAGTATTGTACTAATATTTCTTACAGCTACGTAATTTGATATTGACCAATGGGGACGCACTCTCCTGCCAAATCTGAAATGGGTCTGACTTGACATATAATTTCCCGTAGATTCCCTTAGAGGGGTCAGTGGGAAACACATAACAAATTCATTGCTCCGGTAAAACCCAATTCTGTGTTATTCAGTGAAAACGTGGATATTAATATGTACGACGTCAGTAGGCCAAGCAGATCTTAAAGAACTCTGCTATATTGTAAATCAGCGAAATTTAAACTTGTATATGTAACAATTATGAATGTCAATTGTATTTTTAGAGGTTTTTTAATTGTTATTATTTTATTGGAACAAATTGACACACACACACATATACACATATACACAATCCATGAGTCACACAATTATTACTATTATATCAAATCGTTCAAGAAATGGAAGCACAGTGTATAATAAAACATTTTGAGGGCCTTGATAAGCCTGGATTTGCAATATCCTTGGGTCAACAATTTATACAATCTTATGGGCACAAATATATAACCCTTTCAAATTTGTGCATAACCATGTTTTCAATATTAAAACATTTTAAAAAAAATTGTTGAAGAAAAATACATATTAATTTTCTTTGTGTCTCATCTAAAGTATCTTGCTTTCAGAAGTATAATGAAATTTACAAGGTTATATTTTATATTGGCGTATTGAAATCCAAATATTTCTCTTTTTGACATAAATTTTCATAAAACTTAAAACATACCAATAAATTAATTTACACACATAAAACAACATCTATATTAAACTGGAAAAGTCATTATCTTACACATTTTAAGTAAATAAAAGATGTTTTTTATAATATACACAAAGTCCATCAATAAGAAATAAAGGAAGTCATACAATCACAAAATATGTAACACGTTTTGCTTATCAACCCGGATGACAACTGATAAAGGTAAACCCGAATACAATGCTTATTAGAATTTGTGAGATATGTCCTTGCAATATATACCCCCAAAAAACATGAAAAATGGGATGAAATGCTATGCAGATGTACAGACGATAAATTAATACAACGCTTATAAGAATTTATGACATATGTGCTTGAAATATATACCGAAAAACACTAAGAAGAAAGGGATGAAATGCTATGCAGATGTAGAGACGATAAATGAATACAACGCTTATAAGAATTTATGAAATATGTCCTTACAATATATCGCCAAAACACAACATGAAGAACGGGATAAATACAGACGATAAAAGGAACCCGATTCCAATTTAATTTCATTTGTTTTTGTCAATGCTACTAATGTAACATGCAAACAAGGGCTGATATGATTAGGTTTCTGGATTCCCAATCCCGGTACGATATCAACATTGAGTTACATTGAAAGTAAAAGAATTGATACACATTTGCATTCAATGACGATCACTACATACACTTTAAAGTTACTGCGATGGGCACTAAAATTGCACTAACATTTGCAACACTATCTCTTAACCTTCTCGAAGAGATCTGTCTTGGCGAAGTATAGCATTGATGGGGTAAGCGGTTCACAAAAATCTAGAAGCTTATTCAAAACGTTTACAACTTAAATCATCATATGAGATTACGACAAAGTCCACCTAGTTGATTTCACTGAGACGTTAAGTTAACAGAATTCAAACATACAGAACAAGAATATCATTTAAGATGTTCTTGTCCAGAAAGACGGGCATCGAAACAATCACTGATACCCATCTCAAATCACTCATCAATATTTACATTTTGATTGAAGCCGGTTTCAAAGTCATTCTTTAAATAAAATGTCCCTCAACTAAAACCTGGTCAATTTGATACTGTGATGATTTTGTTAATCTTAGATATCCATGTCATTTTGAATATTACTTCAACTTTGTACAAAGCTGAAAAGAATTTATGAGATATTGCCTTATAATATATCGCAAAAAATAAATAAAGAACGGGATAAAAGCAATGCAGATCCACATACGATAAAATACAACGCATATAAGAATTTGAGATGCGTCCAAACAATATATCGCAAAAACAAAACATGAAAAAAGCTATAAAAAGCAATGCAGATGTACAAACATAAAGTCCTGAATCTATCCAGACATGAAAGCACCGAGTTCAATACATAATAATTATTAATGAAAACAAACATACAAATCAATAAGAAACATGCCATATACAAATCACAATCCAAAAGCAAAGTAAGAACTTTGAAACTGGCAACACGAAAGGGAAGTGAGGCTGGGTGCCCCGGTAGGTTATGCACCTCCTGTTTAGCTAGCTTCATCTTTCACGTGTGAAATCGAAATAACGGATGAAAGGATGCAAAATATACCCAGAGTAATTTTGGATACAGAGGCATGCTATACAGAATGAAATAACTACATGAAGCATTGAAGCAAAATATAACCATCAAAAACCATCAAAAAGATTTTACAAGATTCAAAATTTATAAAAAGTAAAAGACAACAGAAAATTAAAGATTAAATCGAATATGTGGGTACAAAAGAATTTAGTGTGAAAAAATGTGGAAATCAAAGAGGTGATGACAAGCTCTTTCAAGAAGGAAGCATTTGCAAATTGTGATCAATGCAAAATTGGCATGTAACCCAGACTATTTCCGTTTCTTCCAATATTACACTGAGTTGTGCATACAGTCAAACCTGTCTTTAAAGGCCATTCAAGGGATACCAGTAAAAGTGGTCTTTATAGGCAGGCGGTTCTTATATAGAGGTTCAATAAATATGAATGAAGAACAATTGGGATACAATTCTACCGGTCTTTATAAGCAGGTGGCGATTATATAGATGTGGCCTTTAAGGCAGGTTGGGCTGTATTTTACATAGGAAAGGCAAACACAATTCAGGTTAGAGTTCACACACAGTGTTGTTTATTGTTTAACATTTATTGTTCTGTCGATGTTTCGTTTCCCGAAATTGAACTGAACTTTCTGTTTGAAGCACCACATCACAGGCTTCTGCTATCAGAACCTTTTGCTTAAACATACTTGTATAATTTATTTTCTATGATAATATTACAAAAGGGTCGTTCTTTGTCTCGTTATGTTTCTGTATTTCAAACAACTGTTTTCTCTTTTCATTTACGCAACCAGAAAAGTGCAGAGACATTTGGACCGGTTCTTATGACTCTTCTTTCTAATGCACGTACTTTCTGATTAAAGACGTGCTATTTTGACACAATAGAACTAGGATTTTCTTAAGCCTCTCTCCAAATTTGTAAAAATGTTGTCGATTTCAAATTTTGATGTGCGATGCGTATCTTCTTTGCAATTAAGTCTTTGAATTTTTTGGTTTTGTCCAGTACAATCCAGAAGCAAAGTGTAAACTTTTAACTGACAAGTTAGGTTAAGCACTTGAACTTCTACCAGGAAAGTGAGGCTGGGTACTCCGAAAGGGTAAATTGATAATTGCTCTTTTGAAAAAATGTAGCATTTGTTTTCACTTTTCCGTTATTCACCGGTTCGGTTATCTCTTCCCTATATATACTATAAATTTTAATTTACAAAGCTTTCAAGGTCAAAAAGTGTTCAAAAATGGAGACTTCAAACAGAGACATCCATTGGGCGTATAGAAAGTTCGTGACTTATTGACTTCTTCAGTCACTCAAAACACACTTTGCTTTGATAGACTCATCAATTTCAAAGAGGATTCCAATACGAAAACTGGTTAAATAGATAGAATCGTCAACTTCTTCTGTAACATATCGTGTTCGTAAACTTCTTTCGATAATATGTGTTTATAAGCATAAATAGTAAGCTGTTGAAGCCAGAGTAACACAAATTTAAACAACAAGCAAGTATACCGCACAAAGCATGAAGATTGAAAAACGCATACCCACTAGAAAAATTACAATGCTACCGAAACAAGATATATATAGAAGACACATGAAAATAATGCTGACTGCAATCCTCCGATTTTTACTAATCCATTTTTTGCGTTCCTCGTCACTTTCTATATTGACCGTCTTCCCTTTTATCTTTACAATAGTAATGATATTTAACACACAAACTGTTATGATCGTAAATGCCATTATTCCTATAACGTAAAAGTCTTTATCAACAAAACGAAAAATGTTGTTTATAGTCTCGATCGAAATAAAAATCAAAGCAGTAA
The DNA here is from genome assembly GCA_021292105.1 of Anadara kagoshimensis. NCBI lineage: Eukaryota > Metazoa > Mollusca > Bivalvia > Arcoida > Arcidae > Anadara > Anadara kagoshimensis. Next base: position 23,292,042 of record CM037860.1, on the reverse strand, counting down.
AACACACAAGGACGATAATTTTGATTCCGAATAATGGTGTTGACTTTATCTTATAAGAAAACGGATTAGATATTGCGTAAAGTCTCTCCGCTGCCAACGAAATTGTGAAACATTGTGCAAAGGTTGGCATAATATACAACAATAAATAGAATTGGATTTTGGATATTTTTGTACATCAAAATTAGAACAATAGCTCTGGAAATAATAACAGTAATATCAGCTGTATTCATGGCAATCATTAAGCAGACTGTTGAAGATTTTTCCTTTTCCTTATAAAGGTGATTAAAGTCAATATATTAATCAATAACCCAATAAACAAAACTGACGGAAAAATTCCAAATTCCATTGCAAACACCAGTAACTCTTTATTGCTAATATCATTGAAATGATTTTCATGACACTTTCCGTAATGTTAGTGAAATTAGAGGAAATATTTGGAAAAATCATACCTGATTTTTGCTTCCTTATTAAAACTGCTATAAAACTGGGGGAATATGTGAAACAAGCTGTGAAATCTATATGTTAGCAGAAACTGTGGTAAATGCTACATCCTAGCTGTACAGCTACTGAGAACATCTATGACTGTATTTACAAGTGATATACAGTTTCCTTTTTACCTTTTTACTCTTATAAAGTCCTATTTTTTATATTATTACCACAAATTATCACCAAAATTACCATGACAACATAAGGTATGACACTGCCAATTTACGTGTTTGCATATGATATATATATAATATATATAATATATATATATATATATAATATATATATATTATATATATATATTATACAATGTATATATATAACGCGATGGACACCATAGTCGCACCAACATACGCGAATATGATAAAGGTATATTGGAACAAAAATTATGCAACAGAGTGAAAGACGAATTCGGTGAAGATCTCCAACTATACTTACTTAATCAATGGAAAAGATATCTAGATGATTGTTTTATTTTTTGGTCAAAATCTGCTTATGAACTTTGCTCATTCCACAATTTAATAAATTCCCTACACCCAGCCATAAAATTCACAATAGAAAAAGATGAAAAAGAACCACTTTTTGGATATTATAATCAAGAAAGGAGGACGGAGAATCATTACAGATATTTTTTACAAGAAAACAGACACTCATCAATATCTAAATTTCTTTTCGTGTCACCCCGCCCACACAGAAAGAAACATCCCATATTATATTGCAAAACGAATTTGCACAATCACGAGTCATGTATAACTTAGAAATACCCGCCTTTCTGAATTGAGATCGTATCTTCTAAAACAAAAATACCCGATAAAGTTAATAGAAGATGGAATAAGGAAAAACAAAGCATTGGATATAACTCAGCTCCGCAATCAACAACTGAAACCAAACAACGATGCAATAATTCCATTAGTTACAACATATAATCCGAATATAACCAACGCATTTAATTTATTGTAATAAAAATTTTTATCCCGATTTTACATCAGAGCGAAAAATTGAAGAATCTCTTTCCAGAGAAAGATTTTATTCACAGTCGCCGACAACCAAAAAAATTGAAAAAAGCACCTAACTTGCGTCAAATTTATATCGGATAATTCACAGATTTTTTAAGTTATGCGGTGATCCAAGATGCGGAACATGTGGTCTTATACAAAGCGGAAATGGACTGATTTTCAAATGTTGTAAAACTTTTAAAATCAAAACAAATATGAATTGCAAAACAGCCAACTAATTTACTGTATTACATGAATAAGAGTTGGAGAACACTACATCAGACAGACTGGCAATAATCTAAATGAACGAGTGCGTGTTCACAAACAACAGATTCGGCACCCGGAATTACGCCAAATTCCTCTAAGTGAACATTTAGATATTTGTTCAAATGGTAACTTTAAAATAATGTCATTTTACAAATGCCAGTATAACGACGAGGAATTGAGACTTGCAATAGAATCTTTATTTTTGAGAAGGTTCAAGCCTAAATTAAATCAGACATTGCATATTACGTCATAAACAATCAACACGATCAATAACTATGACGTCACAAATAACCCATAGTTACCAAACATTCTTGAAAAGTCCCTTGAAGTTTATATATATATATATATAATATATATATTATATATATATATATATATATATATATTGTATCTAAATATTAGTAAAAACAGCTAAAATTTTAATATAAATTACGATATTACATAAACATTTTGCCGTGAAATGTATGATCTCAAAACTAAAAAAGATGTTAATACGAACATTAACCTAGATGTCCTTTGTGCAATAAATTAAAAGTTTGTATAAGTTTTCACCGCAAATATATATAGATCTGTCAATAAATAAATAAATAAATAAATAAATAAATAAATAAATCAATCAATCAATCAATCAAAGTAAAAAATGTGATGATAAATTAAAAAAAAAGAAAGAAAAAATTAATAATATTGGAAAAATGGCAGAATAAGGAAATGTCAGAATTTTGAAAACAAGCTGTTAGGATATTTTATTTTTGTTAATTCCTTTGAAAATTGTATTTATAACATTACTACAATAGTAATTTGATAAGGTGTCAGTTGTTATCTATTCATTTCATTTTAATAATACTTTTTGTGTTGCATTTACCTTTAATAGATATGCCTAGAGTTGATGTTTTTCAAATTACATAGATTTCTACTACAATAAAAACAAATAAGAAATTGAGAAAAAATAAATGTTCATATGCTGTAAATAGAATAACATAACATATCCAATCAAGTTTTATTTTTAATCATCTGATTTTATCAATCGAATTTCTTACCAAAATTTGTAAAATAAATTGCTATTTTTAAATATGTGAAAACATTGTCTTCAGCGATATAACATATTTTCAAAATACACATTTTATTAAAATCACAATTTACAATCTTAAAAACTAAAGCAAAACCAACATCTTAGAACACTAGCAAATTATGTAAAACACTCGAATCTCCGAAAAGCAATGGTAAACACCTCCTATTTAGCTAGCTACACGTGTAAAATAATCAAATTTGAGAATGACAGTAACATGGAACTATGCAACATTAGAATTTAATATATCCAGGATAATTTTGGATACAGAGACATCATAAACAATCAACCATAAGCATTTTTCACGGCCTTTATAAGCCTAGGTTTGCAATATCCCTGAGAGAACCATTTGTTTGTAAGCAGCTTGCTTCTTTGTACTTCCTTGAACATTTGTTGATATCTCCCTCACACAAAGGCAATAAATGTATAATGTGATTCCTTAAGGTGTGACGTCGTCGTTTTGTGCGTATACGGTCGAAATGTCTTACTTGATGTCTTTTTTTTAACTTTGACGTCACGAATGTGTGGTCTTCGGCGCCTACAGAATTATGGCGGGAACACTGTTATGCGTATCATTTAGAATAATTGTCTGCATTTGCAAAAGATTAGAATTCACAATATCAATTCTGTGTACTATTTTGAAGAACAAAATGTATACTGTAACAGAAATTAGATAGATCTACACTGTTGAGGGTACAATTCTAAATAATTGAAAGATTTGAGAACATTATTTAAAATTTGAAGCACTGCATTTTAAATGCGGTTTATGTGAGTTTTTTTCGGTGATTTTAAATGCAAAAAGTAGGGCGCAAACTGACGAATCGTCAAAAAAAACACTGTATATTAATCTTTCTCGGTGTCAAATTTTAGCAGTTTGACTTTGCTCTTGTATTTGCGTTTCATTCCGGCAATCTAGAATCAAGAAAGTTTCATCAATGTATACGAATCCCCTTTCCATTTAATTTATCTCTGTTGGGAAACGGTTACTATGGGAACAGACAATATGATATTTAAAATTAGTTTTGTTTTGCACAACCAAATACATCACAATCAGTGTTTTTGTTTATTTGTTAATACAAAACGAAAATATTGAGTTTATAATAGTATACCAGGACATTCATTAATGGTAAGTTCTTACGTGAGGAATAAGGTTTTTTTTTCTTGTTTCAGGATTTTTATGCAATTTCATGAACAAAGTAATTCGACGACCACCTATTTTTTGTTTCCTAAAATCAAACTTATATTCATGTGCAATATATGTGAAAATCAGGGGTCGTATTCGACTTAGTTTTTTAATAATCTACAAATTAACGAAAGGGTGTTACTATCAGTTTTCTGGAATTTTAATGTTCTTTTTTGATAGGTGGCGCTGTAGAAAAATACCACGTGACCGGAAATAAAATTGCATTGGTCCAAATATTCTTTATTACATAGTGGTAAATTTAAATTCAGGACGCTTTTAGTTTCTAAGCACGACAAAAAAATATTCAAGCTTATTTGTTGATTACAGTGGTTATACTTTGATAATTTATGTCGTGAAAGATGTGCTTCAGAACTTCTTAAGCAAGTCAAAGCCTACCCTGAAATTTTGGCATGTTGAATGGTTTATGCCCTCGTACAACATATCAAAATTTCAATATATGTTTTCAAGCGATTTGTAGGGTATGGATCTACCTTAAATTAAGTGGTCGTATATATATATATTCTTTATTGTGTAAAATTCATTAAGTTTTTAAGATATTGGACAAAAACAGATAACAAGTCATGATTAAGATACTTAACCGGTGTTGGATATTTGAGCAGAAAGCATAGGTCAAAAAAGCGAAAAATCCAGACGTTTTAGCGACAAAGTATTGGAAAGTTTAGTGACAAAATTTTAACTCATTTGAGCGAAATTTAAAATATGTGATCTAGTCTTATATTTACATCGCAGGGTTCGTGTAAATCTGTAACGATCGACTTCATCAGTTGCATATTTCTGATACAATTCTCACACATACATGTATTAAACTTTTTTCTCTCTATCCTTGGTCATGACTGGAGCAGTCTCGTTCATGCTTCTGATCCTAATGTATGTGGTAGTCTGTTTCTGAGTTATTACATCCAAAACGAGGTTGATCGACTGTCGCTAAAATGTCCATCGTAAAATGTAGTAAATATTTAAAATGTGTCGCTCAAACGTTGACTAAAGTCGTCCCTCAAATGTCAACTAGGATTGTTTTATTTTTGGTTGAAATGTCCTGCGCCCTTAATTATCAAACGAACTGGTTAAGCAAAGAATGATGTCATCATGATATAAGGTTTTTTTTTTTTTTAAAAAAAAAAGAACTTTATTTTGTTAAAAATCACATTTTTATTGTTTATAGAAGACGTAGGCGAAGTATAAATCTTTATATGCGTTTGTCGATGCTACATGATGAATTGTTAAGTTATGAGTGAAAATTAATTAAATAAATTAAAACTTTATGTCTGTATTTTTATAGAACTGAATCAACCACTTCATTCATTTTAATAAGTGGGCAAGTGTATTCTATAAAAGAATCTTCCAATGTGAAGCGTTACATTACCAGGAAGACTTGAATTAACGTGTTGCAAAACCTTAAGAGGTCTTACTAAAAGAAAAGATGACGATTTTTGCTCACATGTTTTTCATTTTGGCATTTTACATGTTTGCAACCGGTAATTGTATTATTTTTGGGACGCAAAGCAATAGCAGGCCAAATTTGGACAGAACTTGGCATTCTGAATCGCAAGATGGAGAGTGGGTTCAAGGAGACAGCTGGTGTATGTCTGGATTCCGTATGGTTAGAATCACGCAATGTCCTCATCCTCTTTTGAATGCAACTTGTGAGAACTCCATGTGTTTTAGGCGAAATAAATGCTGTGATTTATATGATGAAAATATAGTTCAATGTGGCAACGTTACAGTTAGAACGTATGCAAAATGTAAATGCGGATCATGTGACATCAGAGATCTACCTATACGTATACATAGACACTAAAATTGACAATGTCACCTAGAGAACTCTACAAAAAACTATCTATGAAAACTGAAACTTTGTCACCTAGAGAACTCTACAAAAAACTATCTATGAAAACTGAAACTTTGTCACCTAGAGAACTCTACAAAAAACTATCTATGAAGATTGCAACTTTGTCACCTAGAGAACTCTACAAAAAACTATCTATGACGACTGCAACTTTGTCACCTAGAGAACTCTACAAAAACCTATTTATGAAGATTGCAACTTTGTCATCAAGAAAAAATCTACAAAAAACTATCTATGACGACTGCAACTTTGTCACCTAGAGACCTCTACAAAAAACTATCTATGAAGACTGAAACTTTGTCACCTAGAGAACTCTACAAAAAACTATCTATGACGATTGCAACTTTGTCACCTAGAGAACTCTACAAAAACCTATCTATGAAGATTGCAACTTTGTCATCAAGAAAAAATCTACAAAAAACTATCTATGACGACTGCAACTTTGTCACCTAGAGAACTCTACAAAAAACTATCTATGACGACTGCAACTTGTTTCACAGAAATAACTATCATCTATAGAAATTTTCACCAAGATCAATGTGAGCATTACCATGGTTTCTAACAAGGCATTTAACTATTTGGCTGATCAAAATAGCGAATAAAACAATGCATGAGGAATAACTTATATTAGTAATGCTGAAGTGAAAATTGAACTTATTCATAACGATGAAGGTATGTTTATCTTAATATCTTCTGCTAACAAAAAAAGTTTAAAATACGTCATCAATATAATGATCGACAGAACTTTTGGTATTTTAAGTCTTTGGATTTTTGTAGTTTAATTTAAATTTATCGTCTGGTAAATCTCAATATTTTCTGCTCACAAGAACGTCTGTCTAATGCTATAAATTTACATAAATGAACATTGATTTAATGATGCTTTTTTGAAAATTTAAAAAACACCTGCTTTAAATAAATGCAAAAAAATTCTGAGATGGTTGTTTTTATTCATTTGTGTGTTGATCCACATATTGTATCTACTGGCCAATATCAAAATTAAGGCCCACCCCATCCCACCCAACGCCACGCCCTCAATGTAAATGCGATAATAATCTGTAGAGGACCCAATTTGTCAAATTTTCATTAGCTTAACCAAATGGTTAGTGGAAATTAAAAATGCTAATTAGATTTGAAACATACATTAAAGATATATGGTTTGTGTTAGTCCTGCTATCTAATTACAGTTAAAGAATTATTTGAACATTGACTGGTGTGTTTGTTTTTACTTTACCTGCTTCGCAAACCAACTTGTCACTCTAATGAAGATTTAAACTACTGGGCCCTGAAGACTGAAGAAGAGCAACATTCGAAGTAGGTTACAATGACACTATGTATCCACAGACAACAGTTTCACAATCATTTCTTAGCTTAGATTTGCCTTAATTTTAATCTAGCAAATTTTTAATCCTTATAATTTTGTAAATTTCAAATATATTCAGGAACTTAAAGTTGTCTTTATAAAGATGACTTCATCGAGCTTCGAACATTTTAGTTAGTTTTGTCAAAATTATTATAAGTAGTTCCAAAAAAGATTAAATAAAATTTGTTAGATTTAAATTAAGGAAAATCTTAGCTTAGTTTTAAAGTGCTATATTTACAATATGACTGTATCTTTCTTCGATGAAACAAGCAATTGTATTGCAATTCCCGTTGAAAGACAATTGGGGTCATGACCCTTGATGTGTATCAATTTTCCCGCAATATTACTTCATGTCCTACACAGGGGGTCACATGGTCATGTGAGATACGCCCATGTCGCACGGCTTTAAATCCTATCTCACATGAGCAGGCATGGAAGAAAAAGCGTCAATGGTTAAAACAAATCAAAATATTTATTAAAAGAAATAATTATAAATATAAGAAATGACATTTTTGCTCATGGTATTTCAGGGGGTAATGCAAGATAGTGTGCCGCGTGCCAAATTAAAAAACGGAAGCCCTTCATCGAATTTGGCACGCGCCACAATTTCTTGCATTACCTCTTGAAATACCATGATCAGAATGTCATTTCCTAAGTGATGAAATTGAACCGTTTTAATCAGTTGGTTCTTAGGGATGGAAGGTTATATCATTGTTTATTGTCATGTCATGGACGATTTCTGAAATAATAGTTTGAAGTATGAAATAACGCATTTAGAAGTAGCGCATGAGTTGAGTTGAGTAATGGTGTTTAACTTCCAAGTTAAGAATATTTTTACTTATATTGAGACGTCGGCAGCTATAGGCAAAGGTGCAGAATTTTTTTTCTGTGCGTTTATACAGCAGAGTTCTTTATTGTAATTGACACGGGACCTCGTTTTTTTAACTTGAAATCCAGAACTTTCATTTCGTAATACCGAGTGGTCGGCGAAAGAACAGTCACTACCCACATTAAAGTCTTGGGTCAAAACCGGCAGGGGTTCAAACCCATTATTCCCACTTACGGAGCAAGCACTCTACCAACTGAACTACCGCAGTGGCTAGACAGCTCATGAAATCAAACAAACAACATGATTTACGTTTTTTCACACCACGTGTACAAGGACCCATTATATTACAAAGTTTCAATATTGAATTGAAGATCAAATAGTTATTTATCTATATCGATCCCCTTAACTCCAACTCAATGATATGTTTTGGAATCGACGCTCGATTTTAAAAACCATGCGCTGTGGTACTAAACGGGCTTTGTAGATTAATGCTGCTGAAATACTACAACTTTTAAAAAGTAAGAGTTAAAAATGATTTGACAGTATGTTTGACTGCAGAAATTGAAAATAAATCTTTGAAAAGTGCGATTAAAAATCGCCGGGAATAACATGAAAGCCAAAGTGGAAGACACGAACTAAGGGAAGATACCGGTATGTACTTAACACTAGATGGAGAAACCATAGTAACTTTTCATTTAAAACACGCAACATTGGTCACGAAACGATAAAAAGAAATGACTAAAGTAACAACGAACATACAACATGGCTCATCGAATAGAATGATTTAACAAAGAAAAGGCAACAGAGAGCACATAATATTGCTAATCTAATGGTCGAACAACGAGAAATCAACAGACAATACACAACATGACTCAACAAACGATAAAACAACAAAAAGGCAACCAAGAACACGCAGAATTGCTAAAAAAACTATACAAATAAATAGCCAAAGCAACAGAGAACATACAACATTGCTAATCTAAAGATAGAACAACCAGAAACAACAGAGAACACACAACATTGCTAATCTAAAGATAGAACAACCAGAAACAACAGAGAACACACAACATTGCTAATCTAAAGATAGAACAACCAGAAACAACAGAGAACACACAACATTGCTAATCTAAAGATAGAACAACCAGAAACAACAGAGAACACACAACATTGCTAATCTAAAGATAGAACAACCAGAAACAACAGAGAACACACAACATTGCTAATCTAAAGATAGAACAACCAGAAACAACAGAGAACACACAACATTGCTAATCTAAAGATAGAACAACCAGAACAACAGAGAACACACAACATTGCTAATCTAATGATTGAACAACGAGAAAGCAACAGACAATACACGACTCAGCAAATTATAGAAAGATAACGACAAAACAACCAAGAGCACATAACTTGTATAAAAAATGCTAGAAAGACATCGTCAAGAAAACCTATAACAATGCAACATTACGACAAAATGATAGGATAACGACAAAACCATCAAGCCAAGAATACGCATCATGGGGCTCAACAAATAATAAAAGGACAATGGCCAAAAACACCAAAAAAAAAAACATGATTCAATGAACCAACAGAAAAACGATCAAAAATACCCCAAATGGCTTCACAAAAGCAATGACAGAAGGATAACAACAAAACAATCAAGAATACGTAACGTGGATACCTAAACGATAAGACAATGTGAAAGCAAAAAATAATACGCATGTATCATATCTCAACAAAGGCAATTAGAACAAAACGTTTTTTTCCTTGTGTTCAGAGCAAAAAAAGTGCGTTACTCCTATAGAACTGTGTGTTAGTATCTGATATTTCATCAGATTTCATGCTTCCAGGTTATACAGATGATAGATAACATTTTATATAAGATCAATCATAGTTCAATGTTAATAATGTAACCAACAGCTGTTTACATGTATACTTGGACAAAAGGTCAAGGTCAGGAGGGGCGAAAATATTAGCTTAAGGCCCTTGAGGAAAATTCCAATCTGTCCGGAATACATGGCGATATTAGGCTTAGCTAATTTAGGGAAATTAAATCGTATTTTGGATGAAAAATTTGATTATCATGTAAAATAAGGAAATTTGCATGTATAAAAAATAAATAATTTCGTTTATTTTTTTAAGGCATGATATATGATAATTTAAATTCTTGCTTCTGGTAATAAATACGATTAATTATTATGAATCAAATGAAGCAAAAGTGATTTATGGTTATTGGTTTTTTTTATATAAACAGCGGTTCCCGTGTACTTCTCTAAAACTCATTGGGTACACGGATAGGTAAGCATATCTAAATCAATTGCAGCAAAGATTTTTGTTAGATTTGTCATATACCATTTTTTGAATTTAATCATAAAATACATTCAAAAAATGGTATATATTGTCATATACCATTTTTTGAATGTATTTTATGATTAAATTCAAAAAATGGTATATGACAGATTTAAAAAAAAGATTATTGATATCGATGTATTTTGAGTAAATTCAAATCAACACTTTATTTATTTATTTATTTATTTAAGTCCATTCCTCGGCTGATATTGTTGTCGGCGAAATATTAATAAAAAGAATATCAATTTCAAAAGTTTATTTTATAAATTTTGACGTTTTTTTAAAATCAATCCAGAACGAGTTACTTAATATTTTAACAAACAAAACAATTTCCTTTATTTCGACCTAAGATATTAAATTTTGGGATGATTTTTAGGTCTTTTGAATGAAAAACATTCAACATTCTTGTTAACTCGAACTAATTTTTTTCAGGCACTAACAAAAACGGTTTTATTTATTTTAATCCCCTGTAAGGAGCTTGGCCCGTTCTTGGAAAATTAGCTCTCAATTTTATCTCAAACTGATCACGAAGTCGTGGTTCTGTTGATGTTCATCAGTGCCATTCCGAACCTAGACGGGAGAAAGCGCTGTGTTCCGTAACTCCGAACTTAATTAAGACCATTTAACCACCGAGGTCCCTGATATTAAATTTAAGCAAGAGGTCCGAATGACAAGATTTGAAAGTCATAAAATGAGTTGTCGTTAACTCGTCGGAGTTTTCCATAATAGAGAACACTAGTCTAATCAACGCACGTTGAAAGCTCTAAAATTTTCATATAAAACATAATTATTGGTTATCTTTGTAAAAGTAAGAACAACGGTCGTGACAGTTTAATTTGAGTTTGACTTCCGTGATTCTGGAACAATCAAACTGTACATTACTTACCGTCATAGAATAAGTAAAGGAATTTGTAATTTCAACAACGACGCCTTGATATCAGGGAATCTATTTAACATTTGATAAATAGATGCATTACATTCTATTTGCAGTTTTTGTGAATATGCATTAAACGATTCCCAGAACAATCAATAGAAATTAGTATTTTTACAATTTTCTAATTTTATGTGATTTTTTTCAAAAATCCCTGTTGTTGATAAAGAAACTTCAGGAACCTGCAATTTGCAATGAATAACATGTATAATAGTTTATATAAACACAAAAGTTTTCTAAATTTTATTTTTATTTATTTGTTTATTTACAATTTTTGTTTGTTTAAATAAAACCAATCCGGTGGATAAGCGTCTCAAGACAACTTAATTCGTTTTGTATAATAAATAAATTTATATGTTCCTTTTCAGAAACACTCATCATGAAAACTGCATTGATTCTTGCTTTTGCTTTGATGGTTGCCGTAGTCAGCGGATACGGTAGTAATCCAAGTAAGTTTGTTTTCTAAATCATTGATTTAAATCATTAAACATCAGGGTGGGGTTTCCATACTAGGGTTGAGAGTTCAGTAGGGTGTTTAACGTTACATGCAAGAATATTTCACTTATATCTAGACGTCGCCAGCTATAAGTCTAAGTCCAGAAGTTTTGCTTGACGGCATTATACATCAGGGTTCTTCATCATGCCACGCCTACCGTGACACGGAGCCTCGTTTACTTAAGTTCCCATCCGAAAGAATCGTGATTTTAATGCAATATTGAAGTTTTTCCTGTATTTCAAAGTAATATCTACATTCCTCGAAATATGTGACAGATTAATTTCACTGGAAAGGTGGTACGATAGTTTTTCTTATCATATGTTTATAAATAATATGTGTGATACGAGTCAAAATTCTCAAAAGTCATAGGGCTGATATCGGATTATATCACGCCCCGGTCACGTGACCGGGGCTGATATGAAAAAAATCCGAATTCAATTCCTTTATCGTTACCGGTTTGACAATAAGCGACGTTCGTCTGTTTACAAACAAAAATGTCGGAACAAGGAGAACGTGTGTTGGACAGTCTTGCCAACAGAATATAAGAAATAGATGCTTTAATAGACAATCGATTGGGTGAAGATACACAGAAAATTATGTACTCGCAATGAAAATACAAATACTTTACGAAAAACAGTACCCGACACATAAAAATCCTCACAGACTTCCTGTGCAGTGTAGAAGAATTCCGACACCCATAAGATATTTTACCTTGCGATCTTGCCAATTATCTGGCAAGATTTTTCTCAACGTCTGAAAAACAAGTTTGTTTAGTTCTTTGAATGAAACATATGATAAAAAGTTTATAATATGAGCATTTTGATATCACACCCCTAATCAGCCCTCGAGTCCTGATACATACCAATAAATTAGTTCCCTTTTTGCTCATGAATATTCATGACGTTACATCACGTGATCCCAAGTTCAATGACAGGGAAATTATGAATACCCAAACAATATATTTGTAATTGTTATTTTCCCATATGGTACCTCAACTTAACTTCTGTTGCACCAGTGTCAAAAGAAACCGACGTAAAATCAAATATGTCCTCCCAGAATGGAAGTAATATCTATTAAATCTGGGTTCTGTGGCATGAATTGACGTCTTGGTCTTGTACTTTTAATATCCCCTAATGTGCCTTATTAAAAACGTCAGATTTGTCAAATAGATCAATTTTTAAAAACTCGGGGAACTTTTTTGAGTGTAATTATAAGAACTCGATTGACTGTATCCGGAACAACAACTCTTGTGATTCCGTTTTTCTTTTCGGAAATTATTGTAAGTCGTAAATTGGTTGAAGTAAACAATTTCAAAAACTCGGTTATTTCGACTTTTTTCATATTTTAAAAGAAAATACTGTTGGATGAAATCGAGTTTACGCTTCGTAAATTTAAGTTTAGTGGGAACCTCGAAATCCAGACAAATATACTAGAAAAGTACATAAGCGTATTCTAACTGGTGTCAAGGCAAATTTTACATGTCAGAAAATATCCAATGGATGCTTATTGGATCGAAGAGGGCGAGCTTAAGTTTTTTGTCTATTTGGCCTATAGTCTCTATAACGTTGACGTTAATCCAATATGGCGGCGTATGCTAATTAGAAAATAGGACAAATTGTTGCACATGCAGCCCTCGGGCCTTCGGCCCTCTGGCTGATATTAGGACTCTCTGGCTGATAAGGGGTGTGATATCAATGGTCATATAATAATCTCTAAATGTCGCACCCCGCATGAGCACGTATAGGGTATCTCAGTACAACGGGGACTACTCTTGAATACTAGTACGGGACGTAATTCATGATACGAGGGATATCATAACATATTAAGAGTTATTCCCCTAACAACTGATTTCTACTATTCTGAATTATATTTTATTATTATTATCATTTGGTATGAAAAATTTAATTTTGAACGATAAGTATATCAAGAAGAAAATTTATTTTGTTGTTTTTTATTATCGCGTAGGTTCACATTTCTGCACTGAACGACAGGTCATTGATGACCTTTACAGCATAACGTCATACATGCATTCATCCGCTAGTACAATCTTTGCTTTTTAGTAGGAAATTTCAATACCTTTAGGCTACAATCAGAGTATATATGCGAGAAAAATAATCAATTACTCGTTTCGGACCGAGTGTGTGTCATTAATCAATCACAAACAAACCGATTCATGTCAACCCACCCCGCTCAGAAAAAAAAAATAAATTGAAAAACTGGCAAATAAAGTTAAGCACTTGAACATAAATGTTGTTTAAGTCCAATATCAAGTGATGACATTAAGGTGACATAATGTTATGCTGCTAATTTTCAGGATGCAAATTAGAAAAAGATCCTGGAAGGTGCAGGGGCTACTTCCCAAGGTGGTATTATAATACAGAGTCCGAAGAATGCGAAGAGTTTGGCTATGGGGGATGTGGAGGGAATGGAAACAGATTTCTGACAAAACGACTCTGTGAAAAATTATGTGATTAAAACAAATACATGAATAAATGAACTAGAATTATTTGTCACAGCGAAGTAGTATTTTAGAACATGTATTTCAAAAGATTCTGTTTGCTTTAAAAGCAAATAAATAAAGATAAACAAATTTTTATCAAAAAGGTTTAATAAGATTTTAAAGAGAGCAACAGAAAATAGAACTTGAAGAATTATATTGTAGCTAGCTAAACGGGAGGTGCTTACCCTTCCGGATCACCCGGTCTCACTACCATAGTGGAAGTTCCCGCGTTTAACTTTATTTGTCAGTTTTTACTTTGCTTTATAATTATGATTTGAGAAGGAATTAGTATGTTTGTTTTTGATGTTATAAAACGTGTTTATCAAGATAAACCATCTAAGATCTATCTAAGTGGGCCATGATGTAAAGTGCGTCAAGTTTGACAAGGCCGTTTGGCATTTAAGTGAATATAAATTTGGGCTAATAGATTGTGTAATTTAAGTAAGACAGCATTTTTAATTACCATAAACACCCAGTACCAAGTATTACTATCATCTGTCCTTTTATATCAACTTTATAAAGCCAAAAAATTATACAATGGGTATGTCTGCTTGATCATTCAAATTAAAGATGAAACGGTCAGGTCAAACTTGACGCTCTAATACCGCCACCTGCTCAAAACATGTTTTCCTCCTCAGCGATTTATAAAACAGGGATTGCTGTGACGTAAAACATCCGTAGGGTGCCATGGTATTTATAAATGGTCAACACCTTCCAATAACATCTTGTATAAGTCATAAAATATTATACAGTACATACCTGTCGAAAGATTAACATAAAAGGACTTGGAATGAGTTAAATAATGGTGTGTAACGTCCGAGTCAAGAATATTTCACTTATATCGAGACGTCGCCAACACTAGGCAAAGGTTAAGAAATTTTGCCTGTGCGTAGCGCTGATGGCATTATACAGGAGGGTTCTTTATCGTGCCAAGCCTACGATGACACGGGATCTCGTTTATGTTAAGTTCACATCCGAAAAATTCGTGACTTTCATTTTGTAATGCCGAGTGATTGGCGAAAGAACAGTTACTACCCACTTCCAAGTCTTGGTTCAGACCCGGTCGGGGTCTGAACCCAAGACCTACCACTTACGGAGCGAGCACTCTACCAACTGAGCTACCGCAGTGGTCAGCTTATGAAAAGGAGTCGAAGCATCTTGGCTGTCGAGTTTCAGAGATGTGGATAGCTAGATAGCTAAGGATACATAACAGCTGCCAAAAAACTGTCAAAATGTAGCAAACGAAGGGTCGAGATGATTTGACGATTCGGCACTAATTCGGTACCTTAGTGTTAAACTTTCGACAGGCCTGTACTGTATATAACATGTGAACACAATTCACATTTTTGTTTTAACGGAATTACCCTGTATAATAATAATGGACTTTACTTTTCAATTCAGACATAAAATGATCTTGATTGGAACGTGAAATTATTTTTCACTTACTGATTTTTATTGACTTTGTCAAAGTAGCTATTTTAGTAATCCGTGTATACAAGATGAAGTTAATCGTTGATCCATTTCAAAAGAATCGTTTGCATCCGATGAATTCCGACAGGAGAAAAATCAATGAATCGGAGGACTTGATTTTTTACCTTCCTGGCTGTTTTATTTATAATATTTTTCTTTCTGTCTGTCTTTCATATTAACATGGTTTTCTTTCGGTATAATACACAATATATTGCTTTTGTTTGAGGGAAGCTATGCACATTTGTTCACCCTTAACAAGTCACATTTCTCTCGGGCTTCGCAGTAAATGTAAAATAATAGCACCGACTCAGATCCTCGAGCTCTAAGAAAATCTATAAGCAAACAACATTAACCTGTCCGCTTGACCTTTGATTTAAATATTTATTATGTTCAAGTAAGTTTAAGTAATAAGGGTCACGCATGTAAATTCGTCATATGATTTGAACACTAATCATTGGCAATGTTGCAGATCCTAACGCTACCCATATATTTGGTGGACCCTCCTATATGAATATTCCTAATGAAAGGTCACACGTACAAGTTAATGTTGTTTGCCTATACCAGTAAGTAATTATCATAAATTTACAGGATGTCAACTTGAAAGAGACCCGGGACATTGTTTTGCAAGCATGCCAAGATGGTATTACGACCAAGAAACTGGACAGTGTGAAAGTTTTACCTATGGAGGTTGTGGAGGAAATCGCAATCGCTTTATGACACGAGGCCTGTGTAAACGTCTTTGCGAATGATTATACAAAATCATCAAAGTCAAATAAAAAGGAGTGACGACCAATCTATTGCTGTTCGTGTTTTCAACGGTATTTTTACTCTAAAAAGTAATTGTCAGTTGAATGTTTTGAGTATAGTGTTAATTAATTCAATCATTAATCATAAAATAATATATTTTTTTAGCTCACCTGAGCCAAAGGCTCAGATGAGCTATTGCAATCTATCACCGTCCGTCGTGCGTCGTGTGTAAACTTTACATTTTAATCTTCTCCTCCAAAACTAGTGGGCCAAATTTGATAAATCTTGGCGATTATCATGCCTGAGTAACAGCCTTTCAAAATTGTGTTCGGGGTTTGGCCACACCCAACAAGATGGCCGCTGTTACTAAAAATAGCAAAAAGACAAAAAAATCTTCTTCTCTGAAAGCAAAAGGTGCAGGCAAATTTTGATTAGATATTTAGATTCAGCATACCTGGGGACATTAAAATTGTGTTTTTCATGAAAATTGAACGAAAAATAGGTTACGCTTTTTTTGCGTAAAATTATGTAATTTTGAAAATGAGACATTTATTGTTATAACTAAATAACGGCTGAAGATAATTGCATGGAGTTTTCACTGTTGATCTTGTCTTGCTATTTTCTTCCAAAAGATGTCAAGGTCAAGGTCATGTCCCTGTTTTTGACCTTTGATAAAAATGCTATTTTTTAAACATTTCAGGTGATAATGGCATGGTATTTTCAGTTAATTGTAGGTATTGACATGAGGATCATTTTGATACATAGATCAAAGGTCATGGGTTCAAAGGTCAAGGTCACAGATGCGAAAGAATATTGAAATGGTTAATTATCTAAAAAACTATAAGCTTTTTGTATAGACATGTATAATACAATATTGTAGGAATTGATTTAACGATGATTTTGATATATAGATTAAGGTCATGGGTTCAAAGGTCAAGGTTACAGATGGGAAAGGATACTGAAATGGTTAATTATCTCGAAAACTATTAACTTTTTGTATAGGCATGTATATTCGAATATTGTAGGTAATGGGTTAACAATCATTTTGATATATAGATGAAGGTCATAGTTTCATACTTTTGTTTTTACTTTTTAGTTGTTTATAAATAATGTGTTGTAGCTAGACTATATATTATATATATTAATATATTATACATATATTATATGTAGCAATCTCGGGACAAGGTATGCTTAATTTGCAAAAATCCTTGCATTTAATTCTGCCTTACTGCTGAAAATTAGGAGTTCTCTTTTCAATAAATGTTATTGACCATTGAACCTCTGCATGAGATATGTACTTAGCCTCAGGTGAGCGTTAAGGCCCATGGGCCTCTTGTTAATTGAGCCTCGAAAATCACATCTGAAAACGATAATATTTGTTGTAAAACGTAGCCTTCTTAAAAGTCGGGATTCAAAGCCCCAGCCCCTCCCGGGAATGCAGATGACATTAAATTTATTGTGTGTGTGTGTGTGTGTGTGTGTGTGTGTGTGTGTTACTTTTAACAAGATTAATATTTATATAAAAAAGTCAACTAATATGCTGATGAATGTTTCTTTTGGAACCACGCATTATTTCACATCCGAGGGCGAGTCAATAAGGAACTATCCTAACTTATTTCCGGTTAAGCTCCACCTCTCTTATTCTTCATCAATGTTATTGCCCTCTAGCGTGATGCACTTAGACCAACGGCGTTCAAGTGCTATCAGTCAAGCACTGAAAAAAGCCAGGGCCCTTTCCATTGAACCACAACTTAATTGTCTTCACAACTTCTTCATCAGCCAGAAATGACATCCCCGGATATCGTTTTGCAATTTTGGAAATATTAAGAAGACGCCAGGCTATTTGACAGGATGTGGTAAAAATTTTCTTTATCCCTAAAACGCTTCAATAAAGCGCTGCATATTGATGTCCTGGTTGCCATTTAATCGACGCCAAGAGATTTGGGAACCCAAAAGTATTCGAAACCACTTATCATTTCTGTTAAATGAGAAGTATCGTTTTGAATGGGATGTAAATGATTAAATTGTGAAGACGCTCTGTGTAAGTATATTATTATAATTTGTCATTAATACTCCAACAGTTCCCGTGTCCCGATAAATCATCATCCTAAACGCAATGTCATTGTTCGACTGCGTTCAAGAGACAAGCAAATATTTTACACGGGCGAAATGGAAAGCGAAAATGATGATGAACATCTCTTGTTTTATGTGCTAATTTTTCAATACTTTATTTCATGAAAAAATTCAAAAATTAGAACACGGTACCAGCACATAAACGCAATTAGTCCGAGTTGTGTGCTGAAAAAACCTAAAGTAATTTGGAAAAAAACGTTTAATGGTAGAATATGTTGTCCGAACAAGAAATAATTACAAAGTGAAGAGACACACAAAAGTCATTCAGTTGGTTTTGTGCAGATACCTAAAATAAAACAATATAACTATTTTATCAATCAAAAACAAACATATCAATTCACGTTCAAACAAAAATTTCAAAGCAAAGTATAAACTTTGACGCTGGCAAATTAGGTTAAACACGTGAACTCCCACCAGGGAAATAATGCCGGATGCTCCATGGTTAGCATGTGATGTATTGTATGATCAAATTATCCAAATGGTATGACAAAAAGACAATTTTTCTTTCTTTATGTGACTGATACACATACCGGTCCATGTTCACATCATAATGCAAAGTAAAAACTCTGAAAATTCGCTAATCTTCCAGCAGGGAAGTGAGACCGGGCGCTCCGAATGGGTAAACTCCTGTGTAATTTTTTGCAAATACCAACCTGTCTCTCCCAAAGGAACAACAAAATGACCATTTCCTTTACAATAAACTCCTGGACCGCAAGGACAAGAGAAAACTAAATGGTCAGGTGGATGGGTCACGTTGCCAAACTTCACAATACAACCTAAAAAATTTAAATATAGCTGTAATCTTAGGAATGAAAAAGAATTTTCAACGAGTATTAAATAAACCAGTTTCTAGTTGCCGTTTTCGATTCAACGTTTTAGTTTCGACCTGAAACAAAAAAGTGGGTAGGGTAACTTCCGGTATAACTACCCACACTTTTCAAAAAATCACGTGGCTATAAGGCGATTTGATGTACAAATAAGAAAAAAAACAAGAACTGAAAACAGGTCTATTGGGAAAGTCTTCCGAACTAGTATTCCTGCTAGGATGAACCAAATGGCCAGGTGGACGGCCGTTGCCATGTTACGAACCTCAAACTACATAATACAATAAAAATAATAAAAATGTTAGTACATGTTTTATCGAAGAGATAGAAAAATAAAATTAAAAATAGTTTCGAATAAGGATAGTTTTCCGGACAAGTACGTTGTTTTGCAGGAAATTCATGCGAGACGATAATTATGAAAATTGGCTGTAAACACCTTGTTGGATAACAACGAAGAAGGCCATTGGCATATAACTTGTTTTTATTGATTTGATTTAATTATCATGCATATTACCTGTGAAAACACCTTACGCAATTGTTTAGGTCGAAGAATCAAGAAGGAGTAATGTGGTCTCTATAGACGTCATTGGGCCTGGGATAGGTACCTCCCTGCTCTTGTTATCAGTGCTGGGACAAATTTCTTCAACCAATCAAATGAGATAAGAATCGATTTTTTGACAAATTACTTCAACCAATAAAATTATAGAAATAAACGGGGAGATAAATCTCGTCAACCAATCAAATGATAGAAATAAATATGGGAACAACTGACTTCAGCTAATACAATAAAAGAAATCAATGTGGGGACAAATCACTATAACCAATCAAATGAAGAAATCAATGTGGGGATAAATCACTTTAACCAATCAAATGAAAGAAATCAATGTGGGAATAAATAACTTTAACCAATCAAATGAAGAAATCAATGTGGGGATAAATCACTTTAACCAATCAAATGGTAAAAAAGTGGGGACAAATCACCTTAACCAATTACGGAAATACTCAATACAATTTTAGGGATTTCCCCAACCGTTATATTTTGAGTTATCTTAATTGGTATCCTTTTTAGCTCACCTGACTAAAGCCAACGTGAGGTTAAGGTATGACGCGGCGTGTGTATGTGTATGCGCCGTGCGTGCACGTGGTCATAACCTTCACTTTAACAACTTCTTCTCCTGAACCACTTGACTGATTATGATGAAACTTGGGTGGGCTCATCCACGAGTAATGCCATTTAAAGTTTGCGAAAATCATTGAACTTGACCTTCGTTCAAGGACACAATGGCTGAAAAAGTGACCGTAGGTTTAAAATCACTAAAATGACGAATACAAGTCAACTCGTCCCAATTCCAACTCGTCCCAGTTTTCGTTACCAACTCGTCCCAAGTGAAAAACCAACTCGTCCCACATTTTTTTACCAACTCGTCTCAATTTTCTGAACATTTCATTGTTTAACTTAAATCAATTCACAAGCATTCGTCACAAAATGATAAAAGTGTGGATAACGATAATACAACTATTTGGATAGTGAAACCAAACGGTAACGGACGCAAGTAGTCGGCCAAGTCATCTTGCCTTTTGAATATTCACAACTTGTTTAAATAAAAAAAAATATAGTTTCCTTGTAAGATATCTTCGGTTTAACGGAAATGCACACAAGTCGGCAAGTTAAGTCAGATTAATCCGGAAATCCCTCCAGAACGTGTTTATTCAATCAACACAATGTGACATACGTAAAGATGGTCCAAAAAAGAACACCAAATGTAAAATTTAAAAAAAAAATCACTTGAAATTAAATTTTAAAAATTCACCATTCAATCAGTTGAAATGGAGGATAGTAAAGCATTTCATAAAAAGAGAACAGCGTTTCAGTTTGGAAACAAACTCATTTTCACCATGTCTGTGGAAAAGTGCAGGTGTTAAGGATTGTACTTTATTACAGGATACCATGATCCCCGAAATCGGGTATTAAACTCAGGATTGGTCACTATACTAATTTTTATTTCTCTTATTTTCCAAATTACAAAACTTGGAACAATTACGATTTTGAACTAGGCCTAGCTACTTATGTAATAGCAAATTGAGTAATGTTTTTCCATACCAATATCTGTTGATTTTACGCTGAAATATTGCGAATTTGGTCTAATTATTCACCATTTCGAAAACATGACAGGGGAGATAACACCTATGAACGAAAACGAGGGGGGGGGGTGCAAGCTACAGTTGCAGCGTAGAATATGACGATTGAAACGGGGAAAAAAACTTTTGTTGTACCCCAGGTTGTACAAAAGTCTTAAGTATATCACAATCTTCACAACTTATAATCCAAAAATATTTATCAAAGAGTTTTAACAATTGAACTGTTTAGAAATGCGGTTCATAGTCGATATGAACGCAATTGATATGCAAGCAAACTGAATAACGCGCGTTAGCGCGTTATGATGAGCCGTGTCAACTTTCGGTTTCCTTTTTAGTTGCTGTAATTTAAATAATTTCTACAAATAAATGATAAATACACACTGTTTCACTTTCTGTATTATTTTATTTCTTTTATTCGTCATAATTGTTGGTGAAAACGATAACGAAGAACTACTAATTCACAATTTTCAACAGCGTAACCGCATCTGTAGTCTTTCTTCAGCAACCTGTTGCACTTGTCCCCCCCCCCCCCCCCACGAGACTTAAACGAGACTTCGGTCGACGCGAGACTTTGTGTTTCGAAATGGTGAATATTATTTTAAACTAATTATATTTTTGATTTCGGGTATCATAACCGCTAAATTTTGGTAAAAATATGGCCGGAAAATGTGGGACGAGTTGGTAAAAAAAAATTGGGACCAGTTGGTTTTTAAAGTGGGACGAGTTGGTAGTCCAAATCTGGGTAAAATACGGCCAAAAATGTGGAACGAGTTGGTAAATAAAGTGGGACGAGTTGGTGAAATGAAGTTGGGACGAGTTGGAATTGGGACGAGTTGACTATACACCAAAATGACTTCTTCTGAGGAACCAAAATACAGTACCTACAATCCCTAAACTGAATATACATAATTAGCATGAGAAGTCCTACAAAGTCTGCGAAGACATTTGACCTTGACCTTAGTTCAAGGTCACGGTGACCTTACGTGTAAAAACGCTAAAATGACTTTCTCATGAACCAAAATCCCTACAGACATCAAACTTGAGATATAGAATCAGTTTGTTGAGTTCTACAAAGTTTGCAAACAGATTTGACTTTGCCTTAGTTTAAGGTCACAGTGACATTGTGTGTAAAAATGCTAAAATGACTTTTTCTCATGAAAAAAGGCCTATAAACACCAAACTTAAGATATAGAAACAGTGTGTTGAGTTTTACAGATTTTGCAAATAGAATTGACCTTGACATTTGACATCTTCTCATGAACCAAAAAGCCTATAGATACAAAATCAGTGTGTTGAGTTCTACAAAGTCTGCAAATAGATTTGACCCTGACCTTTGTTTAGAGTCACCATGAACTTTTATGTAAAACGCTAAATATGGCCAAACAATGCCAGTAGACTTCATACTTCATATATAGAATCACTGCCTGGAGTTTTTTAAAGTTTGGAATATATTTGGTCTTGACCTGCATCAAATGCACCCTTTGTGCAAAAAATGCTTAAAATGACTTTTTCATGGCCCAAAAGCGTATAAGTATCAAACTTCATATAAAGAATCAGCATGTTAAGTTTTTGAATAGATTTTACCTTAACGTTCATACTAATGAAGTTCATATGCATCAGGTGAGCGATACAGGCCCTATTGGACTCTTGTTTATCTTACAAACTGCGCCTTGCCGTTCAGGCTTTGATGACTATGTCATATTAAAAACTTGTTGAAATTAAACTTGTTCCTGATTGATGACCTATTTTTTTACAAATCGGTATGATTGAAGAGAAACTGAAACGGGGCGGGCTTTTAATTATGACTCATTGGCTGTTAAATTTCTAGGTTAGGTCAGGACCTCATTTAAATTATTTTAGAAACATTGAAATTTCTTCTCATTTGACGGAATTATGTATTTCATTCATAAATGAAGAACGAACATACTGTAAATACAGTCAAACCTGTCTTTAAAGGTCACACAAGGAAACCACTAAAATTGGCCTTTATGGGCAGGTGGCCCTTATATTCGGGTTCAGATAACATGAATAAAGACCGATTGGGATAAAATTTTACTGGCCTTAAAAACAGTTGACGTTTTAGGCAGATTCGACTGTATAAGAATTGATTGAATATTATTTTTTCTGGTGAATCTGCTCCGCAGTTTAACCGATTTGACAAGTTCTGAAATCCGGTTGGTTGATGCGTCACTTACAAGTAAAAAAAATGGAATTCAATTCTTGAATAGTGTCCTTTTTAGGAGAATTTGGAAGAATGTCTCTTCGAAGGAAGATTATATATTCAATATCCATTAATCCTCTCACAAAAGGTCATCGTATATTGTTGTTTCGAAACTTCTACAACTATGCCGTCTGCTCCAATATTTTGATGTAAATTACCTCCCCTGGCACAAAATGTTAATTGAGTCATGAGATACGTACAGGCTACTAGATTTCGGGTTATGGTTACTCGGAAAGTTCCGTGACAAGAAATCGCATATTTCAGTGTCGAGCGGCGACCATTTGAAATGTTTCATCTTGCTAGCCGGTCGTTGAGGCAGCTGGATAGCATATTTTTGGTCTGACCAAGGCTTAAAAAATAGGCAGTAACCACGCACTCGGTATTTATAAATGAAACTCACGGGTTCCTTAAAAAAATGAAAACCCTTGTCACGGAAGAAGTGAAGCGTAAAAAAACCCCTTCCTAAACATTTCCCTGAGCGCACTGTCAAAGTAAAAATATCTGCCATTTCACCTACAGCTGGTAAAGTCTCGATATAAGTGATATATTCTTGACTGGGACGTAAACCCCCAATCAATCAATCAATCAATTAATCAATCTGCATACCAGATCCTTCGATACCAAGATGTACACAGTATCCTTTATATTTCTCCAGCGTTCTTTTTCCAATTGGTTGATCCAGTGAGACGCAGCATTCTTGATCGTGACACTGTGATGGGTCATTACAAAACCTCCGATCATAGGCTATTCCGGTTTCTAGTTGTAATGCCTGTTCAGAAACAAGAGTATACACAAACACTCATTGTTAAAAGTTGAGTCGAGTAATGGTGTTAAACGTCCAAGTCAAGGATATATCCGACTTATATCGAGACGTCGCCAGCTATAAGGGAAGATGCAGAAATTTTGCCTTTGCGTTGCGCTGATTGCATTATACAATAGGGTTCTTTATCGTGCCACACCTATGGGACCATCATAATCTTGCTTTGCAAGTTCTCTAGTACAGCCTGTCGAAAGTTAAACACCGAGCCAACCGAAATGAGTCGACTGCCGAGTGGTTGTAATATAGTACGACATGCATATGGACGATAAAGTTTTTCAATCAATCAATCAATCAATCAATAGAAAGAAAAAAATCAGAAATAACTAAGTAATAGACGATAATACCTCAGAACCACAGACAATGGTGATAAAAACGCTGAATATTATACTGGTCTTAACCATGTTGAACTGAATAAACTCTCGCTATAGACAGTTTGACCTAAATAGATAAACAAAGGACAATTCTCAATAAGCTGAGTAAATTAAAAATTTGAAATATTTCCCCAGTTAATATGCTAGGGTAGAGATTGTTCCATCAAAAACAAACATACTAATCCATGTTCGAATCTCAATCCAGAAGCAAAATTTTGAAACTGACAAATTAGGTTAAACACATGAACTTTCACCAGGGAAGCTAGGCCAGGTGCTCCGAACGGGTTAGCACTTCTTGTTAAGTTATTTAGCTACAACCGCTGTAAAAAAAATGAGTGAAAAGAACATGGAATGCAAAGTATTGTCTTAGCTAAATTTGGTAAAATATTTGTTGTCCTTTGGGTATCTTTCCAACATCTTGAAACAATTTAGATTTTAGTCCAAGAACTACTGAGGAATACAGCCGTCTAGTGCTGTAAAATTAAGGCTGGTATAATATGTAATTTAAACCGGTATCTCTGTTGATGGATGTTTCCCCGAGGATATCACAAATTCAGTAGTCAAAAATCGTGTATTATTGTCTAAATTTCATGCTGTTAAAAATTGAAATTTCTTTTAAACTAAGGTATACTCCCTCATACAAGATATTTCCTTAGCTTTTGGTAAAATATATTTTGAATTTTTTCAATAATTTTTTCTCCGCTCAAGTTCTTTTATATTATTCGTCAACAATTGATTATACTTTACAAGAATAATTAATGAAAGGTGAAAATTGTCTTTAAAACTACGGTTTTCTCCCTCGTGCAAAGTATACCTTTAGCTAAATTTGATAAAATATATTTTGAATTTCTTCAATGATTTTTCCCCGCTCAAGTTCTTCTACACTTTCCAGATATTTATAAGTCTTTACAGGAATAATTAATGAAAGGTGATTAATGAAGCATCGTTTTCCTGTTTGGCTTCTCCCTCACACAAAGGCAATAAATTGTTTATTATACCGAAAGATAACCATGCTAATAAGAAAGACAGAAAGGTAGAAAATATTTCAAAAAGACGGCTTGAAAACACCAGCAGTCCTTCTCCGATTCATTGCTCAGTTTTCTTCTATCGGAACTCATCGGAGGCAAACGCTAGAACGTCGTGATTGATTCTCCATCGATGACGTCATATCATTGTAACGTCATGGTGTGTTCCGAAGAGGTGGTGTATGATGTTTTCAGAGGGATAGGACTCATCATACAACAGTTTCCATCTTGCTTTCACATGAAAAACGTGTACCTCAAGTTCCGTAGTTTATCACAGTTTCATTATTAAGTTAGACTATCCATTTCTTTTTATATCTACAGCTATATCTCTAAGATTTATTTTGCGTATGTGCATTACTCGTGGCGCCCCTACACTTCGGAAAAAAAAACATTCAAAAAATAAAAAAAAAGTTTGAAAAAAATTCCAAATTCCTCAAGTT
Source organism: Anadara kagoshimensis (assembly GCA_021292105.1). Taxonomy (NCBI): domain Eukaryota; kingdom Metazoa; phylum Mollusca; class Bivalvia; order Arcoida; family Arcidae; genus Anadara; species Anadara kagoshimensis. The sequence goes on along the minus strand of CM037860.1, from coordinate 23,265,523 downwards.
TGAATAGATTTTTTCGAACCCTACATATAAATTAGGTCCAATTTGTTTGGATGTTTCAGAAAGCTCCTTTAAAATACTACAAAATATGGGGGAAAATACGAACCCTTAACAGCTCGTTTTCGAGATAAATGACGTAAAGTCAGAGGTACAAATTACTATTAAAACGCTACAATGATACCGACCGGGGGTCAAGTTGAGCTGGCCATAGATTCGTACACACACGGCGCAATTTAACGCAGTTTATATATTCAAGTACGATAACACCATATCTTCCTTTCTAAAACATTTTTTGCTGATTTTATCATCATTTTCCGGTTGTTACGGGCGACCATTCGTTGCCACAGCGAAGAAAATACGAAACTGTTGTATGAGACCATACACTATGTTTTCTCCATCCTGATCACATGATCCAACGATCCAATCAAATTACAGATAGTATCGTATTTTTCTAATGAGGTATAATAAATCAAATTTTCTGAATGAAATATTTAAAAAAAATGAATAACACCAAATACGGTGACCTCGATGGCCTTATGGTCTGAAGCGTTGGCTTACGGATTGTCTGGATTCGAACCCTACTATAACAAATCCTGATTGTCGGTGGCTTTCACCGGTCATTCCGGTTTTTCCATCATTCCTTAACTAGCCGCCAATTAATTGAAAAAAAGCTTGATTGGCGCAAAACACCATTCCAGTCAACCATCAATCACATGCATTTGTTGTTGAATTGAGTAACGGTGTTTAACGTCACAGTCAATAATATTTCACTTATATCGAGACGTCGCCTGCTAATCGACGAAAGTGCAAAGATTTTGCATGTGCGTTGCGCTGATGGCATTATACAGCAGGTTTTTTTTTATTGTAACACGCTTACCTTGACACAACCTCGTTTATTTTAAGTTCTACTATCCAAAACAACCGTGACTTTTATTTCGTAATGCAGAGTGCTTGGCGACAGAAAAGTCACTACCTATTTTCAAGTCTTGGTCATACCCTGTCGGAGTTCGAACACACGAGCTCCCACTTACGGAGCAAGCATTCTACCAACTGAGCTACCGCAGTGATTTACGTGCATTTGGGATGGTTACAGTAAGCATATTAGGCTCCAGTTTCTTTTCTTTTTCTTACTTAAATTCAAAGCTTATAAATTCTTAAAAGCGTCAAGAAAATTAGAATTTAGAATAAATAAACTTATCGAGATGTTCAAAACGAAACCTCAGATTCATAAATATCTTGAAAACTAACAAAATTATTCAGATTTCAATCTAAGTTAAAGATCAGGAAAATCTTAGTTAAGAACTGATTATAAACTAGGACCAGATAGTTTTTAGTCTATTTTACCTAGGTACATTATATCTAAGATTGTTTCCCACAATGGACGTCGGAGAGGTGTTAGTTGTTCGAAGCTAGATTAGTTTCATCAATTGATTAGTCAAAATTTGAATTTTGCACAATTTCAGATATATTGTGAACTTAATTTCAAAAGTGTCATTTCATCAAAATAAGTGCAAATTGTTTAAAAAAACCTATCGATTTTGATAACGAAATTTTGATTTTTATTGATGTCATTGATTTTGTTACCGGGCTTTAAGGTAGGTTTGACCATAGTACGTACAAATTTACCCCTAGTTTCGTAACTAGAGATTTTTTGTCTCTTGAAATGGTGGATCGATAAAATTAAAAGCAGTAGTACCTGATAACTTGCATGTAGCTGAGTTTTAATATTTTTTATCTTTTTTACTGACTCCTGATATGGCGTACATTGCACCTGGTTACTCTCACCATCAGGTGTTACAAAGGACTTGATATTAATTAAAAAAAAATGCAATAATTTATTACCAAGAAATAAACTGATATTAATCAATGAATTGCTGCAACTAATTGTTTAAGCCAATCCTGTCTCGGGGAAGGACAGAATAAGTTTTCTTGAATGAACATAAACAGACACGCCAGTCAGCTGACACTTGTATAAAAATGTAAAAATGATTTATTAAAAAAGGAAGTTCTCGGTGACCGGTTAAAAATACTTGGGATGATTTGAGTCCTCCGCCGAGGATTGTTTAGTACAGTCTCTAAATGAGTTCATTCGTGGTCTTTTTCCTCCGTTTTAGTTCAACATTGACCATTTATATGTATTTATTCTGAGAAGTCTTGTCCCGTTTTTGTTACTTTGGTTCATTTGGGTATTTTTTCAATATTTTGAAAACAATTTTAGTTTCATTTTTTTTTGTCCAAGCACTACTGATGAGGAGTTGTATTCCAAAAAGGTCGTAAACTAGTGCTGTAAAATTAACACTGGTATAATATGTAATTTAGACCACTGAGCCGGTATCTCTACTGATGGCTGGTGCCTCAAAGATATCACAAATTCAGAAGGCAGTAGTTGTGTATTATCGTCTGAAATATACTATTGTTACATTTGCTTCTAGTTAAAATTTGAAATTTCTCAAAAACAAAGTATACTCCCTCATGCAGAGTATTTCATTAGCTAAATTTGGAAACATATATTTTGGTCCTTTGGATAGCTTTTCAACATTTTGAAAACAATTTTGGTTTAAGCACTACTGATAAGGAATTGCCGTCTAGTGCTGTTAAATTAAAACTGTTATTATATGTAATTCACCAAATGTTTGTAATGTTCATTGCAGAGTAATGTCAACGTACATATTAAACAATGTTATTCAATTATGCAATAAAAACCCAAAACTATTTAATCTGTTTTTAAAGTGTTATTATTTATTTTTTTTTATTTATTTTTTTATTTTTATTTAGCCTTTTAGCTTTTCTTATTTTAGCGATATGCAGACCGGCTCCAATGGCATACGTGCGTCCTCGTGTATTTTTGACATTTCAACATGTGTAGAAATGAATAGAAATATCCATTGGCCCCCTTAATAATTATAATGGTCATGTGACCGTCGTCTTGACGAGATCAGGCTCCAATGGCATACTCGTGCCCTTTTAAAAGCGGCTGTTTTTTTTTACATTTCAACATGTTTGGAAATATGATTATCATTTATAATATATGGTCCTTCTTAATAATTAGCATGTGCAAATGTATTTCAACATATATGGAAATATTCATGATAATATTTGGTCCCCTTAATAATTAGTAGGTTGAGTGGTCAGGTGACCATCGCCATTACGAGATTAAGGTCTAATGGCATACGCACCTCCTTTTAAAATCCGATCCATTTTTGACAATTTAACATGTATGGAAATATTCATCAATAAATTTGGTCGCCCTTAAGAATTAATACAAATGTATGTTCAAGTGGTCAGGTGACCATCGCCATTACGTGATCAGGCTCCAATGGCATACGTGTGTCCATTTAAACGCGGATTTTTTTAAAAAAAAAATTATTTATTTATTTTTTTTTTTTTTTTTTTTTTTTTTTTTTTTTTTTTGCATTTTATTCAATTTAATATTTAGTCCCTTTTAATAATAAGTAAGTTCAAGTGGTGAGATGACTATCGTCATTACGAGTTCAGATTCAATCGCCACTACCGTTTCCGTGTTTATGCATGTTCCGATTTGTATATTAACTTCCTCAGTAAAAGTTACCATCAGTTGCCACGGGGGTAATCCTGATACACCGTATTTCATTTACGTCGGAGTATTCCGTCGGTTTTTATTTACGTCCGAGTAAAATCATACATTTTTGGTCATTACGCTTTACGTTAAAGAGCAAAGAAGACGGTTTTTTCATATAACTTAACAAAAACGAAACTTTAACAGAAAGCAAAAGGTTATTCGCATTATATTTGATGGTATTTAACTGCCTCATATAAAATCTTGCAACAATTATTGATATTTTCCTCGTACCTGTAACATTTCTATTTTTGGCAGGTCCTTTTGTTTAGCAGCTGATTTTAATAAAGCGGTTTTTGGATTCAAATGATGTTTCTACTCAAAATTCTAAAGAAATGTCTATACTTTCATAAACTTGCGAAGACAGAAGCTTTACTCTGCTTTTAAGCGAAATTTCATGTTTTGTTTAAACGGAGTGGCATAAATGTTACGCTTTCCGACTAGCTGTGTTATGCTTTACGTGAAGACATGTTACGCTTTCCGTTTAATATGATTCGCAATTGACAGCCCACACTCTTTGTTATAACTTTAGATCGAACGTCTTTCTCGATTAAATCTTCACTGGTTGTTTCAGATATGATTCAGAAAGCATTGCAGAACAGGATTCAATTTTTGAAAGACAACAAAACCACACACAGTTGGTAACATGAACCAATAAAGAACAAAGCATGCTTTTATACAATACACTTCTCCAAAAAGGAAACACTTGCGAAAGTGTAAACCAACTTATAGATAGTTATACCATTTGCACAAATAAAACTACAGTCAAATCTGCTGATAAAGGCAACTTAAGGTAACTAGTAAAAGTGGCTTTATCGGCAGGTAGCCCTTATATAACTAATAAGGTCCATATGACACGAATAAAGAGCAATTTAAATACAATCTTACTTGCCTTTAAAAGCAAGTGGCCCTTATATAGAGGTGGTCTTTAAGGCAAGTTGGACTATACGTGTTAAATACCATTTTAAAAAGGAAAACTGTAGTTCATATGTATGATTTTCAGCCCACCTGAGCTATGGCCTCGTATATGTCGCATATGTATATGGTATTTCTCACGTATACTAGTAGTTTTATTTATTTGTGTAATTGGCATAACTATCTATAAGACGTATACTAGTAGTTTTATTTATTTGTGTAATTGGCATAACTATCTATAAGTCGGTTGACACTTTCGCAAGTGTTTCCTTTTGGGAGAATTGTATGTACATTGTATGTTGTTTTGTTCTTTATTAGTTCAAGTAACGAACTATGTATGGTTCTGTTCTCTTTAAAAAATTGAATCTTGTTCTGCAATGCTTTCTGAATTACTTCTGAAACAACCAGTGAAGATTTAATCGAGAAAGACGTTCAATCTGAAGTTATAATGAAGAGTGTGCTCTGTCAATTGCAAATTATATTAAACGGAAAGCGTAACATGACTTCACGGAAAGCATAACACAGCTGGTCGGAAAGCGTAACATTTATGCCACTCCTCTTAAACGAACCATTAAATTTTGCTTAAAAGCAGAGTAAAGCTTCTGTCTTCGCAAGTTTATGAAAGTAGAAACATTTCTTGAGAATTTTGAGTAGAAATATCATTTGAATCCAAACCCGCTTTATTAAAATCAGTTGCTAAACAAAGGGACCGGCCAAAAATGGAAATGTTACAGGTACGTGAAAAATATGACTATTTCTTGCAAGATTTTATACGAGGCAGTTAAATACCATCAAATATAATGCGAATAACCTTTTGCTTTCTGTTAAAGTTTGGTTTTTGTGAAGTTATATGAAAAACCGTGTTCTTTGCTCTTTAACGTAAAGCGTAACGACCAAAATTGTATCATTTTACTCCGAAGTAAATGAAATACGGTGTATCAGGATTACCCCTGTGTATTTGGTCCCCTTAATAAATAGTACAAATGTATGTTCAAGTGGTCAGGTGACCATCGTCATTCAATGGCATATGCGCGTCCTTTTAAAAGCGGATGTTTTTCTGACATTTAAACATATTCCATTGATTTCCATAACATTCCGGACGAGTTATGTATAGCTGACAATGTTTGTTGTTTTTGTTGGGATGATATTCTCTGACATTTTCACATAAAACACTATTTGACATAGTAACCGAGATTCAGTCGTCTAAATTAGGTTCATGACATTTTAGGTTTATTGCCATGTGTATGTTACTAACCTCTTCTATAGTCTGTTTACTCTGCTGCAGAGAAAGGAACAACGCTAATATTTCAAAGATTTGAATGGCATGGTTAAAATCAATGCATCATTTACTTACATGAGCAAAGTCATTGCTAATTATCCTAATTTTAATATAATCCATGCATTATAACTCCTTTAATACACTAAAACGTATTTTGGATGGGTGTTTACAATGGTAATTTTTTTTGACAAAATGGCGATGTCTTTCGTTTGACGTAACGATGACGGAAGAATTTATTATTCTAAAAAATTCTAAAGAATTACTTGAACATCTTGCTTCTAATACTTTATCTCATGTAAAAAGTATAAAAACATAAATACACTATACACCACAATCACTCATTCTAAATTGAAAGAAGGTCTTGAAGAAATTATTCACTTGTCTTTCATTTAGAAAAACGGTAAGCCAAGATACAAATATCTCAGTGGTGATGAACAGGGATTTTGGTTATTTTGTCAAGCATCATACGGATCCCAAACAAAAATATACTGAAGATACCATCAACAAAATGTTGGAGTTTTTGATAGATAACATATTTGTTGTGTTTGGTTATATAATTTTTCAGCAAACAATCGGTATACCAATGGGTACATACGGATCCCAAACAAAAATATACTGAAGATACCATCAACAAAATGTTGGAGTTTTTGATAGATAACATATTTGTTGTGTTTGGTTATATAATTTTTCAGCAAACAATCGGTATACCAATGGGTACAAACTGTGCACCATTGCTTGCTGATTTGTTTCTTCATTCTTATGAAGCAGAATTTATGCAGAACCTTGTTAAATCTGGAGAGAAAACTTTAGCCAAATCATTCAACTCAACATACAGATATATAGATGACGTTCTGTCTCTTAACAATCCTAAATTTGGAGACTATCATCTATCCTAGTGAGCTTGAAATAAAAGACACGACTGATTCCTCAAGTTCTGCTTCATATTTAGACTTATACCTGAATTATGACGCACACGAAAGGCTACATTTGAAACTTTAGGACAAACGTGATGACTTCAATTTTTCTATTGTCAACTTTCCTTTTTTATGCAGCAATATACCTGCTTCTCCTGCTTATGGTGTATTTGTTTCCCAATTAATACGCTATGATAGAGCTTTTTTCCACTACGGGGACTTTGTACAACGAAGTAGGCTGCTTACAAATAAATTGTTGACTCCGGGATATAACAAGCCTAGGCTTATCAAGGCCCTCAAAAAGTTTTATGGCCGTCATCACAGTATTGTTGACAAGTTTGACGTCTCTCTGTCCAGGATTGCCCTGGATATATTTGGCGTCTCATAGTTCCCTGTTCCTTTCACACAATTTTGATTACACACGTGGCCGGTGTAGCTAGCTAAACAGGTGGTGCTTACCCTTCCGGAGCACCCGGCCTCACTTCCCTGGCCTGGTGGAAGTTCACGTGTCTAACCTGACTTGTCAGTTCCAAAGTTTTTACTTTGCTTCTGGATTGTGATTCGGATATGGATTAGTATGTTTGTTTTTGATTACGTTGGTACGCAAGGGGTACAATGAATGGTAGCTCAAAGGCCGTTTAAAAGAGTTTAAAAGTTTGCAAGTTTGCATTTACGTCAATTGTTTCAAAGTTTGAAAATGCAGAAAAGGTAGTTCACTTTATTACTTTATTAAATCAATTCTGGTCTTCCCAGTTACCCCAAAATCAATCCGTTCTTGAACTGCACTAACCTACGAAAATTGCCAACTCTTTCGTCATGACTACGTAACATAAAGAACCCCGCCCGTAAAAAATATCATTGTAAACACCCAACCGGGTTATATTTTGTCGCATAAAATGATACCGGGGATGGAGCCGAAACGGGGATTTTTAGTAACGGCTCAGGTCATGTAAGTAAAATAATCATTGAGTTGTACCCGTCATATTGAAATCTATAAAATACTTTGCGATCTTGCTTTCTCCGAAATAGGCTAAATAAAGAGTAATTTGATTTTCAACCTTGTTGTCTGTTTCTTCAGTAATATTTTTCTAGTGTTTTCGCTACTTTGGTTGTTGTCAAGTACATGATTTTCAGTTTCAAATTTATCTCCATACTTTCATGTTCCTTTGACACAATTTTGATTACATACGTGGAGGGCGATGTTTACCCTTCCGGAGCACCGGTCTCAAGTTCACGTGTCTAACCGGACTCAGTTCCAAAGTTTTTACTTTGCATCTCAGTTGAAAATTTTTTTTATTATCTTTTCCAATTTGAATTTGAACCCATATGTCTGTTTCGTTAATCATATTGTAGTGTTTTGGCTACTTTGGCTGTTGTCAATACATGATTTTCACATATTTCTTCTAATTTAAATGTCAACCCCTTTTGTCAGTTTCTTCAATAATATTGTATTTGTGTTTAAGCTACTTTGGCTTTATAACTGATAAATTAGGTGAAACACGTGAACTTTCACTAGGGAAGTGAGACCGGGTACTCCGGAAGGGTAAGCACCACCTGTTTAGCTAGCTACGTGTACACGTGTCACATGTGTCATCGATTAGGTGAAAGGAATATAGAACTATGTGACGTCAAATATATCCAGGACAATTCTGGACACAGAATAAAACGAGTAAAAATAAATATAAGTTATTTCTCGATACACGAAATCGTGGCTTTAAAGAGAATAGGATTCGGCTAAAATATGTCCAAAAAATATATTTTGTCTTTTTTAATTTGCATTTTTTAAAAAATATTTTATTATTATTATTATTATTATTATTAATTATTCAGTTTTCTGCAATCGAATATTAATACCCAATATTTCATTTTTATGACTTTTTTGCCGCATATACTAAGAATTTAGAGTGAAAATAAAATAATAGAAGTAATCATTACCCATCGAACATTTCTTTAGAGCTAATTATCCAAATTCAGATTGGGTTCGGTTCATTACTTGTTTAAATATTTGACAGTTAAGAACAATATTGGAAACACTTATTGTTCTTTTTGGATACGTTAAACTCGGGTTATGGTTTGGTGAATGCGGACATCCGGACTGGCAGGCATCAACAATTACTCGTAACCGCTCCCGATTTGAGCCAGTTTTAATCAAAAATGCAAAGATTATTTTGGCTTTGCTCTACAACCAAAATAACCGAAGCAACCAATAACATACAAAAAAACCCAAAACAACCAGACAGACAGACCGGCAGACAAACATACACACGGACAGTAAGACACAGAATGCAGAAAAAAAAATAGAAAAAAAAAAAGAAAAAAAACAATAAATAGACAGGCGTATATCCAGACAAACGAGCAAACAGACAAAAGTACGAAGACACAGACAGGCAGACAAAAAAACCTAAAAAAAACCACTCAAACAAGAAAACAGACAGTCAACCAAACAAACAAAAACACAGACAAACAAACAAAAACAAACAGACAGACAGATAAAACAAAAAAAAGGCGGAATCGCAGAAAACAGACACACGCCTGGATAAACTTACAGACAAACAGACGGGATATCGATAAAGTCAATTTTTTACTTTGTTATTGTTTTTTATGTTCTGGTTAATACAACATTACCTAAATGTATTAATGGAGGGTTATGCGTGAAATAGGGAGCATTGGTTGTAAAATAAACAAGATGAATAGGGGATGAACTAAAAGCGAGTGCCCACACACACAGAGAGAGAGAGAGAGAGAGAGAGAGAGGAAGGATGTAAAAAGGTAAGCTTAAAGTTTACACACATACGGTCCAACCTGCCTAAAAAGCCACCTGCTTATAAAGACCAGTAGAATTGTATCCCAATTGTTCTTTATTTATATTATTTGAATCTGTAAGGGCCATCTGTCCATAAAGGCTACTCATACGCAGAAATCGAGGCCCGATCTGAAGGGTTATCTGCCCCTACATTAGAAGTCATCTCAGGTGTGATATACTTTACAGTTATAAAGGTAGTTCAGTTGAGCGTGACCTGTTAGATAATTCCAATTTGGGAGAGCAATAAGTGATTATACTTCAACAAAAATCCAATCGGGGATTTATATGTCTCTGGCTAAGCTTCAGTATTTAGACACTAATGACCTGAATGCATCTCGTAATGAAATGAGGAAAAAAAAATTAACATGCATAAGTACTAGCTTATTGAAAATTTGCACGAAATCATAATTTTATAAATGTTTCAAGTATTTGTTTTAAATAGGTTTGTCGGGGTCTTATATGCTTACTCCAAGTATAAATAAAAATTAAATCAGCGTTTTTAAATATTTTATTCTAGCTATATTGATGTTTTACATAAACAATAAATAAATAAATAAATAAATAAATAAATAAATAAATAAATAAATAAAAATTGGTAAGATATTTTCTCAGCATCAACAATGCAATCTAGCAGAGATTTAAATAATAAATCTTCGTTTTTTAAACATTTCATTTTAGCTTGATTATAAATAAATAAATAAATAAATAAATAAATAAAATTTATTTAATAAAAATATAAATACTATGATTTTTCTTATGTTTATTTTTTATAACTAGATGATTTGATATTCATCTAATTGAACCGACAAATCCAATGCTGAATAGTTAACTGCAATTTTATTTTATTTTATTTTATTTTATTTTATTTTTTATTTTATTTTATTATTATTTTATTATTTTATTTTATTTTATTTTATTTTATTTTATTTTATTTTATTTTATTTTATTTTATTTTATTATTTTATTTTATTTTATTTTATTTTATTTTATTCGTCGACCTGAACTGTGAAAAGAATGCAACATAAACCTGGCCCTGGTAAGGACAAAGCCATGTGTAACGTTTTGGAGAGAGAGAGAGAGAATTATCACTCTCGAGTCACAAATATTGTTCAATAAATATGATCAATATACAATAATATTATTTTTTATTTTAACAATCAGGACTGATCGGGACATGGTCAAAATGCGATATAATAATCTAAAAGTTCATGAGAACTTAAACAAATCCAGTGGCGGATCCAGCGGGGGACACAGGGGGCCCGTGCCCCCCCCCCCCCCCCAGTTGCCCCGACTTTTCCCCCTCTCATTCACAGCTAATTTTATACTACCGTAATGACAAGTTAATTAGTGGTACTGATTACTTAATCCCTGTACACAGGTAGGAAATTGCAATCAGGTGATGATGTAATTTACCAGTTCGCTGAAGCATGAAAGAATCCAGGTAGTACTGACCAGTCTTAGGTGATAATGTTATTTACCTGATCGCTGAGGCGTGGAAGAAGTAGATAACGTTAATTAGTGATACTAATTAAGAGACTTCCATGAAGAGTAAATTCATTAATCATACGTGAATTCATTTAATTTACCTTTTTTAACCAAGGGACATGACCAAAGAGAGAGAGAGAGAGAGAGAGAGAGAGAGAGAGAGAGAGCTAATTTTTGACACACACGATTATCTTTTTTGTATATTTTTGCACGATGTTCAGTCCAAATGTTGTACATTTTTATTTTTTAATTGGTTTTGATGGGGAAAAAATCTGTCTCATTTGACTTTTTATTCTATTCGTCCTTTTATCGGCTTTACGGAACAAATCCGTCTAAAATAATCAGTGGTTGTTTTTTTTTCCTAGTGACAAGATTCTTGTGTTCGGTTGCACCTTTAATGCGCATTATAAAATGGTGAAACTGACTACTAGTCATTTTAAAACTAATAATATATTGAAATTAACTCATTTAAAACAAGTGTCGAAAAGGGGTGGGTGTAGTGGGAGACCTACCCCTTCGGTATATGGGTATATGTAGCAGGCAGGTCAGTTGGTAGCGGTTGGTCCGTAAGTCAAGGAGGTCGAGGGTTTCGTCTCTGGTCAGGTCTGACCCAAGAATTGAAAAAGTGCAATGACTAATTTTATCACGAACCGTTTAAAAATCTAATAAATATTAGTTATAAATTTATTTTTCGTCACTCTGTTTTGTTTATTTGAGTATAATTAAAACAATTTTAAATCCGTTCAATAGACAATTATTTAAATGTAAATGTTAATTTTAATTAAGTCATCTTCAATGTTGTTTCCTAAGAATAATAACATGGCTGGGAATAATCAGGTTGTATTTCATTTAGGGTGAAATGTTTTATGGCATTGATTACTTTTGAAACTTGAATAAAATAGATATTATTTTTATTATTATTAGTTAAATGAAATATAATAAATAAAAATGTGCATATTTTTCTGAACTTTTGTTATTTTAACGTCTCATACTCTATTAGTTAAATAAATAAGAATTATAATGAAATGGGAAATAAAAATGTTCACGTTTCATTACTTCCTAATTTTTCTAACTTGATTTAATTCTTTAATAATTTTAAATAGAAAAGGCACAATGTTGTATTAGATCCAGTAGTCTAGTATTTGACCATGATAGTCTATACATATCCATAGTATATACATACCGGTAGTCTATCATATTGGCCCTTATCCACTGACTGAAATATTGATACAAATATTGTACCACCTAAATTTCAAATTAAAAGTGGAATGGATTTTTTTAAAGGTACCACAAAGATTTTTATAACTGAATTTTCATCACGATGTGAACTTTATCATGAAAACCAGACATTTTCACTTTTCTATATCTTTAATAAGAAAAAAGCTGTTTATAAAAACGGTGCTGTGCACTTTCTAATGAGTTTCATAGGGAAATTAAGTAAAATGTCACCATATTTTAAATCAAAAAGTGGAATGGATTTTTTTCAAGATATTTTAATCATTTTTATATTTGAATATTCGTGACTTTATGTACTTTTCACTGAGAACTAGACATTTTCAGAAAATAAAATTGTTATTGGTGAAATTTAAATTTGAAAATCGGGTATATCTAGTTCCCATTGTAACTTAACGGGCTGGTGATCGCACAGGTGACTTATTACAGGTGATGAGACCATCGTCTTAAACGCATCAATGGTTTACGGTCGGACCTCGATTTCTGTACATGTTTACTGGTTTTCTTGGGTGGCCTTTACAGACAAAATTGACTGTAGGCACACAGAGAGAAAGAGAAAGATAGAATGAATAGGGGATAAGCTAAACACACACACGTGCACATCGTGATTATATTTATTATCTGAACCACAGCAGTGTTTGTTGTATTTATTAGTTTCAGCAACATGATGAAATGAATGACCACGGCTGCTTTTAAATCATGTCATAATATGGTATAAAATGGCATGTGGTATATATTTTATCAACAATATTTGTAAATGATGTCAAAGGTCAATACCAAAATGCCAGTCTAGTATATTTTTATTGAGCACCTGTTGCAGTTATACTCCCATTATGAATTGGAATTTAGAATATTTTTTACAGACCTTTCCAATACCAGTTTACTTGTATGCTCAAACGAATGTAAATCTTAAAATAACTTAAGTTATTGAGAGAGAGAGAGAGAGAGAGAGAGAGAGAGAGAGAGAGAGAGAGCAAAAGCAGACATTACTGTCAAAGGTCCCAGTCAAGAATATTTGACTCATATCGAGACATATATAGGTAAAGTTGCAGAAGTTTTGACCTTTTCAATGCGTTCAGGGCAATGTGTATGAAGTGGTCTTTAACGTGCCACGGCAGGCCTGGGACATTGGTTTTTAGCTCACCTGACCTAAGGTCATGTGAGCTTATGGCATAGCGCAGCGTGTGTATGTGCGTGTGTGCGTGCGTGCGTCGTTAACACCTATTTTCGACTTCTCCTCTGAAACCACTGGACAGTTTTTAATGAAACTTTGTCAGAAGTATATATGGGCCGGTGCAATTCAGATTTTTTCATGACGTTGCCATGGCTACCATAACTAAGTCAAGGTGACCTACGGGTGCAAATATCTTAAAAAATCGTCTTCTCCGAAAGTACTGATTGGAGAAAAAATCTGATGTGATATTTGGCTTCTCTAGGGTCTTAAGCCTATAGTTTGTTCATTTTGTGAAATTCGGATAAAAAATAGGTTACGCGTTTTTGCGTTTAATTTTGAAAAAATCGTAAAATAGCTTTAAATTGTTATAACTTGACTATTTCACCAGATAATGACACGGGGTTTTCAGTTTTGACATCTTCTTGTTAGTATCTTCAAAATGAGGTCAAGGTCAATTCTGAAGGTCGTGACCTAATTTTTTTTACCTCTGATTATAATTATTATCTCGAAAACTATAAACTTTTTGTATAGGCATGTATATTAGAATGTTGTAGGTATTGATACAACGATCATTTTGATGTATAGAAAAAGGTCATGGGTTCAAAGGTCAAGGTCACAGATGTGAAACAATACCGAAATGGTTAATTATCTCGAAAACTATAAACATTTTGTGTAGGCATGTATATTAGAATGTTGTAGGTATTGATACAACGATCATTTTGATGTATAGAAAAAGGTCATGGGTTCAAAGGTCAAGGTCACATATGCGAAACAATACTGAAATGGTTAGCTATCTCGAAAACTATAAACTTTTTGTATAGGCATGTATATTAGAATGTTGTAGGTATTGATACAACGATCATTTTGATGTGTAGAAAAAGGTCATGGGTTCAAAGGTCAAGGTCACAGATGCGAAACAATACCGAAATGGTTAGTTATCTCGAAAACTATAAACATTTTGTATAGGCATGTATATTAGAATGTTGTAAGTATTGATACAACGATCATTTTGATGTATAGAAAAAGGTCATGGGTTCAAAGGTCAAGGTCACAGATGCGAAACAATACCGAAATGGTTAATTATCTCGAAAACTATAAACATTTTGTATAGGCATGTATATTAGAATGTTGTAAGTATTGGTACAACGATCATTTTGATGTATAGAAAAAAGGTCATGGGTTCAAAGGTCACAGATGTGAAACAATACCGAAATAGTTAATTATCTCAAAAACTATAAACTTTTTGTATAGGCTTGTATATTAGAATGTTGTAGGTATTGATACATCGATCATTCTGATGTATAGAAAAAGGTCATGGGTTCAAAGGTCAAGGTCACAGATGCAAAACAATACCGAATTGGTTAATTATCTCGAAAACTATAAACTTTTTGTATAGGCATGTATATTAGAATGTTGTAGGTATCGATACAACGATCATTTTGATGTATAGAAAAAGGTCATGGGTTCAAAGGTCAAGGTCACAGATTTGAAACAATACTGAAATGGTTAATTATCTTGAAAACTATTAACTTTTTGTATAGGCATGTATACTAGAATGTTGTAGGTATTGATACAACGGTTATCATGATGTAAAGAAAAAAGTCATTGGGGTTTAGTATTTATGTTTTCTTTAAATCTATCAGCTAGCCATTAGTTATCAGGTGAGCGTATCAGGCCCATGGGCCTCTTGTTAATGTCTGTTCTGAAGGACACCGCGACTTTCATTTCTAAATGCCGAGTGTTTGGCAAAAATCAATAACTACCTATTTCCAAGTCATGGTCAGACCCCGGTCGGAGTTCGAACCCACCACTTCCCACCCTGATACGGAGCGAGCACTCTACCAGCCGATCTCCCTTAGTGGTAGAATGACTCAAATAACTGATTCATGAATAAGCGAGATGAACGGCAAAGTGTAAAATGTGGATTTGATTGGACTGTTGGACTGGATGGTACCCCTGGACTAGACTCATGGACCGGACTCTTGGAGGACTGGACTCGTGAATCGGACTCATGGATATGTCATCTTTACTTTCTTAAATTTTAAAGCATGCTGTATTTCCTGACAGGGGTTCGAACTAAAGACCTCCCGCTCTCGATTTTCAGCAAATATTATTTTCAGTAATATTTCCATATGTATAGACCAAAAGCAAGTCTTTCTTCTAAAGAAACTTTCCCATTGCCACTTATGTTAAAATTATCATATATTGTTTTACAGAACAAATAAAAAAGCCTTTCACCTTAAGGAATTTTCGCATAGTTATCTTTGTTAAAATCATCCTGAATTTAAGTAATATAATGTTTTACGTCTAAGTCATGGTTGGTTGAGTGTTGCTAAAGTCACATCAGGAATTTTTCAGTTAGGCCATTCCAATAAAATTCTGTGTTTGACGTCACTTATTTTTTTTAAATGGAGGAGGGTATGAGGCAAACAAACAAATTTTAATGAAAAAACAAAATCATATTTTCTGTTCATATGTACATTACATTTTTATTAAATAAAAAACATTGTGTTTTAAATGTTTAATTGAAATTAAACTCATTGCACGAGTGTGATAAATTGGAATATCCTTCTGAATTTTTTAGTACATCATTTGATCTTTTCATGTCAATACCTACTTCAAACTTCCAAACAAACCAGAGTGTACCCGATATTTCGAAGTCGGAAAAAAGAAACGGACATGGAAAATGACTGGATTTTACCATCGAATACGGATTTTCGCATTTAGTGGAATTTGTTTGTTTTTTTTCCAAAAAATTAATTAAAGGGACGCGCACGATGATGTCAAACTTATTATTTTATAGGAATGGCCTTATTCTATTTTATTAATCTCTATGGATTTATATGAACACAAGTTAGTGTACATTCACGTGAATTGCAAGCCTGTTGTATGATCTGTCTTGTACCAGCGCGCACTCAGGGCGAGTTAAAGGTGCTAGCTCACCGAGTCAGTACAACGCCGAGACACTGGGAATCCGTACCCCCCCCCCCTCCAGTTACATTAAACTGACACTGGGTAATTCAGTAAAGGCCAACGGCAAGGAAAATTTACTTTCCTACATGTGGTCTGAGCGGGAGTAATTTTAAACGAGGCAGTGTGTGTGTTTGGGGGGGGGGGGTTTGCGTGTGTGACCCGAGGGGTTAAATATCGCCATTACTAGTAATAATATAGTGATAATAGGCAAAATAAGGCAAGGTTTATATAGTAAAATTATGCAGACAATTACGACTGAAGAATGGAAAGGTTTTTAATTCATTTAATTATATACACTAATTTAAGTAAATATATTTTAAATAATTAGAACCCCAAAATAACACAATAGACAATCAAAATTTAAATCTATTCTCAGTTCAATAATTTGAACCACTTAAAGCCTAATCTGCAATCTTTTATACTTAATGATATTTAATAACTTGTTCTTTTTTACTATTCAAAATTTTCTTCTTTAAACGAATAGAAATACTTGTATAATGAGCAAAAATAATCATTACTTAACCATTTTTATTTTATTTGTTAAATACAGGTAATGTGAAATATAAACATCAAAGACACTGGTAATTCTTAACAATATACAATACAGACCTGTCCAAAGTTAAACACAAGGCTGTCGATTTATTGCCGAATCAGTTACTGGTTTTGGTCCATCGTTAGTTTTACTTCGACAGACTTTCGGCAGCATCTGTCTATCTTTCGACAGTTTTTGGGTTTCTGACTATCAGCTGTCTATCCATATCTCGCCCACTCATTCGGCGAACTTTGACTACCTTTTCGTTAGTTCCTTGTTAAATTTTCGACAGGTCGGTACTGTAGCATAGGGTCAAACTTCACGGTTTTCGTTTTTTTATTAGTTAATAAGTGTATATTGTGGACCTTGCATGATTTCCACGTGCCTGTACACTGGATTTTTTTTTATATGTATATTTTTCATTCTTTGAATTTTGATAGGCAATGTTTGTAGTGGAATTCTGTGTAAATCTGGATATAAAGTTTAAGTTTTGAGGATATTCTTTCAGTTTTAACATTTTCAAATTTAAACTGTGATATAGTTTAAAATGACGAGCAAAGACATCATTCATTTACTGTACAAAATATGGGGATATCAAAATTCACGTTCATATAGACCCCCTGCTAATGAATCACATGACGGCATATATAAGGAGAGGTGTTCGAGTGTGACTGTAAAGCCAAAGAAGGAAAGACGAAAGTCAACAAAGGGAATCAGTTCAAAACTAAATGTTACAGAGACTATTTTCAAAGCAATCACATGTCTAAGAAAAGGCCGGAAATCGAGGCTTGTACGTCATAATTCAGCTGTAACAATCAACGTTCTACTTCCGGGCGACAAACCGGATAATCTGGATTTCAAATTCAGCCCGAAGAAAAAACGAAGAAGTGCCAGTGTATTTTGAAATAATTTCGATACAAACAATGCATATGTATAGTGAAGTGAAAAATTGTTACAGCCGATAATGTTTTGTTTGTGTTTATGTTGACTGAAACAGTATTTCGAATTCGTGAATGATTGTTCAGGAAACCATGGAAATGTTACATTAGACTGTAAAGATATTGAAATGTTCGATAGAAAAATTTAGACTGTTTAGTTCCGATGAACTGCTTTGGGAGTCTATATTCACAAGGGACTTGGTATTTGCGGTGGAATTCGTGAAAGGTGGTTCGGGAATCATTGACAATCCATGATTCTGCGTTTACGGCGATGATTTTTAAAAGAACAGTATTTATGGTTTGATGATACGCAAACCTCCATCAAATTTGAATGACCATCTGTTTTGTGTTGACGTTGCATTTAATGTATTTCTGTATCTACCAGATAGATGACAGAAAAGTTGTTAGTACAATCAGCTATCTTATTTACATTTTAACTATCTTTAGAATTTCTAGGCAAGGTTGCAATACGCATTAAAAGAACAAGTGTTAACAATTTTAGCAGAGGAATGAAGATTCTCTCAAACTCGGACATTATAAGGATATTTAGCCAGAATAATGGACAATGTTACATTAGACTGTATAGATATTGAAATGTTCAGTTGAAAAAATTAGGCTGTTTAGTCCCGACGAACTACTTTTGGAGTCTCCACGAATCTATATATTCGCAAGGGACTTGGTATTTGCGGCGGTCAATGGTTGACTGTGAGGATAGTTATGTTTGTTGTTTAACAGTGTATATATTTTATCTTCTCACAGTTTCTTTTTTTATTGATATCTCCAATGGGATTCACAAGAAGTATCACATGGTCAATACCACTTTCGATTTATAAGGATTGTTTTTGAAAACTCTTACATAGCCGTCGAAATAACGCCGGGGTTCTTACTTAAAAATGTTAACTGAATCATATGGTAATACTTTTTCTCACAAACATCTTATGGCATTGATCTTCTTGTTTGTTGTATGGTGAATTGTTTGTTGTGTTATGTTGTATACGTGTTTATTGTCACTCAGTTGTGGAAGCTAAACAGTAGGTGCTTACCATTTAGGAACACTCAACCTCATTTGTTTGATAGAAGTTCATTTACTAAAACTAACTATATTATCTAAATTTGCCAGTTTTGAAAGTTTCTGCTTAGGGATTGTGTTTTGGACATGGATCGGTATGGTTGTTAAAAAAATATGATATATACAGGTACACTACAGCCGTGTTGATATTTGCAATGGCGGACGGTGCACTAACTGTATAACTGAATGATGAAGCGACAAGAATAATAAAAATGTCGGCTGTCACTATTTCAATCTGTAAAACCTATCACTTTGGAGTATATTGTCATAGTGTTCTTGTATAGGCAAACAACATTGACCTGTTCGCTCGACCTTTCAATAAGAAATTTCATATACGCTAAAATACCTATACATGGGTAGTGTTAGTATTCAACATCGGATGTTACTGCTTGATTCAGACGTGATATGACACGTGTTTCCTTTTCAAAAATACGTTGGTCAATAATAATATTTAAATTTAAGGGCAAGATCAAGGGGACAGGTCAATTTTGTTTACCTACATAACTGAACACTTTGTTGTATCTATTAGTCAATTTGTCACGATGAAAATATTTTATAATTAAAAATAATTGCATGATAAAATTCTTCTTCTTCTTCTTCTTCTTGTTCTTATTATTATTATTATTATTATTATATACAATAAAACTTTTTACTCTGGTACGTACAGGTGTCCTATATTTTCACATCCTATAATTTGACCCCTTTTTCGGAATGACTGAGATATTTAAGATGGGCTATAAAAAATTCAGTGAGTGAGTGAGTGAGTTATTGTTTAAAGCCGCATCAGCATTATTGCAGCTTTTCGCGGCTGGAAAAAGTAAAAGATACAATAGTATCAATAACACAAAGTATTAAAATGTAAAGTTAAAAAAAACAACAAATACATTTTTTAATAAAACTATTGCTAAACTGATAAAAACCAGTTATATCACAGACAATTTATAAATAAAACACTGGGTTATATATATTAAAACAATTATATCTTATGATACAAGTTAATTTCCGGAAGGAAGTTTAAAATTTGATGTCCACTGACATTACTAAAAAGATCTTGCATTGATAATGCTGAATAAAAAGTATCCCTTGTATGTGCAAAGTCAACACAATCCAGCAAAATGTGCTGGATAGATTGTTCAGGTCCATGGCCAGGTTTTCAATCATAACCATTTTAACTAAGAGTTTTCTTTACCTTTAATTACATTCGACCAACTTCATTGTGACCCTAAAAGGCTTTTGCTCACGACTGACTTGCTGAAACACTTTATTTAAAAAAATGGAAAGCTTATCTGATTGGTAAAAAATAAAGGTTGCATGTGGCGGCTCATTGTCATCTTGAAATATAAATGGTTCCTTCCAAATACCTTAGTGATCATCAAACACAATCATAACGGCCCGTGTGGAAATCACAATTCCAAAAAACAAAGTGAAAACTTTAAAAACTGAACCAATTAGGTTTCCGCCAAGCCGAAAGAGTTTGCAGCTCCTGTTTAATAGACTCACTATAGATATGGGATTATTACTAAACCTGTTTTCACAGCCATTTTTAGAAAAAAATTCTTCATCAGTAGTGCTTGGACCAAAATAGCGGAAATACAATTTTTTTAAGATGTTAAAATGACTCGGGAACAAACTTTGTTTTACCAAATCTACCTAAGGCAATATATTGAACGATTAAGGATAACTTAGTTTGTTTTTAGAAAATTATATATCTAAAATCTGAAATCTTTTTAGAAAATTATTTGTAAAATCTTATTTCTTATCAATATTTACAGTCCAACCTGCCTTAAAGACCACCTCTATATGAGTCACCTGCTTATAAACGCCAGTAGAATTGTATCTCAATTGTTCTTATTCCTATTATTTGAACATGTATATAAAGGCCACCTGCCCATAAAGGCCACATTTATTGGTTTCCTTTGATGGCCTTCATATACAGGTTTGACTGTACATTATTTGTATTTGTTTATAGATTTGAATTGATTGATAAAAATTGCAGCAATAAATACAAGATAGGTTTTTGTAGTAATACCTAATTACTGTAAATGTACTTATTTTCGCGCAATCAAACTTTAGCGCAACTGCTGAGTTGCAACTTGTTCGCGCGATCATAAATTAGCGCACTCACTAGCCCATCATCAATTGATTTCAGACATGGAAAAACTCTCTGAAACAGAGAAGTATGGTTTCGCAAATTTAACTGAATTTAAAATTACAGTCAAGGAAATAATTACAACATCTTCCAAAATTTCCACGATTTTCGTTGTAAGGTTTGCACAGTTGGGTTTGAACTTATCGGATTTTCTCCATACACTAACGGAATTATTCTGACCTATTACAACTATGGTTAACTATGGATCTTGCATTGATAATGCTGAATAAAAAGTATCCCTTGTATGTGCAAAGTCAACACAATCCAGCAAAATGTGCTGGATAGATTGTTCAGGTCCATGGCCAGGTTTTCAATCATAACCATTTTAACTAAGAGTTTTCTTTACCTTTAATTACATTCGACCAACTTCATTGTGACCCTAAAAGGCTTTTGCTCACGACTGACTTGCTGAAACACTTTATTTAAAAAAATGGAAAGCTTATCTGATTGGTAAAAAATAAAGGTTGCATGTGGCGGCTCATTGTCATCTTGAAATATAAATGGTTCCTTCCAAATACCTTAGTGATCATCAAACACAATCATAACGGCCCGTGTGGAAATCACAATTCCAAAAAACAAAGTGAAAACTTTAAAAACTGAACCAATTAGGTTTCCGCCAAGCCGAAAGAGTTTGCAGCTCCTGTTTAATAGACTCACTATAGATATGGGATTATTACTAAACCTGTTTTCACAGCCATTTTTAGAAAAAAATTCTTCATCAGTAGTGCTTGGACCAAAATAGCGGAAATACAATTTTTTTAAGATGTTAAAATGACTCGGGAACAAACTTTGTTTTACCAAATCTACCTAAGGCAATATATTGAACGATTAAGGATAACTTAGTTTGTTTTTAGAAAATTATATATCTAAAATCTGAAATCTTTTTAGAAAATTATTTGTAAAATCTTATTTCTTATCAATATTTACAGTCCAACCTGCCTTAAAGACCACCTCTATATGAGTCACCTGCTTATAAACGCCAGTAGAATTGTATCTCAATTGTTCTTTATTCCTATTATTTGAACATGTATATAAAGGCCACCTGCCCATAAAGGCCACATTTATTGGTTTCCTTTGATGGCCTTCATATACAGGTTTGACTGTACATTATTTGTATTTGTTTATAGATTTGAATTGATTGATAAAAATTGCAGCAATAAATACAAGATAGGTTTTTGTAGTAATACCTAATTACTGTAAATGTACTTATTTTCGCGCAATCAAACTTTAGCGCAACTGCTGAGTTGCAACTTGTTCGCGCGATCATAAATTAGCGCACTCACTAGCCCATCATCAATTGATTTCAGACATGGAAAAACTCTCTGAAACAGAGAAGTATGGTTTCGCAAATTTAACTGAATTTAAAATTACAGTCAAGGAAATAATTACAACATCTTCCAAAATTTCCACGATTTTCGTTGTAAGGTTTGCACAGTTGGGTTTGAACTTATCGGATTTTCTCCATACACTAACGGAATTATTCTGACCTATTACAACTATGGTTAACTATGGTTTCGTCCATAAAACTAACTTTTGCCACTACTCGAAATCGTTATTCTATATCATAAAACAACAGCCGACGTTGAAATGGTCTTCATATTTCCATTTCTTATAGGCTCTCATCTTCTCGTCGCTATTAAGTTATTATTTTCTTAATATTGTGCGACGTCCCATAGTTCCATATTGCTCTCATTAAAAATCCATTTGGGTTCGCCGCTGTACCACGTGATATCCTCTAACGTTTGATCGGAGCACTTATTTCCAATGGATATGGAATCGCGAAAGATGACGTTTTCAGGTAAAAGTGACGTTATTCCGGAAATTTGTGACGTTATGTTTTCCAAAAAGTTCCGCACAAATGTTAAGGACATTGATCACATGGTACAGCGGTGAACTCCATTTCACACATGGCATGGCGGATGTAACCAGATAAACTTGAGGTGCTTACGCTTAATGATCACCCAACCTAACTTTTCTGGCGAAAATTCACATGTTTCATTTAATTTGCAAGTTTTAAAGTCTTAGCTTTGGCTTAAGATTGTGATTTTGACATGGATTGGTGTGATTGTTATTTTTATTTCTTACTGACCTAGTAATTGTGTAATATCTTACCAAAACTCTCACCGATTCTTTCTAAATCTCCTCTCCCACCAGGCCGTTTTAGTATACCACATCAACATTTGTACTCGAAAAGAACGAATCATCTCGTCATTAAAATAGCAATAATTGTTTTTAAAACCCGTTTAAAGCCACAGTTTTTACCCGCTGTACCACGTGATACCTCCTAATGTTTGTGCGAAACAATTATTTCCATTGGATATGGAATCACATTAGTCCACGTTCATAAACAAAACAACGTTATTCCGGGAAGTGATGACGTAAACGCCTTTTTAAACGTCCCAAACAAGCGTTAAGGCGTGTTGATCGCGTGGTAGAGCAGCGAGACCTATTACAAAAATTTGTTTGTAAGTTACAAAAGGTGAGAACGTAGTTGAATGTTGAACTCTACCAGGTGGCGTATGGTATCTAGTGGTAGTATATTCCAGTCTATGATGGTCTTGTGAAATAAAAATTTGTAGGTATTTGTAATATGGTGGGACCTGGTGTTCCTTGGTGGTTATTTTATGAGAATATTGACGGTTGATTGTTGAATTTTGAAGTACTTGCCATTTACGTTTATTTCCCAATGTAGGCCGGTTAGATTAATCGGCATGTCTGCTACGGCTGCTAGTATTATGGTCTGGTCGTTACTGATAACAAATTTGGCTGCTTTGGAAGAGACTTTTAAAAACGATGCACTGTATCAAGGCAGGCGTGGCACGTTAAAGTACTTTACCAACAGTGTCCTGAACACACCGCAAAGGTAAAAATTACTGTCAATTCGCCTTTAGATGGTGACGTCCTCATATGAGTAAAATAGTCTTGACTTGGATGAAAACCCCAATCAATCAATCAATTTTCCAAGAACTTTATATGACTGTCCTCAACCATTATACATGTGGCGGTTGTAGTCATCTTAACAGGAGGTGCTGCTTACCCTTCTGGTGCACTGGGCTTCGCTTTCTCGAAGGAATATCACGTGTTAAACCTAATTTGTTAGCTTCAATAGTTTAACTTTGCTTCAGGATCTTGGTTTGTACATGGATTGGTATATTTGTTTTTGTTCAGTAACTTTGACAGTATTTATACGAGTTATACATAAACTAGATGGAATAGCTACCAACGAACGAACTAAACCACAGATATAGTACAGACCTGCCGATAGTTAAACACTAAACTAACGAATAAGTAACTCATCAGCCGTTTAACTCGATCACTCGTCATCTTTATCTCCACAGCTGTTATCTGTAATCATCTAACAATCTATATCTGGATCTTAAACATTCGTTAGCCGAGCTTTCGACCCCGTTTCATTAGCTTAGTGTTGATCTTTCGACTGGTCTGTACTGTAACTAAAGAAGAACTGGTTTGTAATAGCAATTAAAGCAAATTTTATTTATCCCGAACAATAAATAACCAAGTATACATAATAAAGTGACGAAATATTAACTCGTATAAATGAATTAGAACCGACCGTAAATTCTGAAATACAACACCTCTATAACACTTTGGCAAAAATAATTGTCTATAGTTCCTTTCACACAATTTTGATTACACACGTGGCGGGTGTAGCTAGCTAAACAGGAGAGGAGGTGCTTACCCTTCCAGAGCACCCGGTCTCACTTCCCTGTCAGTTCCAAAGTGTTTACTTTGCTTCTGAATTGTAATTCGGACATGGATTAGTATGTTTGTTTTTGATTGTTGATTACTTTACTTTGGGATTGTGATTTAGATATGAATAGTATGTTTGTTAATGATATGACCTTGTTGGTAATATAGCATAACATGGTTTAAAATAAAATTCATACGATTAAAAATAAATAAAAACACACTACACGTTTTTTTTAAGCTTAACAATGTTGAGATTCCAATTAATCAACAAAAGAATATATTTTAACAAATTACTTCTCATTTTGATCAAAACTATGCCCAAAAGCATAAGAAACAGGTGTTTAATTGTATTTATTTGTTCTTTGAGGAAATTAAGACAACGAAATGCTGATTCTTTCGACGTTTGAAATTTTTCTGGCGAGGTATAACAAAATTAACCCAATTCTAAAGAAAATTTAATAAATATATTTCTTCTTTGTTTCATTAACAAATGTGTTCCAAAGCACATAAATCAGGACGTTCTCGTTTTAATATATACAATTCATTTCATAACGAAATTCAGCCAACGAAATGCTGATTTTTTTCAATTCCTAAATAAAATGCATTTATATCTTCTCATTTAAAAACACTTTTTTCAAAAGCATTTGAATAGTCAACTTTTGAATATACCCAATGCTTTCATAACGAAATCAAAGACAACGAAATGGCTAATTTGTTTCGATGCCTTGGCGAGGAATATTCTTGAAAAAATAAAATGCATATATTTCTTCTCAATTTTAAAAAAAAGCATTTGAATATTCAACTTTTAAATACTAGTATCCCCAATTGCTTTCATAACGAAATCAAGACAACAAAATGCTGTTTTTTCTATGCTTAAAAATCGTCCTGGCGAGGAATAATATAAATTATACCAATTCTCGAAATAATAAAATGAATATATTTCTTCTAAATTTAAAAAAAAAACTAATTTTTCAAAAGTATTGGAATAGTCAGCTTTTGAATATATGCAATTGTTTTCATATAGAAATCAAGACAACGAAATAGCGAAATTGTTTCGATGCCTAAAAACTGTCCTGGCGTGGAATAATAAATTCACCAATTCCTCAAAAAAATAAAATGCATATATTTCTTATCAGTTTAAAAAACATTTTTCTGAAAAAGATATGAATTTTCAACTTTTGAATATATCAAATTGCTTCGTAACGAAATCCAGTCAACTAAATTCTGATTTTCTCGATGCCTAAAAAATGTCGTGGCGAGAAATAATAAAATTTACCAATTCTTGACAAAATGAAATGCATATATTTCTTCTCTAATTAAAAAAACCCAAATTTTTTCAAAAGCATTAAAGCTCTTAAAACCTGTTCCTTGCGAAGTATAATAAAATTAACTCAATTCTCAACAAAATGAATATATTTCTTCTTTGTGTCATTAACAAATATGTTCCGGGACATTTGAATCAGATATCAGTCATAGTTTTAATATAATCAACTGTTTTAAAACATTATTCAACTCATCCATGCTGAATTCTTCGACGCTTAAACTTGCCCCTGGCGAGGAACAATAAAATTCACTCTCAATTCCCAACATAAAGAGTGAATATATTTCTTCATATTTTGACTAAGAAATATGCCCCAAGACATATGAATCCGAAGTTAGTAATCGTTTCCATATCCAATTGCTTTCTTAATGAAATGAAGACACACAAATGCTCATTTCTTCGATGCATAAAAGTTGTTCCTGTCGAGATATAATAAAATTAACAAAATTCTCAACAAAATAAAAATGTATAATTATATTTTTTGTTTACATTAAGACATATAAATCCAAAGTCAATCATCGTTTCCATATCCAATTTGGTTTCTGAACGAAACCAAGACACCGAAATATCGATTTCTTTGACGCCTAAAATTGTTTCTGTCGATGAATAAATTTTACCAATTCTCAACAAAATAAAAATGAATATATTTCTTATTTACATCAGGCAAGGTGTCCCGTGGCATGAAAATCCAAAGTTATTTAACGTTCCAATATCCCAGTACTTTCTTAAAAGTATCAAGAAAAAACGAAATGCTGATTTTTTCGACACCTAAAACTGTTCCTGGCGGGGAATAAAAACAAGTTCCCAATTCTCAACACTATTTCTTGTTCACATTAAGTGTTCGAAGACACATAAATCCGAAGTTAGTCATCGTTTCCATATCTAATTGCTTTCTAAACGAAACCAAGACACCGACATGTTAATTTTTTCGACGTCTAAAAATTGTTCCTGGCGAGGTAAAATAAAATTTTCCCAATTCTCGACAAAATAAAAAAGGTCTATATTTCTTCTTTCTTTCATTAACAAATTTATTCCTAGGCATATATATATCAGATTTCAGTCATTGTTTGCATGTAATCAATGCTTTTACAATATCGTACTAATTTTATCCGAGGTGTCATATACCATTTTTTAAATTTAATCATTAAATACATTAAAAAATGCCTCAAAACAGATGCATAAAAGATGATCGTGACAAAGAAATACTCATAAATTGGAATTAACGCAGTTCTCAACAAAAAATTTGATACATTCCTTCTCAATGTAATTACACAAATATTTCGAAAGCATATGAATAACATGTCAGTCATCGTTTTAATATATGCAATTGCTATCATTACGAAATCAAGACAGCGAAATGTTTCTGGCTAGGATTTCTTCGACGCTATAAAATTGTTCCTGACGAGGTATAATAAAATTAACATAATTCCCAACAAATAAAGTGTATTATTTATTCTTATTTTCAGTAACGAATTTGTTCCAAGGCATATGATTTAGACCCGGTTGGTTCCACACAGAAATCAAGATAACAGCAGGATGCTGATTTTATTTGACGCCTGAGAGATGGTATTGACACTTAATTCTCGACAAAAAAGTTTCTTTATGTAATACACAAACATTTTCGATAGCATTTGAATCAGATGTGAGCTACCGTATGAATGTACCGAATTGGTTTTAAACCGAAATCAAGACAACAACACCATGTTGATTTTATTCGATGCCTACAACTTGTTTCTGGCTAGGAATATTAAAATCAACTAAATTATTAACAAACTGTAATGAATACATTTCTTCTCAGTAAAAAACAAATGATGAGTAAGATTTCGGCCATAGTTTTCATATATCCAACTGCTTTCATGACGAAGTCAGGACAACGAATTATCGATTTTTAACCAACTCCTAAGAAATTTTCCTGGCGAGGAGGGAATAGTGATTTACTATTTTCGCTGCATCACTTTTTTTGGTAACAACAGTTAATAATGAGGTAGTCTAAGAAGTGCACATACAGTTATAAATAAAAGAAATCCGATGTTCTTCAAAATAGGTTCTATCTACAACCGCACGCAACAACACGCATTTCTGGTAAAGCTTTGACAACTATCTCTGAATTTTCATTATATATGAATGTCCTTGACGCGTAAAGTGTTGGGGAACAACACGCCACTGGAATCTCGTTTCTATGTCTAAAATCTGTCAATACGTGATACAAATTCTTTAGATAGGCGTGATTAGTTACATTTAAGTAGTCCTCCATAAACACTGATGGACATATTCCAACACACATATCAGCACGGTATGATAATGGTCTTATTATCATCTCTCCCCATCCAATATCGCTGAAATTCAACATCCATGGCTTTACTCGGCAAATATTTGATGATTCCGCTGTTTCTACAGTTACCTCGCTTCTATTAACATTTGTTCCGTGCCTGTTTAATCTTTCGTAAAAGGTACTTGCTTGACGTTTTGATCTTTGACTATATGTCGCCAAATCCTGGGCATCGATGTTGATGAATAAAGCAATTACTGGATTGAAAGATGCATGTGTCGCAGAATGTATTTGCAATGAGATATTCTCAAGATTTAGTATAATGTTTGATATATCGGCTACAGCAGTAGTTCCAGTCCCATTAGCTCTTAATTCCAAGCGTTTACCTGAAATAAAATTAAAAAGACGAAATTCATTAAGCTATTTCCAAAAGTTTAAATTAAATGTTAAAATAAAAATTCGTAAAATTTGAATAATGTAAAAAGCGTTTGTCATTTTATCGAAGGAGTTTACTCGTCTCTCACAATGAAAAACATTAATACACAGCAATGCATTTCAGTCAATGCCAAGTAGTGTGTGTGTGTGTGTGTGTGTGTGTGTGTGTGTGTGTGTGTGAACAAAAGGTAAGGTTGATATAAGTTACTCTTGTACACAGAATTCACAAATGTTCCATGACTAGAGTGACGGACATAGTTTTAAGCGAAAAATACTCTTAAATTTGCAAAAGATACACATAAACAAGTAAGATGACGGCCAAATTTAATAAATTCTTAAAACAAAATACCCTAAAATAAAATACAATTTTAGAAAGATTTTTACAAAAGTATAATTTTACCGTTCAGTTTTTCATTCTTGAGTATATACGTAGTTTATGTCTATATGGAAATCAAATTTATTAACCTTTACTGTTAGTTTTATTTCTAAGCTATAACATTAGGCGGGTTACGCTAGCTAAACAGGCGGTGCTTACTTTTCCGTAGCATCCGACCTCAGTTTCTTACTGTTAGTTTTATTTCTAAGCTATAACATTAGGCGGGTTACGCTAGCTAAACAGGCGGTGCTTACTTTTCCGTAGCATCCGACCTCAGTTTCTTACTGTTAGTTTTATTTCTAAGCTATAACATTAGGCGGGTTACGCTAGCTAAACAGGCGGTACTTACTTTTCCGTAGCATCCGACCTCAGTTTCTTACTGTTAGTTTTATTTCTAAGCTATAACATTAGGCGGGTTACGCTAGCTAAACAGGCGGTACTTACTTTTCCGTAGCATCCGACCTCAGTTTCTTACTGTTAGTTTTATTTCTAAGCTATAACATTAGGCGGGTTACGCTAGCTAAACAGCGCGGTACTTACTTTTCCGTAGCATCCGACCTCAGTTTCTTACTGTTAGTTTTATTTCTAAGCTATAACATTAGGCGGGTTACGCTAGCTAAACAGGCGGTACTTACTTTTCCGTAGCATCCGACCTCAGTTTCTTACTGTTAGTTTTATTTCTAAGCTATAACATTAGGCGGGTTACGCTAGCTAAACAGGCGGTGCCTACTTTTCCGTAGCATCCGACCTCAGTTCCTTACGTGCTATTTAAATTCGCCATTTTTCTAAGTTGTTTGCTTTTTTAATATAGACGTTTGGTTATATTTCTTGTCTTAAAATAAGTGGGGATGGACCCCCCCCCCCTCCCAATGTACTATAGCTGAAATACCTGACATTTGCATCTGTGCCTGCCCAAAGCTTAAAATGTTTCCAATATATATTTTTCTTTTCTTGTCTTCTTGCCTGGCTTATCATGAACTTTCCTTGTCTTTTGTTCTTGGTTGCATTGGTTTTTATCAATTGTTTTGTCAGTTCTTTTCATTTTATCTTCATTTTCAGTTTTATAATTGGCGGGTGTAGCTAGCTAAACAGAGGATGCCTACCCTTCCAGTGCACCCGGTCTCCCTCACGTCATCGGTGTAAGATCACGTGTGTAACTTAATTTTCTAGTTTCAAAGTTCCTTATAGATTGTGATTTGGACATATATTGGTACGCTGATTTTTATCTTTACCTCACTTCTGGTGGAAGGTCACGTTTATTTTTAATTTCCAGATTTCAAAAGTTTTTGTTTGCTATTAGGATTGTGATTTTGTTTTGCTATTAGAATTGTGATGTTTTTTCTATTGGGATTGTGATTACAACATCGACCGGTATATTTATGTTTGAATTTCAATTATACAATGTTATGCTGTAAGAATTTTTAATTTACCACTTTTTAAGAAAATTGTAAATTATGGTAATTTTCTTTTTTACCTGTATGGTTACCGGCTGCTGTGAAGGTAACGGTAACATAAGTTGTTGATGTGACATTTGAAAGTATTAACTGTGAACTAGTAATATTCGAATCAGCATGTCGTGACAAGTTGAGATAGAAGTGATAATTTTCTTCATAGCCTGAAATATTAAGTAAAGCAAAATATAGAAAACTACTTTTATCTTTTATAACTTAAATAAAACAACATTACAAGCAGGTTAACAAAAAGTAAATACATAAATTCACAATCTTTGCATTCAACGACATATCTTGTAATGATGGCCAGTCTTTTAGGACTTTTGTTAGAAAAAGATAGCAAAAGTTTGTTTGTTTTTTTTTTTTTTGGTTTTTTTTAATAAGTACAACAGAAAATTCCAATATGAATATATGTGACACGGGACATTAGTTTTTTAAGTCTCTTCCGAAGGACCCGTGGTTTTCATTTCTAGATGCCGAGTGCTTGGCGAAGGAACAGCCACTACCTATTTTTAAGTCTTGGTTAGACTAGGCATACGAAGCAAGCGATTTACTTGCCGAGCTACCGTTGTTGTTAAAGTAATTAGATGATAATAACAAAATCTAATTAAGACTACAGAAACTATTTTTCTGGAAACCATTAAACAATTAGATTGAGGCATATGCGATTAATGATGTTCAAATTGATATCACATGAAATATATTGAGTAGTTAAAAGTAAAACCTTTCTCCATGTGAAACTAAATTTTTCAAAAGTCAAAATCTGAGTATCTGAGAACTATTTACCAACCAGGCTGCAGTATATTCGGAAAACTTTTACATATCAGACGGCGATTCAAACTAAATTCTGTTTATAGTGCATTTGTTTTACATATCAAACGGCGATTCAAACTAAATTCTGTTTATAGTGCATTTGTTTTACAGTTAATGTGCTGTAGTAGAACTTGTGTCCACTATAAGAACTTTACACAATGAAGCTAGATTCCATAAATAAATTGTTGACTCGGTGATATTTCACGTTTAGGCTTATCAAAGTAATTAAAAATGTCACGGTTGTTATTGTAATATTGTTTATAAGTACGATGTCTCTGTTAGCAAAATTATTTTAGATATATTTGTTGTCCCACAATCCCATATTATATTCATTCTCAATTTTTGATGACACACGCGTGATGTAGGTAATTAAACAGGAGGTGTTCTTCCTTCCGGGCCATAAAGGAGGAAGTTCGCGGATTTAATTATAACTTTATTTGCCAGTTTTCAGAGTAGTGACTTTATTTTTGGGATTTTGTTTTGGACATGGACAGTATATAAGTGATGGAGTCAATGTTTTACAACATAAGTGTAATTTTTATTTTAACGGGATATTTATGGCATCATAATATCGAAAATATCGAATTGATCAGAGGAGGAAGTATCGAACTATCGAACTTGTGCTACTATAGAAGTTCGAATGTGTTGCGTGTTAAACTTATTTTACTAGTTTAGTTTGAGGATTTAGATTTTAACTAGCTGCAAATTTCGACTATAGTATATTTCTAACAATACAATAGTATTACCTACTGAATTTCTGAAATGATTACATGTTAAAGAAAAAGAGACAGAATGATTTCTGTTTTGTATAAAAGCAAATCAAACAAAAACAAATTGGACCACGTTCAAGTCACATTCCCAAAAGCAAAGTGAAAACTTTGAAAACTTACAAATTAAGTTAAATTTATTGTTTGTTCCCTTTCAATTATGAATGGCATATATATACAGTGATTGTTCGGTTATTGGCTGCATAAATAATAATAATATTTTAAATTTTAAAATGGGAATATTAATTAACCACTGTTTGTAAATGGGATAAAATTGGTTTCACCAATTTCGGTCCAAGTATTTCTGATGAGAAATTATATTCTGAAACTATAAAATTAACACTTGGTATAACGTGTTCTGCTGGTGGATGTTTTCCCAAGGAAATCGCTCACAAACTCAGTAGGCAATTCTTTTGTACTGTTAGAATTATACTTTATTTTAAATATTTCCTGCTATTTAAAATATGAAAATTCTCAATAAATAAGGTATACGCTCTTCATGCAAATTATTTTCATAGCTATGTTTTGGTCCTTTTGGATATTTTTATCCACTTGAAAAATTTCACAATTTCGGCCCAGCACTACTGATGAGGAATTGTATTCCGAAACGACCGTCTAGTGTTGTAAAATTAACACTGGTATAATAATTGTGTTATTCTTTATCTTCTTGAAGAGTTTGAATAGCAGATTGTTTTCTTCCAATATATGGACGTGAATTAAATTTTGTTATTTCATCGTGTGAATATTTAAGCATTTCCGTTTTTTGCCAAATAGCAAGTTCTTATAATCTGAATGTTTCTGTATGCTTTTTCCTATGAAATTGTACGCCTTAAAGCAGAATTGTCTCCAGATGTAATATCCAATAGGCAGATAAGTCACAAAAGATCATTTTTCTTATCTTTTCACTTTGATTTCTATGGTGGCATAATTTTTATAATAAAAGATTGGAATATTATTTCAAAACCTTGAAAATTTTAGAAAATTATGTATATATATATATGTCACTAGTATTTTGATTTATTTTCCAAACTACTGTGCACTGTTATATATAGTTAATGTGTAGTCAAACACACATATGCCGGTCAATATTTGAATCACAACCCCAAAAGCAAAGTATGTTATTTACATTGTAATAATTAAAATAACCCTAACCAATTCATCATCATCTTAGAAAACCAAAGATTTACTTTATTCTTACGAATTCTGCGTTTTAATTATTTATTTATTTATTTATTTATTGAAGTTAATCAATTTCAAACATAAATAGCTACTCAATTATAACGTCTTACAGATATATACTAATACGAATAACTTTTCTTGTTAAATCTTAGAAAGATATATATCAAAAT
Organism: Anadara kagoshimensis; assembly: GCA_021292105.1. Lineage (NCBI taxonomy): Eukaryota > Metazoa > Mollusca > Bivalvia > Arcoida > Arcidae > Anadara > Anadara kagoshimensis. The sequence goes on along the minus strand of CM037860.1, from coordinate 23,231,975 downwards.
CTTCACTTGTTTTTATTTCTGGGTGAAATTGCATGGCGACGCGTTGCTGTACATACATGGTATCTTTTTATACACATTGCGGAATCAATCATTTTCTGGTGTCCCAGTTTTCGTGGACACCCTTATCTATGAATATACATGTCAGTGATATTATATATATTACAAAACCACTTTAATGAGTAACCACAAACCACGAATATATCGCCCTCGAAATGCTGTTTCTTCTTGGTACCATGAAAATTGGACACCGCGAAAACAAATGTTCTCACATGTTTGTGTTAATAAAACTTTCACTTCATTGTTCCATCATTTCAAATACTTTCCATTTATATTGATGTAAACATTTTAAAACAAACTTATTTACCTTCAGTTTGTAAATTGTTATTGGTTCTTTTATAGACTTTTAAACACCAAAAATAAATAACTAAAATACATCATACACCCTATTCTGGTTGCAACATGAAACAATCAAATACAAACATACAAATCCATGTCCAAATTATTTTCCCAAAGCAAAGTAAAAACTTTGAAACTGGCAAATTAAGTTATCAGCTTATCAGCATATTTAGCTTTACTAGATCGGTCCGAGTATTTTACCCAGTGCAATTGTATGGAAAAGTCAAGCAAGAATCCATTTTGACAAATATTCTGTATTAATTGTAAACTTAAGTATGGATCAAACGTTGTGGTTGCAAAATCAGACTTCCAATATATAATGCTAAAATTTTTTGATTATTTTGATTAAATAAACTGATTTATACACATCATTCTTTGATGACAACTTAACCTGAAGAAAGTGCTGCAATCTGGTGGAGAAAATAAATCTCATTGAAAGAAATTTTCAATGAGAATCTTTATGGGATCAGCTTATAATATCATCTTGTCCTTATGTTTTATGATACAGACTATACATTCTTATCGTCGCACCGAACAACCAATCACATGAGTCTTATAATCACTTCTATCACTTTTTCATTTTCGGCTGCTGTGAATTTTAAGTTTCTGAATTACTTATCTATTTGGTGTGAAATTTAATTTTTATTACCGCCCACCCACCCGACGAAGTTGCTTTTTGTGTGAGGTGTCAGTTTTTTCATGATTTTATGTGACCCTCTTGTCAGCGTACTTGGATATTTTTTGACGAAGCTGTACGGACACCACTTTTAATCGTCAATTGAATTTTATTTTCTTTAATTGTTAATTGGTTATAGCAATTTTTGACATAGTGGTGTCAATTTCATTGTTCAGACGGCAATTTTTTGACGAAGTGGTGTCACTTTGTATTGTTCAGACATCACTTTTAATCGTCAATTGATTTTTGTTTTGAGGGGCATTTTCGACGAAATGGTGTCATTGTTTATTGTTTAGACACCACTTTTAATTTTTATCAGGGCATTTTTGACAAAGTGGTGTCATTTTTTATTGTTCAGACACCACTTTTAATCGTCAATAGGGGAGTTTAACAATTTTATCTCCCTTGATTACTCTCTATGGATAGAGGTAAGAAAGTGTACCGTCTGCAAGCCAGGGGGCATTGCCCTATTACCTACATGCATGTGCTAGTATGAAACTTAGTATATGTAATACTTACAAATGTATATACATCATATTTTATTTTCTTAAACGATATACTTTTAAGTATTACGTCTGAAAATAAATAAATAAATAAATAAGACTGAAAAGTAATCTCGACCCAATAAGTACCCACAACGTAATTGAATAATGATTGATGCAAGGTTGAATTATAGTATTTAAATAAATAAAATAAATAAATAAATAAATAAGTAATTGAATTTTTAAACACGACCTTTAATGTCGCATCAATATACACTTTAAATATTTTAAATCTTTATTTTATTTTTTATTTTTATTTATTCTTTTTTTTCATTGACACACAGTGAAAAAAATTCATGTCATGTCTATCAATTAAAATTTTTTCTTCATTTATTTATTTATTTTAATTTTTTTTTTTTGGAAAGTAACTTTATTACGGAATGGTTGGTTATTTTAGTTAAAAATGTTTGAAATAAATCGGGATTTTTTCTAGAAAGTAATTAATCGTTTACCATTTTTTTATGAAATCCTAAAATACAGATGTATTTTATAAAAAAATAAAAACATATGACAACCAAAATAAAAACGGATAAAATTATTGAAACCACGATAAATTGTTAATGTTATCAATGGATGGTGACCATAAAGGGGTTCAAAGTTTCCTTCCGACGCGTCTAGTCGACTTTGTCGTTTGTCGGTACGTGTCATATATTGAGTCATCCGGTAATGTTGACAGGTGTGCGGAGGTATGTGAATTACGGATACTAATTAACAGATTTAGACTTCAACATCATAACCTTGGTAATACATTACGGGATAAACAATTCATCAATGAGAAACTTTTTACTAAACAGAAATGTTACATGTAGATATGAGGAGCATCATACTTCTTGGAGGAAATATTGAGTAAGGGAAAAATAACATGTAATTGTAATCGCCATAAGTACATCATAATTTTGGGTTCGTTTAATTAATTAAAATTAGTTAAATGTAATTCTGTCAAAGGCAATTATATGCATGTATACAGAATATATCGATTAAATTTTCTCCCACATCGGCTTAAACTTTATAAATTTTGATACTCTTTCAAAAAAGTTCTTCCACAAACTTGTATGTTACATATTCAAGGCTGCCTATTGTTAGTATCATATCTTTGTCCTTATAGCAAACATAACCATTTTATTTTATTTTTAAAGTTTAAAATGCTAAACAAAATATATTAACTACACTTCTTCATTTTTATCATCTTTTAATTTTAACTGTTTTTTTTTAATTCTTGATAGTTTTAATTTCGAAAATATTAAATAATTAACATATTTGACTAAAAGAAAATATAAATTTATTAGTAAGAAAAGTTTTGTCACATAAAATATATATTTATTCATGAATGAATGTAAATATATCCCATTTACGGCAATATTTAACCATTTAGAAGTGTTACCAGCCATAGACCATTATTAAGACTGCCCCCTCGATTGCAAATCACGTTCAATCACGTCCAATCTCGTAAGGTCACGGGCCTTGCGCATGCGTATTAAACAATGTTAAACTCCTCTATTGAATATTCTTTTATTTATTGTTCATTGGTTTATATTGTATGGTAGGCGTATATTGTTTTAGTACATTTTTATTAACACTTATATATGGTAAACTTGTGTTTTTATTTCGTAGTCATATCTGTGTCTCATTTATCCTGACGATACTGCATTATATTCTATTATATGTTGTTCACTGCCTCCAATTAATTTAGCGTTGTATAACTTAGACTATTGGAGGCAGTAGTCATTGTAGTTTTAGTTGTTTATTGGGTTAATAAACAACCTATACACTCCGTGGTTGTTCTATTGTTATTTAAACGGTTTAATTAGCAAGTCGGGCTGGGTCACATAAAAACTATTTTAAAATGTATCGGGGGTGTATTTCACAAATCGAACTGATGTAGTAGTCAAAAACAAACATACCAGTCCATGTTCAAACTTTGAAAACACGTGACCTTCGATCACCGAAGCAAGACCGGTTGCTCAGGAAGGGTAAGCATTTCCTATTAGTTACATGTGAAATAAAAATTGAATTAAAAGGAACATGAAACTAGGGAACGTCAAATATATTCAGGATAATTATGGATACAAAGACATCATTTGTCAACAATATTGTGATGACGACCATCAAGATGTTAAATTGCTGTTAATAAACACTCGAAAACATCCTTTCATAAAACTTTAATCAAATAGCTTTGTACGGACACTGTATATACAACACACGAGTGTTAAAAAATAAAACATATTTAACCAAAGACAGACATGTAACAGATCATCTAAAAAGGGCAAATTGGTGTTTCTAAAAATATTTTTTATTATTGTAATCTTATCGTTGTGTTTCAAATGTGGGTGGTATTGAAACTCGACTGTGTGGAAAATATATATCTAATTTGAACATGCGATTGCTCTCATCCAATCAATCGCTAGTATTTTTAGAGATATCTAATTAACAATATGACCATGAACTCTAGTATGGTATGATAGAATAAATAAAATGCACCGAGTTTTGGGTCAGCAACTGGCCGAAAAGTGGGGCTGTTATTATTTTTTTCAAAACTGGTACTGGAATTAAAAATCCATTATTTTGACTTTTTTAAGACAAACAGTATTCTAAATGTAAGAGTTATGTCATAGTTTAATTTTTGAATTTTCTGAATGGAATATTTAAAAAAAAATATGACAAATTATAAAATTTTGAATATTTCATTCAAAAAGATAAAAAAAATTATACTGATATAACATTTAAATCAATTTTATTTATTTGTTTATTCATTTATTTATTTAAATAGATTTGTAATTGAGTTGGTAAGGGTCCGTGAAAAACTTTCCACCATTTGTTTTATGTAGCGATATGGTTGTGTTTGATTTGCATAAATTTACGAAATTTCATGTTTGAGATTTTGGTGTTTTACAATGCTTTGTGTTTAGTGACTTAAGTATAACATGTCACATTCATGTTGCTAAATTCAAAATTAAATCAAACATAAACACACCAGCCCATTTTAAATCACAGTCCCAAAAGCAAAACGATAACTTTGAAAACTGAAAAATGAAGTCAAACACGTGAATTTACACCAGGGGAGTAAGATCAGGTGCTCCGGAAGGGTACGACCTGCCGTTAAGCTAGTTAAATCCGCTACGTGTGTAGTCAAAATTGAAAATGAAAAGAACATGAAACTATGGAATGCCAAATATATCTATGACAATTTTATATCAGACAAAACTTTTCATATCCTCAAGGCAACAGTTATTTATTTATAAGCATTTTACTTCAATGTATAAAGTTGCCACATTGGAAGAATATAAAAAATTCATTATGAATACCTATGTAGGATTGGGAAATCTCACCAGGAGTTGAACATTTCAGTCAGAGACGAGGCTTGCCGAGTCTCTGACCAGAAATGTTCAACCCCGAGGGTGAGATTTCCCTATCCTACATGGATACACTCATAATGGATTGTTTTTCTCCCATTTTAATGACAATATTTGGCTTCAAATTCGAGTTACATAGACATCGTTGCCATGACGGAAAAAATTAATATTGTTATTCAACATTTTACTTTAAAACAAATATCACCATCGGAAAGAATGTGCCTGATTTTGGTTTATACGATAAGTATAAACTACTAAACAAAGTTATTTATTCTTAATTCTTAGAATAAACATTTGAAACGTACTCAAAATTTCTAAATTTTAAAGACTTTTCCCGCAAAATGACGTCGTATTCCCCACATGATGGCGTCACGCGATTGTTTTTTTTATTATGGCGCCACCAAAGGTAGTTTCTGCGGTAATTTGCACGCGCGACTAATAGAGGATAGAAATATCCCCAATGGGTATGTTCAATGGAATATTTCTATATTACATGACTTGTCATGGGAGAAGAATAATAGAATCTTACACCGGTAACAGGGTAAGATAGAGATATCTCAAACGAGGATGGATATTTTCCTGTCCAGAACGAGCTTTAGCGAGTTCTGGACATTGAAAATATTAATCGAGTTTGAGATTAATAGAATCTTACACCAGTAACAGGGTAAGACAGAGATATCTCAAACGAGGATGAATATTTTCTTGTCCAGAACGAGCTTTAGCGAGTTCTGGACATTGAAAATATTCATCCGAGTTTGAGATATCTCTGTCTTACCCTGTTACTGGTGTAGGATTCTTTTTCTCACACATTTGCAACATAAAACATGATTTGTAAACATAAAATTACATAAAACGTTCAGTTTTCATGTCACCATCCGTGCCTGCTGAAAATGACGTAATCAATTTTTGTTGACGTTCTCACGTAAAATGATTGTGACGTCATCAATTAAACATGTGTAAGTGACTGTGACGTTAAGAAATTGTTGGTTGACTTCGGAACTTTTCTCAGCTTATTAAGTCCTTTCAACGATAAATCCAGAGCAGGTATAACTACGCGGAAAATTCAACGTGTAGCCTGTCTCAACCCTAGGGTGAGACAAGGAATTCTCGTACCTCGGACAGAAAAATCTCACGCGCACACCAGTGCTAGATTTTTCTGTCTTGTCCAGTTTGTCTGGTACTGCCTCACGCGACAATTGAACAATCAGGATGACGTACCCGATCATTGCGCTTGACGTCATCAAAACAAAACGTTTCTTTATTTATTTTTCACATATGTGTTTTATTTTACTTTTTATTCCAAATATTCCATTGTCAAAGTTTTTTATATTTGCATTGAATACAAATCGTTGATATTTTAAAATTTTGAAGAGTTGTCGATGACATTATTTTCAAAGGGCGGATTTGTACAATGCATTAGGTGCCCAAAGGAATGCAAGAGGCCCAATAAGGGTACGTGTTTTGTTTTGTATATGCAGTTATAAACACTTAAATGGTACGAGAAATATACTCTATCACCTGTTTGTGACCGATACCGGTTGATCTCAGTCGAGGGTGCTGTGATGTAACATATATCCCAATCGATGCTTTGCCGAGATTGGGATATGTTACATCACAGCACCCTCGACTGAGATCAACCGGTATCGGTCACAAACAGGTGACAGATTCTATTAATCCCACATGGGTAAAAACGCGGGATTTCCATGTCACAGGTGTGAGAAATCTCTGTCTTACCCTGTCACTGGTGTAGGATTCTTTTTCTCACACATTTGCAACATAAAACATGATTTGTAAACAAAAAACTGCATCAAATGTTCAGTTTTAATGTCACCATCCATGCCTGCTGAAAATGACGTAATCAAATTTTGTTGACGTTCTCGTGACGTAAAATGATTATGACGTCACCAATTAAGCGTGTGTAAGTGATTGTGGCGTTAAAAATATTGTTTGTTGACTTCGGAACTTTTCTCATGTTATTAAGTCCTCCAAACGATAAATCTAGAGCAGGTATAACTACGCGGGAAATTCAGCGTGTAGCCTGTCTCAACCCTAGGGTGAGACTAATAGAATCTATCATGAGTATCCATGTAGGATAGGGAAATCTCACCCGAGGGGTCGAATATTTCAGTCGGAGACAAGGCTTGCCGAGTCTCTGACAGAAATATTCAACCGCGAGGGTGAGATTTCCCTATCCTACATGGATAAACTCATGATTGATTCTTTTTCTTCCATTTTGATGACAATTTTTCGCTTGAAATATCAATCAGATCGACATCGACGCCATATTTGTAAATCTAACTTTGTTATTTAACGTTTTACATAAAAATGAATATGACCATCGGACAGAATGTACCTGATTTTGGTTTATACAAATTGTATAAACTAGAAAACAAAGCCATTTATTCTAATCTCCTAAAATAAACATTTAAAACGCAGTGAAAATATCTAAATTTTGGAGACTCGGGTGTCATTTTCCCGCAAGACGACGTCATGTCGCTACGATATGACGTCCTTCAATTGTCTTTTGATTGTGACGTCACTGAGAACCGCACGGGGAGGTGAAGATAGGCACGTGGAGGTGAAGATAGAAATTTCTTCCATCGTTTCTGCAAGCGGAAATCTCCATCTCAAACATGGGAAGATGGAAGAAAAGGATATCCCACATGGGTAAAATCGCGGAATTTCCATGTCACAGGTGTGAGAAAGTTCTGTCTTAGCGTATCTACAAGTACATCATAAGCAAGAGAAGCATGTATATTGTTGCATAAAAAGAGGAAAGTTGACAATAGAAAAATTGATTCCTTACGTTGGTCATATATCTTCAAATGTAGCCTTTCGTGGGTGTCGTAATTAGGGTCCAAATATAAAGCAGAACTTTTAAGAATTTCAGTCTCCCATGGAGAGATGACATTCACATATTCTTTCATATTATAATTTTTTTTTAATTCTGTGAATGAAATATTAAAAAATTTACAACATGAAAACGTTTCATATTATAAATAAAGTTACCATATAAAATTGTTTGAATATTTCATTCAGAAAATTTTAAAAAATATATGGCAATTCTCAAAATTTTAAATGAAATCAACAATCAATAGTGCACAGTTTGTGTCCATTGGTATACTGGTAGTTTATTGGGAAAATAAATGGTAAAACACAACAAATACTACATTTGGAATCACTGTATTTGTGACTGAATTTATCTTTATTTCCATAAAATCAAATTTACTTCAATAAAGATATTTTTACTTACATGTGCCTAGTCGTAACAGGAAATATGTATGCGCATCCGCAATTAGCCCAGAATATATCTGCACAGGATAAACATTGGCGCTTTGGGGATTTAACATATAGAAAACCAGGCAATTGGTGGAATCTGTTGTGCATATGACATAAAACGTCACCAAGGCCATCACTTCCGGTGTAAACATCGTCATTTTCGCCATGTAATACCCCCATAGCGCCAAGATTTCCCTTTCTATAGAAATACTTTAGGATAATTGCGGATGAACATACAGATTTTCAGTTATGATTAGGTACAAGTCAGTGAAAAATATGAACCTTTAATCAAGTTTATTTGATTTTCTATGGAAATAAAGAGTATTCAACTGTCACAAACAGAGTGATTGCAATAGTAGTATGTTGTGTGTCAAAAAATTGTTGATGGTATTAATTAATTATCATAAATACCTGCTACAGGTCTGTAAATGTGAACAGAAGGAATGGCTATTTTCTCCATTCTCTCGGTAACCGCACTTGTTCTTTTTGACAGGTTAAAATCATACATTTGTAGCATCTGTTCATAAAGGTTTTGTATATAATCCGATATATAAGTTCTTCCATGGTGGTGGGACCTAATATTAGTCAAAGGAGAGATACCTAATCTCCGTTTCATCTCTCTGTCAATTCTATCTACAGCTTCCCGTCCTAAACTTATATGTCTATGGGGATTATCCAGGTTACCATCTTCCTCTGTTGTTGCTGTTGGTTGTGTTTGAGATGTAACACTTTCTTCTTGAGAAAATGTATTAATTGGAATACATTCCAAATGAGTTATACATAATAATACTACAACGTAAATCGGTATACAATATCCCACTTGTAACACCATCATTGCAATACTTAAGTTGGAATTGTTTTATCACTCACTGGCACCTGTTTGGCTGAATTTTTAACTATGTAACCTATTTAAATCCATGTTTCAGATGACCTTTGTGACATTCAACTTGATTTTATTCCAAACTACGAAGGCCTTCACATGTCATCATATTACCATGAATATATGGTAGGTTTGTCACAATATTGATCAGTTATTATACCAACCATCTGAGTTCTCGTGCGAAACAAAGGGTAGTTGAGTTAGGTAATTGTGTTTAACGTCCCATTCAAGAATATTTCACTTATATCGAGACTTCGCCAGCTATATGTGGCGGGAATTTGACCTTTGCAGTGCGCTCAGGGCAATGTGCAGGGGAGTTCTTTCAACGTACCACGCCTGTCGTGATATGGGGCATCAGGTTTTTAGGTGTCTTCTGAAGTACCCCGTGACTTTCATTTCTAGATGCCGAGTGCTCGGCGAAAGAACAACCACTACCTTTTTCATGTCTTGGTCAGACCCGGCCTGGATTCGAACCAACGACCTCCCACATACGAAGCGAGCACTCTACTATGAGCTCGTGCGAAACAATGAATTAATTTGTATCATTGTTAATAAAAATAGTATTTACCTTTGTGAACTCATTTTGTATTTACAATAGTTTAGGTTACAGAATTTTTAGACAAAAATAAATCTGGGTTTTTTCCTGAACGGGTGTTACTAAAGTACAAACAGAAATGGATTACACTCAGTTATTTGTCTCTAAAAATTATTACTGAAAATATTTTCTTTTCTTAATAAAATATATTTATAATCAACCGGCCTAATATGCACTTTAGGCTTCCATAATGTATAGTTTGCTATAATCCAGCTTTACTGAGAAAAATGGAAATAATTTCACAATTTTTGCAATAATGAAAAATTAACAAAGTCTATTTACTCCGCCTTTTTCCATGTAAGGCATAATGATAGTTCATGACCTTTTTTCATCATATAACCAGTTTATTATGCAAGGAAGACTAATCAACCATGTGCTCTGTCCTGTATTAAGGCCAAACCAAATCAAGTTCTGTTTAATGTTATTTTACCATAATGCTTTCTAAAGAAATTTCCGCAATGATTCAGATGGGAAAATGCTTATATGAGCAAGTAGAGGGAAGTTAGGTATGTATCTCGAATTATTTTTTAATTCTCAGAAATATACAGAGATGTAAAATTTATATATGTACATCTCAAACCTAATACTACCTTTTTACCCCTAGCTTAATTAAGCAATTGATTAAAAAAGAATTAGTGATACGCTTATGCTTTTGTAAACAGTTAAAAATAAACATGTAAAATTGCATTCACTTCAAATGCAAGTCATTTTGCAATTTACTTGACAGTTGTTGGATCTATGTTACTCTCTCCATAACCTTATATACAGGTGTTTATTTTCCTTTGCCTCATTTTGGTGTCATCAAACTGTTGTCCAGTCTATAAGTCAATCACCTGTGACACCTTAAAACTTTGAATGAAACTCATAGTAAAAAGGGTTGGGTTTGTCATAAGAGGTGGAGTCAAAAACTTAGATTTTTTCAGCTTGAACATTTTGTCAAAAATTTACACTATACAGAGACAAAGTCTCAAGCGATAAAAAACTCAAACCATTATGATAAATTAGGCCGAGTCTTGTTATATTACACAGCCAAATTTCTGTTTCTCATCTTCAACTGGTTTTGAGAAAAATCCATAAAACTGAGTGTAATCCATTTCTGATTATACTTTTTTTATAACAATTCATTTCCTTTCTGTAAAAAATCTCATTTCGTATGTGAGAGGTCGTGGGTTGAAACCCTGGCCGGGGTCTGACCAAGACTTGAAAGTAGGTGGTGAATGTTCTTTTGCCTGGCACTTGGTATATTGGTATAAAAAGGACAGAATATAGATTCATCCGGTGTCCGGGGGGGGGGGGATGAGTGTGCTTGTCTGTGGCATACTGAATATGTGAGCTAGCACCTTAAACTCGTTCTGCCTCGAAGTGCGCGCATACATATTTATAAATAAGTCAAAATGTCCTGAGCGCAGTTCAAAGGTAAAATTTCTATCACTTTACCTATAGCTGTGATGTCTTGATATGGGTGACACATTCTTGACTGGATGTAAAATCCCATTCATTCAATCAATCAATAGTTTCTGTAAAAAATAACAATCTTCCAGAATGCATTATTTTATAAACTTCAAAAGTAGCACATGGCAAGTCTACAAACAAATGATTTGGGCATAGACCAGTTTCCGTAGATTTTTTTTAGTTCACGCAAAACATGTTTCCTTATTTAGACAATGCACAAAGGTTCGTTTAACACTGAGGTAACAAGAAACAATCGACTCTTGGCTGCCGAGTGTACGAGATATGAATAGGTAGAGGCCGAAAAACTACACAGACAGGTATTAAATGCAAAAATATCAGTCGAAATATTGCTAACAGGGGGCCGAGATGAGCTGCCGATTCAACACTAATTAGTTTATTTCTTACCTTCAATCGGACTGTACTCTATTTCTCTTCTATTCTTACTTCATTTCATATCAAAATATCATCAATGTATAACTAACATATGTTCAAGTTTTGATTGATTGATGATGATTGATTGATTGATTGATTGATTGATTGATGATTGATTGATTGATTGATTGATTGATGATGATTGGGGTTTTACGTGCAAGTAAAGAATATTTCATTTATATCGAGACGTCAAACTTTCGACAGGCCTGTGCTAGTAACGGTAACGCTTATTTTGTAATCTTAAAAACTATGTCAAAACAGCTTAAAATCGAAAAAAATGGCACGTATGAGTGACCATACAATAAGGACGAATTTTCATTAATTAAAAAAGTATAAAAAACCACAAAATGTTGATCTATATGGGTTTACATATGTATGTCGTATTCCTTTATTATACGATATCTTACTATTTCATCATAATTATTCTAAAATAGCATTTTAAACACTTATTGGTAACACGTGAATCCCCACAAGTACGCGTATTTTTTTAAACAAATTTGAACTTTCTCCTAGTACAGTTATACTTTTCATATTTTAAAACATGTGTACGTAACTGACACAAATTAGTTAATGTAAACAGTGATAGTTTCAGTATTTTTCCAGTACATTGCCTATGCTCACTATTTTTTTCAAAATCAAGTTCTTATTTATGCAAATTATAGTAATTTTCATTGAAAATTTAGATAAAATGTTTAGAACTAGATCTGTTCAAATTCATAATATAAAAAAAACCTAAACACCATCTCTTAGATGGCTTTGTTATACCCCCTCCATGGTATTTGGTACTAGTTGAGTCGTGCACGGTCCGCCTCGAGAATAGGAAGTGGCCGGAGTTCGAACCGGACCGGGTCATACATACAACTTTAAAAATTGAGATACTACTTCCTCGCCTGGCACTTGGTATAAAAAGGGAGGGGGTGAGTGTGCTTGTCTGCAGCATACTGAATATGTGAGCTAGCACCTTAAACTCTTCCTGCCTCGGAGTGCGCGCTAGTACAAGCCAGACAATAAAACCACACTAGCACATCTCATGCATACATGAACTTGTTCTTAGATTTATCCTTAGAGATTTATCAACATGAGACGAAAGGATCAGAAGAAATCGGTCTTTGTGATCTACTCAATTTTTTTTCTGATCATTTTATTAGTAATAAATTATACGTGGATTTCAAAGTACAAAATTAACTATAAATGTCCAAGAGGGGCCAAATCCCGGCCCCATAATCTTGATTTCAAACATACATCTCCGTGGCCTTGACCATTTTTAGACCTAAGTTTAAGGTCATGATACATCTTCGAGTCATGGGGATCATTTTTCCAAACTTGTTTGAAATTCTTCGGAGGCAGCAATATGTGTTATGTGTTATACACATTCGGTGACCTTGGCCTTTAACATATGACCTACCTTGGTTTAAGAGAATGACATAGCATTCACGAACGAAACATACCTAAAGGAACAATAAGTTATGACCCAGAGACAGATGAAAAGACAGATATTGTGATTCCATTCAGTTCCGTTTCAAGGGTCATATAAGTAGGAAAATTCAAGTGAACACCATTTGCTTGAAAAACGTGAAAGAGTGGTACAATTATGAAATTACCTAACAAGTGTGAAGATTTATAAATAAAAATAAAGCAGGAATTGATAATTTAAGAATTTTTAAAATATTTGTTGCATTTTTTATGGAAATTGTGCAAAAATACGCGTGTTGGGGAAAGATGTCGTTCGCCTTGTGTAAAGAATTAATTTAAAATATGAAAAGATATTAATATAGCCAACGCCATAGAGCAATGCAAAGGGGCAAGAGTTTGCTAAAGAAATACGAGGTTTTTGAAAACTCGACAATTTACGGTTGAGGTTATCTACGATTCATTTTCCTTTTAAAAGTGCGTGTACCAAGCGTGATAGATCATATTCTAAGGCTACCAACGATCCAAGCGGAGGTAAGATTATAAAAGCCGAAATTCTATATTACTTGATTATTGTTGCGACATATTCGGCTGTATATAGTTCAGCATTGTTCAAGCCAAACAATATTCACTGTTTGGTTTGAATAATGCTGAACTATATACAGCCGAATATTCCCTGTCGCTGGAACAGCCAATAAATGGAGTCACGCATGTATGTCTAAACCAAAAATGAAACGTCAATATATCAGTGGTAATCATACTTCCATAATTACATTTGATCTCCAGACAGATTTAATTTGGTAAAACGCTACAAATGTAAATATTTATCAATAATATAGGGTTATAGAACTGAAATGAAATAGTGTCCCCAGTTGACTTGACATTTCAGTGCAGAGTCGCAGATGCAATGTCGAGTCATTAAAGGACAATATTCAAAAATATCAATTCAATAATAACCCTTTTATGATATGTGTAGTGAAATGCATTCCATTCAATTCATAAATAATGCACCAGTTCTTGTACAAGGATATAAGAACTAGGTCATGTCTTTTTTCGTCCCCGGCCACGATTCGGGATTTTTGCTATATGATAAAAGTTTAATTATCTGTAATAAAAATCATATTGCACACGTGTAATATCTATTTCGTGACCTTGGTAACCAGCGCGTGACATTCCAATGCAATGTGCGCGCGCTATGGCGTCGACTGTTGCTTGTTTGAAACACATACAATGAACAACGAGTACTGCTAAATTTTTATGGGTATAATTATGACAAAAATATAATGTTGAGTTTTCAAAGAAAGAATAAACAATTAACATTCTTTCCCAACTTATACGAGTTCTTTTTTATGATTTAAATAACTAAATATGTCTGAAACAATTAACAGTCGACAAAATAGCGCGCGCATATTCAATGTCGCGCGCTGGTGTGTCCATCAGCTCTTTTCTAATAGTAAAAACGGTTTGTATTTTCACGAAAAATGTGGGTTTTTTCTTGATTATATAATAATTAGAATCTTAAATAAAACGTGTTTATGTAATATTGAATTAATTAAACTCAATATTATATGAACACTCATATAATATTCTTTATTTATTACACATTTACCCACCCACCAGCAACGCAACACAAGATAGATGCCCATAACCTGTGTTTTTATTACCCAAACCACTCCGCCCATTTAATCATGTTGATAAAAATTGATAAATGTGTATTTAGTGACCTTAATGTTGATTTGACAGTTGGTTTTTTTTAATCCATTCGCAGACACATACTTCTGTAACACTATCATAGTATTGTAATATAAATGAAAAGTTCTGTAATTCCATAATTGTTTTCCAAATGCTTTATTCTATACTACTTTTGTTGGTATCTGTTTGTGGTGTACATGTTGGTGTGTGGTGCTGGTACTGGAGATGTATACTGCGTCCCCGCAGCTTCGGAGAGTCCCGACTACATCTTGTCGGACCCTTTTCTGTGTTCCATCTCCCCCTAAAGTTTTAGTCCTGAGTCTTTGTTTGCCAGTGACCATGTGCAGGCAACCAGGAATGTGGACCTGAATGCCTTTTATGGGCAGTACACAAGCAATTCTCAGAATTGTGTATTGGTCAAACAATTATTTGATCATTTATGTTTTGACTACTGTTACAATAAACATTCCATTCCTTGACTGGACAGTATGACAGGGACTTGTTTATGCTTTAGCAGCATGGGGTAATTAACTAAAGGGCATCTTGCTTTATTTTAGCAGCAGGAGTTCCCATCAATCAACAGCATGTTATAAATAGATATATAAGTAGAAAACACCGCATCATAATATTTGAAAAATGACCAATACAACTTTCTAACTCTTGAAATTTCTATAACGGCATGTATATTGTTACACTTCTTAATTTAATCACATCATGCTTCCATTTCAATGTCTTTATCGCAGTACTTTTTAATATTTACAGTTGCAATATCTTTTCTTCAATAAAGTATTTTACATCGACTATACTTTGCCACTTCATAAAGACATTGCTCCACGCGTTCCATTATGACGTCAGATGTCAAATGCTCTCGTTGACTGACAGGCGCCGACCCATTTTTATGAGAAGGTGTATCAACATTGTATTTCAAAATTGTTTTCAAATAACATGGAAAATGAAAGGCGACAATAGATTAATTTTTATAAATATTGTAAATATAAGAAATAAGGTAAATATGAACTTGCAAAGTATAATGGGCTGTCTCAAATTTTTTCCATAAAAGGCTTCGCCTTGTATGCAATTTGAGACAGCCCATTATACTTTGCAAGTTCATAAAAACATTGGAAATTTACCTTATTTTTTAATTGTTACAAATATACCGTTATTATAACTGGTTCACACAGAAAAATACAAGTTACATATTTTACAATGCATAGAGAAACACTCAAGATGCAAGAGAACATCACATATAACAATCAAGAGAAATATCTTTCCTTCAATAATGTATTTGACATCGACTATACAGGAACCGACCCATTTTCATGAGAAGGTGTACCAACATTGTAATCCAAAACTGTTTTCAAATTAACATGGAAAATGTAAGGCGGCAACAAATATGGGTCCGCTCCTGTCGGTCAACGAAAGCATTTGACATCTGATCATGACGTCATAATGGAGCGTGTGGAGCAATGTCTTTATGAAGTTGCAAAGTATAGACGATGTAAAATACTTTATTGAAGGAAAGATATTGCACATTGTAAATATTCAAGAAATAAGGTACATTTCCAATGTCTTTATGAACTTGCAAAGTATAATGGGCTGTCACAATTGCATAAAAGGCGCCTTTTTGTCGATGTCAAATACTTAATTGCAGCAAAGATATTGCAAATTGTAAAATGAATAAAACATTAAATACACGTTTCCGCTGATAAAACTTTTAAGTCCAGCTACAGATCGCATTGTTAGGCATCTGATTAAACAAATAACTACTACTAATTCATTTAAAATGAAACCCACCAAACAATTCGTTAGATCTAATTACCTTTAGCATGTATTTCGACATAGAGATTTTTATAAGAAGTTATATCTGTATGGAAACCCGACTTCCTTTCTACCCATCCTTCAGCCTCTCTTTCAGTTGCTGAAAAGAAAACTCTGAATGTTGGGCTCTTTTCGTATGTTTCTCCGTAAGTAGTTCTGTCGAAAGTAGCATCGAACACACTTGTGGCAGCACGAACAAATTCCGGTTTCCTACCGTGTGTATGTCTGTCTCCATCAAATATGTCACTTGAATTCAGTGAATGTGTATAATCTTCATGTCCATATAATTTATTGATCATTTAACACCCATCCACCAGAAATGCAACACAAGATAGATACCCAGAACCTGTGTTTTTATTACCGAACCACCCCGTTCATTAAGTGATAATTTAGCACCCACCCACCAGCAACGCAAGACAAGATAGATACCCAGAACCTGTGGTTTTTTTTATTACCCGAACCACTTCGTTCATTTAGTGATTAACACTGAATCATACTATACCAACAAACTCTATGTATGAATTCAATATGCTATTTTATTTATTTTCCAGTAACTGGGCTAGGTTGTTTAAAGATCCATTACATGAAACTTTACCAGTTGGTTAGCAAAAAATTTGAATTTTATGTTTTTGTCAAGATTTCTAAAATGTCTGTTCAAAAATTTATGCACACAATTTTATTATCAAAAAGAAGCAATAAATTTAAGGTATCATGTTGAAGACCAGTTTAAGTTATCTTCAAAATGACACCTTTAAAATTTTATGAATATCTTGAAAACTTACAAAATTATTCAAATTTCAAATTCGCCAGATTAAATTACATGATTGTGATATTGGACCCAGTACATTTTTATTATGAGTTGAATTTGAGAGAGAGAGAGAGAGAGAGAGAGAGAGAGAGTAATTACGTTTATAAAATCGGTCAGTTGACCATGATACGTGTTGTTTGGTGGCATGTTTTTAATTAACACTATAATTTCATCACATGTTATCTGACGTGAAGTCCTGCATAAACTCACACGTGTTTCACTTACCAAAAACAATCTTTTATAACCACCGTACACCTGTGATATTATCGAAATTTGATGGAAAATTCAAGATTTAAATAAATATTAATACAGCTGTTTCATAATTCGAGTTTAGAGACTGATGTTTAAAAAACACATTACATGGATATTTTTTTTTTTAGATTTTGGATGCGTGAAATCATGAAATAATGCCATTTTTATGAAAAAAATAATAGTTGTAATCAGTGACATTTAATATAGATATAAATGTTACTGATGTAATTAAGTAATATATTAATTTAAATTTTGTACGGTTATCCAAACTTATCTGATGTTGAAAACACAGAGTTCAAAAATATAAGATTCAAATAACTTGTTCGCATTTTTTCAGAATTTATTTTTACAATCAGTTAGTAAAAATGTTAATTAACATTTATCATCTTTACAACAATTTAAAGAATTTTTTCCGAATCCAATTATGTTTTTTTTTCATTACATAAGTGCATATCATATGTATATATTATAAAAACATTGCTATGACGTCAAACTTTGTTTTGTCTGTGTATGAAATAGCCTAATCATCAGTTTTCACCTGTAAGTGTCCAAAACGTTGATACAACTGTACATTAACTAACCGATTGGAAAGTTAAAATGTACAGCTAGATTAACTTATTGGACAGTTACAGGTGGACTGATTATCCTTCCGAAACAGCTTGTGTCCAATAGCAAAAAAAAACTGTCTATACCTTTGAAATAGAAGTCTTCGGTTTGGTCCTGAAACCATGCCTCTGCGGCAGCCTTAAGTCCATCATCATCAGGAAATATGATTCCTCGTAAATGGGATTTCAAATTTCTAAATAGGAAATAATCACTGGGTGCCAAATCGAGACTGTAGGGTGGGTGATTAAGTTGTTCGAACTTGCATTCACGAATCGCTGCTTGTGCAATCCTTGACTTGTGCACATGAGCATTGTCGTGAAGAAGCAATACCCCTCGGCTCAACTTTCCTCTCCTTTTAAATTTAATAGCAGCTTTCAGCTGCTTCATTAGATCAGCATAGCAAGCCCCAGTGATAGAGATTCCAGCAGGTTTATAATTGATTAACAGAACACCCTTAGAATCCCAAAACACAGTGGCCATGACTTTACCAGCTGATGGTTGGGTTTTGAATTTCTTTGGTGGGGGTGAGCCAGGGTGCTTCCATTGCATGGACTCTTTTTGGTCTCTGGGTCCCAATGATGAATCCATGTTTCATCACCAGTTACTAAACGTAAATGGGAGCTCTCCGGGTTATCAAACCACTGCGGTAGCTCAGTTGGTAGAGTGCTCGCTCCGTAAGTGGAAGGTCGTGGGATCGATCCCCGGTCGGGTCTGACCCAAAACTTGAAAGTGGGTAGTGACTGTTCTTTCGCCAAGCACTCGGCATTACGAAATGAAAGTCACGGTTCTTTCGGATGAGAACTTAAAATAAACGAGGTCCCGTGTCACGGTGGGCTTGGCACGCTAAAGAACCCTGCTGTATAATGCCATCAGCGCAACGCACAGGCAAAATTTCTGCACCTTCGCCTATAGCTGGCATTTTTTCAGAATTTATTTTTACAATCAGTTAGTAAAAATGTTAATTAACATTTATCATCTTTACAACAATTTAAAGAATTTTTTCCGAATCCAATTATGTTTTTTTTTCATTACATAAGTGCATATCATATGTATATATTATAAAAACATTGCTATGACGTCAAACTTTGTCTTTGTCTGTGTATGAAATAGCCTAATCATCAGTTTTCACCTGTAAGTGTCCAAAACGTTGATACAACTGTACATTAACTAACCGATTGGAAAGTTAAAATGTACAGCTAGATTAACTTATTGGACAGTTACAGGTGGACTGATTATCCTTCCGAAACAGCTTGTGTCCAATAGCAAAAAAAAACTGTCTATACCTTTGAAATAGAAGTCTTCGGTTTGGTCCTGAAACCATGCCTCTGCGGCAGCCTTAAGTCCATCATCATCAGGAAATATGATTCCTCGTAAATGGGATTTCAAATTTCTAAATAGGAAATAATCACTGGGTGCCAAATCGAGACTGTAGGGTGGGTGATTAAGTTGTTCGAACTTGCATTCACGAATCGCTGCTTGTGCAATCCTTGACTTGTGCACATGAGCATTGTCGTGAAGAAGCAATACCCCTCGGCTCAACTTTCCTCTCCTTTTAAATTTAATAGCAGCTTTCAGCTGCTTCATTAGATCAGCATAGCAAGCCCCAGTGATAGAGATTCCAGCAGGTTTATAATTGATTAACAGAACACCCTTAGAATCCCAAAACACAGTGGCCATGACTTTACCAGCTGATGGTTGGGTTTTGAATTTCTTTGGTGGGGGTGAGCCAGGGTGCTTCCATTGCATGGACTCATTTTTGGTCTCTGGGTCCCAATGATGAATCCATGTTTCATCACCAGTTACTAAACGTAAATGGGAGCTCTCCGGGTTATCAAACCACTGCGGTAGCTCAGTTGGTAGAGTGCTCGCTCCGTAAGTGGAAGGTCGTGGGATCGATCCCCGGTCGGGTCTGACCCAAAACTTGAAAGTGGGTAGTGACTGTTCTTTCGCCAAGCACTCGGCATTACGAAATGAAAGTCACGGTTCTTTCGGATGAGAACTTAAAATAAACGAGGTCCCGTGTCACGGTGGGCTTGGCACGCTAAAGAACCCTGCTGTATAATGCCATCAGCGCAACGCACAGGCAAAATTTCTGCACCTTCGCCTATAGCTGGCGACGTCTCGATATAAGTAAAATATTCTTGACTAGGACGTTACACACCATTACTCAACTCAACTCAACTCTCCGGGTTATCATTATTAATGCCAAGAAGCTTCCGACTTGACTGGAATCTTTGAAAGCGATCCTGCACATTAAGGTTTCTGGGGATCCATCTGTCGGATACTTTTGACATCCCAAGATGTTCGTGGATAACCGTGTATACACTTCCATGTGAAATGTCACACTCCCTAGCTATGTCATCAATCCTAATTCGACGATTATTCATGATAAGGGTCTCCACAGACGTGACAATTTCCTTTGTGATGGCATCAGCTGGCCGACCTGACCATGGGTCATCCTTCAGTAAGGTGCGACCATGTTTAAATTCAGCTGACCATTTTGCCACTGTGGAATAGGCAGGACCACTGTCACCGTACACCTCGGCCATTCGTCGGTGAATTTCTTTGGCATTTGATTCCTCTACTGTGAGGAACTTTATTACTGCCCTAAACTCGACATTTTGATTTTCCATCATTGCTTGATGATCACCAAGCTAACGCGCCTTTATTAATTCTTTCTCTCACAGTTTTTGGCTTCTCTCTATAACTTTTTTATTGTCAGTCTTTCTATTAGTAATTTATTGTTCTTGGAGACAAATTAATATAATGGCATTTAACCATTCTCTTCGAATACATATATATGTTACAGTAAAAAGATGTAATCAGGAATTACATGTACATTATTTACTAAGAAGGTCAGTAATTACATGTAATTACTGGGAGATTTAGTTATTTCACGAAATCACTGAAATTGTCAGTTAATACATGTAAATAGTGAAAAATGTTGCTAATTTTACACCTATTTAATGAAAAATATTATCAGACCATTTTTATCCAGCAGCAATGTGTTTGTTTTATTTATCAACGTAATAAATATAACTCATTTCATTGCTTACCGTTATATCTAAAGGTGATTTATGGATTTCTACTTTTATTCCATGTTCAGTAATTTTGTATGGAAAGTGTTCACCAGATTGTTTCATGCTTGTTCCATGGATTTTATTGATATTTTAAGAAATGATTGTGAAACTGGGATCAGGTGCTTGCTCCTCCGGAGCACCCGGGATTACTTCCTTGGTGGAAGTTCACATGTTCAACTTATTTTGCCGGTTTTCAAAGTTTTTACCCGTAAATCTGGGAACAAAACGTTTGACCCCACATTGTCGTAGATGCCCCACTATGCATGTGATGGAGCTAATAAAATGTGACCAAATCAACAGCTGTCCAGATCACCTCTCTCTCTCTCTCTCTCTCTCTCTCTCTCTCTCACACACACACACACACACACACACACACACCGTTTCTCTCAGAGAGGAACAGAGATTGTTTATGTCCTTGATTAATTATTTCGTTAGTAGTTACTTAAACTCTTCACAACAGTAGACAAGTTCAATCATCAACAGGAGGTTATAAGGTATAATTGAGAAATATGTGACCAATCCAAACTAGATTACCGATTTTGTGTCGGGACATATTTGGTGAGTGAGGTTTTTGAAGTGTTTCAGGTCGATGTTCAAATCCGGGTATTATAATAAGCCTAGGTCAACACAAAATATCATCCAAGAGGAACTAAAAATTTACTAATTTCAAACTGTCTTTAAATGTTATCAATTATGGGAACCAGAAAAAGTGACTTTTATATACAGGTTCAAACAACATGAGTGAAGAGAAATTGGGATAAAATTTTACTGGCCTTAAAAACATATTAGTGTGCCCTTTTAAAGCAGGTTTGCCTGGTTATGTATAAAAACTCCCACCAAACTGTCTGTTGTTTTCATTAAAAAAATCAAACAAAATTCACAATTACATAATTTTCTAGAAAAAACAAAAGATAAGGCTTCGTTCATTTGCATAAATTATGTTGGGTTTAAAAATGTTGATATACTATTCATGGCAACATTTAATTTGATTTATATGATAGCTATACGAAAATACACCTGTGTCTTTGATGAAAATAGATTATGCACAAATACATTTAATGACATGAGTGGAAAAATGTCGCACCAAAAACACCCAAAAAGGATAGGATAATTTCTTTTTATTTTTATTTATTTTTTAAAATTACATCATTAACCGATTATAAAAAAATATGTATACGTTTTCAAAAGCTATATTTAATAGGATAGAGCAAAATATATGGAGCTTATATAGGGACATAATTAGAAAATTCGATTGAAAATTTGTCAGGTCGCTTACCGAAGTCCTGTGGTATTCTCTTTGTACTCCGATTTCCTCCACCTTCTCAGAACTGACCGCCTCGGAATAATCGCAGGAATCTTGACTAGGTCCTATAGCTCGATTTCTGTACTCCACTCTTTGGGTTGAGTTGAGTAATGGTGTTTGACCTTCCAGGCAAATATGTCACTTATATCTAGACGTCGCCAGCTATAGGCGAAAGTGCATCAATTTATTCTTCCTTTGCTTTTTGTTGATAATTATACAGCAGGGTTCTTTATCGTGCCACGCCTACTGTGACACGGGTCCACGTTTATTTTAAGTCCCCATCCGAAAGAACCGCACTTTCATTTAGTATTTCTTGGCGAAAGAAAAGTCACTATTGAAATAAAGTATTAAAATATCCACCCGTAAGTATTAAAATATCCACCCATCCACGGGGGGGGGGGGGGGGGAGGGGGGGGCTTATAATGAAAACACACAGCATTAAACAAGGATTCGTCAGACTTCGTTATAAACGTATCAGTAACTGTATGATGAGCAACCCCTTTAATACGAGAGACGATAGTAAAGTCCAAGGAAGGACGGTCCCTTTCCAGCTTGTTTTTTTTTCGTGAGCTGTACACCGAAATCAGGTGGCATGTTGATTCCAGGAGCCGTCGTCCATGGATCATGTGCATCATTCAACGTTGAAGGCCAAGCAGTAGATGACTCATTATGCCTCAGTTGCAAGCAATGACCCTCAGCGGCTTCAGAGTGGGTAAATAGAATTCGGAAACGCAACTGGCCTTTACGTGAAATTGGCATTGATATCGTGGAAAACGGATGCCTTATTGTTCAAATAGGAAATAGTATTTTAGAGAAAAGTTTCAATAAATGGAGACTTTCTTTTTCATTTTCTGAAAAAAAATTAATCCATTCAATAAGCCATGTTTAGTTTCTTTGTTATGGTTTGTTAAAACTATTTCTCAAAAATGTGATTGAATCCAACTCGAGCACAAAGTGTTTGCTTTGTTCATATTTCATGAAAACCTGTATTTTCTATTGCATTGAATAAGAATCTATTTCTTGGAGTGCAGATAACTTTTTGGAATGTTTTGGACATGTGTAAGACGGTTGTTAGGCTCGGTAAGAGACGGACATTGTTCAAACTGCTTCGTGATGGCGAACAGCATGTTTGAGGGGAAAACATTTGAAGACAAGCAACTAAGATTAGAACGATATCTTAATGGGCTGCGCCATAACAGGATAAACGTTCATAAACAACACCTTTATGCATGTTTGACGCCATAGTACAACCCAAGGCTATTCCAGAGATAAATACAGTCATATCAGAGATAGAAAAAGAATGCTTACGCGACGAAGTGCTGTTCCAACCCCTTCTATTCATATGTCTCGGTCGAAAACCAATAAAAGATCTATTGAAAACAATGAAGTCTTTAATCAGGGAAGCTTCCAACTCAATTGATAAAATTATTCTTCAGGAGACTTGTGAAATTCATAACTGTTTGTTGATATATGTCTTGTACCAGGATACCTGTACCAAAAGAAGTATTTCACATAAAAAGTATTTTGAACAGAGAAAAGCTCCCAGAACTCAAATTGAACGGAACTGTATGGCAGATGACAGAATGTCGAGCATGCTACAATTAGCCACCTTGTTTTACCTGAACGGAGATAGTCCGTGATCTGTTAGAAAAAATTGGAGAATTATCCATGTCGAACAACCTACCGGAATGCCGAACATTTTGTTTTGATGATAGGCGGTAATACATGGAAGAAATGTGCGGTAAAAGTCTTACTATGCAGCAGAATAATTCAATTTTAAATGTTTGTTTTCACCTGTGGCTTTGTAAGTTTTATCCCCCCAATAGAACCAGTGGTAAAACAACATTCATCAGGTCCAATATATGTAATAGAGAACATTTACATATGGGTTGGAGACAGAAAGGAAAAATGCACCCAGTGAACTTCATATAGAAATATATTTTAAACTCTCTCTAACGACTTTTTTTTTCCCTTCAAATCTCAAAAAGCACCGAAGCGAAATTCAGACGCCAAAAAAGCGTCAAAGAAATGAGAAAAAGCTAAAAACATGCTTTGGTGCCATGTTGAATGAAAATTTCGCTTCGAAAAAAACGACAATTTTGCGAGACAAAGCGCCAAATTCTACACGAAAAGGCGACACTTTGTGAAGCGATTTCAGTCGAAAGTATATGTCAATAATGCTCACTTTATTTCCGATTTCGCTAAGCTAACGGACCTCAGAGAACAACCGGGGATTCACTTCGGTCAGTCAATATCGTTATAGAACTGCTTGCTTTTTCATATACGTGCAACTTGTAATTTTATTTTATATTTCAATTATTTCATTAAAATATAAATAATTATTAAGTGGTCTTATTTTAATTTTGTTGATGACGATTTCATCTTTAATGACTCCGTAATTTAATTTTTACCATGATTACAATGCAATCCGGTGGAGAATCCCGCCAAAAAATGGCTTCCGTTACTAAGCAACATGACACGTGGTGAAAATAATATGTATTTGGCAACACCAAAGACGGTATCAACAACGTGTCATAATAAATATTTGAATATTCAAAAAGATGCATATGGTTTGCAAAACATATTTCGGCAACAGCAATCGGCCCAAGAGGCCCTGATTTCAAAACATTTTTCACTCTAATCCAACGGTCCACGCCATTTAGTTTTCGTTTCTTAAATACCTATAACCCTTAAGAATGTGTAAAAAATAAAGCATCGTAGATGAGAAGTGACCATGTGCCGAATTGACTTCACCTTCAGGTGCCAAAATGACTGGCAACCTAAAATACCGTGATGTTCAATAAATCCTGGCAAACCTGATTATAATGGTTAAATGCAGTACCTTGTTGCCAGTTGTGTAGTACAAGTACCATAAGTTTCGTTATGACTTCAACGACATTACTTGTGTCACAAAAACGTCATGGATGACTTATTTTTTCTATTACCAGCTTCAATTCCTTTTCCATGCAACAATACACCTGCTTTGCTTCTCCTCCATATGGTGTCGTGATTTGTTTCATGTTTAACACGTGTATGCTGTGGTAGAGCTTGTTCCCACTAGGAGACTGACTGGAACGAAGCAAGCTGAGCTACTTATAAATACATTTTAAATTGTTAATGCAAGGATATTGTAAGCCTAGGCTTATCAATGACCTCAAAAAGTTTTATGACGTCATCACAATGATTGTTTATAAGAAAAATTACCCTGTATAGATATGTTTGACGTGTCATAATTCCACGTAACTTTCAATACCAAATTTGATTACATACGTAGCGGGTCAACGGTATCGAGCAAAACAGGGGTGCTTATACCGGCCTTCCGGAGCACCCGGTCTCATTTTCCTGGTGGAAGTTCACGCGTTTAACTATGATTTGTCAGCTCCAAAGTTTTTACTTTGCTTCAGTGGGATTGCTGTTTGGACATAGATTGGTACGGTTGTTTTAGATTACATCCCAACCACCTCATTTAAAATTCAATGGAAATATAATTCTGGAATACCTTAGAAAATTAAGTATAAAAATCGTCGTGCTTGTCATAGATTCTTAGACTACTACAATCTTGGCATTCACACCAGTACCAATACCAGCAGTATAGTCCTCATACAGATTGTTTTAAATGCAAGCTTTTTCCCACAGACAGTCATCAGGCTGGTCATCATATGGAATTCCTTACTACCTTATATCGTTTAGCCTCCATCCGGTTGGATCAGTTCAAATCACTGATCCATAAAAAGAACTTTCTAAAATCAGTTCATTAATTGTAAATATATACTTACTTGTAAATTAATTAATTATTATTATTTTATTTTCTCTTTAGTACTTAAACAATATTTTTTTAATTGGTCTGTTATCATCAAATTTTGATGGAGCAATATGTAGATGTAGATTTAGTTCGATGAACCGTGAAAAAAAAACTTCTGAATGATATCAGTCAGAAGAACTAAAGATTTGTCAAAATAGTTACTAGTATTTTATATAGATTTTACATCCTTGCGTGTATCTGAAGTGTAGTTTCCGTTTTGGTAATGCTCTGTTGTCCGGACATTTCCGGTCCGTCCGTTTATCTACTTTAAAATTAGAACATCGTGTATTCAGACAAACGTTTGAAATATAAATAGTTAGAAGAGCTATTTACAAGCATATTTTAAACGCAGATACTTTTCCAAACACATTTCCTTGGCAATCCAAAACAGCTCAGGATTCGACTTGTTTTTGTATTTTATGCAAGAATTTTCAACCTGAATCAGGTTTGCGAATACATCAATCAAAACTTTGAAAGCTTGCAAATTACAGGTAACTTCTTGCTATGAGCAGTGACATAATTCCTAAAAAAACTGCTATATCTGCAGAAATCAGTTTTTGCTGTCTATCAAGATTGGAAAAAACAAAATCCAATTATCCATACTTACATCATTTATTTGCATGCTGAAATTAGAATAAAAACTTCTATCATAGAACTTTGTCTGCTGTGCTTTCTTAACGGTCACATCGTCAGTGATATATTAATTTGGGTTAAGACACTGACTATGAACTGAAGTGATAAATAAAAACTTGTTATATTGTATCCAGCTACTAGTGTTCTTCTTCATCCACACCTAGCATGACAATCTTTCTGCTGCTTGGGCCATCTTCTGGACTGCTGCTCGTCTACTTCCTGTGACTCCTAACCCAGATAACATTCTCCAAACTGATTGTGCTGCAAAGCCTCTACACCCAACCTCTACTGGATAATTCCAGGTCTCTCATCCCTTCTCTCTGCACTCCATCAGCAATGTATCATTATTTGCCTTCTTCCTCTTGTGGGATTCAGCACATTTTTCCTCCCATGGAACTGTCAGTTCTATTACAATGATCTTTTTTGTCCCTGGTGACCACAATACCATATCAGGCCTAAAATTGGTTGGAATTATCTCTCAGGTATATACCGGTATATATATATATATACATTGCTAAATACTAGTGAATAGCATCTACATATATTTTGAAATTCTGAAATCTACCCCTACAACGTAGGAGTTTGTTTGCCTAAGATTAATGCCATGTGCTGGAGTATTTTTACACTCATTGATTAGGCCTACTCCTGACTACCAGAAAAAGAAGAAGATATGTTATACAGGGAACTAGATAGAAATATAAATAAATAAATTCCGAATATAGGTAGTTTCCACTGGGGAAAATGACTAAAATTTTCCAATTTGACCACTAAAGTTCCTTGAAGAACAGCAATAAACAAGTACAATATTTCATTTAAA
Source organism: Anadara kagoshimensis (assembly GCA_021292105.1). NCBI lineage: Eukaryota > Metazoa > Mollusca > Bivalvia > Arcoida > Arcidae > Anadara > Anadara kagoshimensis. Next base: position 23,204,152 of record CM037860.1, on the reverse strand, counting down.
TAATAAATAAATTTAAATATTTTGTACATGTTTACTGTCCTAGCTGACACATAAAAATATTGCCACAATACTAGTTTAGTATCTTTTTGAAATGTTGACCCTAGCTACATTGTATATTGTAAGCATGTCATAATATATTTGGTTATTTCAGAACTTTAATTTTTGCAATTCTTAAAAAAGTGTAATTTTCCCCAATTTTGAAGGAAGAATGTATTTAAAAAAAAAAAAAAAAAACTATGATGTATGAGGTCTATGGCATCACATAATGATATATGCTATCAACTTTTAAGGGGGTGCCTGGTTAAATGTGTTCTGATTATAAAAACCTTCATTATGTGGAACACCAATACTTTCCACTAGTGTATAAATGTATGTGTTTTAAGACAAACAAGTTGCTATATTATATGGTCATAATCGGTAATTGGGAAGGGAATTTTCACCAGTTTAATATTGTAGTTTCTCTCCAATTTTTGGAAAAGAAATTGACCATTCCTTTTATATATGAGTCATGTAAGATTTTATGAATTAATGGTAGATTTTCATTGGCAAGATGCTAATTGGCCTAGGGCCCATTCTAGACACTGCATGTTTCATTTTAGAATGCATGTAGATGCTATATGTAATCTATATAAATATGTTCAGCTTTAAGATTTCTTAAAGTGACAAACTGGTTATTTTACAATTTTGAAAATAAAGCAACAAGTTTGGTGCAGACTGCATGTATGATACCTATACATGTGTCATAGATGTTTTCATTATTTTGTCTTTTGCCCAAAATATCTGACATATTTACATATTTCTTTCTTTAGAGTTGTGAATAGTGTCTAGTTTTATGTCAGGTAAAATGTAATATCTAAATCTGAATCATGCAATTTTCCTGAACTTGCAGTTAGACCTTCTATTAAGGTTAAAATGTATATAAAGAGAGGCAACTCAAATTATTATCTAGCATATGGCATTAATGGCCTCATAATATCTGTAGGTCTGAATCCCATTTAGACAGATCCTAGTGCAGGAAAGTTTGTTTCTTTGCCTGCAGAATGTGGTTGTTTTATGGTTTCCCCAACAATATCCCTGAAGCGACTGTCTTGATATAAGTGAAAAATCTTGATTAGGGCATGCTACACCATCACTCTACTCCACTTATATGACAGCTGATCTTACAATTGGAATAAGTTTGGTCACAACAGTATATATACAATTGTATATAAATGAGGGCCTTACGAGGTATTTAACCTCCAAAAATGAATGTCACCAAACTAAACATGTGCGTCAATGTCTGTCTTGAAAGAATATAAATCAATTCATGTCATGACATTGTTCTTCATTCTTTAATGATTGTTTGGTCATTTTAAAAGAATCAAGAAACTTTGTCAGTACATGTATTTATAAAATTTTGTATTCATAAAATTTTTAATTACCCGTATTAAAAAAATTGTTGCCCAGTACTTAGCCAGTATTTAGACTTTATTGTAAATTGTATAAGCAATGAAAATATATTTGATAATGTACTTTTGTTTCTTTTCAGACACATTATAAAAACAGGTTATAGATATGGAGCCCGCTGTAATGAATCCAGGTTACATAACCAACACAATGGGATTGTCACCACCAAAACACACATCCCAGTTTTCTCATCGCATATTTGTGAAGACATTTCCATTTCTGGGTCGGATTCATTTTGTTAAAGACAAAGCTGGTATTTATTCATTATTGTTTGTGATCTGGTATTGGATATATGGAACTTGGTGTGGAATTCATGTGATATTATTACCAAGATATGAAGATGGAGAGGTTTCTGGTGCTGTTATTGTTTGTAAGTACCTTACTGTAACCTATTACTTTCCTCACCAGAAGGGGTACAAGGCAGCAACACTATCCTTCTATATTTCTGTTTATATTTCACTGCTGCTTTGGCTGTGTTCCAGCTGGCCAATCCAGCAGTGTTTTTTTCTTTTTCGGTTGTCCTCTTCCATGTGGACTTAGGTCTTTCCTTTTTTCTTTTTCCTTCTTGTTGCCACACAAGTGCTGTCATGCAGTCATTTGTTCCCTCTCTCAGTATATGTCCAAGCCAGTTCCACTTTCTCCTCCTGATCTCACAGCTGATGTTGTAAAGATTTGATGTTTCCAATATTCTTTCATTTTAGCCTTTTTGATTGTAAATACTAAAATATGTGTAAAAGAGTGGAGTAATGAAGTTTAACGCTCCAGTTAAGATTCTTTCACCTGTATGATGTGGCTGTATCATGGATGGAAGAGGGAATCATAATGCAGTGGTGTAGGTAGCTAGAAGATATTAAATTGAAACTTCTGTCATTCTATGTGTCCAGACACCAGGCACTTGTTGTCCAGCATAATTTTCCAAAACTATAAGGCACTGTATTGTACGAAAATTGGAGCGCAAAGATGAGACACATATCATTAACCTAGGTTGGTTTGCTCATTTTCCTGTGCCCTTTGAAGACCACAACCTACCTTCTGGCAGGGGATCCTAACTCAGTGAATTTACTTGTTCTGACATTGACTTGTATGTATTGTAATTTTTGCAGTGTATTTTATTATTGCCCTGTTATGTCTTACGGCTGTATTACGAGCTTCAACAACAAATCCAGGGCGAGTTCCGCTACTTGAAGAAATATCGGGATTGAGTAAGTACAAAATGGGAATATCTGTATTATTTTGATTGTTAAGATAAAAAATTTGGGGAAAGTTGGAGTGGGAGTGGTATATTGTGTCTCCTTTCACTGGGGGAATTTGGAGTAGGGGTGGTATATTTTGTCACCTTTCATGGGGGTGGTATATTTTGGTCACCTTTCACCAGAGATATTTGGAGTGGGGGTGGTATATTTGTCACCTTTCATGGGGATGGTATATTTTGTTACCTTTCACTGGAGGTAGTTGGAGTTGGGGCTGGTATATTTTGTCACTTTTCAATTGGAGTAGTTGGAGTGGTGATGGTATATTTTGTCACCTTTCACAGGGGTTACTTTAATTAAGTTTGAGAGGGAGGTGGTATATTTTGTCACCTTTCACCGTGGATAATTGGAGAAGGGGTGGTATATTTTGTCACCTTTCATGGGGGTGGTATATTTTGTCACCTTTCGCTGTGGATAATTGGAGTGGGGGTGGTATATTTTGTCACCTTTCACTGGGGATAGTCTGAGTGGGGGTGGTATATTTTGTCACCTTTCACCAGGGGTAGTGTAGTGGGGATGGTATATTTTGTCACCTTTCACCAGGGGTAGTGTAGTGGGGGTGGTATATTTTGTCACCTTTCACCAGGGGTAGTGTAGTGGGGTGGTATATTTTGTCACCTTTCACCAGGGGTAGTGTAGTGGGGGTGGTATATTTTGTCACCTTTCACCAGGGGTAGTTGAAGTGGTGATGATATGATTTGTCACCTTTCACAGGGGTTACTTTAATTAAGTTAGAGTGGGGGTGGTATATTTTGTCACCTTTCACTGTGTATAGTTGGATAAGGGGTGGTATATTTTGTCACCTTTCACCAGGGGTAGTTGAAGTAGTGATGGTATATTTTGTAATCTTTTACTGGAGGTAGTGGAGTGGGGGTTGTATATTTTGTCACCTTTCACTGGGGGTAGTTGAAGTGGTGATGGTATATTATGTAATCTTTCACTGGGGGTAGTTGAAGTGGTGACAGTATATTTTGTAATCTTTCACTGGAGGTAGTGTAGTGGGGGTGGTATATTTTGTCACCCTTCACTGGGGGTAGCTGAAGTGGTAATGGTAAATTTTGTCACCTTTCATCATGGGGGTTACTTTAATTAAGTTTCAGAGGGGGTTGGTATATTTTTTCACCTTTCACTGTGGATAATTGGAGTTGGGATGGTATATTTTGTCACCTTTCACCAGGGGGGGTTACTTTAATTAAGTTTCAGAGGGGGTTGGTATATTTTTCACCTTTCACTGTGGATAATTGGAGTGGTGACGGTATATTTTGTCACCCCTTACTTGAGGAAGTGGAGTTGCGGATGGTATATTTTGTCACCTTTCATGGGGGTGGTATATTTTGTCACCTTTCACCAGGTGTAGGTAGAGTGGGGGTGGTATATTTTGTCATCTTTCACTGGGGGTAGTTAGAGTGGGGGTGGTATATTTTGTTATCTTTCACTGGGGATAGTTGAAGTTTATAATCTTTCACTGGAGGTAGTGTAGTGGGGGTGGTATATTTTGTCACCTTTCACTGGGGGTAGTTGAAGTGGTGATGGTATATTATGTAATCTTTCACTGGGGGTAGTTGAAGTGGTGACGGTATATTTTGTAATCTTTCACTGGAGGTAGTGTAGTGGGGGTGGTATATTTTGTCACCCTTCACTGGGGTAGTTGAAGTGGTAATGGTAAATTTTGTCACCTTTCATCATGGGGGTTACTTTAATTAAGTTTCAGAGGGGGTTGGTATATTTTTTCACCTTTCACTGTGGATAATTGGAGTGGGGATGGTATATTTTGTCACCTTTCACCAGGGGGGGTTACTTTAATTAAGTTTCAGAGGGGGTTGGTATATTTTTCACCTTTCACTGTGGATAATTGGAGTGGTGACGGTATATTTTGTCACCCCTTACTTGAGGAAGTGGAGTTGCAGATGGTATATTTTGTCACCTTTCATGGGGATGGTATATTTTGTCACCTTTCACCAGGTGTAGTTAGAGTGGGGGTGGTATATTTTGTCATCTTTCACTGGAGGTAGTTGGAGTGGGGGTGGTATATTTTGTCACCTTTCACTGGGGTAGTTAGAGTGGGGGTGGTATATTTTGTCACCTTTCACCAGGGGTAGTTAGCGTGGGGGGTATATTTTTTCATCTTTCACTGGGGATAGTCTGAGTGGGGGTGATATATTTTGTCACCTTTCACCAGGGGTAGTTAGAGTGGGGTTGGTATATTTTGTCACCTTTCACTGGGGATAGTCTGAGTGGGGGTGGTATATTTTGTCATCTTTCACCAGGGGTAGTTAGAGTGGGGGTGGTATATTTTGTCATTTTTCACTGGGGATAGTCTGAGTGGGGGTGGTATATTTTGTCACCTTTCACCAGGGGTAGTTAGAGTGGGGGTGGTATATTTTGTCACCTTTCACCAGGGGTAGTTGGAGTGGGGGTGGTATATTTTGTCACCTTTCACAGGGTTGGTATATTTTGTCACCTTTCACAGGGGATAGTCTGAGTGGGGGTGGTATATTTTGTCACCTTTCACGGGGGATAGTCTGAGTGGGGGTGGTGTATTTTGTCACCTTTCATGGGGGATAGTCTGAGTAGGGGTGGTATATTTTGTCACCTTTCACGGGGGATAGTCTGAGTAGGGTAGTATATTTTGTCACCTTTCATGGGGTTAGTATATTTTGTCACCTTTCATGGGGGGTAGTTGGAGTGGGGGTGGTGGATTTTGTCACCTTTCACGGGGGATAGTCTGAGTGGGGGTGGTGGATTTTGTCACCTTTCACCTGGGATAGTCTGAGTGGGGGTGGTATATTTTGTCACTTTTTACCGGGAATAGTCTGAGTGGGGGTGGTGGATTCTGTCACCTTTCCTCAATGTGAGTAAAGTAGCTCAAATTTGAATACAGTGCATTAGGAGATAGAAAGTAAAATACGGTAATGGTGTTTTTAGCCCCAATCAAGATCGTCTTACTTTATTGAGGCATTCAGTTTTTGGATGGTGGAGAAAACCAGAACATTCTTTGAGCAAACTGACAAATTTTCTCCACTAGGATCTGCTGATAGGAGATTTGTATAACCTAGGTAAAGAGAGACACTGTTATCTATAATTTCTATGTTTTAATAGATCAATTGGCCAATGGGTCTTTTTGGTATACTGGAAGGTATGACCAATATAATGTAGTTTGACAACTGGGTTTTACACCATGACAGTGATTTCGTTACATTTTTTAAAACTACTTTCTGCCTTTTAAATTTGTTTTCTTCTAAAACACAGCAAACTGCCTAATGACATGCTTGCAATAACTTAGGATCCTTGTAATCCTTCACAGTATTTGTTCCTACAGTGAAAACCTGCAGTTCAACTCTTATGAGTCTTATGGTTATTGTAAATTATAAATTGTTCTTTTTGTAGATTTAGATGAGTATGAGGTGTGCCGTGTTTGTCAGAGGCACAGACCAAGACGAGCTCACCATTGTCGACGGTGTCAGCAGTGTGTGCTTAGGATGGATCATCACTGTCCATGGTAGGATTTTGGTTTTGAATCATTTTACTTTTCCCCAATGAGGTATTTAAAGAATATTTTTCATATACATGAACCTCAGAGATATTTATGTACATGTAGTAATTATTAAACACATATGTATGCAGTTTACAACTTTTTCATATACATCTGACTTGACATGTTTTCGTCTCTTTGCAAGGAGAATCAGGTCATTTACAAGTCCAATTCATTTATCTCTGTCTGTTGCTACTTTGGTTTCCTCAGTCCACCAATTGTACCTCAGCTCTTTTTGCTCTCTGGTGGTTCTTCTCCAAGTCTCTTTGAATTGTCCTCTTTTCCTTTTCTGCTCTGTTGTCCAGGTAAGTACCAGTTTTGCATACTTGTTGTTTCCCATTTTCAAAACTAGTCCCAGCCATTTCTACCTTCTTTTGACGTAGCTCTATAATATATATGTACATGTTTTGTTAAACATATTTGTAGTCAGTTTACACCTTTTTCATATACATATGTACCAGGAATGTAAGTGTACATGTATATGTAGTGTATTTTACAAATCTTTAAAACCTTTTTTTTAAAAAAGCCAGGAAAACATTGTTGTTCTTTTTAACTGCCTAAGTTTCGAATCCCATGATTTACAAATATCCTACTGTGAAATCACTATTTTTCGTTGGGGCTCAATTTTCGTTGTTTTCGTGGACACCCATATCCACAAATTTACATCCTCAACGAAAAATTAAAGTTCAGGTTTGAAAAAAAAGTAGCAAGTATACTAGTATTACTTCCGGCGATGTTACCTCAAGTCTTGTTCCACTATGTAATTTGATTATGATATGATCCATTATCTTGTGTTACATTAATCCATATTTAATGAATAACGAATTATTTAAAATTTCATTTCTATTTATTATTAGGTTACACATTTATTCCGAGGAGGTAAAGATGCGTGGATGTTTAATTTAATTATGAAAATTATTTAAGTAAATATATCATGTTTAACAAATTCTTAATTATTTTTTTAAATGTTTATTTTTAATTGGGAACTGGTCGGGACAATAGGGTCAGACAGTTTCTTGCTGTAACTTTCATCATCAATTATGGTCTGTCTCATTTAGATTCCAATCCGATAACATATTAATTAAATAAACACTTCAACAATCTCTATAAACCTGTTTTATATTTATTATATCTAAGTCAGCTGTTCGATTTTTTAAAAACGAACCTTCATTTGAATCGTCATTATTACTCTCGTAAACAGCTGATCAGGTCATTAGAGGTCAATAATTAGAATTTCATAAAGTTGTCGATATCGCAGAAAAAACATTCAGTTTTGCGTAAAGGGATTATAAAACACATCATAATTGATGTTCTACGCATCAACTTGTAAATCTAAATTAATTACCGCTTAATTGTACAACCTAACAGGTCGATCTACTCAGGCCAGGTGTCACATCGCTTGTGAAGTTAATTGTTACTGATATACTAATTACAGGTAATTAACACCTACCCGAGGCTTATTCATTAATTTGCGTCTCTGTCACGGTTTATTGCTTCTGTAATTCCACAAATAACTCAAATGCTATAGGTGATGATAAACAAACAAATGATGACTTCCTACCCCTTATCAAGGCTCAAAGAACAAACTACATTTTTGACATTTCAGTAAAACCACGAATTTACGTCCCAACAAAACGCTATTTTTCATCAATTCCACGAAAATTGGGCCCAACAAATTAAAAACCATTCACAGTATTCAATTCTGTACTTAATTTAGCAATAATCTTGGCAATTTTCAATAGAATCTACAGTGCAGACCTGTCGAAAGTTTAACACTGACCAAACTAAAAGGAGTCAAAGCTCGGGTTTCGAGTGGCGACGATGTAGATAACTAGTTGCCGAAAGCTGCTACCTGGCATAGAGAGCAGCTGCCAAAATATAGCCAACGAGGAGTCATTTTGAGTGATCGATGGCACTAAGTCGTTAGCGTAGTGTTAAACTTTGGACAGGTCTGTACTGAACCTATCCTCTTCACTCCCGGTGAAGCATAAGGTCAACACAAGACATTGCCACTCGGCTCTATTCTTGGCTTTGGCTTTGGCCTCTGTCTCTCTCCATGCTAGGTTCAGTTCTTTCAGTTCTCCTTCGATAGAACAATTGTGCTAATTTATGATCACCAAAAATTTGCCAGCATTGATCTATACAGTTAAACTTGTCTGTTAAGGCCACCTAAGGGAACAAGAATAAAAAGTGTCCTTTATTGACAGGTGGCCCTTAAATACAGGTTCAAAGAACATGAATAAAGACCCATTGGGATAAAATTTTACTGGCTTTTAACAGCAGGTGGCCCTTATATAGAGGTGGCTTTTATAGCAAGTTTGACTGTATATATGTCGAATAGGCTTTTTTGCATCATGAAATCAGTTATTTAATAAATTAAATGTAAATTTGTATGTAAGTAAATTTTTGCCATTAAATGCATATAAGAATTTTTTTATACATTATGTATTAAAACATATGTAATCCTGATATCATTAACATTGTGCAAAAATTTGATTGCACTAAATGAAGTAAGTATTCTGTAGCATATAGGATTCACAGTTTACAACCCCTTGTTATTCAGGGAGGGTCTGTGGATTCACAGTGTACAACCCCTTGTTATTCAGGGAAGGTCTGTGGATTCACAGTGTACAACCCCTTGTTATTCAGGGAAGGTCTGTGGATTCACAGTTTACAACCCCTTGTTATTCAGGGAAGGTGTGGATTCACAGTTTTCAACCCGTTGTTATTCAGGGAAGGTCTGTGGATTCACAGTTTACAACCCCTTGTTATTCAGGGAAGGATCTGTGGTGACTAAGTGGTCTAAGTAAGCAGTTACAGATCACATTGTTTCAAATCCCACTTGGGACAGGTCCTAGTGTTAAAAAGTTTGTCAGTTTGCTTGCTGAAAAAAAGTTTGTCAGTTCACTTGACGAAGGTCATTAGTTTTTCTCCGGGGCACTCTGGTTTCCCACACCATCCTTGAACAGACCACCTCAATATAAGTATAAAAATCTTGACTGGGGCTTAAAAGCTTTTCAAAATGTGTTCTGTTTTAACAACCATAATTCTTATTTCTTATTTTTAGGATTAACAACTGTGTGGGAGAAGAGAATCATTGGGTGTTTTTTCTGGTTATCCTCTATGCATTTTTACTAAGTGCCTCAGCGTTTGTCCTGTGTATGTTACATTTTTGGTGGTTCCCACCCTGTCAGAAATGTGATAAAGTAAGTAAAAAAAATTCACAAAAAATTGGAAAATGTTGGTGAGAATTGACACATTACAAATTATACACTTTCTTATATATTCCCATCATCAGATGACAGTCAGTGCAAGTAAATTATATTAAATAAAATACAGTTGAATCTCATCATCACCAACTTCATGAGGAAATGAAAATAGTTCGACAATTTTTCCAATTTAAAGGACAGAAGGTAGTTTTTAAAAAGATTAACAAAATCACTGTTGGTTAATATAATATTTAGCTTGGCGGTAATGAGACCTTCAAGTTTGGAATCTGTGTATATAAGGACAATAATTAGCAGAATCCATGCTGTCAGCTTTAGATAATCATAGATAATTCTGAAAAGAATGTGCCAAGCTCCTGAGGGAAGTTTAAATTAAAAATTTATCAAAACACATTTTCGTTGCTTTATGAAATTTATAAGACTCAAGACTTTAATTTAATTAACTGAGTAATAAGTTTGAGTTACTAAACACTATTTTCATTAGAACCTTGTTCAAAATGGTGGCCAAATCGACCTGGAATTGTGTCTGGCGACCTAAGATTTGTAAATGGTTGTCCATTTTAAATTTGAACCTTTGTGACAACTTGAAGATATTATTTCTGTGTCACAGAATTTTCGTGACACTGATGCCATTTCCGGCAATATAATTGATACTTTACTTCATCATTATTGTTATTAATAACTCTGATGTACATAAGTGATTGTAAGTCAATCTTAAAAATGTGCATTTTTGTTCTCCATACCTATAAGATGCCTTAATTTTGCTTCATTTGCAAGAAAAGGTTGCTGGCCACTAGAAATTTCCACTGTCCACCTGAGAATTTAAATTGGTGGCCAGCTGGCCACTTACTTTTGAAATCCACTTTGAAGGCTGTCCTGAAGGTGTCTTTATATACTCATATATTTAACTAAATATTTTATCTTGAATAATCTGCACAGTTTGTTACCTCAAACAACATAAGGTGGGATTTGAGAATTATCTCCCTTTAATTACCAACTATATAAATACTTCAACTTTACCTTTTTATTATGATCACTTTATTTTCATGAGAAATGAGGTGTAATGTTTTTTTCCTAGAAATTCTAGAAATATAAAATTACAATGAATAGAAAAAGATTAGACTTTATCATTACATATGTATTTAGTATTTGCATCAAATGTCTTCTTTATGGAATTATTAAAAAAAATTCATTTTTTGAAAATTTACTTTAATTTTAACTAGTGATTGTAGTCTGTTGGATGTTCATTATCGATGATCAGAACTACTCGAAGTAACTAGTAATCAGAAACATTTACGTTTGTGATTTTTTATTGTATTAAACAGGGATGAAGATTAACAGGAGCTTAGTAGCCAATGGCTACTAAAAATCAGTCTGGGTCCCTTAATGTGTACACATTTTAATTATTTATTACTATTACAATTTCTTTTCTGAAGCAAGTTGGGTCCCTAACTCAAAATAGTTAAGCTCCATCCCTGTTAAACATTTGTAAATGTAATGATAGAAGTATAATTACCATTGCTATGGTGAGGTCACTCTTTATGCCTATATGTCTGATGTCATAGATTGGCTGTTACAGCAATTGTTAATGCATGACATAAACAATAGTGTTTTAAATTCAGAAAAAAAAAAAAACCGAAAATGAGATTGTGAAAAGATTGCGAAATGTAAATATAACCATTGAACTATCTAGAAATGGCATTTATAGTGCTATAACAATAGCAATGGAAGTTACAGCACTATAAATGCCATTTTAGACAGTTCAAATGTTAAATAATTGATTATGTTACAAATACAAAGAAGATAAACATTTGTTTATTATAAAGTACAAAACTTAGAATTTTCAAATTAAGATCAGGTATTTTTTTCAACTGGCATTTTATTGCATTTATCTAATTTGAATTTCATGTCATTAATAAATACTTTTGACAAGTATAAAAAGTATAGCCATACTGTGCTGCATTCAGAGAACAGGAATAACTCAGTTACTCTTTACTGAGAAAAGTGGCAGTTGTAACCTTGTGTTATCGGGTATTTCGTGTTCTCTGCCCATAATGTCTTTTCGCTAAAAATGAACTGATCATCGATTATTTAATACTTTAATCAAGCGCTTAAATCTAGTCACAGTGGATTGATGAATGATAATGATTGATTGTAAAGGATTGACACTATTGTCTGTATCTTTTGGTGTCAAACTTGATGCTATAGTCTGTATCTTTATTCTGTTTTCAGATGGTTTACATACTTTGACATTATACTTTGTATCTTAATTCTGTTTTCAGATATCCTTTATAGTAAGGCACAGTAAATGGTTGACATACATTGACATTATAGTCTGTATCTTTATTCTGTTTTCAGACATCCTTTATAGTATGACACAGTATATGGTTTTCATACTTTGACATTATAGTCTGTATCTTAATTCTATTTTCAGACATCCTTTATATTAAGACACAGTATAATGTTTTCATACTTTGACATTATAGTCTGTATCTTAATTCTATTTCAGACTTCCTTTATAGTAAGACACAGTATAAAGTTTACATACTTTGACATTATAGTCTGTATCTTTATTCTTTTTTCAGACATCTTTTATAGTAAGACACAGTATATGGTTTACGTACTTACTAACGGCTATGGCTGTATTGATGTCATTGTTTATGTTTGGTCAGTTCATCGGACAACATTTTAATTTAGTTATGGTAAAGTATTATTATTTTTTAATTAGAAACATTTCTAGCAGGGTTTTAACCACTGCGGTAGCTCAGTTGGTAGAGTGCTTACTCCATAAGTGGGTGGTTGTGGTTTCAAGCCCCGGCCGGGTCTGACCAAATACTTGAAAGTGGGTAGTGACTGTTCTTTCACCAAGCACTCAGCATTACGAAATGAAAGTCACATTTCTTTCAAATTGGAACTTAAAATAAACAAGGCCCTGTGTCATGGTGGGCTTGGCACACTAAAGAACCCTGTTGTTTGATGCCATCAGCCCAGTGCACAGGCAAAATTTCTGCACCTTCGCCTATAGCTGGCAACATCTCGATAATATAAGTGAAATATTTTTGACTGGGACGTTAAACACCATTACTCACTCTAGCAAGGGTTCAAAATTGTGTCTTGTAGTAAAAGGTCCAGGACCTTTTGCCTTATTTTCTAAAGGTCCCACATAGAATTTTGAAATTTCAATATCAATATTGAATGATCCATGTGCAAATATGTTATAGAAAAAATAGGATTATCCTGGTAAAAACAGCAGGTGCATGAGATTTTTGCAGTTTAAATATCAAGGGCACCAATGTAAAGTCAAAAGGTCCCAGACCTCTGACCCAGAGAATTTTGAACCCCTGTCTTGTAGCGTTTTTGATCCATGGTTTACACATGTATTAGTAATAATAGGGTTTGTCTGATTACGACATGATACTGTAAACAGACTTTTATTCGCAGATATGAACTTTTGCGATTCTTTTGCCAAAAACCATTTCATGATTATTAACTTTTGGAATGTTGTCTATAACTGAATATTTGGTTTAAATTTTCAAAAACAAGTTGAAGGGGATTAACTTTTGAAATTATTTTGTCCTCACCAAACAGGCAGAAGTTAATGGAATGTGAATAAAAGTTGGTTTATAATACTACAATGTCTGTTTCAAAACAATTATAGTCATTCAAATGGTCATTCTAAAATGTCCTTCATAAAACTAAGAAGTTTTGATAATGTTGTGGTTTTAATATTGTTTAATTTCACATCAACAATTTTCCAGCTATTTATCACAAGAGCAAATATCTGCTTTTGTTTGAGATAAAGTTTTCCAATTAAAGAAACCATGGTAGGAATTTTACCTGCACGTGCATTTCTACACATGCTACTTTTTGTGATGTCATAATAAAAAAACAATCACATGACTTGATTGTGTGGTCATGACATTATCATGTGTTTGTTTAAACCAAAACCATGTACATTCATTTCGATGGTCATTTTTTCAGAACGTTAAATAACAGAGTTAGATTTTACATGGTGTTGATGCGTCTGCAAATCATATTTAAAACATTCACATCAAAATGAAAGAAAAAGAGTCTATTGTAAGTTTTTCCATGTAGTATATGGAAATCTCACCCTGAGGGTTGAATATTTCTGTCAGACACTTGGCAAGCCTCGTTTCTGACTAAAATATTCACCCCTTTGGTGAGGTTTCCTATCCTATATGGATAAACTCATAATCTATTCTATTAATCTCTAATGATTAGTCTAAAACAGGTTTGTGTATGCGTTAGATGTGAAAGTGGCATGCGATGTGTTAATGTGTTTTATGGTTTATCTTTTACTAGGATGTACTCATTTAGACTTTAAGGTGCTAGCTCACTGGGCCAGGACAAACCTACCACTTCTCCTGTCACATTATATTGACATCCAGTGAACCAGTCAATACTCAGTCTTCTTGATACCCAGCATCAGTATGTTAAAACTTAAAGCATTTTGCATGACCCAGCCAGGGTTCAAATCCACAACCCATGCTCGAGGTGGATGCTCTTAATTACTGAGTCTGAGGAGGTCCTATTGATAATTTGGTACAATTGTAAACTGCTGTATTAGTATATATTAATGACATATCAATGATATATTGTCACATTTAATGCTTTTAATTTACTATATTTATAGGATAGGACAACACTCCAGAACCTGAAAGACCCAAGACCACATGTAGATGAGTAAGTATATTCTATTATGAATTACTTCATTTTTTCCAGTAGTTAAATAATCAAAAGTCACCAAATTACAATAATTTAATAGTTGTGTTGAAGTTGAGAGTTTCTCACCGATGACAAATTTTACCCATTTGAGATTATACCATAGAAAGAGTAGGTATATCTTGGTAAATAACGAAATGTTCATTGGACTTTTACAGTTTAGATATCAAGGTTCCCAATGTAAAAGCAATTGGTCGGGGGCATCGGACCCAGGGAATTTTGAACCCCTGATAGTTAGATTTTGAGAGTCACTAAAAACAACAGTGTAACAGTTGTGTTGAAGTTAAGAACATTTACACTGGTAGTTACCATTTGAGTATCATCATATAAGGCATGTAATAGAAGAAAATGCCAAGGGTTCAAAATAATGTTTTATAATGGAAGATCCAGGATCTTTTGCCTTTATTTTTGGCAAGTCTAACAAAAAGTTTTGAAAGTCCAATATCATCATTGCAATTAAGTCCATGTTATTATATAGAAAAAGTAGAAAAACCATTATTCTGGTAAAAAAATTACCAGGTCCATCAGACATTTACAGTGTGGATATCAAGGGTCCCAATGTAAAATCAGTAGGTTCTGTACCTTAGACTTGTAAATTTTGAACCAAATTACAATAATGAAACAGTTGTGTCAAGTTTTCTGTAGTTTCCTTTTGAATATCATCATTTAAGGGACATATAGAAAATGTCTTACAGATTCAATTTGACAACACTGACAGTAGAGCTGCAACAATGTATCGGTATGCTGGTAAAACCGGTTTCATGAGTCTTATTGTGGTAATTGCAATATGATTTACAAATATTGTGTATCAGTGATGCGAAGAAACATCCAGATAATACAGGTTATAAACATTTTCTATTTTGATAGTATGGGTCTACGTTGGCGAAATGTTTGAAAGTCATATGTTATTGTTACTTGCACTGTCAAACTTCTATATAACGCAGATGAGTAAACAGCCCACATGGAATTGTTGTTTGTATCAGATTCGATTCTGAATATGAGTGTATTCAGAATGCTTTGGCCAAAAGCAAAGCCTGGTTGATTTTGGAATGGAACAGAAGTCATCAGAGATCATTACAAATGCAGCAGTATGTGAAATATGTAGGGCAGAAGCAAGGCTTTTCTTTCTTTTAAACCATGCAATACAATACAATACAATACAATATGTATTGCAATATGACCTCTGCAATATGCAGTATATTGTAATACTGTTTTTGCCGTATTGTTGCAGCTCTAACTGACAGAGGGCTATCATTATATAGGTCTGCATTCTAGTCTAGGTCTATAGGGAAAAAAATGTTTTGTACCTTATCCAAAACAATATTAGAAGGGGATTTTAAAACTTTATTGATTTATGTTTTAAAATTATTTATAGAACTTAGTCTATCATTTATTGGTAAATCATTCCAGTCACATGTAGTTGTAGGTAGGAAAGAGTTGTAAAAATTAGTATATAACAATGTATGGTTTATAAGTTTTGGTTATGTCTTGTTGCAAAATGATGCATGTTGGAATGTCAGTTAGGTAGTAGAGATTGAAGATATTGAGGATTTAAACCATAGAACATAATTTTTGGCCTGTTTGTTTGTTTGAACATTTGTGTGTCTGTTTATTATATCACACATGGCCATATATCCCTTTTATTTAAGCAAAGACATGTTTGTGTGTTTGCAACACCAATTTGTACTCCCTTCCAAAACTACAGAACATACTACCACAGTAGCTCAGTTGTTATAGTCCTTGCTCTGTATATGGGAAGTCATAGGTTCAAACCAAGGCTGTGTCTGACCAAGGCCTGAAAATAGTGACTTTTCTTTTGCCAAGCACTCAGCATTTAGAAATGAAAGTCACTGTGTCATTCCGAAGAGACCTTAGACACTGATGTTCTGTGTCACAACAGGCATGGCATGTCAAAAAACTGCAGACTGCAAAGGTAAAAATTTCTGCCACTTCAACTATAGCTGGTGATGTCTCAATATAATTCAAATATTCTTGACTGTGATGTAAAACCAAATTCATTCAATAAATCAATCAATTAATCAAAACTACTGAACAGATTTCAAGCAAACATGTTAGAATCATATCTGAGTTAGTGAAATTAAAGTCTGTTTCTGAAGTGAAATTAAAGTCTGTTTCAAATTGTTTCTATGATTACCAAAAGTAGGTCAATAGGACAAATAGTCTACAAAATCATTAAAAATCTTTTTTAACTGATGCAAAGTAATTGATATTTTGATTCTATAGGTCTTATACCCATAGCTTGTTCAAATCAAACTGTATGGTCCATGCTAACATATTAGACTTAGCATACATGTATATAAACAAGTCATGTGATCAGGGGCATTATACAAAGTTGTTTAAATTATATACAAATTATACAATTGAACAAAGCCATTTCAAAATTCAAATGATAATGATAATAATGATGATTTCTGCTGTTGCTTTTGTTGTTGCTGATGATGATGATGAGTATCAGTGATTTTGTTTGCCTAAATTTACTACCCAATAAAGGTAGTTTCCCCTAGGAGAAAATGACTAAAATTTTCCAATTTGTCCACTGAAAACCCTAAAGCAATGGTGATGTACTGAAAAACTTAATCTATAGTTGTCCTGACCATCAAAATATCACATTGTACCACAATATAGTGTCTCTACAATGAATATAAAAGCTATTGCCAGCATATCATAATGCAGTTTGCTAGATTTCGGAACTTTAATTTTCCCAATCTTAAAGGCAGAAGGTAGTTTTCAAAAAACATAACAAAATCAATGAGTATGAAAAAAAATTAGGTTCAGTCATACACCAGACACTTAGCTTAATAGTATAAGCAACACAACCATTGCATGGATAATTTCTGCTACAAACAGAATAAGTTTAGTTTTGAAAATTAAGGGACTTGAGTTTCAATCTTAATATAGAATTTCCAAATTTTGACCTATTTGTCTTGATAATAGATAAGATTTCAAAAAGCCCCATTAAGGCCCTTGTCTCAGTGTAATTTACAAATGAAATTGAAAAATGTCTGTGATATTTATTTTAAGGTTTTTCTACTCTCATTTAATAAAAAATAAAAGAGATTATTTCAACTTATCTGAAATGTTCTAAATAGCTTAAATTGTCATCAAAAGATTGAGCTCAGTTAAACTTCAAATATTAATGATAAAATAATGATGAAGTTATTAGAATATAAGACTAGCTCATGAATGGAAAACCGTGGAATGCATATTAACAATATTATCATCAGAAGTTTATCTGTATCACACCTAAGAATATGTCTGGTTTTGCACTTTCGAGTGTTAAATACTTAAATTTTTAATTTTCTGCATTTTACTTCACTGCAGTTTCCGCAGGATAACGCGTGGGAACGGCTTGAGAATGAACAACTTCTCTGTAGGATATCATGATTTTATTTATTGATTCCGATGAAAGGTGGTTAATTTGAATATACTGTTGAAATAATCAACACCTCTCAGCTGATTACTTTGATTTTAAAAATTTCATTTTCATATTTGATAATATTCTTGTTATCTTGTCTATGGTGGTAAAGAATGTTTTTTAAGGCGAAATTGACGATATCTTCACTGTAAGGTAATTGATACATTATTTGTAGACATATAATCAATTTCATTCCACAGCAGACAAGTAGTAGCATGATCGCGTTTGATAAAATGTTAATATTTTAAATATAATCTTTATTGTAGTCTGACAATAATGTTCTAAATATCTTTTTATTACTTTTTATTTAAAAAAGTCTTTATTTTTAATTTGAATTTTATAGCCCTTCATTAAATATCTTTTTTTTTTAAATTTGAATTTTTTATGTGAATTTGTTCGTAATGAAAAAAGCTTTAAAATCTTGGTATGAATTATAGGGTGTGCCTTGTGACCAATATATGGGACAGATATGTTTATTAATTAAGAGTTGAGTTGAGTAATGGTGTTTAACTTCCCAGTCAAGAATATTTAGCTAATATCCAGACATCACCAACTATAGAAGAAGGTACAGAAATTTTGCCTGTGTATTGTGCTGATGGCATTATACAGCAGGGTTCTTTATCGTGTCAAGCCTACTTTAAAACAAAACCTCATTTATTCTAAGTTTCTATCCAAAAGAACGGTGCTTTTCATTACGTTATGATGATTGCTTGGCAAAAGAACAGTCACTACCCATTTTCAAGTCTTTCACTTTCGGTCGGGTTTCAAATCCATGACTTCCCACTTATGGAGTGAGTATTCTACCAGATAAGCTACCACAGTGATTTATTAACACTGATAGACCAGAACCATACCTCTGTGGCTAAGTGGTCTAAAACATGTGCACCGATCACTATGCCTTTCACTTTCTGGGTTCAAATCTCACTCGGGTTGTTCCTAATGTGTGAGTGTTAGCTAATTCACTCGCCAAAAGATGGTGGTTTTCACTTGGAACTCTAGATTCCTCCACCATTGCTGAATCATGTCTGTGTAAAACACCATTACTTCACTTTACCGGGTACTTCACTTTGAAGCTAATAATGAATTTTATATAGCTTTCCATCTCTGGTTTGATTGGAGATGTTCAAAGATTTGATAGGCTCTTGACTATTAATTCCAAGTTCAAGGTGGTTTGTATAACATTAGTACATATTTATTTTTAGCTTAATACTTTTGGCAATGTAATATGGTAATGGTTATACTGTAGATCACTTTTATTTTGTGCGAGATTATTTTTGTGTAAAACTCAAATGGATTCAATTGAAAACTAAAACTTGATGCAAATATTTCCAATATTAAATGCATCTATTCTGGTACAATACATAAATATGTTTAGACTGTTCTTTCTTTGTATGTGGAAGGTCATGGGTTTTAAACCCAGGCCAGGTCTGACCAAGACTTAAAAAAGGTGACTGTTCCATCCATTAACCTATGGTTGGTGAGGTCTTGATATAAGTGAGATATTGTTGACTTGATGTAAAAACTCCATTCAGTCAATTTCTCTCTCTCTCTCTCTCTCTCTCTCTCTCTCTCTCTCTCTCTCAGTTTTATTCATTTTTCTACATTTATTTATTTTTATTTTTATTTTTATTTTATTTTTTATTTATTTTTTTCATTTTTTGATCTCATGGATTAACACATTTTAATCCTATAATCTTGAGGATTAGTTTTCAGATAAAATCTTGGCAAGAAGTTGAATTTCCTGTAAAATTTGGAACTAAAGATAGATAAATCATATTTTGTTTGCCAATCAATTAAATATAAAGGACATCAGATTAAAATTAACAGATTATCAACTGTTTGAATGTAGGTCTAAGCACTTTGTAATTGGATTTTCATCACATAATTAATTTTGGACCTGAAAGATTAACACTTATCTTCTTTTTAACAGTTTTTGCACTTATAAGATTAAGATGTATTAAATAAGTTATGAATTTACAGAAGAATACTTTTTTATTTCCTGTTTTTTTCTTTGTTTTAGGCTATTAGTAATAAAGTATAATATTGATAATTTTTATTAGCTCACCTGAGCCGAAAGGCTCAGATGAGCTATTGCTATCTATCATCGTCCGTCGTCCGTCGTGCGTCATGCGTAAACTTTACATTTTAATCTTCTCCTCCAAAACTACTGAGCCAAATTTGATGAAACTTGGTGATTATTATGCCTGGGTAACAGCCTTTCAAAATTGTGTTCGGGGTTTGACCACGCCCAACAATATGGCCGCCGTTACTATAAATAGCCAAAAGACAAAAAAATCTTCTTCTCTGAAACCAAAAGGTGCAGGAAAATTTTAATTAGATTTTTGGATTCAGGATACCTAGATACACTAAAATTGTGTTTTTCATGAAAATTGGACGAAAAATAGGTTACGCGTTTTTTGCGTAAAATTATGTAATTTTTAAAATGAGACATTTATTGTTATAACTTCATAATGGCTGAAGATAACTGTATGGAGTTTTCACTGTTGATCTTGTCTTGCGATTTTCTTTCGATTGATGTCAAGGTCAAAGGTCAAGGTCATGTCCCAGTTTTTGACCTTTGATTAAAAATGCTATTTTTTAAACATTTCTGGTGATAATGATGTAGGATTTTTGGTTAATTGTAGATATTGACATGACGATCATTTTGATGTATCGATTAAGGTCATGGGTTCAAAGGTCAAGGTCACAGATGTACAAGTTTACCAAAATAGTTAATTATCTGCAAAACTATGAACTTTTTGTATAGGCATGTATATTAGAATATTGTAGGTAATGGCCCAATGGTCATTTTGATATATAAATAAAGGTCCTGAGTTCAAAGGTCAAGGTCACAGATGTAAACAAGTACTGAAATGATTATTTATCTCAAAAACTATAGACTTTTTGTATAGGCATGTATATAAGAATATTGTAAGTAATGGCCCAATGGTCATTTTGATATATGAATAAAGGTCATGAGTTCAAAGGTCAAGGTCACAGATGTAAACAAGTACTGAAATGATTATTTATCTCAAAAACTATAGACTTTTTGTATAGGTATGTATATTAAAATATTTTAGGTATTATCCTAACGATCATTTTGATATATGAATGAAGGTCATGGGTTCAAAGGTCAAGGTCACAGATGTGAATGAATACCTGAATGGTTAATTATCTTGAAAACTGTTAACTTTTTGTATATGCATGTATATTAGAATATTGTAGGTATTAGTCTTACGACTATTTTTATATATGAATGAAGGTTATGGGTTCAAAGGTCAAGGTCACAGATGTGAACAAGTTCTGAAATGATTATTTATCTCAAAAACTATAAACCTTTTGTATAGGCATGTATATTGGAGTATTTAGGTATTATCCTAATGATCATTTTGATATATGAATGAAGGTCATGGGTTCAAAGGTCAAGGTCACAGATGCAATAGAATACCTAAATGGTTAATTATCTTGAAAACTATTAACTTTTTGTATGGGCATGTATATTAGAATATTGTTGGTACTGGCACAGTGGTCATTTTGATATATGAATGAAGAGCATGGGTTTAAATGTCAAGATCACAGATACAAACAAGTACTGATGTGATTATTTATCTTAAAAACTATAAACTTTTTGTATAGGGATGTATATTAGAATATTGGCCTAATTATCATTTTGATATTTGAATGAAGCTCATGGGTTCAAAGGTCACAGGTGAGCGTTAAGGCCCATGGGCCTCTTGTTTCCGTAAAAATTATCTTTTGGTAATTTTAAAGTTTTTATGAAAATCTTTTTTTTATCTGGAAATTATTAATTACAAGAACAAGCATTAAGTTAGAAAGGAAATGGTTAATTATTAATCTTTTGAATTTGAAATCTTTGATATCGATGCTTAAAACATAGACTGATACAAAAATTATACAGAACATTTTATATCCAATCATAAGAATGGTACTATCTCAATCTAGACATGTCTAACCCAGTGGGTTTTTTTATCCAATCATAAGCATAGTACTGTCTCAATCTAGACATGTCTATCCCAGTGGGTTTTTTATCCAATCATAAGAATGGTAATATCTCAATTGGGACATGTCTATCCCAGTGCATTTAATTTCCACAATTTTTTATAAGTTTTCTGCTAAAAAAGATTTCATTTTTGAATGGAAAAAAACCCCAGATTTTCCCACATTTTTTTTCTATTATTATTTCGGCAATATACCTGTTGATTACCCTGTTGGAGGTAGATGTTGAATTTTGAGCAATAAAAAGTTATTTATTTTTGTTAAAAACAAATTGTCTGTTGCTGTTAAAACTAATAAAGCACAAACCCAACAACACTAAAATGTGATAAAAAGCTAAAATTGTCAGTTTTCTCTCCTATCTTACTTCGCTTACCCAATCTTAATACTTATATGTGTAGGTAAAAATAATAACTGCAGAAATAAACGATAAATGCTGAAACAAAAACATGACATTGTGAAAAAATTGGAAACAAAAATACAAAAATATTTCATACAGAAATGAAAAAATGGCTTTGTGAAAAAATTGTGAAATAAAACAAATTTCATGTTGAATTGAAAACATAACTTTGTGGAAAAAAACAAAAAACAAATTTTATGTGGAAATGAAAACATGACTAAAAGAATTGTGAAATAAAAACAATTTATTCGGAAATGAAAACATTTTGTGAAAAAACTGAAAAATATAATATGCCCTCAATCAAACCTTGTTCATGGCTTTAATTTGTAAATATATAAATATTAAAAAGCTGCTCTACAGTCTGAGCTAAATGGTCACCCATCAAGCCTGGTCCAAGTGGGATTGATCACCACAAGTGATTTTATTTAACATCGATTCTATCTGGTTTAGGAAACAAATTATAATTGTGCTGTGTCTACAAGAAGTAAATCAATTTGTTATTAATGATATTACACCCAAAATAAAATATTTTGGCAGATTAAGTAAAAAATTTAATTACCATAAATTCTTGAGTACAAAAATTAATTACTATAAATTGAAAGTTGATATTGAGTTATTTTCCAGTTTCAGGAATTTTACCTGGTGAACAGTCAAATACAATTTTATATCAACTCAGTTTTTTTGTTCCAATACATTTTATGTATTGATGGGAATTTTAAGAATGACATAAGTTTAATCGGCGAAGTTACACCTCGGGAGATATATTATCCCAAAAATGGTTTTAGTTTACATTCGCGCGTAATGCCCAAGAAGACGTAACTGACAGGTTGGTACTGTTATTAAGTCTCGGGTTTTTGTTGGCACAAAATAATGCAATTTTTGTTGTAAAGAGGATCTATTACTTTTTATTTTCTCTATAAAAAATCTAATTTGATATTTTATAAGATGTCTGAATAATCTTAATTATATTGATGAAAAAACAGCGAAAATTCTAGAAATAAATCTTTGTAGACAAGATTTAAACCACTTCAAATTAAAACTTTTGCCAAAATTCAAAAACAGATATGTACAATATACCTAATGTAATGGGACAAGGGGTAAATCAATCTTTTTTACAGTTAACAGTAATGCTGGTTTTTTATGAATATTCCAAGAATTATTTCAATAGTTAGTATAGGAGTTACCTCCCTTTGAAATTTCAATTAAAAAATAATATAGATGTACTGTTTGAATGGCTTTATGTAGCAAATTGGATTTCATGATTGTTGTCAGTTGTAAGGATTTTGTGTCATGACATTTGTCAATTTTAAATATTAAGTGTCTGATTTTGAAATTTGGTTGTGATGCTTTACAGTCTGTTAAGATCATAAATTCAGGGTCACTTTGGGTTGGATGCTTGGTTGGGTTGATTTGAGGACATGGCTGAGTGGTACTGTCACTGGCTTTCGAAGTCAAGGGTTGTGGATTTGAACCTCACTAAGGACTTGGGAATTTTCTGAGATGATTTTCAACTACTACCCATGCTAGAGCTGTAAAAGGCTTATTTCTCAGTAGTGTTTCGAATGAGACTCAAAACCGTGGTCCTGTGTCTCAGTGCACACTAAAGACACGTCTGTAGAGTAAAAAAAAGAGTAGGCCATGTATGGCTGCTACAGAGGACGCTTACAATTAGAAGTAATTGAAACATAAAAACTGCACTGGCCATTAAATCCTACATGCTGAACTAACTGTAACCTGTGCAATTTTTACCATAACTATTACAGCAATCAAATATTTCCCATTTCTTGCTGGTTATTATATTCAAATTAATAAAAAAAATGTGTAGTCTGTGTGCAATTATAGTATAAATGTACCCTTTACAATCACTATGACTACAGACCAAGCACATGGGTGACAATGATTGTCATTTAAATTTTTGTTCTGAATAATTCTGTTACTGGATACATGTAGAGATTACGTGGAGCGATGCCAACACCAATGATTCCAATATTAATTGGAAGTTTTAATTTTGACACTAAAGAATGACTAGTTGCTAAATTTAGTTGCTAAATTTATCACTGGGTCATCTTCTACGTTACAATTTCCAAAATTTAGGCAGAATTAAGCACAATTGTATGCTTAATTCTGAATCCTGGAAATTGAAGATAACATCAACTGTTATGTAAATTACAAATGATTCCACTTTAAATTGATATCCCTTTATATAGGCAAACAACATTGACCTGTCTACTTGACCTTTCATTTTAAATCTATTCACAAATGGCAGGTAAACTCAATACTGTAAACGTATTTATTTTCACGATGTACTAATTTTGGCTTATTTCACAGTTCTTTGTTATGCGCGAAAGGTACTACAGAGCGAAAATTTTAGTATGCTTATTATGTTATAGTGCATATTTTAAAAATCGCAAAAATTTAACTACGCGGACATGTCTAAGGTCAGATGGACAGGTCAGTGCTGTTTGCCTATATCAGATACATTAAGACAATGGTATTTTGGCATACTTATCACAGACATTAAATTAAATATGCTCTATTGCAGATTATTAATTCACACCATGGTACGCAGTTATTATGATTTTCATCTAATATTTCTGATTTTCATGATTACCTGCATATAATTATCCATATAAATGGGGCTTCTTATCATGTGCCATAAAACAATATTCAGTGACTGTTAAGTAAAAACAGCATGTGCTTTGTGAAAATCATATGCTATTGAGAAATCAGTTACCTACTCACAACTTGGCAAGTTTGACCTGGCTCTTGACCTCCTTGCTTTAGATTAGCCAAAACCCATCATGCAGTAATTTTTTGGCACTTGGGTTACATGATAGACTTGTTATGTTTGAAAAAAAAAATTTAAAAAGATATTTATTGATCCATAGTGAAGTTGGTATTATGCATTTGACATTCAGATGCAAAGGTCAGATGAACCAGGTTAAACTTGTTAAGGTATTGCAATTCAGTATAGACAACCTGTTGTGTAGTGTTTACATGGTTAAATCATGTAGTCAATTCTGTATAGACCATAACTTGACTTGTTACACCATACTTTCGAAATTGAGTGCCTCTCATTAGTTACCATGGTAACTGATAATATATATTTTCTGATTCATTAACTGAGCAAACATAGCTGTTAGATATTACATTTGTAAGTGTTAAACTACAAAAACCGAGAGAATTCAAAATTAACGGGGTTTATCTACAGGTAGTACATGTGTATATCATGATGTAATGAGTGATTCAGTTTAGCTCACCTGACCACTGCAGTAGCTCAGCTGATAGAATCTTCGCTTTATATGTGGGAGGTCATGGTTGTGAACCCTGGCATGTGTAACATTATTTATCTACAGGTACATGTGTGTATCTTGATGCTACTAGTGATTCTGTTTAGCTCACCTGGCCACTGCAGTAGTTCAGTTGTTAGTGCTGGCACATGTGGGGGTTGTGGGTGCGAACCCCAGCCAGGTTAACATGATCTATCTACAAGATACTACTAGTAATTCTTTTTAGCTCACCTGACCACTGTGGTAGCTCAGTTTGTAGAGTACTTGCTAGATATGAGGAAAGTCATGGGTGTGAACCTCAGCCGGGTATGACCAAGACTGGAAAATAAGTAGTGACTGTTTTTTCGCCAAGCACTTGGCATTAAGAAGTGAAAGTCACAGGGTCTTTCGAAAGAGACTTTAAAAACCATTGCCTTGTGTCACAGCAGGCGTGGCATGAAAATTCCCTGTACATTGCCCTGAGGACACTGCAAAGGTAAAAATTTCTGCCACTTCACCTATAGCTGGTGACGTCTCTATGTAAGTGAAATTTTCTTGACTCGGATGTAAAACCCCATTTAGTCAATCAATGAAAGTATCACTTAAACACAATTATTTCCAAGAATACTTTCTGGTGGTTTACCCATTATCAGCACTTTATGGGATTTTATCCCATATCTACACATGCCCCGTGCTAAAGACACCTCTGTAGTGTTCGAAAAAGAGTAGATCACCTATGGCTGCTACAGAGGACACTTACAAATTGTAGAGGCGATTGAAACAGACTGATGAGCAAGAAGATAAGATAAGAAGAACTAAGGTTTATAACTTATGACTTCTTATAGGTCTTACCGTGTAAAAGTTTGGGATTCGGTTTTGATGTCACCTGAACACAAGTGCTCAAGAGAGCTACTTTTATCATTCTTTATCAGCAATCTGTTGTCTGTAAATATTCCATTGTTAACACTCTGGATACTAAAACTTTTGTTAAATTTTCATTAAATTCACTCAAAATTGACAAAAGTGGTCTACATAATATATATGGGTTATGTTAGATGAAAAAATGTGGTAGGTCACAAGGTTAAATCATTGAAAATCTTGATCAACATTCTAAAAAAGTCTTGTGGTTTTTTATTCTTTTTCAAACTTGTTCAAATGATTATCTTGACAACAACTTTATGTAGAGAGTGGTTTGAATAAAACCAGCAAGGTTACAAAAGTTGTCTGCTACTTTGTTGGATTTGGATTTAGTTTGTCCCCTACTTGCACCAAGTTTACATTATCCGAATATGTTTTGCAATACATATTATGCCATACTTGCTGCATGCTTTAAAGAAATTTGCTTTCTACCTGAAAATTTATTGGAAGGGCTGTTTAATATAGGTCATGTATGGGGTGAACAGAGTAGGATCCTCATGTTTGGGTATATGAATTTCATGGTACAACATTTGAAGATTCTTTTTATCTTTTCATTATAAAATGAATACCATTTAACTGTTTTAGCTTCTATCCACAGTGGAAAAGGTAGACATTTGATATAAATTTATTTGATATTGTCTCTTCTGTACAGATCTTGTATTGACATGTTGTAATCTACATATAACATTGTTGTAGTAAAATGGAGAAAAATCATGTTTTGAGATAAATCATAATTTGACAATTTGTATTTTTGATTTAATATTATATAAAATGTACATCATGATCCAGATCCAGGGGTCATGGGTTTTAGTATCTTGTCAGTGATATGTTGTAACTTCAAGCCATTTAATTCCTTTCACATTACATTTTTGTACTACTGACTTATCTGGAGTAAAGATAATGAACCGTAATGGCGCAGCAAACTCTGGAATTGCTGTCTCAGTCAGATACTATAAACATATTTATTTTCGCGGTGTTCTAATTATCACCAATTTCGAGGCCGTTTGTTTTGCACGAAAATTACTAGTATTACTAAGTGAAAACTATATTATGCTTATTGTTTTGTAGTGCATATTTAAAAAACGCCAAAATTAATCCACTGGTATGCCTATATGTCTACTCTAAATGTCATATACCTCGAAAATAAATACATGCAAAATTAAATATGTTTACAGTATTATCTAAAACATCACTGAGCATGCACTAGTATAAAGCATATATATGTATAATACATGTACATGTCATAACTCTTGGGTAGCCTAGTATTACCTGGCTGGCACTAGCAACACAGTGCCTACAAACCAATTTCAGTGCCTCTTACCGTTTAGGTTTTGATACCATTCACTACCTTTCAGGACAGATTCTAGTGTGAGAAAATTTGTTAGTTCACTGCCAAAAGTTTGTGGTCTTCTCAGGACACTCCTGTTTCCCTTCCATTTCTGAAGTGACACAATGACAGAATCTTGACTGGGATGTAAAACTCCATTACCCAGTGAACATCACCTTTGTGTCTGTGATTTAATAAAAATTTACCTCATACATGAAGAAATTACACTCTATTTGATGGGGGCATTGACTGGATTTGTTCAACTTGACCACTCACTGATTATAAAGAAACCAATGTTATTCATATTCAAATTTTGTGTTTGGGTTTTCTTGTGAGAAACAAAAAAATCCAAAATGATATACTAAGTAAAATAATATACAGTTAAACCTTGTTATAATGCCCCTCTATAATTTTGCCTCCTGGCTTATCACTATTCTATTTCTAAGTACAAAAATCTATTTCTTTTATATTTTCCTTATAAACCTTCCTCAAATTATTTGGAAATAATATTTTTATTGTCCTTCCATACTATTAACAAAAAAACATATAACATACAGATACAAAATATTACATCATTATTACATTTCCACAAAGAGTTTTTCAATTACTTTCCATTTTGATCTAATTAAATTTGCCTTTTTAGAGGGATACATAAAAGAGGAGAATATTTCTATTGTCATATGATTTTTTAAATAAAGTAAAGCACCTAGGTAGTTTGGTATCGTCTTTCTGGCTCTACAGAGATAGATGTAAGATTTTATAATCAGAAAACATAAATTAATGCTATAGTGTCGAGGATCATCAGAAATTTTCGGTTTTCTTCTTGATTTCAATGTTGCATTTATCTCTGAGATCCTGCAGAAGGCGATACCAGATAGATTTAGTATGTATACACTCACAAAACATATGTATAATTGTTTCCTTAGTCTCAAAACAGAATGTACATAACTCTGTGTCAATTAATTTACATTTGTAAAGCCTGGCATTGGTAAATATAATGTTATGGTTAATTTTGAACTGCAAGGATTGCAATTTAGAATCGTCAGTTATCCGAAAAGGCGATCTATATATTTCTTTCCAAATATTAACTTCAAAATAGCAATTTAGTTTATTGTGATATGATTCTTTTACACGAGTAGGATATTCTATTACTTTCTTTAGATACATATTGTAAAAGGGTTTGGTAACTTTTTCATATTTTTAAGAATTTGTATATAATCATTTTTTATTTCTGTTATCTTTTTAACGCCTCTTATTTTTTGCTTCCATTCTTTTGGTATAGCGTGGACTAAACGTATATAATCAAAGTCTTTTAGACGAACTTGATAAATATCCATGCATTCCTTGCAGTTCAAAATCTCTCCTTGCACATTTACAATATCATTGATAAAAAATATGCCCTTGTGTAACATCTCTTTATTAAAGATCATTTTATTATCAATGGTGATAAGTTGGTTGTACCAAAGAGGTTGCGACAGAATATCTGCAGGGGTTGTGGTGGCATTGGTTTGAAGTCTAGCCCAGTTTTCGAGAACATCCATCCAAAACGCGGGGAGCTTATTAGAGAAACTTTTTATACCGGATTCATCTAAGAAGAGTATTTCATAACCTCTATTAAATATATCCCTTCTTTTTAAATTATCGGAAAAAAGTCCCCTGCAATTCAGACTTCCAAATTTTATCTCAGAACCCATAATAAGAAATTATTGATAATGCATAACATAAAAATATTCTTTGTAAAAATATAAAAGTGTGGAAAATTAAATGAGCAACATTTCATAAACATGTATATGCATGGAAGGTTTTTCTTTTGTATAGTCCCCATAAACAATCCCGCCCAAAAACTCAGGTATACTTCCGGAAACAAGTATAAGTATACCTATTATATATATTGATGTAGGAAAAACCAGATTACAGCTCCAGCATACTTATCAATTGCCTTTGTTGATTAAAAAAAAAAAAAAAAAATAAAAAATAAATAGATCAGATTTCAAAAAAGAAAACAAAAATAGACATAAAAAAGACGATTTGAGATACAACTTCATAGTTTTTGCAATTTTTCATCGCGAATGTTCATAAGTAAATGTCCGAAGTGATTTTTTCCTTGACCATTCTTCCGCTTTCCCCAAAATGTATGGGACACATTGTGAACTATGATTTGTCCGAGACTTTCATGAAGTGCATGCCTAAAATCTCTTGAGAATTTTTTTCATGATGCCAAGTTTCATTTGGTACCATAAATTTGAAAGATGCGATCTGCCAATAGATTTGGACAAACGCTTTGCCTCATGTGCGTCTACGGCGTTTTTAATATCTAATGCCAATTCCTCTCTGTTGAAAAAGATGCTTTTTGAAACTGATAAAGATGCTCAGCACTTCTGAACACAGCCTTGTTTTCGTCAGTGATATCACACGGGTAAAATTGGATAGTATGCACTTCTCACCACGGACATACACGAAACCTGTAATAGGAATGAAAAAAAGAAAACTACAGAAGTACAAAACCTTAAAAGAAAACAAGTAGGGAGAAAAATAATAAAAACAATAAAATTGTATCTTCTATCGTCGAGACAAATGTGTTGCGCTATGCAAAACTACCCACCGAAACATGACCTTAATTTGCATATCGAACCGGCCGTCAGAATCGCATGACCAGGTGACCGAAGCTCTATATAGCTTATCGCTTGCAGTGCATTATCGACCGACTATTAGTGTGACCTTCCCTTATTTGCATAATGCAGTTCACAAACTAAACAGCCACTCTAAAAAGCTTATCACATATGCTGATTATGTACAGTTAATTATTAATGCAAGACCGCATCTATAAACTTACTAGTTTTACTTTTTCAAGCTTAAGTTGGTATGTTAAGGCTTTTAAACAACTTTCTGGAAAATATTTTGGAGCTGTTCTGAAACACGACCTACATGTTGTTCCACCCAACCGGAAATCCTTCCTCAAATTATTGCTAACTCACTTTATTACACCAAATTTGACTAAACAGTTGATGGCAGTAAATCAAGGTTTTGCTGTATATAGTGTATGTGCTGAATACATAACTTGGACCACTCATTGATATTGAAAGAACAGGATATTCATAATTAAATTTCATATTTTGGTTTGGATGGGAAATTTAACAAGAAAAATGGCAAATGATTTATAGCAGTGTATATTGTGCTTGTATATATAGTGTATGTAGTTATATACAGTGCATCAAGTTTGACCTACCTCTTTGACCTTTAATTTGAATATTGATGGACATATCCATTGTGTAATTTAGGGGCTATATTATAAGTTATACAGAGCTTGGCAGGTTACACGGCCCCATGTATCCTGTCTAAAGATTTATGTAGGCGAAGGAGAAGGGTACATTCATCGTTGACGGGGTACATGGGGCCATGTAACCTGCCAAAGCCCAGTATAACATTTTTATCACCCTTCAAAGCATAACCAGTTGGATTTTTTTAACTTCCATTTCGTATTTTGTGTTACTTGCTTATGTTGGCGCCATGTTTGTTTACTGTAACTAGATGTCAGCGATGTACAAGTTACTTTCCTTTTACCACTAAACGTGGTGTGCGTTCATGTACCCCGGCAGATTTCTGAACATAGTTCCCTGTACCCCGGCAAGTTAACCAATTGCTATGTGAGAAATTTCTTTGAAGGGTGACAAAAATTGATATATAAGGATAGATGATAGTATTACTCAGTACGGGGTATTAAAAGTAATAAAACATCTGAGGCCTTACCTAAATCACACAATCTATTAACCCAATCTAATATTCAAGTTGAAGGTCAAAAGACCAGGTCAAACTTGACACACTATAATATGCAAACTATAATAATATTTTTATGTATTTAATATAAACTGTTGAAATATAATGCATGTAACTAGATTTATATCAGTATACAGTAACAATTTTGTATTTGTTTATTATAGTGCCTTTGTTACTAATGCTCAGTGATATTGTTTGCATTGAATAACCACCAAAAAAAGGTAGTTTTGCCTAGGGAAAAATGACTAGTATTTCCCAATTTAACCACTAAAATTCTCAAAACAACAGTAATAAGTTCTTACCAACAATATTTCAGATATTGTCACAATATGACATCTTTGTGATGAGGGTCATAGTTATATTGCCAGCAGGTCATAATGTAGTTAGCTGTATTTCAGAACATTACATTTTCCCAATTTTTAGTGTGGAAGGTAGTTTTTTTTAAAAGGTAACAAAATCACTGATTCTTTTTTATTTCACATCAGTTATCTTCTTTTCTGAGGGACCTTCTGCGGATGTTTGATCTAAAAGATTAAAGTGCAAGCATTTGATCACAGCACCCCTTACTTCTTAGGTTTTAATCCATCTCCGATTGACTTTCAGATCGTAGTGCTGGAATGTTCGATTGTCAAATGTTGGTGGCTCTTTCTGCCTACCACCACCTAGTTTTGAATCTCACTCTTTCCAATCCCTATGTGAGAAAGGTTGTAAGTTGGCTTGCCAAATGTTGGTGGCTCTCTCTGCCTCTCACCATCTAGGTTCGATTCCCAATCTGTTGGATCCCTATCTGAGAAAGGTTGCAAGATGGCTTGCCAAATGTTGGCGGCTCTCTCTGCCTCACCATCTAGGTTCGATTCCCAATTTGTTGGATCCCTATCTGAGAAAGGTTGCAAGATGGCTTGCCAAATGTTGGTGGTTCTCTATGCCTCACCATCTAGGTTCCATTCCCAATCTGTTGGATCCCTATGTGTATAAGGTTGGTAGTTGGCTTGCCAAGTGATGGTGGCTCTCTTTGTCCCTTTGTAATGATGACTGATACTCCAATATGAGTTGTGTCCCTTTGCAATTAAATCAAAACACTGGATGACTAGGATTCCTTAGTTGTCTCCCTTTGTTCCTTAAGTGCTGCATGTTGTTGGCATGGATTTAGCATTTAAATTCTGTAATTTTAGGAAACTATGATGCATGGATTTAGCATTTAAATTCTGTAATTTTAGGAAACTATGATCGTTGATTGGTATTTATTTACTTTCAGAATAACAATAAGAGCAGAATATCTTGCATATAAAGAACTTTGTGGAGAGGGGAGTGCATTATTTTGGTGTTTTCCTTGTCGTAGTCGAAGAGTGAAACCACAGAATTTTATAAATATGGTGTGATTATTGACTCAAAATACCTAACAAACAAACTAGTCTCTTGTTATTTTAATTCATAAATCAGCTTGCATGTGACCAACAAACTTTTTACCATTATTGTCTTTTCAGCATTAACTTTCGAACAGTTAAACAGGCGTATCTGGAAACATGTGGCGAAGGGCCTAGGATATTCAGGTTATTACCGTGTCGTAAACGCAGAGTTAGACAACAGTTGCATTCTTCTGCTGTGTAAGATAAGTTTAACAACTAATCAGAATGACACACATAATGACTGTTTTTTTAAATTATTTTTTGTATAATTAATATTATTACTTTTGTGATATTTTTCTAACTCGTTTTAATGATATAAACCACGAACTTTCATAAATATATGAAAATTTATATTTTGTAGAACAAAATTACTAGTAATTCTTAGAACCTGACCCTGGTTTTACAATCATTCCTTAGCCAAGATTTTCCTGAACTTAAATTTAGCAAATTTTGTAAATCTCTTTTTGGATCTACTAATGAAATTTTTTGTCAAAACTAAATGCAGATGTTTTAATCTTGAGGTGATCTTAAAAATAACATATTTATTTCTTAAATATATTGAAAATAAAAAAAAATTTATAAAGATTTGAAATTTTTCAAAATATAAATTAAAGAAAATTTTAGCCAAGGAGTGATAGTGAAACCAGGGCCTGATATTTTTACTACAATAAAACTCATTATATTGCCCCTCAAAAAATTTCCCCTTTTTTATTGCCAAAACATTTTGAAGTACAAAAATCTCTTCCCATTATTTATTGTTAGACTTTTTTGACAGAACAAATGGTGGCAATGAATGGAGGTTTTATTGTATACAGATTGTTCTCTCTGTCTGAGATTTTTCATGCTAGACTCACTAATATACATTCAGTCTGAACAAGGTAGAAAAGTAATATTTTAGATTAAACCAATAACAGAAATGTTATTTTAAGTCAAGTCTGTTGAACAAGGTGATGGATACCACTCGCCTACACATCACAACCATTTATGTCCACCTTGCATAATATTTTTAGTCATTTAACTTGTGTGAACTGATCACCCACCTGATGGTATATAAATGTCCACTATTTTAAAAATGGCTACCATAGCCAATGCAATTCATAGCATTATGTCTGGGAGTTCAAAGTTCCCTTTTAGCTTTGCTTTATTAATTTTTCTCATTTTAAATTGTTCTTTTTTTATTTATTTATTTTATTTATTATTCTTTTTTTTTTTTTTTTTGTTAATTTCGATATCTTTTTATATCATTTTTTTTCTTTACTATTTTTCTTTATTATTTGATACATTAGAAATTATCACAAATTCATAGTAAATAAACACTGCAGAGTAGTAGATTGTGATTGGATGTATCAATTATTATAGATTATAGTAATGCACAACGTTTCTGATTTGGTGATAGGTAGGTACCCTAAAAGTCATTACTTCTCTGATACTAATCTAGACAATCCTTAGCTGACTCCATCATAATATATGGAAACTTGCATTTTAAGATACATGTTCATGTTTGTGCAAAGAAAAAAAAAAGAAATATTTTTGACAATGCATTGAAATTTGTCTCATTTAAAATACCATACTTATTCTAGTCTTTGATAGAAGCATATACATTTCTGTAAAGGATATTATTTTCGCCGGGTGAGAGTTTTGCAATTTCTGAAATCAGGCATTTTGCCTGCTTGCAATTTTTCATAACTGAAGTAAAAACCTTGAAAACTGGCTAATTAAATTAAACACTGAACTTTCAGTGAGGCCATATGCTCTGTAATGGTAAGCACCTCCTGTAAAGCTAGCTATGCTCGCCACATGTAAAATCAAGACAAGTGCTAGTGTAAAACTCTACTTCCAGTCTTTTGGTTTTTTTAATCTGGTACTATAAAAATAGTTCATCAGATATAATTGGAATGAAAAAAATCCACAAACCAGTCCCATTAAGTTCATATCTTGGCAAGACAGTATGGCAGACAGTAAAAGACAATTGTATAAAAAAAACCAATGAAATGTAACATATTTTCTGAATGAAAAGTAATTTCATCATTGACAAGGAACTTCATGTATGTTTATTCATATTTTGACACAAGTGATTTACGAGCTTTTGAAGCCTCAAAATTTGCATATTTGTATTTTTTCGATGTGCTTATTTATTGACATAACTACAATCATTAATAGCTGTAAGATTGTCTGTTTTTATAGAGCGTATACAAATTTATGCATTGATGATATTAAGTCTTTTACTGAGTTCAGTGTGATAATACTTCATTTATTTATTGGTATCACAAAAATTATTCAAGTTGTAGAATTACATTTTTATACATTGTATACAATTGTTTGAACTATCTGATTACACAAGATGGTTATTTACCTTATATGGAGATGATGCAAGACTTGTGATACTCCAGACATTAGAATTGAACAAATGACCTTAGAATGTTTTTTGTGAATGTACAAGATATTTTTATGGTTATGGGGTATAAGAAGTTTTATATTTTTGATAAATAAATTAAAGTTAGAACATTATTTTTTCCATGGCAAAAGATTAAATAAATAGTTATTCTTCTTAACATGAAATGAAAAATATTAAAAAAATGAAGTAATCTATTTTTCATTTTCTCCTTTTTGCTGTGATTATTTTCATACAAAGTCTATTTTTTATGGATAAATATAACACTTAGTTATATTATTTTAATATGCTGGATTAAATGCAAGTCTCTTATACAGGGGAAACGCCAAGAGCAAATTGTGTTTCGGTTTTGTTTTTTGAAACCTTCCGCGGTCGAAAAAACGGGATTATTTTTTGTCAAGTGTCCGACACCGGAAAACAATCGGTCACATTCAGTTTCGTATTTTAACGGTAAAATTTGCAAGAATGGGTGAAAACTCGATATAAGCACATGTATCATAAACTTAAAATTTCGTATGTATTATAAAATTTTAGATGACATATCATACTTATAAAAAATTCGCGATTTTCTGACGGCACCCGATTTCTCTTGAAAATCAGCACGAAATTCAACTCGATTTTTAAAACTTGTACGTTTTTTGTACCATGAATATTTCTCTTTGAAATTTTGACATAACATTACAATACTATTGTTATTTATTTCCTTAAAATATTATACCTGGTGCATAAAGTGTAGATATCTGAAAAAAGCAAAAAACCAAGAGCCTCCATTCGTCGTCAATGAAAACAAAAATGGCCGCGAGCTTCAGTGTACAGTAAATTCAGTGTCGTGTTTGAACGGTAAAGTTTGCATTTATGGGTGTGAACGCATTATAAGCAGATTTGTCATGAACTTAGAATTTCGCAGTATGAAAAAATCGAGATGACATGCATACTTACAAAAAATTCGCGATTTTCTGACGGCACCTGGTTTCTCTTGAAAATCACTGTTAATCAGCATGACTCAATTTTTAAAACTTGTACGTTTTTTGTATCATGAATATTTCTCTTTGAAATTTTGACATAACATTACAATACTATTGTTATTTATTTTCGCAAAATATTATACCTGGTGCATACGGTGTGGATATCTGAAAAAAGCAAAAAACCAAGATCCTTCATTCGTCGTCAATGAAAACAAATATGGCCGCGAGCTTCAGTGTACACTAAATTCAGTGTCGTATTTTAACGGTAAAATTTGCATTTATGGGTGTAAACGCATTATCAGCAGATTTGTTATGAACTTAAAATTACGCATGTATGAAAAAATTCTGGATGACACGCATACTTGCAAAAAAACCCTCTATTTTCTGACGGCACCTGATTTCTCTTAAAAATCACTGTAGCCTAATCAGCATGAAACTCGACTCGATTTTTAAAACTTGTACGTTTTTTGTACCATGGTCTTTTCTCTTTGAAATTTTGACATAGTATTACAATATTATTGTAATTTATTTTAACAAAGTATTATACCTGGTGCATGCGGTGTCAATATCTGAAAAAAGCAAAAAACCAAGAGCCTTCATTTGTCGTCAATGAAAACAAATATGGCCGTGACCTTCAATGTACTCATACATTGTACATACATCTGACGTAGTGACGTCAATATCGTGTTTCGCTTCATCACAGTCATGACTGTTGCATGCATTATCGATTTTTCTACCTACATGCACTGTCAGCTGCCCAGCATGTTTACATATTGCGCTGACTTCTAATCGTTACATGTTGCAGGGATCCTACCATTTTGAGGTCCAAAATATAGGAAAAATAGGAATGTGGCATCAAAATTATAGGAGTTTTATAGAAAATTATAGGAGTTTCCACTAAAATTATAGGAATATTTTTAAATAATTTGCACAAAAATATACATCCATGGCCTCTCCTACAGCCATTTCTGTTCCCCCTTTTACTAACAAACATAAAATATTGGCAACTGCAATGTATACTTACTGGTTTAAAAATACATAAACGTGAATGTTGTTTCATATATGTACTAAATGCAAGAAAATGTCCCCATTCTGAATTCCAGTAACAAAAATCATGATAGGAAAATATAAGAAAAGGGTAAAAAAATATAGGAAATACAGCCCAACCTGCCCTCAAGGCCACATCTATATAATGGTCACCTGCCTATAAAGGCCAGTATAATTGTATCCTAATTGTTCTTTATTCATATTATTTGAACCTGTATACAAAGGTCACCTGTCCATTAAGGCCACTTTTACTGGTTCCTTTGGGTGGCCTTGATAGACAGGTTTAACTGTGTAGGAAAACATAGAAATGGTAGGATCTCTGATGTTGACCTCCACTCAAAGCAATATGTCTTGCTGGTCCAAATAATCAGCATTAATGTGTGTGTGTGTGTGTGTGTGTGTGTGTATGAGAGAGAGAGAGAGAGAGAGAGAGAGAGAGAGCATATGTGTGATGGGAGGGTAGGATTTGAGGAATTTTAAAACTGCATGATTATGTACAACATATTTACCCATTACAAGCCATATGTGTTATATACATGTACATGAGTAGTCTACTACAATATTTGACTTATTTCAAACCAACACCAGAATATGCAGGTGTGCAATAAAGTATTTATAAATTGAAAATGAAATGCATACATTAAATAATTAGAATGCTGCATCAAAACTAACCAAAGATAATCTCATTTTTTTTAAATTTTAAAATTAATTGTACATGTGAAGTAGTCATGGACTTGACATTTTAATGAGGGAAAAAGCATAAACTATATTATGTTGAGGCAGTGCTTGTGAAAACAATATTCATTAACTTGGGTTTGAGCTTAGCTGTGGATTAACATCTTTAGACATTGCTTCAATATTTCATATCACAAAATTTCATATACATACATGTATATATATATACACATGTATTTTAGTTGTTTAATGTGTAATTTCAGTGTTCAATCATGAATTTTATTCTTTCCTGATCATTTTCAGCTTATGAGGGTTAATTTGAGGTTGAATGTTACACAAATGAAAGTGTAAATAAGATTTACATCAAATACTTAATAATTCCACATCAATTTAGTTTATTTTATATAGTTTTAATTTTAATACTAATTTTACCAGTCTAAAAAATGGGTTTTATCATAATTATAAATGAAAAAATGCACAAGTCATGAGTTATCAGTGAAAACTTGTTAAATCCATGGACTGAAACAAAATCAGCAAGGAATAATATAACTACCAGATGTGAAATAAGGTGTTTGTTGCTGAATAAGAGAAAGTTTATAAGTGCCTTACATTGCATGTCCAAATTTCACAAAAAGTGAAATCATTTTTCATATTGAAATAATCAGTATGGGGGTCTTTCTCTGGTTCCATACTTGTTCATCATCTGAATTAAATGACAACTTATGATGGGCCATGTTAGCTTAAATTTGAATTACTCTGGCTTTTAAGTCAACATCAGATGATGGACACATGTATTGTTGTAGGTATGGTATGTCTATGTGTTTGTAACTCACATCTAAACACATCTGTCAAACTAAATTAAGCAAAGTGACTTTAATGACTTGGCTCAGTTGTGTGTTGAATCAAGATTATAATGGACAATTTGCAATGTTTTAGACCTATCTGTTTATGGTTTAAGTTAAATTATAATTTCATTTCATTATTTAGCAATTTCAATTATTACATTAGCAAAAAGATGCTGTCTCCTCTAAAGTTTTAGAGCAAAAACAGTAGAGCTGTCATGTGCTACTGAAATAATATAATTCAAATGTTCTGACTTTGAATGCATTATTTTAATAAAAATTCAAAATCACTTTAATCAGCACATGACAATTTCATAAAAATTCAATAGTAGCATATGCCAGAGCTAATTACAATAAAAATAACTTAGTAGCTTAGATCATAGATGTATACACACTGTATGAGTCCAGTTTTTATGCAAATTTTCAATTTGTATAGGATTTCAAATGAATTTTTTTCTGTTAAAATTTGATTAAACAATTAAATGGGACTGTATAATAAACCATGAGTTCATGCTTTGTACCAAAGTAAGGAAGGCGGGGTTTTTATTACATTAGAATTTGAAAAAATATATAATTAAGACCAGTGCCAATCTTGTGATGAAATTCAAAATGTACATATTTATGAATTGAGAGCTAAATCTAAGTTGAAAGATGTTCCTCATCTAAGGAATATTTTATGTAGAAATCCACACTCCTGGTCAAATATTAATGGTAAATATTTTGAGTAAACCCATTCCCCATGTATTTTAAAATAAATAAAATAAGACAGTTGAATGTTATTTAGCAGCCAAATAAATTGAAGGCCTACAAAGCATACAGGCCAATGTGTCCTGAGTACATGCAGGCCAGTGTATTGGTATCCATGCAAACTTCATATATTCAGTGGTACCACAAATCAATCCTGCATGTTATATGGTGTAAAAACCATGACTACCATGTACAAAATACAAAAGGATCATTCGGGAATGCAAAAAATAACTTTGAGGCGGTGACGGCACTTTTCTAAGATGGCTGCCTGAAAGTAGACCCAAATTTCCGGCAAAATCGGCTTGAAGTGTGAAGAAAATTACTATTTAAATGGTAAAACTTACTTTATTTCAGCAAATAAATCCAAACAGCGTCTCTGGACTATCAAATTTACACATGGTGTACCATGAGGAAGCTGCCGTTGCATTATTTATGGGTCAAATGAGCCGGAAAAGGGACCGACCCATGATCACATATCCGACATTTTCATCGATTTTTTCGACTTTAAAACTTGTACGTTTTTTGTACCAGAAAATTTAACTGTCGAATTATACATCAAAATAAACACGGGAAAAAGTTCTTTCCATTCATATTAAAACATCTTTGGTGCATGAGCAAATGATTGAAAGAGATCACATTTTTCAAAAAAATAATTTTCGATTTTAGGCAAGTGTCCCGCATTCAATCGGTATTTAAATGGTAATATTGCCACCAAATTAGAGCAAATTTGCCTTTAATCAATTACAATTATTCAGAAATTTTAATAAAATGCCATGTGTTTCAGTAATAACAGTCGGTAAGACAATATTTCATTATTTCCACGCCTCGAGTGTATGCCGTTTTTGGCCATTTTTTTCACCCCTTCTGCGCGTGCAAACTTGTTTAATGAATTAATGCGTAGGCCGGGTTGGCGTTTCCCCTGATATAGAATTATATAGAATTATATAAGATTTAATAAACCAACAAGAAACATAAAAATAATCAAAGTGGCTAAGGTTAATTTCAGTAAAGAAACCATTTATCAAATACATGTATAATTTATTTTTGCAAAGATCAAAAAGAAAAAAGATTAACTTTCATAATTCAATAATTTATGAACTATTTTGAATGAATGTGCTTGTTGTATTTTAATAACAAATATTGAAATTTCAATACTTCATTAAGTAAATTGGTTTTAACAAATTGCAACAATTAAATTTTAAATTTGTTGTGTTTGTGTAACACTTTGTCTAGAGAATAACAAGCAGATTGGCAATGTCCAATCTATGATTTTTCAGAAGGGGCCATTTTCAACAACTTCATCTTAAACATAATACACCACTATTTTTGCATTAATGTGATATTAACTATGACCCACTAAGGCTTTGGCAATGGGGCCATTTGACAAAACAAGGGATTAATGGACCCATGGCTGCAAAAATGAACACAGAATTTGTGCCTTTTGAAGTCAATATGGATGTTTTTATTTGGTCAGAAAGCCATTGTTGAAGATACTTTATTGCTCTTAACAAGCAGTCCTGTTTTTGAAAGAGTTGTTTTGCACTGATTATAGTTGTATATGATTGTTAAAGATTTTAATGTGTATGAATGCAATTGTATGTACGTAATTGTTCTGTCTTTATGTCTCTCGCACACACACACACAAACACACACACACACACAAACACACACACACACACACACACGATATACTATTTATAATATAATATAAATATTACTTGTAAACGATTGTTAAAGATTTCATGCTTTATATTTATGCTTTTATGCAATGAGGTTCACCCCTGTACCACGTGATTCCCTCTAACGTTTGTGTGGAACACATTTCCAATGGATATGGAATATCATGAGACGGTTTTCCCGCGAAAACAACGTCATTTCGAGAATCTGTGACATTGACGTTTTCCAAAAAGTTACACACAAACATTAAGAGGTATGATCACATGGTACAGCTATGTGTACATGCTTCTTCCAGCACACATGCTCCTTCTGTGTGCTGGGCACAAACACACTCTTGAATATTATATGTGTTGATTAGTTGAAAATGATTGTTATTTTGTAATGTATATGTATGTAGTGGTATGTGTAATCTCTCTTTCTTTTTTGTGCACACATATACACACACACACTAAATATTATATAAAAGGAATAGTTGAAAATGATTGTTATTGATTTGATAATGTATATGTATGCAATTGTATGTATAATCTCTCTCTCTCTTTCTCTGATACACATGCAAACACACACACGCACATAGATGCTATATATAAAAGGATTAGTGGTAAGTGATTATATTGTATATGTATGCAGTTTTACATGTAATCTCTCTCTCCCTCTCTGATGTGCATGCAAATACACACACATGTACTTAAATTCATATTATATATGAAAGGAGTAGATGTAAATGATTGTTATAGATTTGATAGTGTATATGTATGCAATTGTATATTTCCATTATTAGCTGAATTCATATTTTATTGTATAAATTGATTGATTCATATTTAAGAAAATCCATCTGTATAAGTTTGTTGAAAAATAAACTTATTTTTTTTACACTAATTTGATTGTTTTAATTTCTTTGCTTGCCTGTATACAAACTGCAAGAGTGCTATTGTGCATCAGCTTGTGCAAACTCATGCACCACATGATCTTATGCTTGCATTAACCATTTGAGATTCAAGTTCCTATTTAGACTTTAGACGTTTACCTCAATTATGATACTAACAAAAGACTACATATGAAGCTGTATGACAAACGTGATTACTTCAATTTTTCTATTGTCAACTTTCCTTTTCTATGCAGCAATAGACCTGCTACTCCTGCTTATAATGTGTTTGTTTCACAATTGATACGCTATGGTAGAGCTTTTTCCACTACAGGAACTTTATACAGTGAAGGAATCTGCTTTCAAATTAATTGTTGACGCAAGGATATTGTAAGGCTAGACTTATCAATGTCCTCAAAAAGTTTTATGCACGCCATCACAATGTTGTTGACAAATATAAAGTCCCTGTTTCCAAAATTACCTAAGATATATTTGACATCCCTTAGTTCAATGGTCCTTTCATTCCCAATTTTTATTACACATGTGATGGAAGTAACTAGCTAAACAGGAGATGCTTACCGTTCCGGAGCACCAGCCTCGCTTCCCTGGTACAAGTAAACTTGTTTTACCTTATTTGTCAGTTTTAGAGTTTTTAATTTGCTTTGGAGCTGTGGTTTTGACGTGGATGGTTGTGTTTTTTGGTTAAGAAATATGTCTCCTTGTGAATAGCTGAAAATGTCAACATTAAACCAACCAACCAAACGTCGTGTGTCGGCGTCCAATGTGAAGATCATAAAATTAAGTATTTAACTTTTGTTTTCAAAAGTATAATGTACAT
This sequence comes from Anadara kagoshimensis, assembly GCA_021292105.1. Taxonomy (NCBI): domain Eukaryota; kingdom Metazoa; phylum Mollusca; class Bivalvia; order Arcoida; family Arcidae; genus Anadara; species Anadara kagoshimensis. The sequence continues at coordinate 23,161,362 of CM037860.1, read as the reverse complement.
TTGACGTGTTGATAGTTCAATTTTGTGTATTATTATACCTCATGAGAAAAATACGATGCTATCTGTAATTTGATTGGATCGTTGGATCATGTGATCAGGGTGGAGAAAACATCGTGTATCCCTCTGAAAACATCATATCCCACCTCTTCGGAACACACCATGACGTCACAATGATATGACGTCATCGATGGAGAATTGGTCACGACGTTCTAACGTTTGCCTCCGATGAGTTCCGATAGGAGAAAAAGCAATGAATCGGAGAAGGAATGATGTTTTCAGGCTGTCTTTTGTTAAATATTTTTCTTTCTTTCTGTCTTTCTTATTACAATGGTTATTTTTTCGGTATAATAAACAATTTATTGCCTTTGTTTGAGGGAGATATGAACATTTGTTCACCCTTAACAAGTCAAATTTCCCTCGGGCTTCGCCCTCGGGAAATATGACTTGTTTGCGGGTGAACAAATGTTCATATCTCCCTCACTCAAAGGCAATAAATGTATAATATATACCCAAGATTTTCTCCATAAGATGCTGAGGCAGACACTTAAAAATGGATAATACCTTAAGAAATGAAATGTTCAGTTTTTCTTTCGGTTAAACAAATGTTTGTTAACATTTATAGAAAGTTTGGTGTGTATCAATATTTGAATGGTTATTTGTGTAAAATATTTGATTTCTGAAAATGTAGCGTTATTTTTGGAATACACAAGAAAGCTTTTGAAACTTTCTTTTGAATAAAAATCGCTTAGGACGTGACCAGGTAAAGAACCCTCCCTTCATACTGCCCCGTGAGCACAACAAAGGTAAAAATTTCTGTCATTTCAGCTTTAGCTGGTGACGTCTCGATATAAGTGAAATATTTAAGACTTGGACGTACAACTCTAATCAATCAATCATTCCTATGGCATGTTTTTATGTTTTTGGTTACACTTTGCATGTTTTGCCCACAGATAAGCAAAAGAACTATCGTCATGCTCCATGTGTCTGATTCAGCATCAGTTTAGAATAATGAACTAGGTTACTGATTAAATATTGAAGATTCTGGAAATGGCGTTTTAAATACTGCTATTAAATCCACGACCATGTAAAGCAAATTGCATAAGGCGCACTAGCAGTGGAAGTTGTAGCAGTATTTTAACGTCATTTCTAGTTTCATACCTTTCATGATTTTAATTTCACGCGCGGTGGGGTTGGCTAGCTAAACAGGAAGTAATTACCTTTTGCGGAGCATCTGACCTTACTTCCCGGGTTGAAGTTCAGGTATTAAACTTACTTCGCAAGTTTTGAAAACTTCACTTTGCTTTTGAGATTATTATTTGGACATGGACCGATATGTTTGTGTTTGATTAAACATTCTGAAGATTCATAAAATATTAAGGTGTTATATCACACGTTCAGCGCTTCAAAATGTAATTTTGGCGTTATTTTTTCTTCGGAAATACTCTGACATCCAAGGAATATGAGCCGTCAGGGTAAGAATTCGAACTCCTTTATTGTTTTTTGTGACGTCATTTGAAGATTTAAAGTATGTAAAAAGTGGCCATGAATTAATTTACGAGTAAAAATAATAAATTAATAGAAAAATTAAAAGAGTGTCTATTTTAATTCTGATTCAGTTATTTTGTTTTAACTGCTTATAAAGTAACCTTTCATTCTCAGACACAACATGCTCTACTAATACAATTAAACCATTCTAAATACCTAAAATTAATCTGAGTAAATACTCTATTGAAGACCAAAGTATATAAAACATATCAATTCCATCAAATGAGCTTTGTAAACTCTGTAATACACATGTATTTTATTATTCCCATACAACATAAAAGAAATTATTACTAAGGTATTTATGTAATATAGACAGTAAATATTATAAGCTTCGATGTTTTATATAAGGTTCAGCAGTACCGCAACTTAATGGAAAACATAAGACCGATTTAATTTATTTTTTATGGAATGAAAAAAACCAAAACAATGTCTTGTATGCATACATTCAGCAACACTGAGTATCAATGAACCTGGATACAGTTGCAAGATGTTTCTAAATTTAAAAGATATCCCATAATACAAGACGTTGTTTTTAATAATATAGGTTGGTATGTTGTGGTTGAAACATATCCATTTCTCATTTGACTTGTTTGAAACAACAACTGGCATTAATACTAATAATAATCATAAAATAATAATAATAATCCCTTGATCTAAACGGTATTTTAATATTTATTAAAATTCATACTATATGTTATTAAACACAAACATTCCGACCCATGTTCAAATAACAATCCAAAAGCAAAGTAAAACTAGCAAAGTCAAAAACTTGAACTTCCACCAGCCAAGTACTCCGAAAGCGTCAGCACTTCCTGTTTAGCTAGTTACACCACGTGTATTATCAAAGCTTTTGAGTACATAGAAATCACCCCTCCGTCACTATGTCTCTCTGTCATCATGTCCTCACAATTTTGCAATCTTTTGATGGATTTTGATAAAACGTTTCAAAAATAAATGTTTAACAACACGAGACGATATATTCCACATGTGTGCAGGTTAAAAACAACAAACTCTTAGATTATGCATCTGTAGACTGCTCCAATTTTATGTAACACAGTAGTATTTTGAAAACTTTTTAGACCAGCTCCAATAAAAGCTAAGATATAAAATTATTTGCATGGTTGTGGCCTATCACACATTTTCAGAACCTTTTTCAAATCTGTATTTCTACTGTGTTAAGTTTCACTTGTTGATTGAAAACAAGACATAAATCAATTTTTTTTTTCTTAATCACCATTTACATATTTTACCAACACATTTTAAAATTCGATTTATTTTTATTAACGAAATAACCATAGTTTATCTCCACCTGCCCTTGTTTGACCTTTGAAACATTTTGTAAAGATACCAACCTGCAAATATAAAACTACTAAATGTGATTTCTTCATGCTCAACTTCCAATGGTCTTATGATCTTTCCTGATTCAGCCTTTTATCTTGGTAACGCGGACCTTTTGACTTGTGAGACGTAATGATGAAACTAGTTATGACCCAGACAGAGTGTGTTATATCAATTATAGAGATATTTACTATTAACATACCTGACTCGCGGACAAAAGGGCATCATTAAGACATATGTGACTCTATGAGATAGTAATGCATTAAACTAGATGCATCAACTGAGATACATTTACTTCTAATTACATATTATACCAGTTTTAATTTTACAGCACTAGAAGACCGTTTCGGAATGTCCTCATCAGTAGTGCTTGGACCAAAATTATGAAACCGAAATTATTTTGAAGATGTTGAAAAGCTACCCAAAGGACTAAAATATATTTTACCAAATTAAGCTAAGGAAATACTTTGCATGAGGGAGTATACCTTAGTTTTTGAGAAATTTCAAATTTTAACTTGCAGGAAATTTAGACAATTATAGTCTAATCAGACAACTGTGGTATCCAAGCTATTAACTTTATTACAATATGTGAAATAACATGCTCAATTTCCACGATCATTCCTCAGAAATATATTTTTAACATTTGTTTTGTAACTGACAAACATACGCTTGGCGACTCTAAGCACTACAAGTTAATTACAGAAACAACTTAATGTGACGAGACACGGAAAGACAGACTTTTGGATATCACTTAATAACAAAAACTTAACAAATTAACAAAATTCTAAAAGACAAGACAGGGAAGAACAAATATATTAATATCATAATAAGACGAAAGGATAAACACATTTTATTGCAATTTTTTTAACAAAAAATTAAACAACGGTCATTTATCTAAATTGGAATCTGTATGAGGCAAACACTTACTAGTAAATTCCCATGATATACACAGTATTCTTTTGATCACACTTCTATCTCTTTTCTTTGGAGATTATATCCATCAATCATAACACAAATGATAATATTAGTATAACAAGAATTTAAAGCATATGACTTTTTTTAGATATACATGTACATATAGTTTGATTTTCATATTGGTATATTGAATATTATTCATATTGGTCTAGTGCTCAAGGGCGGGAATATTATAATCATTGGTCCAGAAACGTGTTTTTTTTCTTTTCTTTGTATGGTCTAATGATTTTTTTTGTGTTTGTCATTTATTTGTATTATTTTATGGTCTTAGTTGCGTTACATGTTTATTCCCGAGTATATGTTTTTCAGATATACGTTGCATTGCCTATATAAACATGAAAAATAAAAAAATAACCTCAATTATAAAATAAACCATGATAAAATCAATATTGTAAAGTTTTTTTTGAAAAAGATAATACAAAATAAACATAGGATATACATAAAAAATTACATATTATACCAGTTTTAATTTTACAGCGCTAAACGACCGTTTCGGAAAACAATTCCTCATCAGTAGTACTAAGACCAAAATTGTGAAACCAAAATTTTTATAAAGAGTTTGAAAAAATACCCAAAGGACCAAAATATATTTAAGCAATTTTTGCTAAGGAAATACTTTATGTGAGGGAGTATACTTTTCTGAGGGTTTTCAAATTTTGACAATAGCATATTTCTGATCGTAATTGTGTTTCTTTACAATAACCGTACCACTGACTATTACGTACTCAGGGTTTTTGTAGACAACGTCTTAATATATGCTATTCTTTTCTTGTCTTGTTTGATCTGGTTTTTTTTTCATTTATCTGTATTTGTTGCCAGTGACAAATATATTTTTTTTCTATTTGAAATAAAAAAAACAAACAAACCGATATACATTATGTCCAAATTAAAATCCCAAAGCAAAGAAAATGTTGCAGCTGGAAAATTATGTTAAACATGTAAACTTTCACTGTTTAAAAATCTCACCAAAAAGCTAAAATATCTTAAGAAAATATTCTATAAATGTATGACACACAAAGCAATAAATAATACAACATATTTCGCCGATTATTCAAATGAAATATGAGTCCTGAATGTTTTTATTTTACTAGAATGTTTCGAGATCCCCCTTTTTTCCTTATTTTTAGTATCTTATCTATATATGCCAGAAGAGATCAATATTTTCTTTTCTACCAATACTAAACGGACAATTTTACATCTTGATTGTATTATCAAGTAGAGTAGTTAAATTGTTATCAAACTAAACTCAAATCCTTGAATGCCTGACTCTGAAAGGGAATATCGAGAAAAAAATTAGTTCCAAAGTTTTACTTATTACATGGATTGGTGTGTTTGTGTTTGATTTCTTCATATATTCTTTTATATTTTCTTAGTTTTTAGTTAAGACTTATATGTATCAGTGTCAGTTGTGTATTTACGCTATGGATTTTTTATCATTACATTTAAAATGAAATATATTGTGAGTTACCCTAATTTTTGTATGGAAATTACATTACAAGGGTTGTCGGTTCATTGTTCATTTTAAGCTTTAAACGTGCTTGTTATGGACCATTGGCTGTAAAATGAGCTAGACGTTTTGAACCACACTTTAGTATTCAAACCATATTATTGAGCATTTACTCCGGTTCTTATCGAAAGTAGGATATTTTATAACTATTAGATGTGTTTGTCTTCTCTTTGTATTGTCATTTGCTTGTATTGTTTTTGTATGTTTCTGGTTGCGTTGATATGGGTCGGTATGCTTTAATAAACTAGTATAATCATTCAGTGTTTTGTTTCTGTACAAATAACTTGAAATCTTTTTACATTGAAATTAATGTATAATGAAAAGGAAATCTTTTCTCGATATTATTTTATTTGACCTTGTGAAGGATATACTGACCAATTAATTATGTCTTTCCTATATCATATTATTAAACTTATCTTTCGTTAACACGAGGTATTGAATGTTTTCTGTAGTTACAATGATAGATGAAACAAGTAGTACAATCTATTGTCTAATTACTCTTTGTTCCTACTTATCAGAGAAGATACAAAACCCTCTGTCGGTTGTACTTATAACATAAGTATCTTATGATTAATTAATTTGACCTAGATCGTTATAGTAGTAGTAACTTATCTCTGGACATCTGTTTTATGAACTATATATTTAGACTCTCTCTCTCTCTCTCTCTCTCTCTCTCTCTCTCTCTCTCTCTCTCAAACTTACGTATCTCTCCACCAAGGTTGGGCTTGGCAGACCATAAAAAAGAAATTTCTCCGTTCAGTTACCGAAGGTAGGTGGTTTCTTCCAGTTTTGCTCGATATAAGTAAATATATTAAATATATTTGACCATCACTCCTTTTTACATTTGCGAAATTGATTACCTGTTTTTTTAACACAACTTTTGGACAGACTGCAGAATCTTGGCATTTGTTTTTAAATCTTCGAAATAATAACACTATTGGCTATATCTTAATTAATCATCAAACCTTGTTTTTTAGCGAGTTTTCTCTTCTAAACCAAATCATCATAAGACGTCTAAACTAAAATTATTACATCAGTCATCTATACATTATGTTTTCATATCATAACATTTTTGGCTTTACTGAGTCTTCCAAACATCTTGAACTTTTGGTTTATCAGAGTATTTTAAACCATAACTCCAAAAAAGCATACTAAACAAAAATTTCAAAACAAAGTAAAACCTTTGAAGCTTTCAAATTAGGTTGAACACATAAACTTGCACCAGTGAGACCGGGAGCTCCAGAAAGGTACGCACCCCATATATAGCTAGCTACACCCGTCGCGTGTGTAATAAAACATCGGATTGAAAGGAACATGAAACTATGGGACGTTACACATATGTAGGTTCATTTTGAACACTGAGACATCATACTCACAACAATATTGTGATGTCGGCCATAAAACTTTTTGAGGACCTTGGTAAGTCTTGGATGGCAATATCCCTGTGTCAACAATTGATTTGCAAGCAGCTTCGTTATATAAAGTAGTGGGAACAAGAACTACCATAGCGTATTAATTGTGAAACAATAAGATGCTAGGTTTATTTGCCTACCAAACCTTAACGTCATTGGCTTCGTTGGGACTTACAGTGATATATGCAGCAATGTTCGATGTCTATCCCACTCCTTTAACCTTATGGAATAAAGATAAACAAAATCAAAAACAAACATACTAATCCATGTCCAAATCACAATCCAGAAGCAAAGTAAAAACTTTGGAACTGACGAGTTAGGCTAGACACGTGAACTTCCACCAGGGAAATGAGACCGGGTGCTCTGGAAGGGTAAGCTTTTGCCAGTAAAGCATTACTTAGAAGAATTTAAACGATTTTTTTTCGTCGCACTACCTTTTTGTACGATTCAATTGCTCTTTTTGTATATAAATAAGGTTACATGAAAATATTAGATTTATTCAAAGGTTTAAATGTGTTTGTTAAAGAGTTAATAAGAAAATCCACATCACTGGGTCCAAATTACCTTTTATCAAGAATCAAGATTACACATGTAATGTAAGGATTGATGTTTCACTGTTTGCTAAAATGGCGTTTATTTTTTTAACTTTGTGAATTTATGTACTATTGATTGTAAAACAAAGTTGAGTTTAGATACCCTTCAGTAATATTATAACCGAACTAATTTAATTTACTACAGTGTCCGTTCAAAGTCAGGGGTTATGTTCAGGGTAATAATATTTGTCTTTTCGAGTTTGATTTTCGATTTGTTTATTTTGCTTAGACATTAAGTGTATTGTGTCATGTGCTTGGTTGCATTAGGTGTTGGTATGATCATGTATGCTTTCTTTTATATTTTAATCGGGTTTTTTGGCTAGCTAAAAAGGCGCCTACCATTCCGGTGCACCTGGTCTCACTTCCCGGATGGAAATTCACATGTTTAGTCCTACTCTTCCGGTGCACCTGGTCTCAGTTCTCTGATGGAAATTCACGTGTTTAAGAAAATGTACCAGCTTCAAAGATTTTACTTTGTTTTAAGATTTTTGCTTCGACATGTATCGGAAGGTTTGTTTTTAATTCTATTCTATATAAATGGGTATTCATATGGAATTTTTCGTGTCTTGTTTCTTATTTACTGGTTTTGTTGTACTTTGCTTTTTGTTTGTATTATTGTTTATTTTTATTTCACCACGATATAAAATGCTTCAGAAAATTTAAACAAGCTCATGATGTAAGGTTTCAAACGAGGTGCGTTTGCATTAGGTTATAAGAAGTGTCCCACACTATATTTATCACTTATACCGAGATGGTCATTTCTATGATGATATTCTCATATTCTCAGCAAACTTTTTCACACAAGAATATTCTCCAGTGGTTTAGTTACTAGGTGTCGAGTTGCACTTCGTTTTTTTCACATTTCGCTCTACTTAGGTTTTAAAATGCCCGAAACAACACGCATATTCAAGTGTTGAAGTTTTACCATTTTAATATTTGGCAGATATTTACACCAATCTTAAAGTTTTGATTTCATACACAGTTTATTGTAATCAGCGATTGTGACGTAGAAAGAAGATATACCAAGTATACACTTAGAACTTCTTACATCTATTGGATAAGAAATTAGGACAACTTTTCCAATCTACACTTGTCGAAAAAGTAAACACTCTTTCACAAACATATCAATCCATGTCATAACCTTGAGCCCATCGCAAAGTAAAAATAATAGAAGCTTGAAAATCCAAAAAGGCAAGCAACTCCCGTCCAGCCAGCCAAAACAGCTACATATATAAACTGGGAATGAAAGGAACATGGAACCGCGGGGCGGCAAAACTATTCTGGGTAATTTTGGATATAGAGGCATTATACTTTTCAACAATATTGTGATGACGGCCATTAAAAATTTTGAGGTCCTTAATAACCCAAGTCCCTTGCAAGCAGCTTGCTTCGTTGTATTAAGTTACCGTATCGGGTACTGTAATTGTGAAACAAATGCACCATAAGCAGGAGAAGCAGGTATATCGCTGCATAGTTTACAGTAGCAAAATTCAAGTTATGACGTTTATCATTACCAATATGGTAATCAAAAGAGTACAATAGTATAGCTGAAAGTTTTTGTTTCTGGCACTAGACTAGAAAAAAGACAATATTATCAATTAAACATATGTATATTGGTTATTTATTATCATTACTTATGTCAAATGTTTGAAGGTAATAACATACTAGTACGTCATTGTTTTACTAGTACATATGTTTTCAAGTCCTTACATTATACAGCTAACGTAAAACACTGGTCTATTCAGTTGACAGAACGTTTTTCTTTTAGTTAAATGGCGGTATTTATGAACTATGCAAGTGCCATTCAACACTGTGGTTAAAGTTGATCCGCTATTATAGAATATGAAATATGATATATTAAAAACTCAGTAGGCAATACATTTGCATTGTCAGAAATATTTGCTTATTTAGGTAATATTTAGTTAAAATATGAAACTCAAAAATTGAGGTATGCTACCTAATGCATAGTATTTCTTTAGCTAAATTTGATTAAAATATATTTATATCCTTTGGATAGTTTTACAACACCTTGAAAAAGTTTCGGTTTTACATTTTTGATCCAAGCACTACTGATGAGGAATTGTGTTGTAAAATTAGCACCGATATAATATGTAATATACATGTACCAAAACGATAATGCGTAACTATAAATGTCCTTTGATATGTAATGTCATATCAAACAAACATACTAATCCATGTCCAAACCAGAATCACAAAGCAAAGTAAAAACAAACTTTGAAGCTGGCAAATAAGGTAAATCACTTGAACTTCCACTTGAACTGTTGAATTAGCTACACCCGCCATATCCAATGAAACAAAAGTTCTACACAGATTTTGATATGTCCAATGGTATGGTAAATCAAGATAAATATATTTCCTAAAATAATGAAATAATATTATTTTTACAAAAATTTTTTTTTCATTTGTTTTGGTAAAATAACTTTTTGTTTGATTTAAATTTGCGTATAAAATTCATGGTTGTTAAATAAGAAGGATGGTTAGGTGTCCTCCGCTGGTTCTATAACAACAACACAGGGCACTAACATCAAGAGGTTTATAGTAAGTGGTCCCGACATATAATTGTCTTCCCAATTTTGTTTTATTTAACGTATATTTTTCTTGTTCTCAGCTGCTGACAAGTACACGTTCTTCAGCTCCAAATGGCCTATTCTATTTTCAGAGTAGGCAACTGACTATATATAAATCTTTTTCTTGAAATCACATGCGGGTTGGGCATCTGTGATAATTTGACATCTAAAAACATTCCAGGAGAAGAAACTCTTTAATCTTGATCCCGGACTTCATGTACTATGTGGTTTAATAGGTTAGTATCTACCCTGTCGGTTCGTGAATGTATCTGAAGATACATCATTCAATTTTGAATTAAAACTCTATGTGTCACTCTTTCTTTTTCCTATTTATTCTGCGTCTTTTATATCTTCTTTGAACTAGATATTTTCAAGTAAATGTTATTTTGTCACTTCTTTAGTGAAAGTTCACTTTTTTAACTTAATTTACCAGTTTTCAAAGTTTTTGCTTACCTTTGTTGATATATCTTTGCTTTTGATATCCAACTTTCAACCACAACTAAAAGGACACAATTGTCAGTTTTCCTACATCTATTTTCAAATTCGAACATTGTAACAGTTGTCCCCATGATAGAGGATGTGTTGTATGTTGCTTTGGCTACTGTAACCAAAGTACGTAATCATTCACTCACAACTTTGTCTTTGACACATAGTATTACACAGGATTTTATTCATTTTACCCGATGTCCGTTTTAATGATGCATTCTTCTGATATTTCAGTCCAAATAGAGGTATATTTACATAAATCTGGTGAAAAATCATATGATTTTTGTCTTCATTATTCATGGCTTCATAGTCATATCCTTACAAACATTATGTAAAAAAAAGTTTAATGCAGAAAATTTTGGACTCATCAGTTTACATCCCTAAGTCCAGAGTTTTAAAACCAGAAATATCAATATTTTATGATATATTCCTTGTTGTTCTGTCTATCATAAAGGTCTTGTCGTATTGTTTTAAGCATGACACGATGCAATACAGTGTGATATTATATAGCAATATATGTCGAATAAAACGTATACGATAAATCCCGATGTGTTAGCGTGCAATAAATATCGATATTTGCACGCTAACTTTGTTCCAGTCCGAGGTTTCCCGAATCAATTTTTTCGTATTGCACGCTTTGTCACATGACGCTGTCGTTTATGACGTCATGCAATTGTTGTCGACGTAATCGCTGTGTTGTTGTCATATTGAACTAGTTCTTGTACCCAATTACATGAACTAGTGTAATATTATTTTTTGTACGACAAAATGGTATTTTAGATGAAATACTTAACGGGAATAAACGAAATGTATTTTACTATATAATAAAAGGGTTATTGAACTGATATTGTGAAATATTGTCCCTCGTTGACTCGATATTAGCACTCGCAAGCTCGTGCAAATGTCGAGTCAACTCGGGACAATATTTCAAGATAATATTAAGAAAAGAGATCAATTAGAGAGCCATAACTTTTTAAATATTTCTTTCCGATTTTAATGAAAAAATGTCAACAAAGCATGGTACTTAATGTTGTAATTCTGTACAATAAAACAACATTCTATTATACCACACTGCATATTTAACTTAACACGCCACGTTTTTGAGGTGAAATATTTGGCAGGCAAATAAGCCGAACAATTTAATATATAAACAAGTATCTGTAAACATGTGTAAATCAACCACAAACATGCCGATCATATGGCTCTATTGTATATAAATAATTAACTAATATTTTATATTTTAAAATCAACAAAATCAAAATATTCACATTTATATATGTTATCACATATGTGCAGATCGATCGGTTTTTGTTTTTTTGTTCTTTTGGTTTTTTTGGGTTTTTTTCTTTCATTTTATTTGATTTGATTCCAATTTTGCTGACGTGTTCTATACGGTCTGCACATTGACCGACAGACCTACTGTAGACGTTAAGTCGGAGAGTCCGTGTGATACTTGTTGTTGCCAAGGCCATCGATTCACAATACTTTTGAATGTCTGAATGCTTGAAACTACGTAATATTACCATTTGTTTTCTGCTTCAGTTTTAAAAATGCAAACACTTGGTGTAAGGTGCATTCCCGCCATTACGATACTGCTTCTTTAATCTGGATATATTTGAAGTCCCATGGTTTATTTTGTATTCAATTTTGATTACACAGGTGGGTAAAGCTAGTATACAACTTCATTTACCTGGTTGAAGTTGATAAACTTGTCACCACTCAAATAGTTTTTTTTCTTTTCGGATTGTGATTTAAACATGCAATGGTATGGTTATATCACAAACTCAGTAAGCAATACATATATTTATCAGAAATATACTATTGTCTAAATTTGCTGCTACTTAAATTTGAAATCTCTCAAAAACTAAGGTATACTCCCTCATGGAAAGTATTTCCTCAGCTAAATTTGGTAAAATAATTTTGGTCCTTTTGGTTTCTTTTCTCATCTTTAAAAAAAACATTTGATTTTAAAAATTTAGTCAAAGCACTACAGATAAGAATTGTATTTCGAAACGGCCGTCTAGTGCTGTAAAATTGAAAATAGTATAATACATGTATGTTATTAGATAATGGTATTTATTTTCAAATATGGAAACTGACTGTAAATAAGTTGGATGGTTTGTGTTCCATAATTATGACAACATCTCTGCACAAGACTTTTACCTCAGTGCAATTCCAAATGTTGAAAATTCAAAATCATTGTACCCAATATTGGTGCGTGTTTTTATTATTAGGTTTTATAATTCTATTGCTATCTTTAGGGTTTTATAATCTACTTGTATTATTTCGTGTTCTTTGTCGTGTTGGCTGTTGTAAAGTACATATTTATCAAAAACAAATATACCAATCCATGTGCAAACCAAAAGGAAAGTATAAACTTTGAAGCAGGCTAATCGTTTTGCCTACTAATAATGGATTTAAAAGAAGTATGTTTTAATCAACATTCAAAAGCTTATTTAAAAAATCATATGACAGTAGAAATGTTCTCTTTTATGTATCCCCCTAAAAAGGCAAATTTAATTAGATCAAAATAGAAAATAATTAAAAAACTTTATGTGGAAATGAAATAATGATGTAATATTTTGTATCTGTATGTTATATGTTTTTGTTAATAGTATCGAAGCATAATAAAAATATTATTTCCAAGAAAACAAAAACATTCAAAAGCTACACATGCCTGTTAGACAAATATATATATATTTGTGGAGCTCGGACCTTAGTATTACAATTGTTGTTTGTTACTTAATGTATGGAATTTATTTTCCCTCTTGTTGCAACCATAAAAAAGTCAAGAAACAAAAATTGTTAGATTTATTAAATTCAAATCCATTCTTTTTACATAAAATACAAACATAAATATTATCATCCATGTACATATATATAATTTTAGCTGAAAAATTAATCCACATTTTCAATAATACAACAACTGATTAATTGTAAATTTAAATAAAAAAGTAATAACAGTCAAAAATTATTTACTGGGTTTAACATAATAAATACCACAAGACAGTAAAGAATTGAAACGGAACATAAAGCAAGAAACCATATATTATATTTTGTCTAAAATTCAAAAAACAATTTAATAAAAAAGTCACTGCTATATTGCAAGCAATGGAATGTTTAATCAGGAAGATGTCCCATGCCTTAATTTACATAAATACATGATTTAGTAAGTTAGTTTTTTAACAATGAAAGATAAAAATAAAACTTTTTTCAAAACAACAAGTACTTTATTAATTTTATTTTTAATTTTAATTCCTTTGCAAAGATTCTTTACATTAAGTCTAAACATACAAAAATAATTGATATACAATTATGTAATTCTATACCTAAATTTCTAAAATGCGCAAAAAGATAAATAAAAGAAATAACATAATGTATAGTTATAATTTTGTATTGCCGATTCAAATTTCTATATAATGTGCAACTATATAAATTTTGTTTTGAATAAATAATAAAATCTAAATTAAGAATGCGAAAAATATGATTGTGTATTATCGGAAATCTTTTTTATTTGTGAACAAGACAAAACAAGGGATATTTTTTGTATGATGTTATAAAAGTATAGCTTTATCCCTATTTTAAATATTTCTTGAAAACCTGCAACTATCGACTAAAGCTATTCTTAAAGCTATAGAATTTTGTTATAAATCAAAAACGAACATATTGATCCATATTTAAATTACAATCCCAAAGCAAAGTAAAAACTTTTGAAAAAAACCAGTTACATCATCCTTCAAAAACTAAGATTTCACTTAGCTAAATTTGTATAAATATATTTTGCTCCTTTGGATATGTCTTTAACGCATTGAAATTTGGGTTTTACAATTTTGTTCCAAGCACTTCTTATGAGAAAAACATTCCGAAACGGCCGTCTAGTGATGTAAAATAAACACGGGTATATTATGTAATTTAACTCATAGATAATTGAACTTTCAAAATTACTGCTGTTTAGAATTAAAAATGTAAAATAAATCGAGGTTTGCAATGTGTGTTTTATATATTACCAAACAATGTTGCATATATAAGGATGGTAACATTGTGAAATATATATAACAATTTTACTTCGGGATATTTAAAGTTTTCATAACATCAACAGGTTTAGAAGCCACTGATTAAACTGATTAAAATGTTTTGGTCTGATAAAATTGTCAAACTATCATGTATATATGTGGTGTTCCATCTTCCTTTCATTCTCATTTCAACTTGATTTGTACCTAGCTAAACCGGCGATGCTTACCCTGCTGGAGAACCCGGTCTCATTTCCGTAGTGGGAGTATGCCAATTTTTACTATTGCTTTTGAAACTATGATTTAGATATGGTCCGTTATGTTGATGCTTGATTTGTTATGTAATCAACAGAGAGGCAAATTGTCTTATATATTATTTATGTATTAGTTAGTTTTAATAATGTATCTTTATCAACTTTAAGAAAATAACCAGAATAAAACAAAATAACCACCATGCAATTGTCTTGAAATAAGTACATCATAAAATACTGCATTGTATATATACAATGATATATCTATTTACTATTTCAAACATTAAACACTTCAACAGGAGTTTATGTGTTTATTAATAATGTTTAACTTCTTGAAATTAATGATTTGATACGATTTTATCTTTATTACAGAATTAATTACATGTATCTGTACATTTAAGCTTAGTCTGTTTACTACTTGTCAGAAGAAACACTCATTAAAACATTATAATTATAACGTTATGGACAGATGCGGAACCCAAAATTATATAGTTTTCAATTAACAATGTTTGTTTGAAATCCCTGTCTTGTCTTTCGATATTTCTATAGCATCGTTTGATTTTAAGACTGGATTTATTTACATAGGTTCTGTACGCAGTTTCGTATTTAAGTATAAAACCTCCTAGTAAAGAATCAACGGTTACCTATTGTATATCTTATTTATTTATTTATTTGTAAGTTTAAAGAAAACATTGTAGTCAAACCTGTCTATAAAGGCCACCCAAGGGAACCAATAAAAGTGACCTTTATTAGCAGGTCGACTGTATATATATACATGTTTAAATAGCATGAATTAAAAGCAACCAGGATAAAATTTGTCTTGCTCTTTATAAGCAGGTGGTCCTTATATAGACGTGGTTTTCAGGTGGAACTGCATTTATTTATTTATTTATTTATAAGCTTAAAGAAAAAATATATGTATGTTTGAAGAGGAACCAAAGTTGTAAAAAGGCATACAGACAATTCGTAACACCTGTTGATCATAAATATGAAACAAGAGTTTACAAATAGACGAAAAATGATTACGCCACAAAGAGCAGGTATTATATCGTCTGAACAATAATATAGACATAATACATTTTGTACCTCAAAGTAATTACGAATACACCTCATCCTTTCATAACTAAATATAATAATTAATTGCTTTATTCAATATTTCTCTACTTCTTGCAATACCTTTGAACATAAATATACAAAAATAATTAATTTTAATGTACATAACTAAATACAAGTATACGAGATATTTCACCTGATATAGCTTACCTTTCCTATCCAATACATATAAACAGATTATTTTGTGTATTCCCGTCTGTTTTAAATAGTTAACAACATCCTAGATGTTGATTCCCCATCAGTTTTTACAACAATTTCTCTATATAATAGTTCACTGATTCTATGTCAATCTCATATTTAATACACCACTGTAAATCATTTTCATATGTGAAATGAAACACCATCAAATCAATTTTATATATAAAATGCAACAACACTAAATCAATTTCATATATAGAATTCAGCATCGAATATAAATCAATTTCTTATTTAAAAATACAGCACCATGAATATTCACCTGGTATCATTAAAACTTGCCAAAAAGTTATGCTAGTCTGAACCTCTGACCCAGGTGAAACACAAAAAACCTGGGCTATAGACGCTGTATCTTACATCTTCTAAACTCGCAGAGGCAACGTGAAGATCATCACAAACTTTAACAGCGCACTTGGTCAGGTAATAATTCCAGGTCATGAACTAATCGCAGACCAGAACTGACTATATGTATTACATTACCGACAGAGTAGAGATTATCAACAAGTGGTTTCTGAGGTCTGGCGATATAAATGGATGGTGTCAGTAGAAACATTGTTATTTAGAATTATGTCGATACAATGATATGTTTCGATTCTATGAAGATGAAGTAGAGATTTTTTCACATAAAGTCTATATAACAAATCTAGGTGGTTGAAGAAACAAACACGAGGTGGAATAACTTATTACTTCTCCGTAACTCTCTAAGTAGTTGTATTCCTGGGTTCTTTCGAAATCTGTATCGTATTTTCACTAATTTCCACAGCTGCTGTATCTGAGAGAAAATAAAGCGATAGACATGTGGAGATCTGTTAAGGATTACACTGATCCGTGATCAAGTCGGGTCTATTCCAATTGGCGATCTAGAAAGATTCAATCGGAATGTACTTCAAGTCATTTATGCTGAAATCATCAACAGTTTTAAAAGATCTTGGAATATGTGAAAGACTGGGAAATTATACTTAATATTTAGTTTTATTGATCATAATAGAGGGGTTATGATGTGCATTCGGGACCCCCAAACAGGGTTTATACGACCCCCGGACAGATGCCTCCCTTATGATGCTTATCCTCCGGTAAGTATATACCTTTACGATATTTAAATATTATATCATTACAAATTTATTTATGCATTTGGGTTTTTGTTTCAGGGAATTTAAATGTTTACAGGAAGATAATATGATAGAAAAACCACGTGATTATTCTTTAAATGGATAATTTTCAACCATCAGATGGATAAACATTAAAAAAATTATTTAAAAAATCCATGTGTTTATTAAAAAATAATACTTTGTAATACCTTTCATTTTAAACGTAAATCCTTCCAATTGGTATATAATAATAATGATTATCATTATTATTATTGTTACTTTTATCAAATTTTATTTTAAGATTTGTGATGCAATGTTTTTAGAATTGGTGTACAAGTTTAGTTAACTTAATTAGACTTTTGTCTAAGATAAAAAACTGTCAGGTATTATTGTAAGATTTTAATGATGTGGTTGGGACAATGATGATGTATCAGGATACTGTAGAGGGAAATGTCTTTTTTAAGTGCACTTGCATAAAATATTTGGTAGATACTAGTAATCTGTACCTTACTATTGAAAAATTGTGAAGAAGTTTGCTATGTCTTCTATCATTGTTTTTTTCTGGTTTTTGCTTGAATAAAACCAAATTACCGTATTTAGACCATTTTTTATTTAATCCCAATGATTATCAAAAGATTTTAGTTGCGTAACAAAAAGTAGTCATTTTTAGCACATGTAATGACTATTACTTAATTATGGTTTAGGTCAATTAAAAGATTTAACAATGTACATAGCCATAAAAAAAAGATTTACTGCAACAAAGCAAGGGAAATAAGAAAAAATACCAAATATATACTTGTATTGAAACTCCCGAAGAAGATGAAAATGTCGACATTGTGATAACTGATTGGTGGTTCAACTTCTTTCGTAAAGTCCCTTTTATTCCATTGACTTTCGAATTATTTTTTGCAATATCAATTTCAAGTTGATTAAAAGTAACATTTACTTTATTATACGACATATATCTTATGTCAGAAAGTGAACCAACAATACAACATATAAATATGGTCAAAAACACCTGTTGGTTTTGGGTCTTTTAAAGTTTTTTTTATTTACACAATAACTTTTTAAATTCTAAATTCAAATTGTAAAACATTATGTTTCATAAAGAATGTAACACGACACAACGCGATTTAACGACTAGAGGACAAGAAGGAACATACAAATATTGCTACCACTGGTTAAATTCCAATAGTGTGGTTATAAGTGTAGATCTATATGAAGTTATTTTACAAGCAGTGCTCTATAAGTACACACATTTAAAACATTTTAAACATAAGCGTAAAACATATTTTGCTACCAGTTAAAATCTGAAATTCCTAAAAACTAAGGTATACTCCCTCATGCAAAGTATTTCCTTAGCTAAATTTGGTAAAATATATTTTAGTCATTTGGATAATTTTCAACATCTAGAATAAAACTTAAGGTTTTCAATATTGGTCCAAGCACTACTGATGAGGAATTAAATTCTCAACGGCCGTCTAGGGCTGTAAAATTAAAACTGGTATAATATGTAATCATATACAAGGTTTTATTTTAATTAATGAAAAAGTATAACCTATGTGAAAAAATATATTTTTTAAATGAAAATTTTACATCGTTTAAACTTATTTATCTACTGAATCAAATCGTGATTTAACAATTTGGTAATTTTCATGTGCTAATTTGGCGTCTCAATGGTTTGTCACATGGTAAAGTAAAAATAAAACCACATCACAATCACAGTCTTTAAAATAGACATCATGTTCTGATTATAAATTATATTTAAACTAAATTTATCAAACAATCTAATAACCTAATACCAAAGCTAAATAAGTATTTTATTTATTTAAAGGTATTATTTATGCTTCTGCAATTTAATTAATGTTAATACAATACATTATTTGCCTTTAGTTATCACAAAGGTTACGCAAAATACCTAAACCACACCACTGGACACCATTGTGTCATCATGTCTTCTGCCTGTCAAAAGTACAAAATTCCCATCACAAATGGTCTGAATACATAATCTGTGTATGATAATCAAGTTTATTTTTAACTTCTTGTTTGCTACTGTTCATTACATTGCGTATGATTGAAGCCCAAATTACTTCAAAGCACAAATCTTAATTTCAGTTATTAATAAAATTTGCGATTTTTTTCATGCTGCAATTGTTTTGTAAATTTTGTAATTTCGTTTTATGTCATAATATGTTTGTAATTTTTTTTGGACAAGGTCATAATTTTGTAATATTTCTTAAGAGATAAAAATCCCATGACAGCTTTAAGATTAGAAAACTAAATAATACTGTTTTTATACAGTTAGTATATTGAGTGTGTCGAACGTTTTATAATCAGTAGTCTTAAAATCATGTTTTCTTTTTCTTTCATTATCTTTGTAGTTTTACGTGCGATTTCTATTTCCGAGTATTTATAAATCTACAACTTTATAAACAATATATGCGGTAATCGACGTGTCTAAACATATTTGATATAACCTTTCCAATTGAAATTGACGGATTATTTTTTCAATAGCAGTACATCAATTAAGTATGAACAATATTTATTGTCATAAATTGCACATTAATTAATTTAATTTACAGGAAAATGAGAATCTGAAACAAGACCAAGTTCTTATATTAATACATAAATTTATAATATCAAAAGAATTTTAAAGATGATAGATCTCTTTAAGTAATCTATTTAAGAACGGATGCTTCAGTTTGTAATTTAACTACTTTTATAAGGATTACCACAAGTATGCATAATTTATCCCATCATAGAGATTAGAAAGCGTTTTTAATCTTAAGATATGCCACGAATTATCGCAAATAAGCTTCCAAAACTCAAATTAAAACTTTCCTTCAATAAATATTATTTGTACAATTTCAAATAACAGAAGTATAATTTGAAGAAAACCACATTTAAATCTTAAGAAATGTACTAATTATATGAGAAAAAAGATGTGAATTTTATAGCTACCAGCTGGTGCTAATTACGTCTGTCGGAATCTCGACATTATCATTCGATAAGAGGAAAAAGTTCTGATAGAAAACGTACAGAATACATTTTGATAAATAGTCGAAGATAATTCTGTATTACCTTTATACATAAATATACTCGTATTTCTGTTAGAATTCAGATGTCTGTGACCTTCACCTCTATATGCAAAAAATGTTTGCATTACACGTTATATTATAGCGGTAAGGTAAGAGAGAGTTGTGGCAGAAAACTTTTATAGTGTTTAGTATAGAATTTCTTAGAAATGATGAAGTGATGAATCAAAAACAAACACACCAATTCATGACCAAATCACAATCCCAAATCACCGGGAAATTAAGTTAGACGCTTAAATTTCCTCTAGGAAAATGAGACCGGTATCACTAATTTATAATTTTAAAGTTCTTTCCATCTTGTTTTAGTATAGCTAGCTGAACAAAAGTTACTAACCGTTCCGGAGCACATGGATTCTCTGTCCTGACGCTAGGTAACGTGTTTAATTTTCAAAGTCTTTACTTTGCTTTAGGATTGTGATTTGGAAAGGATTATCGCGTTTTTGATTGTTATTAGATTTCTAGCTGTACAAATACAAATACATACGATTTTGAATTAAAGTGTTACAGTTAATTTACATGTGTGCTTCAATTGCTAAAGAAAATAGCATTTCAACAGAACAAGCATATGTAGGTAAAGGAAAAAAAAAAAAAAAAAAAAAAAAAAAAAAACAAAAGTAAGCAATGAAAAAAAGAACATAAAGACAATAAACGCAAATACACTAACTGTTATGAAATGGAAAAATCTACATGTATATGGCAACAGTCAACGTAACCATGAACGCAAAAAATTAAAAAATAATCAAACAAACAAAACAGACAAAATAATAAGGAGCCACTGATTAAAATATCTATAATGACATAATAACAAAGATTCTTTAAGATGTATATACCCTTACATTTACACCAAGTGACAACATAAATACGCACTTTTAAAATTCAAAATACAAACTGTATGTCATGTTACAAGATTCCAATATGTATTTCTATCTATAAAATTTGAAAATAATTTGTTTTTTATGTTTTAAAATACATATAACAGCTTGAAAGTAAAATAGAATAAAACGACTTGTAACTAAAGCATAACAACTTTGCAATCGTAAAATCTGTAAAATATATTTATGTTATTTCTTTTGAAAAAGACAATAAAACAAATAAAAAAAACTTTGCAATCGTCAACGCAACAATTAATGCAACACGTCAAACGAAACCGAAGCAATATATTTTTAAAAAAATTGATACCACTGATTACAAACTCATTAATGTAAACGGAGACTTGGTCTAATGACAAAATAGTGTATAGTGGTGTAATGTGTCTTGAAGAAATCCACTTTATTTTACAACCAGTGGTTCCCATAGCCAAAACTTGAAATGATGCAATTACATGCTTACTGGTCTATTTGCTAATTATATACATATATATATATATATATATATATATATATAATATATATATATATATATATATTGTGCGCAATTAAAATATAAAATAAAATATTTGCAAATTATATATTTATATGGAGTAATGCAATGCGCCGGGCACTTAGAATAATAAAAATCTGACAATGCGCTGTGAATTCGTTCATTTCTTTTGCATTTAGTACAAACATTTTCGTGTAGATTGGTTTGCAACTTGATACAAATTACTTGGAGGCATTTTTATTTTGTTTGTTCTTTGGTTGATTTTGTTATTATTATTATTATTATTCCTTCTATGTGAAATAAAGTGCATATTAGCAGTTAATATTTACTACTATAACTACTATTTTTCTTGGAATAAAAAAATTCAAGAAACAATTCACAAAAATCAAAACAAAATAGTACAGATTGGATATGTCTTTTTTGTTTAAATACATTCTGGGAATCTGAAAATAGAAATCAAACACAAACAGGATCGATGTTCAAATCACAAACCCAAAAGTAAAGTAAAATCATTTAAAACTGGCAAATAAAGTTAAACATGTGAACTTCCATCAGGGAACTCGGGTACTGCAGAGAGGTAAGTGCCTCCTGTCTACAGCAGCTACACCAAATGTATATGCAGTGGGGCGATATTTAAAGTTTATGTGAAAGAATTAAAACAATGTCAATGTTAACGTTGAATGAATATTTATTTCTCATTTCCGTCCTTATTTACCAAATTTGATTAAGGTAGGACAAAGATAGAATGTTGTTAGTCATATGTATAGGTGACTGTTTATTGCAAGTGGGATTACATATCATTCCAGTGTTAAATTTTACAGCACTAGACGGCCGTTTCGGAATACAATTCGTCATTAGTAGTGCTTGGACCAAAGTTGTGAAACTAAAATGTCTTCACGGGGTTAAAATAAATATCCAAAGGACAAAATATATTTAACCAAATTTAGCAATTGAAATACTTTGCATAAGGGAGTATACCGTATTTTGTTTAGGATTTTCACATTTTAATTGACAGGAAATGTAGAAAATAGTATATTTCTGACAATACAAAAGTATTTCCTGCCCTACTGAGTTTGTGGTATCCTCGGAAATAAGAAACCGTATCATCAGTATCATTTCGACTCAAACCGTGAAAAAATTGTTGTTTTTTTTAATAATATTGCATTAATTAGACGGAACTGCGTGGGATGATTACAAGTTTGCACTAATATCTGAGTATGTTTTTTTTCTATGATTAACCAATGCCTAATTATATAATAAGAACTTATGAATGTATGTTACATCACCTTGCAAAGATGACTTTATGTGTCAATTAAATAATATATTGTATATTGTACATTGTACAAATGGAAATCCGGTCATGTTTTTATTTTTATTTTTATTTTTAATGATTCGAATACCAAGAAAGTGCACTCAATCTTTTATAATTTTTATGTACAATATTGTTACCACCATTAATCTTAATTTCGTCTACAATAGCGAGCTTTTATCTATGCAATACTTTGCGTCACATTCGCCTTTATTCATCCCAACTTTCGTCTACATTATCTATGCAACCGCCGTTTACCCCAGATTCGAACGTAGGAGGAAATGCACTTCAAGAGGTCATAGAGGCCACTTGCCCAGAGGTATATGCAGTGTAGCTTGCTATCCTGTCTTCAGCATGATCTCTTGTCATGTAAAATATGCATTAATGGAAAGTATGATTTGTTATGAGTTATCGGATACAAAGTGATGAAGTTCAGTACAGACATGTCGAAAGTTTAACCCCCCCCCCAAAAAAAAAGTCGAAACTCGGCTGTCGAGTGACCGATAGCTAGAGCAGGAAACCTATCGGAAGATAAATCGCTGCCGCCAAATGCTATCGACATATAGGTAACGATGGACCGAGGTGTTCCAATTCGGCACTTATTCGTTGGCTTATTGCAAAACTTTCGACAGGTCTGTACTGTAGAGAACATTGGTAATACTTGATCATTCTCCATATAGCTTTATAAAAGACTATCTTGATATAATGGGTAAATTTTAGCGCTCTCTCTCTCTCTCTCTCTCTCTCTGTGTGTGTTACAGATAATAAAAGGAAAATGTTTAGATTAGAATGGTAATCCAAAAATTAACAGAGATTAAGATTAACAAAGGGCCATTAGCCAATGGCTCCTTAAATTTAGTCTAGGCCCCTAAATGTTCACACATCTTAGCTATTTATTACTATTAAAACTTCCTTTCTGAAGTGAGCTGTCCTCCTTACTCAAAATAGTTAATTTTCATATTATAAATTTACTTTCTACTTACAGATCCATTGGATTGATCGATTCATTTATAGTGTTTTACGCCCTAGTCATGATAGTTTTACTTATTTAGAGGTATTCAGTTCTTTGATGGTGAAAGTAACTGGAATATCCAGAGAGAACTACCTAACTGCGGTAAGAAAACCAACACAGTTCTGCCCGAGTGGAATTTGAACCTAGACAATGAGAGTAGTTGTGATACATAAGACTACTCGGTCACCCAACCACCCCAATTTCTATTGATGATCGTCTTATACATGTATTGGGTAACAATGAAATCTTCACCTAAAGGTCATGCATTTCATAGTGAAAAAACTAAACCTTTCTTAATTGTCGAGGCATACAAAAATTTGAACCCTAAGCGCAAAATGAAAAATATTTCCACACTTGAAGGTCTAGTAGAACGGGATTTTTAATTATATCCAACATGAAATCTATTTAAACTTACAAAGGTATTAATTAAAATATTAGTAGAACGTGTCTTAGTTTACCATTTTTACATTAAGCTACATTAAAAACTAGACTATTTTCATTTAAACCGACAAAGGTCTTAATTTTACATATTCTAACGTTCTTGAAATAACATGTAACACTTCATAAAGGAATCTTATACTGTATGGGAATGTCGTTTCCTAACTCATCAGCGTGCTCACTCACTTTTATGCACTACGTAGGTTTGGTGGAGTTTTTGATAAGTTAATGTCAAGTACTTGCTTCAGTCGTTAGCTGTGTTTTATGTACTTTAACAAACAAAATATTTAGAATAGTCAGTCTTTTATTTTGCAAAATTCCACAGACAAATTTTTAAAACAACAAATCAAAAACAAACATACCAATCCATGTTAAAATCAAATCCCAAAGCGAAGTAACAAAAACCTATGAAACTAGCAAATTAGGTTAAACTTAACTTCCGCCAGGGTGCTTCAAAAGCAGTTATTTTAGCGATAGTTTTCTCCTTCCGCTGGTACTAATGTGATTATATATTTTATGTTATTTAACCGCCAAACATATTTTATCATTTATTTGCATTGAAACAGATCGATAGAATACCATCAAACCCGCGGATATACAAACCTTTTTCTTTTCAAAATGCGATAAACTGTTTTGTGGTATCTGTCAGAATTTGGCAAAATGTCCCGGAAACAACGTCCAATGTCTAGTTCCACTTAAATCGACTAACATTTTGTACTTTTCCACAAAATTAAAAATTGGTTTTGAAGGCACAATCCCGGTGGATTTTCGTAAGAAATGCATTATCTCCCGTTTTACTCTATGTAAACCTTTCTAATTCAATTTTCGAAGCCTTTTGTACTAACTGATAAAAATGACTCCGTATGATCTCAAGTGCTCATTTTTTTTATCCGTTTAACCGTTTTATCCGTGTTTTACAAATACCCTGTCTGACATCGAACTTAGAAGCGCTATTTTCAATGAAGTATAGTCTTGCTTAAAACATGTATTTACTTTGTCCCAATATATTTTTGTCACTACTTATTTTAAAATAAATAAATCATTGTTTCGCGATCTTGATTGCGTTTCGTTTAGTTTTGTATGTGCTTGTATATAGTCTCTCGTAACTCTAGAATATTTAGTTTTATATTCGTAAAAACATGATTGATTTGAGGTGATATGTTATGTTGTGTTATGTTATGTTATGTTATGTTATGTTATGAAGTACGTTTAATTCTTTTGCCAATTTATTTTTCAATTTGAAAGAATTTTACCGTAACGTTTTTATTCTTACAGAGGCATTTTTTGTCACAATAAAATAACACAATAACACACAAACTGAAAAAAAGTCAGAATGTTAGAACTATTTAAAGAAAGACAGGCTTGGATTAGTTATGTAACTGACTGACATACTAATCTATGTCCAATTCAAAATCCAGAAGCAAAGTAAAATCTTTGAAAACTGACAAATTAGGTCAAATACGTGATCTTCCCTCGAACAGGGAAGTGAGACCGGGTGCTCCTGAAGTGTAAGCACTCTTTGTTTAGCCAGCTACACCCACTATGTGTGTAATCAAAATTGAGTGAAAGGAGATGCAACTATGTGACGCCAAATTTATCCAGGGCAATCCTGGACAAAGTACAATTTAATTGACGTACTGCGAATAGCTAAGACGTTTCAAGTATTGCGAAACTAATGTAAAGGGAGGCTTGCTCATTTTTGAGATGTGCATTTGTCACTGTCATTGTCAGATGACAAAAAAAATGGTATTTGCAAGATGTTGAACGTATTTCCTGTAGTGTGTAGTCAAAATAAATGTAATGATTATATTACCTAGAAGCATCTGATTATAACAATTAAATCAAAATGCAAACATATTTTGGGTTTTTGTTTAGAATGCGACCTACCATTTTTGTTGTAACTGCCAAAAAATCTCGAAATGCCCCAAAAACATCGTCTAGTGTCTAGTTCTTCATTACGCAAACAATACTTTGTACTTTTGTGGAATTCTGAAAATAGAAATTGATTTTGAAAGCACACGTGGCGACAATTAGTAAATGTCTGTATGGTATAACTCGTGTATGTTTGACATGTCACTGTGTTCTGTATCATTATGCTGTATGATACTTACTTCTGTCAGAACATCTCGTCTTGTATTTTACCTCACGCTGAAGTTATCCAACTTGACTTAAACCGGTTTTATATGGAATTCCGATGATGTTCGTGATGTTTCTACATTGTGTTAGAATGCACACATGTATTTTATAATGAGGTATATAATAAACTTAAACAAGCTATGCAAGATTGGCACTTCATCTGTGTCACAGAGACCACTGCGGTAGCATAGTTAGTAGAGTGCTCGCTCCGTAATTAGTGGTAGGTCGTGGGTTCTCGACCTGATCCAAGACTTGAAAGTGGGCAGTGACTTCTTTCGCCAAGCATTACGAAATGAAAGACACTGTTCTTTTGAACAAGAACTTAAAATAAATCATTAAACACTTCCTCAACAACTCAACTTGTAAATCTTATACGATAGACAGGCATTTCCACCCACGAAAGACTACTACATTTGAAGCTTATGACTTCAATTGTTCTATTGTCAACTTTCCTTTTCTATGCAATTATATACCTGCTTCTCTTGCTTATGGTGTATTCGTTTCACAAGCAATACGTATGGCTTTTTCACACTGGGAGAAATTTTTGTCAAACAGAAGCGACAAACTGCTTAGAAAAAAATTGTTGACGCAGGAATATTACAATCCTAGGCTTAATATAACCAGGCCCTCAAAAAGTTTGATGGCCATCAACGCTATATTGTTGATAAATATAACTATTAACTATTTGATTTCTAACTTTGTTTTAGGCATGAGATTGAATTGAGCATTCAACATGACGTCATATGGTGGGTATCATGTGGTATATATACTACAATGGCGAACTCCTTTATATTGTTGCGACCTATTACTTTTTGCAATTACTGGATTTTAGACAAACAGAAACCCCCTTACTCCTAAAGTATACCAAGAAAGTTACAAATGCTTTCACTTTATCATAAATACTCAACTGTTGAAAGATATAATTAAACCGTCTGTAAAGAGTTCATCCATAACATGACGGAAATAAAACACATTCGAAATTAAAGTTTATTTAAAAATGCAACTGAAAAATAGGAACTTGGAGTTGGGCCAGACAGGAGAAAAAATTAATCGAAGTAACATGTGGAAAGATCAAGGACATAACGGGATGGAGGTTTAATAGTTGTGCATCGATGTCACCACCGGACTAAAGGATGCCGTGATTAAACATCTAGCATCTTTTAGAAGATGGTGTTACGAATGACTTGGCCAGACATTTAGCATCTTTTAGAAGATGAAGTTATGGATGACTTAACCAAACATTTAGCATGTTTCAGTAGATAGAATAACGGATGTCTATGCTAAATATTTAGCTATAGAGCTGCAAATGGAGACTGAACCGTGGCGTTTAGCATGTTCTTAGAAGACAGGCTTATCGATGACTTGACCAAACATTTAGCGACGAAGTTACGGGTGAAAACCAAATACATGTATATAGAACATTTAGCATGTTTACTGGACTAAATATTTCGCAGATTGGGTTAAAAATAAAGATTCAAGTTCCTTACATAAATTGGTCAAATTCTCTTTATTCCATCGCCAATACAAACTTTCACACTTGTTCAAATGTATTTCGTTAATTTGCCTTTAAAAGGTCAGCATTTGTCTTTACAAATATAACATCAATCAGCAACTATAGAATATCTTAATATTCTGTTGTAATCCAGCAGATTTTTAAAATTGAGATAGTGTTAATAGTAAATATTTCTATTTAAAAAACTGGATAATTTTATTCTACCATTTAAGAAAACATCAGCACGCACATGTCCGGCAACCCGTAAAGTAGACTGCTATTATACCAGGAGACGATGTTCTCTGAACAAATTGAGCAGAGTGAAAAACGCCTCTATTTTAATGAATAATTGAAAAAGGATAATTCAGAAATTAGGAAAAAAGGGACAATGTTTAAAGTTAACGTTTACACTGATAACAATCCTTTATATATTTGCAATACAGAGAAAATGGTAATATTTATATCTGTTGAACTTTGACCCGGGGTTTCTCTGATGTTTTTCATCTTGTTCTTCTCTCTCTGTTTTATATCTTTCTCAACAAACAGACCTTAATGTCCTATACTTATTGCAATTAAAAGGTTATCTTCAGGCTTTTTCTTTACTTCTCTTTTATATAATGTATCTTTGCAAAGCGTTGCTTTTATCAGAGTTGAAGAAAAACGTGCTATAATAAGCAGTAGTTTCAGTTGCTCTGTAATAAAATATTTAAGTTTTCTTGCCGTGTCCAAATAACATAATCAAGACATTGGTAACATTTTTTTACAAACACTGCTTATTTATTTATTTATTCTAATATAAAGATATAATGCTTTTTTATTTATTTATTTATTTATTTATTTAAAATTAATATAACCAATATTTTGCCAATATTGAATTTTCTTTAGTTTTTTAAGCTTTCTTTCCACTTTAAAGTTCAAAACAATTTCGGAAATACCTATACCTAATTTGAAGCCCATCGTTAGTAGGCAAAACAGTTCAAAATAAAGATTTATATAAGTCAGTACGTTTGGTCATTTATAAGCAATAAACTTGCGGTTCCGTCTACCATATTCCTTCTTTTTGATACGGTGTTATCGCGGTTTTGTAGAGGCCATCTGATTTCAATAAAAATCAAGTTTTAACTTCATTAGCCAATTATTGGAAAGGCGTAAAAGCTTTCGCGAGTCATTTACTCTGGGTGCCACATTTAAAACGTAGTTGTTAAGATAATTTGGAAAAATTAACACGCTAGAACAATTCTAATCGATTCCACTTGCTTCAAAACATGCATACTGGTTTATGCCGACTAATTTTGATATTGAGGTACAGGTTTTTTTTCAACAAGGCATATGAATGCACACCTGTGTTTGATTACCTGAAAGGAATGCTGTGACGTCACACACTGATACTGTATATGCTTAAATCGTGTATTCTAAACAGTGTCTGTCTGAAACACCAATACATCTATATCCCGTTGTAAACTGTGAGATCATTTAAATAAACCTTAGCGTTCTACAGTACAGACCTGTCGAAAGTTTAACACAGAACTTACGAAAAGGAGTCGAAGCTTGGCTGTTGTGTGTCAGAGATATGGATAGTTATTTGTCAAAAAACGGCAGAGATAGGTAGCAGGCTGCAATTTCAAAATCATTCCTTAACTAAGATTTTCATTAACATATGACAATATTTTATGGCACTATAGCGATTTAATAAGCTTAGAGTGGTTCTTTAAAATAGCACCATAAATTTATAAAATATCACGTTGTTTTCATGGTTTGTATATTATAGTGTTTTGGTATTGCAAGGATATGTCTATTCACCGAGATTTAAGGTTTTGTTAAAATATTGATTTCTCTCTTTTACACTCTCTCTCTTACCAGAATTTATAGATGTAATGTGAGATTTCTGACAATGGGTGACCAATGAATCAGTGTTTACAGGACCAAGCAGCTTATATGTGACATTAACCCTTTCTTTCTCTCTCGTGCAAATTATTTCCTTAGTTAAATTTGGTAAAATATGTTTTTTATCCTTTGGATTTGTTTATTCAAGATCTTGAAAAAATTTTGGTTTCACAATTTGGTCAAAGCACTACTTAAGAGGAATTTTATACCGTAACGGTGTTCTAGTGCTGTAAAACTGAAACTGTTATAATATGTAATTTTATCCTATATAGGCAGTGTAGGTGACCATGATTACAGAGTCGGATCATTTGGTTTACTGACTGTGGCTACAGTGACTAAAAGTCAGGTCAAATAAAAAGTTACAATATCAGGTAATGCATCTCAAATGGATTACAGAGTCCGTTTACTAATATGACGTGACTTTAAAACCGGATTTACCTAATTTGCCAGCTTCAAATATTTTACTTTCCTTTGGACACATATGGTTTGTTTTTTATTTTCAATGTCTTATTGCATTTACCATTTCATGAAACAGAAATATTTTAGAATCATATTTCACGAATATTTACAAAATATAGTCATGTATGAAGTCAAAACTATTTTACACTCCAAATATTTGAACCATTTCGCTTTTCAGGTTTACTTCATTCGACAAAAATCCAGACACAAATAGCCTTAAAGCTTGTGATAGAACACTGGACAGACAGGTACTCTTAAAACCTGTGATAATGTCTAATGTTTATCGTTATATCAACGACGTAAAACAAGCAGAATTTTAATGTTCTATCAACAACTCGCGGTTTCTTATACATTTATATAATTCATACTCGTACATTCATTTTGTCTTTTCAGTTTTATCCATCACGGTAGCTCAGTGGTAGAGTACTCGCTCCGTATGTGGGAGGTCGTGTGTTCGAACTCTGCCCGGGGTTTGACCAAGACCTGAAAATAGGTAGTGACTGTTCTTTTGCTAAGCACTTGTCATTTAGAAATGAAAATCACATGGACCTTAGGAAGAGAGCTTAAAAACCGAGGCCCCGTGTCACGGCAGGCATGGCACGTTTTTAAAAGAGCCCTCACTGCACATAACCCCTGAGGCAGCGCACGCAAAGATCCAAGTTTCTGTCATTTCAATCACTTATAGCTTGTGACGTCTCGATAAATGAAATATGCTTGACTGGGGCGTAAAACTCCATTCAATCAATTAATCTTTTCAGTTTTAATACCGACCAAAAAGCAATATTCGGCACAATATTATTTATATGGTATAAATGCCCTTAAAAATTGATGACAGTCATCACAATATTGTTGATAAACATGGTGTTTCTGTATCCAAAATTACCTTGGATATATTTGACGTCCCATAGTTCCATGTCCTTTTCATTCTTAATTTTGATTACGCACGTGGCGGGTTTAGCTAGCTAAACAGGAGGTGGATACCCTTCCAAGGCACCCCGCCTCACTCCCCTGATAAGTATTTAACCTAATTTGTCAGCTTAACACCCATTCTCAGTAATCAGGCCCAATTCACTATTTCAAGATGATGAAAAATAAAAGTCTTACAAGCAATGAACTTCTGGTATTTTCAGAGACTGGACATATCATAAGATTCAGAAACAACAAAATTATTAACACCAATTGATTATTTTGGTTGTAATTTCACTTTATTGTAACATACATACCATTTGTATTTAAATGAGTTGATATTTACGTGATCGTAGTTAAAGTTTATCATATTCTTACCAGGTAGTAGTATTTATATGTTTATTATGCTTGAACATTAGGTAACACTGTTATTAATTTAAAAATTTGACTTGAGACGACTTCGGCATATCGAAATGATAATGACGATGTTTGTAGTCTACAGAAATTAAAGCATTTTTACGCAAAAATACAATAAATTTATTTCTGTATTCACAAGTTGGTAACAGAAACAAAATTTCAAACAGGTAGTCATTAATCAACACTCAAATCAAAATGCAAATATGTCTTGATGAAATTGCTAACCAAAAGAACTGTACAAAACTTATTATCTTCAAGATAATTTTCACTTAAGTAAACAGTGTATTCGGTAACGTATGTAGCACCTCTAGATGACTATGAGTCAATATAAAGACAGCTAAATTATATTATATTACAAATTATTAACTCTTGTTTTCCATAATAAAATTGTAAAACTTATCAATAGAACACATGATATTGGTATATATGTTCACTTTTCTAGCGAAATGACAAAAACTATTTATCGGTAACGTATGTAACAGTTTAACCGATAATAAGATTATGTACATAGTCTCGTTTACAATGAAGTCTTCAATTTCTTTATTAAGACCACAAGAGATATAAAGCCTTTAAATAATCAATTATCACGATGTAAATGTTCACTTTTCTAGTGACAAATATAATGATTTAAGTAAGTAACGTATGTAACTGTTTAGTCACGTATGTAACAATCACATACTGGGGTTTAAAACTTCTTCACTCAGTGACATGTCCTCCTTCAAAGAAATTCAATAAAATATACCCGAGTTACATTCTAAAAAACAAGGCTAATGGGATGAGAAAGTCTGAATTGCTGATTAAAATGTCATATTCGTAAAGGGACCCCTGTCTGTATTTTTCTCTCCAGTAGTACTTTTCATATTTAGTTTTTAAACCTGAAATCTGGACTTATCCTTTATTTTTAACAACTTTTTTTCTTCACCCGATTGGTTATACTGTTTCTAAATTCAGGATAGACTGAAAAATCTTACAAGCTATGTGCCTTTTACAAACATTTACTGCCTATACCAGTCAATTTATTTAAAGTCGATCTCTTTTTCTTGTAATTATCTTTTAATCAATCATGTGACTTAAAATGTCTCTCATACCGATCCATGCCAATATCATCATCCCAAAGCAGAGTCACAAACGTTGAAAACTTGCAAATAAAGTTAAACACACGAACTTTCACCAGGAAAGTGAGAACAAATCAACAATGTCCATTGTATTTTGGTATTAGTAATCAAGCAGTTTGCTTCATTTTATAAAGTCCACGTGGTGCCATAGTTAAGGTACAAGTCCCAATATGAAGCAGAACATGAAGGATCAGTTGTATCTTTTAAGATAGATGGCATTCACAAAAGCCTTTGAATTTAGAATTATAAAATACCATACCAGACACCATGTATCTGTATATATGAGGAGTTAAATGGTTTTGTTACAGTCAATCTTTAAGTTAAAACGGTTTTACATAAATTCTGCTGCAATATGAAATAAATCAGCCAGCAATGATGCACAGTTTAGGCCCATTACCGATTATTGTTGAAAAATTGCTAAACATAACATGTATATGGTGTCTTTCAAAATCACTCATATTTTGTTGTTGATTCTATCAGTATACATGTATTTAATATTTGTCAAAAAGGTGTAACAAAGGAGAACTTTTTCTTGCTGAGCTTCGCTTGTTGGGTGTCAAGTCAATAATGGATACACCACTTTCTGTTTGCTTTCATAATGTTAACTTCTCATTTGAAAATGTAACTTTTATCCTTTCTAATATGAAAGTTTTCTATCTGGAATTTCTTTCTCATGATTTATCTTTTAAAATTTTAACGTCTTTAGATACATTACATTAAGCTTCCCTCTTAGCTTCTTGTCAGAACTTGTATAGTTTTTACCCCTAGTTTAAATAGAAGGTAACCTAAAAACTAAGAAGAGTATGACCACTGTTGTTAATGACGTAACAGGGACTGGTTCCAAAGAGACATAACCACTATCTCAAACATCCTTGGTGGCTATCTGTTCTGGAAGTTCATGTGTTTAACTTAACTTGTCAGTTTCAAAGTTTTCACTTTGCTTCTGGATTTGTGATTCGGACACATGGAATAGTAGATTTGTTTTTTTTCAGTTTAATTCTTAGTTTCTCTTCAATTTAGAACTCCGATCATATCCCATTTTCTTTATCTCTGTAATTTGACTAAATTTCAAGACATGATTTATCCATCATGAAACATTAGACAGCAACTGCGTTTGTAATTCAGACCAGTAACGTAGATACCAATACTTACGTTACCTGGGGGTCTGCAGATATATGGATGTATATTGACCACCCATTTGACCATTGAGGTTTTGTTTTACGCTGCATTTACACTTTCATAATCAGAATTTATGAAATTGCAGGTATTTGATTTGTATGTATAACAAATATTAAAATGAACATTGTTGTATTCAAATCTATGAGAAAATTATCCAAATAAATTAGACCAGTGACATCTATCGTTTTAAAATCCAATTTGAAGCTGAAAACTGTTTAATTTCTCTACACGTAACTAAGCTAGAAACTTTAAGTGTTTGTTTATTGTTGTATCTAATGACAGTTTGCTTAACGTTTTCATTGTAATTGAAATGAAAGTACTGATACATGTATACGTTACTTGTGTTAATTACATACGTTACCTATAGTAACGTATATATCATTTTTTGGAAAATGAATTCCAGACTATGAGTCAAGGGTAGACATACCATTATGGGTTTGATGGAAATGACAAGGTTTATTATCTATATAGTCAGATGTATTATTTCAAATTGAAATTTTTGAATGGATTCTTGCAATCCAAACAGGTCACCTTTGACTGTTTCACTTTTGCTTGAGAATTTTTATTTTAACAGCAATCGATGTGGTTAAAACTGTACATTTACACTTCTATAATTTAAATCTAGATCTTTACAAATTATAGTGGTCACTTGACGTGATTTAGGTGTAGTTTCAAATGATGTTATCACGTATGTATCGGTAACGTATGTATTTTTTTCAATTGTTACAATATGTGGTTTAAATAATAGGAACTTGTGCGGAATAAAGATGATATATTTTAAATCTTATATCAAAGTACTTCGTTTGACAATATATTAATTTTGACTTGGATAAAATATTTAACCATATGAATGACGTAACGTAAGTATTGATGAAAATAAAACCTTCCATTCAATTTTGTGTCATGCTTGTTCAGGCCCAATAGCGACTGTTAAGTTGAAAATTGTATTGTTCCGTTAAGTATGCGTAAGATAAGCTTCAATTTGCCCACGTCAGTGGTAAGTATAACATTAATATATGATAACCATAGAGACAGTTTTATATGTGGTAACGTTTGTATCATACAGCTGGTAACACATCTTTATTTGGCACCAGATTTTACCAATAGCTTGCATTGTCATCAGAAACCAGTTTTAGATATGACAACAATGCAGCATTAACAAAAGTGATTCTTTAAAATTTTGTTACTTTCCAAATATTGAAGATTTGGCGATTTAAAACATAAAAACCTTACCCGGTAACAGTAACGTTTGTATCATTTTGAAGGTTTATGAGATTGGAAAATAATCAAATACATGGATTAACTAGAAAACTGTGATTGATAATTGTAGATATAATGTGTAGTTTCTGTTGGTACATTTATTCTTTGGTCTTTTCCAAAGCCAATTCATTATACTGTAATATAACACTATTTGGGCCTTATTACTGAGAATGGGTGTTAAGAGTTTTACCTTAGTTTGGGATTGTTGTTTGGACATGAATTGGTATGTTAGTTTTGATTTTCGACGTCTTAAAGTATGCATTTATCATTTCATTAAACAGAAATATCTTAAAATCATATGGCACGGATATTTACAAAATATAGTCATGTATGAAGTCAAAACTATTTTACTCTCCAAATATTTGAAATATTTCGCTTTTCAGGTTTACTTCGTTCGACAAAAATCCCGAAACAGACATACAGGATTAAAGCTTGTGATAGAACACTGAACAGACAGGTACTCTTAAAACCTGTGATAATGTCTAATGGTTATCGTTATATCAACGACGTAAAACTATCAAAATTTTAATGTTCTATCAACAACTCGCGGTTTCTTTAACATTCATATATTTCATACTCGTATATTAATTTTGTCTTTTCAGTTTTAACCACTAGGGTAGTTCAGTGACAGAGTACTCGCGCCGTATGTGGGAGGTCGTGTGTTCGAACTCCGTCTGCGGTTTGACCAAGACTTGAAAATAGGTAGTGACTGTTCTTTCGCTAAGCACTTGCCATTTAGAAATGAAAGTCACGGGGTCCTTCGGAAGAGACTTTAAAACAAAGGTCCCGTATCACGGCAGGCTTGATGCGTTAAAGAGCCCCCTGCACATTGTACTGAGGTAGCGCACTGCAAAGGTAAAAATTCCTGTCACTTTACTCACCTACCATTCAATCAATCAATCAATCAATCTTTTCAGTTTTAATACCGACGAAAAAGCAATATTCGGCACAATATTATTTATATGATATAAAAGCCCTTAAAAGATTGATGACAGTCATCAAAATACTGTTGATAAGTATGATGTCTCTGTATCCAAAAGTATCCTGGGTATTTTTGATGTCACATAGTCCTGTGTTCTTTTCATTTTTTATTTTTATTACACACGTGGCGGGTGTAGCTACCTAAACAGTGCGTGGCTACCCTTCTTGATCACCCGGCCTCACTTCTCTCCTGTAAGTTCAGGTATTTAATTGAATTTGCCAGCTTTCAAAGTTTTTGCTTTGATTTTTTTATTGTAAATTGGACATGATATTTGTTTTTGATTGTATACATTTACTTCATAAAAACAATAGTGTAAATTTTGTATGTTATACCAAGTGGCTAAACAAAATGACAGTATCGACGGGTTTACTCAGCACAATGTGACTTGGAATGGTATGTTTATTTGTGGAGCACTGAATCTCATAGATAAAGAAAATTGCTGATACGACGTAAAAGAACGATGCAACCAATCACCAAAGTCTTTGTTCCGATTTAATTACCTTTTTTCAATGCAAAGAAGTATGAGTTTATCAAAATCATTGTTAACATTCTTTCCAGTTGTAAATTATGATTCTAGTAGCTACTCTCAACCCCATGACCCTAATACAAAAATAATCAGCACATACTGTTTTCTAAGGTAAATATAATGTGACGAGGCATTGATAACATACTTTGATAAAACTATTATCAGAGTTCATGAAAAGAAAAAAGTATTAAATATGTACCCTCGTCCTATCTGGTTTTAACTTATCGGTTAGTTTTTTTTTATCGGTTACTGACATTAACAAGAATTTATTTTTATGTCGATACTTTCTTCACTCCTCTTAAAATAGTATTGAGGTTATTATGTAAGAAGCTAGGTTAAAATATGGACTTGCACTGAGGATTGGATTCTGGCATCTGGACTGGGCTTGTTGAGTTGATTTTATTATTAATTCTATACAATGGTGCTCTTTATATTGGTTTTAATTAGGTTTTGGGGCTTTCAGTTTTTACATCATGCCTGGAAACTTCAGCATGATTTAAAGATTTTGAGCTGTGCTGATATAGTAGATATTCCCTGTTAAGCAGAAAAAGTCGCATATAAAGAAAAATCAGAAATGGTCCAAATGCCCAACGCCAATAAACCATTCCATATTTTACATTTGGTCATTGTAAAGTATGTTTGTTTCGGGGATGGATTAATCCGCTGTGTTTGCATTAATCGTGATATGATAAACACATGATGTAAAAACGGTATTTGTACCACATTGTAGGTAAAAAATCACCTGTTTTACTTAAGGTCTATATATCCTAATAAATATTGCATAATTTAATTTTGTATATTTTGTATAGTATAACTAACATCAAATGAATTCGCTGATCTGTTTATGAGAATGTTATCTTTTCAGTAACTCTTACTTACTTAACGCTTCGCAATCACTGCGGTGTCCAGTAAAGGCCTGTCGAATGTTTGACACATAGGTAACGAAAAGGAGCCAGAGTTCGATTGTCCAATGGTCCCAAAAACAGCCGATAGATAGATAGCAGCTATCGAAAAGCTGTTGATATACAGACATGGAGGGGCCGAGATGAGCTGCCGATTCGGCACATATTGTTTGCGACGTTTTAAGCTTTCGTCAGGACTGTACTGTGTCTGCGGAGTCAATGCATAGAGATTCTGATCTAATGTCTCGCTGTAGACATTACAAACTACAGTACCGGCCTGTCTAAAGTTTAATACTAATCTAACTAATTGATGTCGAGTATACATCTCATTTCGCCCCTCGTTACCTATAACACGACAGGTTCTATCTATCTTCTTCGGCAGTATTCCTGTCACTATCCAGATCTAGGCTACTTGATAGCTAAGCTTCGACTCCTATTCGTTAGGTAAATGTTAAACTTTGAACAAGTCTGTACCGTAAGTGCGAATTATATCGCGGGATGCATGATAAATAAATAAACTTAGAATGTTGAAGTCTTAATCAAAGAGTTAAATCGGGAGGAATTATGCGATTAATTTGAAACCGTTTTTGCGAAATTTGCTTAACCCGAGTACATGAGATTAATATTTCTCTGATTTCCTTTAAAGTCAAAACCAGAGACATATATATAACGAATTCGTTATGCACATCTTTTCCAAAACAACATTTAGTTATAATTGCAATGTAAGCATTTTATGAGTCCTTAGTAAATATGCAAAAGGTGTATGAACAAAACATACATTACATTCAATGAACTTTAAATAAGATCATAAAACATTGTCTACATACAAATTTCAATATTGCATGTTTTGTTTTGTCACAACGCTAACGAAATCCACTTATCAAAATGTACGAAAGTGATGGAATGACAAGTTTAGAAATTTGAAGAACAGCTGTTTTAATTAAGCATTCGACTATTTAAAAATTGCGTTTATAGTGTTATAACTTTCATTGTCATTCAAAGCAAACTGAATCACGCGCGCTAGCAGTTCAATTGTCATAGTTACATTTCGCAGTTTTGAAAATCTTATTTTTGGTTGTATTATCATGCTGGAACAGCTAAAATGTACATAATAAAACTAGTGACGTCATTTAACCAATGGTGATAATACTCCTATGATTGTATTTGCTCTAAGAGTTTAATACAAAAAAATAACAAATGTAAATAATGTATATATATGAAAAGCATACGTAGTATATAACAATCAACAAAGAAAGCGTGAAAATGTGATCTTTTGAACGCGTACAACATTGTTTACACAATGAAATTGTGGATCTAAAACACTCACCGTTAATTTTTTAGCCAGTGATCCCTTAAGATCCACAATTATTTTTTTTTAATTAATAACCCTTATTTTACGAAACAGTGCGCCGACAATGAAGTAAAGAAAAGCGGGAAATTTTGCGTTAGTTTATTTTTTACGAAGGTCCTTGGTTTCAAAATATATTCGTTTAATTTAAAATTATTTTCGCGACGTGGGAAGATGGTTATAGTCAGATGCACGGTCTCAACATACTTAATGCGAAATTACTGAAACTAACGCGAAATTCGCCATTCACCGATAATGTTTGGTGCAACAAACAAGGCAATGAACCAGACTAATTGATCTATAATGATGTAATTACCGAGTGATGTAATAACAAAAATTATGTCATAACATGACCTAGTTCTCTTACACAGGTGTCTGATTTCAGGAGCACACATAACTCACTAATTTTCTGTTTCATTCCGAAAAGATGCATGTGAAATGTTAAATAGAGCAAGCTGTCTGAGTCCCAATAATCTTGTTCTGGATTAATAATAAGTACTGCTTACACATGATTCACGTGCACGGCATTTAATAGAAATGATAACACGCAGGTCCATATTACAACATTATAATGAGCCCATTAAATCGCACATATGCCGAATCAAACACGACAAAACGAAAATCGTTACGCATCGCATGAAAGAAATATCGGCAATATACTGACTGTAGAACAGATAAAAGGATTTGGTATAATTCCTTTATAGTGGTTTTCTCTTACATTTTTAGTCTACATAATTCCTAAGCATTCTGGATATATTTATGTCGACCACCATGAGGCAGCGATAGTCTTGTAAAAAAGAATTTATTTCTATAATCAAAATTCTGACGTAAATGATTTGATATATACACGTTACATAATATTGTAAAAGTCTAAGAAGCTGTTATGTTTAATTTTCAAATACTGTGAAAAAGTTGAATTTTATTTTTTGTGAAAAATTGAATTTTACAAAAATTAATACTTGCAGATAATAATATTTGATTAATCTTTGCATTTTAAACCACCTCAGATTTTTTTTAAGAAAGAGTATGTCATATTATTTTGTGTAATGGCAGTGTATATTTTTTATGGTAAATTGTGTGTTTTAATTGAATTTAATCGTTTGCAAAGTATCCAATATGTTTCTCTCAATTTTATTTACATAGCGGATGTCATTCGCTAAACAGGAGGTGCTTACCCTTCCTGAGCTCCTAGCCTCAAGTACCTGGTTGATGTTCACGTGTGTTACTCTGTCAATATTCATAGTTTTTACTCTGCTTGTGGATTGTGGTTTAGATATGGATGAGTGTGTTTGTTTTGATACCAATAACCTGTTGTCGTTTTATGAATGATAAAATGTAAATCGGGTGGACCAAAATATTCCTTTAATTGTCTAAATTTGTCTTTAATATATTATGCTGTCTCTGGAAGGAAACAGATGTCTTCATGACAAAATTTTTCAACAAGCATATAGAATGGCGTAATTATGACGTCATCATTCATCACTGAAAGTGTAGTGGTGCTGATGTTTCTATTACAGATGGTGCAGTAATTTGTACCTTCTTTTTTCTTTTTCTTTCTTTTTTTATATTAATAATCTAAGTTTTCAAAACGCTGAAATAAAATGTTCTGTTTCTTATGAGAAATTTAGTAAGGAGCATTGATTCTGATATTATTTGAGTCATTGAAATGGACGCTTTGTACAATATTGCTTAATTTTAATTGAGAAGTACGCAGTGACCACAATGTCCATTCTGGTAATTTCTTAATGACCGGAATGAATTAAAATTGCTGTTTATTCAGCCAATTTTAGAGAAAGCAAGATCGCAAAATATTTTACAGATTTCAATTTGACGGGTACAAATCGATTATTCTTTTACCTACATGAGTCGAGTCGTTACTAAATTTCCTGTTTTGGCTCCATCCTTGCTTTATATCATTTCATGCGACAAAATACAATTTGGTGGGTGTTTACAATGATAGTTTTATACGAAATGGCGGGATCCTTTATGTTACGTAGCTATGACGAAAGAGTCGACTATTTACGTAGGTTAGTGCAGGTCAAGAACGGATTGATTTTTTGCGTAACTGAGATGACTAAAAATTGATTTAATAAGTATTAAAATGAACTATCTTTCTGCATTTTCAAACTTATGAAAAAATTGACATAAATTCAAACTTTTAAACTCAATCCGACTTTTGCGCTACCCTTCATTGTACCCCTTGCGAACCTACGTAATTAATCAATTCTTTCGTCATCATTACGTCACACGAAAGACACCGCCATTTTTTCATATTTTTTACCGTTGTAAACACCCATCCAAAATACGTTTTGGTGGAATAAAGGAGTTATAATTCATGAATGAGATCGAAATTAGGATTATTAACAACGACTCGGCTCATGTAAGTAATTGATAAATTGACTTTTAACCGTGTCATTTAAATCGTTGTTCCTTTCTGTGTAGCAGAGTAAATAGATAGTAGACTCAATGTTTTGAGTTCTTGTCATGTCACGAACTCAGTATTTACTCGCAGAATCATAAAAAAATAAATGAAAAATGTGAAAATTTTTGCAAAAGAGTTGAAAAAAACATCAACTAATGGGAAACTGTTCAAAATGCTACAACTGACAACTGTCATTTTAACCCTTTCGCCGCGAAGTTTCAAATGATAACGTCATGCGGTACGCGAAGTTTTCCGACGTCATCACTTAATGTTTAGTTTGACGTAGGAATGAGGTGCGCGAAAATAATACAATTCTACCATGTATTTAAACTAATATTAAAACAGATTCCCTTGACAGATTTTTACAGAGTTTCCATTGATTTTTAGATGATTTTATGAAGATGTAATGTTTATTGTTCAATTGTAATATTGTCATATACCTTTTTTCATTCAATATAATGAAATACATTAAAATTGTGTATCACAATATTATATCTAACGATTAAATGTAATGCAAGATATAAACACACATTTATTTTATTCACTTTGCGTGTCTTACAAATTAAACTTTTATCCGAAAAAGTGCCGAAAAGAATTCCCAAACGTTTTAAATACAGTATTCTGTTAAATTGGTTTCATTTCCATTGGAGATGACTACTCTAAAGCCGAGGGGGGGGGGATACATGTATCTTTATACACTTTCTTATGTGTATCAAAGAAATTTAAAAAGTTACTACTAAGATTCCTTTTAATGACAAAAGGATTAAACAAATTTCAGAAATATCACTATATTTTACAAACTGAAATAAATATGATACAAAGTTTATATATATTAGTCATAATATTATGACCGACATCACTACTCATGCTGCATTCACGGCTCATTCACCATCTTCGTATGGAACTTTTCAAAACAATCCCCAACACATAGTCCCACTTCACAAAGTGTGCCCGGGCACCATGTCCGTACTTTAGAATCGCAAACCCTGCATATTTTCCTTTTTCCATCTGAAAACATAAAAATACAGTGCATGTATACATAAATGAAAGTATAAGGAAATTGATAGCTAGCGAAAAAAGTTAACAAGTTAAACATTGTTCTTTTAATATTTCATTCTTTTGTTGGTCTGTGATCAAAATAAATCCATACCTGGAATAAAATAAATGAAGTGGCGCTCTGTAAATCTTGATGGTACTGGTACCTGTGATACCCGGGGTCTACCACTTCTTTTCCTTTCATAACAATAATCACCGATCAGCTGTTCGTAAAGTGCCATTGTAAAACTTTGTCTAGTCATCTTTTTTCTATGTCCCATATTTTGTACATAAAGGATGTAGCTATTAACTGAAAATAAACACAGGCTTTCAAACTCGGAAAATATGTGATTTTATTTTGTTCTTCAAAATTTTTATTAATTATTACTTATGATATGTTCAGTAGCCACATTAACTTTGATGCGATAAATACGCTTAGTGGTCCTGTACTAATTCTAATACATGTATATCGAAAACAGCGTGTACATGCCAGATACTGTAGATACACAGACTAATGGACCAGCAAATAGCGAAAAACAAAACCCTCGGTGACCCCGTTCATTAAAACAAATCTGTTTTGTTTGTTCGTTGGAAATAATAATAAAAAACACTAACAATATTAGTTCATGTTCAAATCACAACCCCAAAAGCAAAGTAAAAAACAAAAAACTTTGAAAATTTGGACATCAAGTTAAACACATGAATTTCCATCCGGGAGGTAAGACATTGTGCTCTGGAAGGGTAAACACCAATTGTTTAGCTACATCTGCCACGTGTGTATCAAAATTGAGTATGAAAGAAACAGTTAAATAAATCAAGGATGGTAAAGATGTTTAACTTTTAATTATATATCATAATATCAATATGATTGAATCTGTGTATTATCAATATGTATATTTCGTGTTAAACAGACCTACAATCCTGAGAATAAGATTAATAAGAATCTTCTTCCATAATTTGAGTGACTTCACATCTGGATCGTAAGTCTGTATCTGCTGATCTGCTATATCAACCCCACCCATTAATTTGTTGTACATATACACTGTCCTTGGAATATCAGAAACGATGCCTCTACTATTTTCATGATTTTCCATGCTAAAAAATATTTCTAGTCAATTAAGTGACAATGAAAACGCCGAACAACAGAAGTTTTCATAATAATAATAAGCTGATATTCTTTTAATATATTATCAGTTGCCGCATGCTCCTTGTTGTTTTTAAATTTTAATCGAGTATCCGGTATATTTTCGAAAACACATTTCGGTACCAGTGTAAAGTGTCTGTTCTCGTAACCGTCTTTGGAAATACATTCATGAATTGCAATAACACGGTTTCTTTTCCTTATGGTGTGAATTGCTTAATTTGATTATTAAATTTTATTTCATTTGGTTATTTATATTCTGAAAACGTTTTATGCTTACGTCTTGTTTGTATTTTTTGTTTGCTCGTGTTCTGGATGACAGCAGACTTAGAAATAGAAATCGTTTAGAAATTGTACAAAATTCAAGGACATATTGTTCAGCTATCAATGTCTAAATCTAAATCAAATATATTGTATAGTAAATAACATACATGGGTGTGATCATTGTTGATAGAAGACAAACATTTTTTCTGTCTCCATACTTTAATGCCATGACTGGGCCCGACTGCCTGACAAGTTTATCTCCCTTCTTTATTTTTTGTCGAAATGACTTTGGCATTCCTTTTCTAGTTTCTCTCACCGTTCCAGTCATGTATGTATCGTTTTCAAACATATATTTGGCCAGAGCTGGACTTGTAAATCCGTTATCTACCGTTATGTGGTTGTATCTTCCAAGATAGTGTTCCGATAATTTGGCCACTACATCGAAACCCATCCCATGTTCACTACGGGTTTGAGTTGTATTCCTTTTCCCTACAGATACATACACGCATGTTCAATCTTATATACTAGTAACATCATAAAAAGCTAATTTGTACCATTCTATCTCCCATTATTTTTATTAAACGTTAAGATATCTTATCCCACATTAGCACACTACGGCGGTCAAATAATTATATACTAGTAATGAAATGTCTTTATTTACATTTCTACATAAAAATTAAAAAGAAACAACAGGGAAGTATGCTAAGAATCTGATGTAATAAATATAAAGTATTTATAAGTATTAAAATTCAAGAAAATGAGCACTTTAAATAAAAATGGTGAAAAGTTATTGCTACTAATTTTGATCCGTATCCCCCTTTTTAAATTGTATACATTGTATAGAAAGCTTAAATTTTGAAACAATAGCGTACATTGTATACTTTATACTAAGTATTGTATACTTCATACAAAGTATATGAATATGTACGTATAGTATGCTGAATGCTCCTAAATCAC
This sequence comes from Anadara kagoshimensis, assembly GCA_021292105.1. Taxonomy (NCBI): domain Eukaryota; kingdom Metazoa; phylum Mollusca; class Bivalvia; order Arcoida; family Arcidae; genus Anadara; species Anadara kagoshimensis. Next base: position 23,116,623 of record CM037860.1, on the reverse strand, counting down.
TTCACTCGCGGGTAGTCCTCTCAAATTAGCAATAAAAAGGAGCAATCCAGAGCACCCGAATTTGTCAGAATATTTAAATATGAAAAAAGTCTTCAGCAATTTTTCATTTTATTCATTAACACTGAGACAATGATACTAACCAGCATATAAATCAATATGGATATGTGTACCCAGTGTCTGCCTCTGCTAAAATCCACAGCTTGGCACCCCATCTATGGGCTTTCTTGCCTGGCATATATTGAACTGTATAGTTCCTCCCCTTAAAACCAACCATGCTCTCATCCACAGTGAGATCTCTCCCGGGGTTATATGCAGTTTTGAAATTTACATTAAGAAGGTCCAGTATCGGTCTAACCTTATGGGCTGGGTCGTGTCCTGGTTGGCCCCTTGGTATACATTTTGCATTGTCATTTGCATGTAAAAATTGCAGAATTAGTTCGAAACGATCCCTAATCATGACTTTTGAAAATGACGGGGTCTCATATAGCCATAAGCGGTCACCTTGAGACCAATACGACTCTATCGTTGGCTTTTTTACCATCCCCATTGCTAGATAAAGGCCAATAAAGGCCGACATTTCATCCACTGTCACATCCTTCCAATTTCTTTCCCTAGCGAAAGGGGGTGCTTCTTCTGTGTTAATTACCTGTGAAGCATACCTATTGGTCTCATATGCAAGTATTTCAAAGAGAGAGGTACTTAATACATTGAAATACTCGATTGGTTTAGATGTTTTAGGTAGAGGAATTCGAATGCCCATTCTTTGATTAAACTCATGCAAATCTTGCGGAAACTGGAAGTTGTCCGCATCTGGGACAACCGTCCAAACGGGCCTCATTTCCAAAACCCCACCACTTTCATTTTCTGACGATGACAGATCGGCCTCCTCTTCAAAGATTTCAACTTCATTGTCCGAATCCATGGCGTCGAGTCATGAATATGCCGGCGTCAATATGACGTCATAAAATGATTATGACGCCATCAAATTTGACGTTGACGTCAATTTGCATATTCAAAGTTATTTTAATTTGGTTTTCTAAACACTGATACACAACGTTTTATGTGTGTATTTTGAAATATCGCGGACAATATTGATTATATAAAATGTATTAAAAAGGACATATATGTCCTTCTAGCGTGCTGCCAACAGAGACACATATGTCCTTCTAGCGGTGAAAGGGTTAAACGATATGAAAGTGGAATCTAGTTAAGTAAGAAATTAATAGCGTGTTGAAATGAGTTGGTATTTATGGCGTTTTAGCGTGCCTCTGGAATACGATAGTGATAAGTATTATCAAATGATACACGACAAATGCGATAATAACATTTTATACATGCCTCTAACATGTTATCACTGCAGTAACAGGCCTGTCGAAAGTTTAACATTAAGCTAGGAAAAAGGAGTCGAATCTCGGCTGCCGAGGTATGGCCGAGATATGAATAGCAGTGACTGAAATGCTTCCAAAAAATAGGTTACAGCTGTCTAGAGATAGCTAAGGAGGGGACCGAAATGAGCCGCTGATTTGGCACTATTTCGTTAGCTCAGTGTTAAACTTTCGACAGGCCTGTATTTTCTCTATTTAGAATTTAAACATATGGCTCACAAATGTCAGTAATAAATGAAGAATTCCTGTCAAGGTTGTCATTAAATGCAAATCAAAAACAAACGTACCAATCTATTTTAAAAATCGCAATTCCAAAGCAAAGTAAAAAGAAAAAATATGAAACTGGCAATTTCAGTTAAAGATGCGAACGTCTGTCAGTTCTGCCAGTCCATGTTTAAAGTACTATTCCTAAGTAAAGTAAAAACATTATAACTGGCAATTCAAGTTAATGACGTGAACTTTAACCAGAGCAATGAGACCGAGTGCTCCGGAAGGGTAAGCACCTGCTGTTTGGCCTTCAGACAATATAAACCGTACGTATAGATGACATCGCCGTAGTACAAAACAAACGAGACTTTCGAGTTACTTACTCTCTAACTTTGGAGGTATATTTATCTTCAGTGGGTACACTGTGGATCTTTATCGGTTACATTTTACCAGTATACTATATCTAGTAATAACTCAAATGAATTGATATTTTTCTGCTTTTACTAGAACAAAAAAGAGCAACCTAAATTAATTCCCCTGTATCTTTTGTGATAACAGTCATAAAGACAAAATAGTTTGTTTATGTATACGTACTATAGTAGACGTTCCCAGGTTGAACGAGTATCAGGAGTGTAGGATATTTTTTTCCTAGTCAGCTTTTTAATGTTCAAACATAAGTTCAAAAGTATTTTCCCTAATGTTTCTTTTTTGCAGATTGAATGCATAATGCTACATTGATGACTGGTGTGCACCTGTTTCATACAATACTACTTACTGCAGGTGCATACACTCATTCTTACAAAGAAAATGTTATCAAGTACAGTCTTCTTAAAATTGTGTTGATGTGTTGAAAACTTTGCGAAAAAAAACTTTAAAAACTTAAAACTCTAAAACTATATACATGTGTATATATATATGACCACGATTTTAACTCAATTCAACGCAAAAAAAACAACATGACCGGGTTTTTATGGGGTCTATCATTTTATTCTAAATTTTAATTACCCACGTGGCGGTTAAAGTTAGGTATAAAAGATATTTTTACTCTTCCAGAACACCCGGTCTCTCTTCCCTGGTGTTAGTTCGCGTGTTCAACTTCTTTTGACATTTTTTAAAAATGTTTACCTTGCTTTGGGATTGTGATTTTTACATGGACCGGTATATTTGTGTTTGATTATGTTACTGTTACTGTTCATATTATGCCATAAGCATACATCGAACCAATCTTTAAACATATAAATTGTTGACGCAGGGGTATTGCAAGTCTAAGCTTATCTAGGCCACCAAAGAGGTTTTTGGTCATCATCACAGTATTGTTGATAAGTATGATGTCTCTGTATCCAAAATTATCCTGGATATATTTGACGTCCTACAGTTCCATGTTTCTTTCATTCTCAATTTTGATTACACATGTGGCGTGTCTAGCTAAAAAAGAGTTACTTTCCTTCCGAAGATTCAGGCCTCACCTACCTTGGGGAATTCCACGTTTTAAATCTAATTTTTCAGATTTGAAAGGATTTATTTTCTTTGAGAGTGTTGTTTCGAAATGGATTGGTATGTTTTTGTTTGATTTCATCCATACCAATCCATGTCCAAACCAAAACCCTAAAGCAAAGTGAAAACTGAAAGCTGGCAAATTATATTAAACACGTGAACTTCAGGAAAGTAAGACCTGGTGCTCCGAAAGGGTAAGTACCTCCCTCCTGTTTAGCTAACTTCACCCGCCACGTGTGTAACTAAAGCAAAAATAAAATAGTTAAAATGATACAAAGATGTATAATTAGAGGTTATAAATGACAAACCATACAAGTGAAGACATCTCGGTATTGTTGTATTACTGGCAGTATTAATAGCAATCTTTCTTAACGAACAGTTCCAATAAACATTTCAGGAACAAGACAATATAATTATTTCTCTTTTGGTATAACTAAAACTGACATCTAGGTGATCTTGGGGAAACATACTTCAAACAGTTTGACTTGCGTTTTTGACCTTTCGTTTAAATATTCTACAGACCATTTCATAACTTATTATGGCTACAAGTAATAATAGTTTTTTATTGATTTTCTGATTTTCTGCATTATTTAGAGTTTTAAGTATATTCTATAACTTTCGTCCATAAATCTAATCTTTAATTCCAATTCCAGATTCAAATCAGAAGATATGAGGACATTTCATGCTTGTTGACACGACTGACTGTTTTCACGTTATTGCACTGTAGAACAATTACCCAATTACCCAGTTACCGGGTTACGTCAGTGATTATCTAGTACTGATAATTAATGAGTTAATCTACCTATGGAATGTCCTGAGTGATTGATACAATGGGAAATGGTATTAATATCTTATTGTCTTTTGTTATCTCACCATTATCATCTTGTTTATTTTGGAAATCGTTTAAATGTAATATTTGGTGTGTGTTTTTCGTGGCAAACTCTTTATATTTTCTCACTATGTTTAACTGAAGACTTGATCAATTTGAGCTTGCCTGTTTGACTTGCATGTGTCGTTGACACCTGTAATCACATACCAGGTAGTTATATTGTAATAACGTTATTGGCCTCTTCCACTTGTACAAGCTGCTGGATAGAACAACGAAAGATCCAACCTAAAGTTATGTTGTAGATTATCTCAGACAGAATATTCCTAAACCAGTACTTCGGTATTTTATGTTGTCCATAGTAGTATAATTATAATTCCTAATATTTACAATTGCAATTTCTTTCCTTCAATAAAATATTTGACGTCGACTATACTTTGCAACTTCATAGAGACATTGCTCCACGCGCTGACGTGATGACGTCAGATGTCCAATGCTCTCGCTGACTGGCAGGAGACGACCCATTTTATGAGAAGGAGACCTAACATTGTATTTCAAAATTGTTTTCAAATAAATATGGAAAATTTGAGAATGCAATAGATTTATTTTACAAATATTGTAAATATTAGAAATAATATTTTGGAGTTCGATTTCGCAATTGTGCAATTTCAAAATATATGCATTATTACTTTATTCACACTGATCAATGCATGTGGGGACAGATGTTTGCTTCTTCAACAAATTAGCAAATTTTTGTAAAGCTAACTCTAGAAACGGGGTTGAATTTCCATCAAATGTTTGTATTGTTAAAAACTATAAACTATGTTCTAAAACATATATAAAATAGAAAATATTAACACACCCCTCTTGTTTATTATTTAACTACAAAGAAAACAGCATCAACATCAAGATAAAGATTATAATTTTTCTTTACAGCGAAACCACTTTACACTCGACAAACATGTAACAAAGCCCAGATTTTTCTTAGAAAATGAAAATATTGACGATCAATCAGTTTATAACTGAATATAATAGGTGTCTAATAAAACTAGGTTTATTTGATTTTTATACTTATTTTATAAATATATCCCAAAGATCTAAAGATTTATGATAAAGTTCCCTTACCTACATAATTATATTATTATTGAAATGATGGGTAAATGACCTACGATATTTTCTAGGTTGTTACACATGTAATCAAAACTTATTTCTATTGTTTTAAAATGAACGAAAGAATGTTTTAGTTAAAATCAATAACTTCAAATTGATATGGAGAAAATAAACATTCTAAATTCGTTATGCCTAGATTGTTGCCTGTTCATACAATGTTATTTTTCAATAAGTGGAAACAAAAATCAAAGCAATGTTACCTGTATTGGTATTTTCCTAAAAATATATGCTTTTAACATTCACAGATATGAAACGTTTGTTACGACCCAAAATCAATAACGTCAATTTTTTCACTAACATAAATCACAAATATTTCCTAGTATTCAAAAACAGCTACATGCCCATTTTCATATCCAACCCATACAATGTCATTGCTCTCATCGTGGGAAAGGCAATATGGCTTCTGTATCGACATATCTTTTGTCAGCAAAAATCGTATGAAGTAACCATTTTGTCCACAGGGTGTATCTCAACTCAAGTCACAAATCAGGACTCTTCCAGTTTTGCTATGCGTCAGACCCCAGAATTGAAAAGTGTTCATGGTAGTATTGTCTTTTGGGTAGGTGAATCTGAATTCTCCGTCTTTATTTAGAACCAAACATTTGCCTCTACCAATAACCCAAAAATCACCATTCACATTTTGTGTAATGTATCTGGCAATTTTTATGCCTGCATATTTTTCATCTTTGAAATCAAGATTCATTTTTTTCTTTTCCATCAGAAGATATCTGCACAAGTTTGGTACATTGGCATTAAATAATATCACCATTTCCAGTCGTACAGATTCCACCGATAAATTTGCTGTTGGGTTTGCAAAACTGAATTGTTCCTATCTCAGAAGAATCCCGAGTGTCGATACTTTTATCGGCTATTGAGATAAGTAACTGTCCTTTGTTGGATTTTGCTAATCCCGAGTAGAATATTTCGTTTTCGGCATGTTTGATGGCAGACCCATTTTTCTTTATTTTCATAAGTGTACATCCATTGCCTCACCACGCCTCTCGTCATTACAGCTGCAAATTGGACTTGCATCACCTCCAAATTGAAGTTTAGATGAACTTTATACTTGTGCCTCCTGATATGGCCTGTCTTTACATTTAGAAATGACTATGTTGTTTTTTTTATTTCGAAATCAAAGTAGCCGACAATTTTTCTTAGCCTACCAAAAACATTTTGATTTCGTTCTTTATTAATAATCGTTTGTGGATTGACATGGACAGGCTTTTTAATGGCATCTATGTGTCGCCTGGTGTCGTTTTTTACGGTTGATTCCAGCGTTATAATTTCCATGTTTCTTGATGACTTGATTTTCTTCTCACTTATGTTAATCTGTTCCTTCAAATCTTCCAATTGTTTCACGTATTTGTTCTTCATTGCTTTCATATGGATCTTATCATATCTTTCTCGACTTCGTAATTTTGTAATAGAGGCATGTATGTCCCTGTCCACTGCTTCTTTTAAGACTTTCTCTTGTCTTCTAATAGTGTTCATGCATTCTTCTACCCCTAAATCATAACGCTTCTGAGCATTTTCTATTTCGTCTAGCGTTTCCTCTAGATTTGCCAATTCATTTGTCTTGATTCCAACTAAGTATTGTGTAAGATCATTTTTCTCTCTGTCCACAAAATCTGTAAGGTTTTCAAAGTAGTGTGATCTGTGATCTCCTGTGATACAACGCGTAGTGGCTGCTGACAATCGATACAATACATACAGATGGACTCGATAGTATGGACGGTGCATAACCTATTTTTGATTTGCAGTTGTTCGGCGGCATCTGCATCCATAAGTGAGTCAATGTGGTGATCCTTTGATAGTTTGCTTTTAGTATGGGCCGTTTTGCAGCTGTAGCACAACCATTCTTTGCAATCTAAACATTTCCATTTGACAACATATAGACTTTCACAAAGGTCACAATTCAGTGTTAATTCATCTTGAGCTTTTTCCATGCTTACTGTTTGTTATCATTAGCAAATTCTTCATAAGCTAGTGTGTTGGTGTTATTCTATAAAATAAACAAATAATTGAAAAATAATTAATCAATACAAATAATAAAAACAAACATACCAATCCAAAACCAATATTATGCACATTTATTCCTTCTTGAAAATTAAAATCAAAAGGTTTTAAATTAGAAATGTCTTCATTTTCAAATATTTATTGCTTTCGTTAGTGTTATTAATATGGTACATACCAAAATGTTGACCAGACCGCGCCCATCTGGTTACAATTACTAACTATTACGACGCAATGTTCTGTCTTGTTTAACTATATGTTATAAAAAGTGCATACGTCTATGTGATTTCGATATTAAATTTACATATGTTACCTTAAATGTTTACTGTTTGATTTATTATTATTATTATACAAATATCTTAATCATAAAAATACTTTACCTTCAACAAGTTTTAAAGTTATGTACAATAAACATATCAATGTCGTCTTATCGGAATGTTTTATAATCAAAAATAAACATACTTATTCATGTATCACAATCCAGAAACAAAGTTATAACTTTGGAACTGACAAGTCAGGTTAGACACGTGCACTTCCACCAGCGAAGTGAGGCCGGGTGATCCGGAAAGGCAAGCACCTCCTGTTTAGCTAGCTACACCCACCACGTATAAATTGGATTTTCTGTCTTGTTATCATGCACTGTTCTTTGACATATATTTTCACTTCCGTTTTTGTTTACAGTAGATATAGCATAAGCAGGTCGATAACTTAAGGTACTTTACAGGAATAATATTGGAAAATATATATATGTGAGCGTTGAGTGGAGTAATGGATTTTTAAACCCCAATAATATTCTTTCACTTATATAGAGGCGGTCAGTTCTGGGGTGGCGGATGAAACTGGAGTGTCTTGAGACCTTTGATAAGCAGACAAAATTTATCTTATTAGGAGAGTGGTGGTGAGAAAAGCTGTGATCGAGAAGCGTATACTTTTGACCACTCAGAATCTGCATAACATTGAGTAAATAAATGAGGTACTTAGTTCTTCATGGTTCAAGTACCCCATAAAAAGAATTAAATCCGTCTTAATCAGCTAAATAAATACAGTTGTATAAGTTGTTTCTTATAGTAATAAAAGAAATAAAGGATAACAAAAACCAACACGCGAATAAAATGTTCAAACAGAAAAAGATAACACATATCAACACAAATATAAATGACAAATACCTTTATTCTTGCACCCCATTTAGAACCCTCCAGTAAATATTATTTTACTTATAAAGAGGCGGTCATTTCTGGAATGGTGTATGAAACCGGAGTGTTTTGAAACCTTTGATACACAGACAAAATTTCTCTCATTGGGAGTGGAATTCCAACCTTGGCGGTGAGAGAAGCTGTGATCCAGAAGCGTATACTGTTGACCACTCAGAATCTGCATAACATTGAGTAAATAAATGAGGTATTTAGTTCTTCATGGTTCAAGTACATCTTTAAAAAAATAAAATCCGTGTCAATAAGGTAAATACAGTTGACAAGTTGTTTCTTATAGTAATAAAAAAATAAAGAATAACAAAAACCAACACACAAATAAAATGTTAAAACAGGAAAAGATAACACATTAATATCCTTATCTTTGTCGAGCCCCAAGTGGACTACTGGTCTAAAACACGCGCTTGCATATCACACCGCTTCTCATAGCTTAGGTTTGAATTTCATCCAGCACAAATTCTAATGTGAGAAATTGTGTCAGCTCGCTTTTCGAAGGCCGTGGTTTTCTCCAAGCATTCTGGTTTTCTCCAACATCCTTAAACTGATCGCCGAGATTTGGATAAACGGAACTTGGCTTGGTCGTAAAACTCCTTTCTCTATTCAAATCCTAGTCTTGCAATACAAGGAATGGCTAATACATCCACCGTTGTCCACTTGTTTCTTTTTATCTTTCACTATCTACCTTTTGAACGCAAATAGGTCTTATGACATACTAACAGTTCAACAAAAAAGTAATTTAATGATATAGCTCTCATCACCATTACCAAAATCAATCCAGTTCATGACAGCTACTCCAATTAGTTGTACATGATTAATAACAATTCAGTAATATATCGAATCTCTTGTGCACTGTTATAAATGGTGACAATCACTCAAATATGATATATCTATTAGGACTCTTCCGGAGGATCCGGCCTCAATTCCTTGGTGTAAACTCGCGTGTTTTACTTGACTCACAAGTTTCAAAATTTTTTCATTGGCTTTTGGATTGTTATTTACACATGGATTGGTATTTTTGTTTTTGATTAGGAATTTCACAACCAATTTCCTTAATAAACATTTATTTCTGGGTTTTTTTCAATATGATACTGCCACATAGTTAAGCAGAGGGTAGTAAAATGTAACATTATTGGATGTGTCAATTAGTTATGGCGTTTAACCAATTTGTAATTGTAATATTAAAACAATTTTTCCAGGATACTTTTTTATTTGTTACCAATACACCTATTATTGATATTTCTGTTACATTTATTATATGCTAATTATACATATGTTATTGGTCTTGGAACTTTTCATTTAAATAGCGTAATACTGATTTTTTTCCATTGCGTAAAAGTTGTTTCCGAAACGGCCGTCTAGTGCTGTAAAATTAAAAATGGTATTATATGTAATTAACATGTGTAATTGTTCCTAGGAATTTTTTATTCAAATAACTTAATGCTGATTTTTCCCATCGTTAAACAAAATCAATATTTATGAAACAATATTTGAATGTTTTTTGGTTTTTTTTTTTTTTTTGAAATGTGATAATTATGTAAAAAGAGCCGACCTTCAATTTTCTTTGCTCCATAGTTTATGTATCAAAATCTATGTTAGAGCATGAACTAAAAGCTACGACTGATTCTTCAAATTCGGTTTCATATTTAGATTTGTATCTGAATTATGATGCTAACGAAAAGCTACATTTTTAGCTCGATGACAAACATGATGACTTCCTTTTTCTTTTTTCAACTATCATTTTCTATGCAGCAATATACCTGCTTCTCCTGCTCATAGTGTATTTGTTTTACTATGAATATGCTATGGTAGAGCTTGTCGCCAGTACAGACACTTTTTACAACGATGCAAGATGCTTACAAATAAATTGTTGATAAGTATGATGTCTCTGTATCCAAAATTACCCTGGATATATTTGATGTTCCATAGTTTCATGATTATTTTATTACCAATTTTGATAACACACGAGACGGGTCTAGCTAGCTCCTTTCGGAGCACCCGGCCTCACTTCCCTGGTGAAAGTGTAATCTAATTTGCCAGCTTCAAAGTTTTTCCTTTGCTTTCGGGTTGCGGTTTGGACATGTATAGGTATGTTTGTTTTTGGATTAGCTACACATCTCAACATGTAGAGTTTGGTGTAGCTTGTCCCACTACGTGAACTTTATACAACGAGCAAGCTGCTTACTAAATAAATGTTGGCTCCGAGATATGGCAAGGTTCGGTTCACTAGGCCCTACGTTATATAGGATTATGACCGTAATCACAATATTGTTAATAAGTATGTTGTCTCTGAAAACAGAATTATTCTGGATATATGACGTCCCATCGTTACATGTTCTGATCGTTCTCATTTTTAATTTTAAACGTGGAGGTTGTAGCCAGCTAACCAGCAGGGGTACTTATCCTGTAGGGGCACCCGGCTTTACTCTCCCTGATGGAAATTTACGTCTGTAACTTTATTTGATATTTTCAGGCTTCAGGTTGTGAGTTTGACATGCACTAGTATGTTTTCTTTTTTATCAAACCTCCATTTTTAAAACGAACTCATTTCAGGTAATTTGAAATCTAATATTCTTAAAGCTAGGTTATTTTTGTTTAAGTATGAAATTGCAAAAAGTAGAGTTTTCTTTTTAATCTTATCTATGCGAACTTTGTGTAATGTACATTTTAGTTGTATTATCTTACTTAATTATACTATTGCATCTTTAGTGTTACACTTGATATATTTTAACCCATACATCCTCATGACGCTGATCTTTCGCATAACGGTAATTGCTATAATTACATAGAAGTGATTATTCATGTTAACGAAGGTTATATCTAAGGCGGTAAATTTTTCCACTACATAAGTAGTTTAATATTTTGATCTTTCATTTGCTCTTTAATAAAATAAATCCTTTGGTACCGACGAATACTCTATCTCTCTATCTCTCTCTCTCTCTCTCAACGGCCACCTAATGTTGCAAAAAGGCAGAGTAATAATAGTAATAATCAGTAAGAAAAATATTCTTCAATAGTGTGATATTAGAGGTCGTTAGATGGGGTTCTTCTATAAAAGATAAATATATAAAACTGTGCGTTTCAATATGTTAATATTAAAGTTTGCATTTATAGATAACAACATTATTTTATTACATTGCACACTACATATACAGTAAAGCCGTTACATGTTAAATGTTTGATCATGAAATAGCAGGGTGATATGAAAACATAAAAACTATAAAAATGAGCTTTATAGTAATAAAAATACTAATACATGTTCAAATCACAATCCCAAAGCAAAGTTATATTATGAAACTGGGAAAACACGTTAACGTTCTCCGGGGAAGTGAGGTCGGGTGCTCCAGAAGGGTAAGTGCATTCTGTTTAGATAACTACATCCGCCATTAATTTTATTGTACCCAACGGTATTATTTGTATTTTATTTATTTATTTATTTATTTATTTATTTATTTATTTATTTATTTATTTGTGTTTGTTTGTTATGTGGTGTGTTCATGATGGCCCTATATGTTAATCAACAATGAGTTTCGCTATTTATTTGAAAACCACATCATTTACAGTCAATTTAGTAAGATTGTTTATGAAGCAAATTCATGGTATGCGAACAGTAAGTTACTTAAGATAATTACATATTATACCGGTTTTAATTTTACAGCACTAGACGGCCGTTTCGGAACACAATTCCTCATCAGTATAAGTTATTTAAATCACACAATTGGAAACCATTGGTGGTCTCAATGTTTTTTCAATTATTTTTTTTATTATTATTTGGTTTTTTTTCGTTCATTGTGTGCTCCATGTTCTTGGTTTATGTGTGTTGCAGCTACAAATAACTTTATTCCAGTCTATCACTTTATTTTTAATTTTCTTATGTGTTCTTGGAGGTTTTTTAATTTGGCAATAAAGCTTTAACCAATTTTCATTTTGATATTATTTCAATGCTTAGTTTATCCTACATTAATTTAGGTCTTCTTAAATAGTACCTATTTCACTGAATAATATATACTTTGACAAAAGTCAAAGTCATCAAGAACAAAATAAAACAGAATACAAGAAATAAGAAAGCATGTAAAAAACACAGACTAAAATCTCTACGCTGCAATGGATGGGCACCGATTAAGATATTTTATAATTCACTTATTACTTTGCTTTTGGGATTTGGGATTTGGGATTTTAGAATAGATGGTATTTTATGTGTTTGAATGCTTACCAAATTCTTCTAAGTTATCTTACCTTCCCAGTTATTTTTAAATAAGCTAAGTGGATCCTAGGCTCGAAAATTAAAGATAGGTCTTAAATTATAACAATAACTAAATTAGTTTAAACTTTGCAGAACAAGACGGTCGTTTCGGTGTAAATTTTTCATCTGTAGTGCCTGTGTCAACACTATGGAAATCGAAATACTTTAAGATGTTGAACTGAGGAAAATATAAGGACCAAACATATTTCATCAAATTCGCCTATGGCAATACTTTGAACAATAAAACTTAGCTTAGTTTCTTAGACATCCAAGATCCAAGGCTATATATTGAACTAACAGTATAACATCCCAATTCCATGTACATCCACATTTCGTTTAATTTTGTAGTCAGTTCAAATGGACAATTCTAATTTTTTATATTATTATTTATATACAATATCATCAACGTACTTAAAATTGGAATGAAATGCATGATAATGTGCCAGATTTATATATTTGGGTTTGCTATTTCGTTAGGAACTTAGCCAACGAGGTCAGTTCTCTCTATAAAATAAACAATAGTAACTTAATTTTAGGACCATTTATCAATGAGGAAAATTTTCTCCGGGTTCATGAGAAAAGGGGGCATGTCTTCTGGCATTTGTTTCTGTTTCTATATGTTATTGGTACTTGGACAGCAATATGCTATATGCTAATGTGCAACGTTTATTATGTTATTTTTATTTATTTATTTAATAATCTGTTCCGAAATTCCATTCAATGAAGCCATGTGATAAAGATCATATTGCACACTGGTGTCGAGATCAAGTTTTTTATTTACGCCAAGTCCACCAGTGGTGGTACAAGAGGTTATATATAACCATGTATACAATCTGCCATGTTACACTGATATACAAGGTAACAGACGTCATCTTTTTGTTGTATTGAGGAATGACATTTTTGCGTTGTTTGCCTTGTCCGTATTGCCGACATGTTTTCTTACAGAACATTCGTGTTCATATTATATTAAATTGCATTCAAATCGTTTAAGAAATCCAAATTGAATATATATGGTTTTTATTTATTGGTCACATATACATATACTGAAGACATGAGTTATTTGCTTGTTAAATAATCACTGGTTACAAAAGACATCTGTAAAAGACGTGGAGGGTCGGGATAACATTTTAACTACACAACTGAATGCTAGGTGTAATACCTACTGGCCTCAATATGTGGCAATCTTGTCGTGTTCCCTTGTTTTTTTCGTTTGTTGTACGACATGGCATTGGATATTTTGGTCATGGCAAGTACATGTTTCTTAGCTAGAATTATTCTATTTGATGTAGAATGTTGTATCAAGGTATTTTATCGAGTACTCTGGACAAATTTATTGTTGTTCTCGTGCTTAACTTGGGCATATCATACCTATTTTGTTATAAATTAGTATTTATTTCTTATTTATATTTGATATGGGTATGCGTTTTACGTATATTGTAAACCCAGGCTTATCAAGACCTTCAAAGCGTTTTATGGCCGGCATGACAATATTGTTAATAAGTTTTATGTTTCTGTATAAAAAATCATCCTGGATATATTTGACCCCCATGGACCATATTTTTGTGTTTGATTTGAAGCAAAATTTAAGAAAATAAGAATACACCAGATAAAAGTTGTGTTCACCTAATTTGACTCTACTGCTATAGCCATTACTTTAAATGATAGATGTTGTTTGAGCATTAAAATCTTCGCTATTTTTAATTAAGTGGTATTTTGTTTTAATAACATAAAAATAAAGAAAAACATATAAGTTTTAACATTTTAGAGATAATACTGAGATAGGTATGTCTGTGTTTGGTATATAGCAATGGCTCAAATTTACTAAAATAATATTTATTTATTACTAACCCAGTTTTAATTTTGCAGCAGTAAACGGTCGTTTCAGAATAAAATTCCGCATCAGTAATGCTCGAACTAAAATTGTGGAAATCCAAATTTTTTAAGATGTTGAAATTGAATATAAGAACCAATACAAAATGTGTTTTATGTTTTAATTCGGCATAATTATAGATCTCTATTTCTAAAATACGTGAGATTATAAGGGCCCTCTGAAATTGATTGGGCATACGTCTGAGTACCCTTTTGTCAAAATGTGGACGTTTTCTAAGAAGTTTATGTCTTCGCTGATTTTCCATTGTATGTGTTTGTTGTGCAATGACCTTTCAATTTTAATTAACGTCTTTTGTCAAATAATTGTTTTTCAGTTAATATTTCATTTAAAATAAAATTTGAAATACATATAAAATAAGTTTATGTTCCTGATGCATTGTTTGATAAAATAAGACCTATACGTCTTTATAATATGCAATTTTATAGTTAAAATGTTTATGGATTAAACATAAATGCAAGGGTTATCACTAATTTTTATGGGTAACATATTTACATGCAAAGGTTATCACAAATTTGTTTGGGCTACAGATTTATATGCAAGGGTTATTGCTAATTCTTTATAAATAAATTATACATGCAAGGATTGTTGGTTTTTGGTATCATAAGGCTTATTCTTAGATTTTAGAATATGCATGGTTATGAAATAAATGAGGAGATTGGACACCTCCAACAATACTACCATAATTTATAATCAGTGTTTCTAATATTAGTCTGTCTTTGTTGTTTCTGTTGTTTTATTAATGATTTATATTGTGTCGATTTCGTGTTTCTTTTTTTCGTTGATTGTTGTCAAAGATAAGTTTTTTAACTGCCAAGTTCTTATTTCTTCTAGTTTGATTATTGGATACTTTTTAACCCCTTGAAGAAATTTTGGTTGCACAGTTGTATTCCGAAACGGCTGTCCAGTGTTGTAAAATTAACACTGGTATAATATATAATTCTAATAACATAACTATTATTATCAAGTCTGATTTTCTTCTATATTTATTGTGAACAAATTATTGCAACCTCTAGAACAAAATTGTGCCATTGATTTATTTTAGACTAAACCTCAAGTTAGATGTGTGTGTGTGTGTGTGTGTGTGTGTGTGTGTGTGTGTGGTTTTTAAATATTAGCTACATTTGAATGTATTGTTTCCTATTATAATTTGCTGGAAAATATTTTTAATGTATTAATTGCTACCGGTATTGTCGTGTTTTTTTTTTTTTTTTTTTTTTTTTTTTTTGAATACATTTATTTCTGTTTTCATGTGCTACTTTTGAATATATTTATATTACTGAATATGGTCATTCAGAAGCAGCTCATAACGATTTATTATCTTTATTTGTGTTGTTAAGAAGATCTATTATTGACACTAACCACTCTTTCTATTTGCGTGTCAAAATCCGGTGTTAGATAAACTACAAACATAACAATTCATGTACAAAGGACAGTCCAAAAACAAAATAAAAACATTTGCAAACAAAGTTAAACACGTGAACTTCCACCAGATAAATGGGATCGGGTGCTCCGGAAGGGTAGGCACCTCCTGTTTAGCTTGTTACACCCGTCACGTGTGTAATCAAAATTGAGAATGAAAGGAATATGGAACTATGGCTGTCATATTTACCCAGGGTAATTTGGGATATAGAGAGATACATATCAACAATATTGTGATAACGGCCATTATAGAGGGGTTTGATGAGCCAAGGCTTGCAATATCGAACAATTTATTTTTGACCCCTTGATTCGTCATATGAAGGTCTCGCAGTGGGAACAAGCTCTACCATAGCGCATTAACTATGAAACAAATACACCATAAGCAGGAGAAGTAGGTACATTGCTGCATAGAAAAGGGAAGTTAACAATAGAAAAATTGTAGTTATCACGTTTGTCATACAGCTTCAAGTGTAAAGCTTCGTATGTGCCATAATTAAATACTAGATTTACTTATTAATTATATTTCTTGTGTTTTGGCATGTATGACGTAGTTGACTCATATTATTTCTATTTTATAGTTTTATAACGAAATATCTAGATAAAATTTAAACATAATTTTTATGTGTTATAATCTAAATATTTCTTCCAGGCAAAATTGATAATACTATTGCCGAGTTAAAGTTTTTTTCTTTCTCTGCAACTTTATTGAACAAATAAATTATCAACAATAGAACTCTGAAAACTCAAAACGCCGCAAATTATTTTCATCCAAGCAGTTTTTATTTATGATTTCAAATTCGAAATTTCAAACTTCTGGTTAATTAAAAATATCAACGTCCCTTGTTTAAAGTGTAAGTAAAATGCAATTAATTGCTTACCCTTCCCCTGGTGTTTAACCATAATCTGCAGTTTCGAAGTTTTTACTTTGCTTCTTGGTTGTGATTCGGACATGGGTTAGTATGTTTGTTTTTATTGTTGCATTTAAACACGAAGTCGTTATTAAACAAAAGCCTTGCAGAAAAGACCTTGTTTCTATACAAAGTTACCTTCATGAAACAAACATTCTGAATATTTCTGAATATGTCTGAATTCATTTTTTTCAGTTTTTCTTACAACAAAAATAAGTAAGAGTTTTTCTGAACACTTTTATCTATATTCTGAATTTTGAAAATTCTGATTTCATTCTGAAAATGTAAAAAAAAAAACAAAGTTCAAAATTCAAGGGAAAAAAATCAGAAAATTTTTCAAAAAATTCAACATTTTTATTATGAAAAATATTATGAAAAAGATCGGTGTAATATATATAATGTTGTTATCTATGTTATGTTGCATATATGTATATAGTTTATTATATGTTCTCTGTTTCTGTTTTGTTATGCAATGAGAGAATTTTTTGTTAAAATTGAATTTCAAAACAAGATGTTAATTCATTGACCTTTAATAACCAATAGAAGTGTCGGATCTATATTCGTTTTATGGGGATCAAAAGGGCACTGTATCATTTAATATCAGTTTATTTTAACGTAGGAATACCCTTTAAAGATACAGTACGGACCTGTCGAAATTTTAACACCGTGTTAACGAAAAGGAGTCGAAGCTCGGTTTTTGAGTAGCCGGAGCTTGGGTTTCGATTGGCTGAAATATGGATAGCTAGTGACCGACAAGCTGCCGAATGACATAGAGCTAGCTACTGTAGAGATATAGCTAACTAGAGGCCGAGATGAGCTGCCGATTTGACACAAAAATTTTAGTTTAGTGATTAACTTTCGACGGGCCTGTATTGTGGTTAACACAATCGCCATATCAAGTTAAAGGAACTGAAACGCTTTTTGAATGTTTTTATCTTATCGGTAGAGTAAGACCAATTACTTATTTTATCTGAGTAAAACATGGGGCAAGATTTTGCAAAGCTTCATTACACACCGAAACGTTAGTAAAAATAAGGTTCTTTGATGTTCGGTGATGTAACTGTTTCAAGTTCCGGTTAACACACTAGTAAGGATAATTAGAAGAAGAAACATGTATGATAGCGCGCGACATACATTTAAAAGAATAAATCGGTACTGAGTTAAAGATGGAGACAGAATTCTGTAACTTAAAAAATATTCTAGTGTTTTCTGATAAAAAATAAATAGATTTTGTAAATACAAATAATTAATCTACTTATATATAATGCAATGTTGTCACGCTGCATTGAACCTAGATCTAACCATTGAAGTCAATATCTAACATCAGTCGTCTAGCCGAAAGATTAAAAGTTGCAGAGGATTTCAAGGTGCATGTAGGAGTTTAGAGAACGAAATTAGGAATTGGGAAACGAAATTAGGACAAACTGGATTATTGCAGTTGCAAAATGAATTCAAAACTAAAACAAACATACTAGGCCATAGTCAAATAACAATCCAAAAATCAAAATCGACAACTGGCAATATGATACACATGAACTTTTACCAGGGAAGTGAGTCTGAGTGCTCCGGAAAGGCACCTGTTGCTCCTGTTTAGCTTGCTTCATCTTCCATGTGTAAATCCAAATTGAGAATGTACGGAACATGGAACTATGTACTGGACATCAAATATATCTAGGGTAATTTTTGATAGAGACATCATACTTATCAACAATATTGTGATGACGGTCATAAAACTTGTTGATTATCCTCGACTTGTAATTTATATTTAAGTGGTCAATAATTGCAAAATACTAGTAAGTAAGGATGCTACTTTAACCATCGATGAAATTCTGTCGTTTCTGCGTGTTATAAGTATGTGTTGTTTTCTGTCGTGTGTTGTTTTTGGTTAGTTTGGTTACTGTTATGCGTTTGTTCTAGCTGCTAGTTTTTATATTCCAGTTAACTCGTTGGTTCAAATGGGGCCTAAGTAGCCGAGTGATTTAAAGCCGACTACTCATTACCGCGCCTATCACAGCTAATCTCGAATCCCGTTACTCGGGCGGATTCTTATTTGAAAAAGTTTTTAAAAATTTATTCATAAAATACATTCAAACAATGCTATATACCATTTTTAATGTATTTTATGATTAAATTGAAAAATAGTATATGACAGAGGCATAAAACACTGTTATTCAACTCAGCTCGTTGGTTCAAACACTATAAATGAATAATCAAACTCAAAAAAGAACATTATTGATCATAAAACGATACAGGTTTGATTGATTAATTAATTTTTTGCGCCCAAGTCAAGATTACTAGCATTCCACTTATATCGAGGCTGTCAACTATTGGATGGTTAAAGAAACCGGATTGCCAAAAGAAAACTGCCGTCCTTTAGCACTAGAACTTTTTGATTGACTAAAACCACTTGTCAGTAACACCGCCGCTGCTTGAATACACTCCCATTTGATTTGAATATTTATGAAAATCATGTGATAAAAACGTTAATTCTACAGTAATTTAATTGATGCATATCGTGTTCTTTCTGACAAATGTTTGACGGACGATACCCACCTGAAGTAGACAAGGTGTAATAATTTTACCAGGTGTTTCGACATGTGTAGGTGTAAATCACCTTGGTGTTTAAAATGGGATATGTTGTACATTTTTCGGTTATTTCCATAAAATTTGTTCTTTATTTGTCTGTTTTACAAGATTTAGGAGTCCAGGTAAAACAATCTCTGATGTTTTGGCAATGGCTACAGTCTGAGAACTGAGACATGAGGAAGTACTTCAGAAAACTTATACAATTGGTATAACATGCTTCGTAAAATTTATTGCCGCCTCGACTTATAGATATATCACGGTTTTGCCAATAAAGGGTTTTTTAAAAGATTTCTATTATAGCTACCTGTATATGATAGCCAACCAGATGTTGCAATAAAAGTAATTATTCATTTGTAATTATTTAGCTAAAGAAACTTTATTTATAAGTAATTAATCGCACCATCATGATATACGATAATAAGGCAGTCAAGTAATTAATTTACATAGCAAAGTCTTTATTGCCAACCAATAAAATTACTCGGTGCATAATTGTTCTTTTTTATTTGCGCATAAATATAAATAACATTGTTACTATAGTCATTGATATTTATTTTTTTCGTCGTATTGTCGAATTTCATGTTTTTATACAAAATTATTCTTTACATGCAGTAAGAAGCATAACCTTTCCATCTAATAATAAAAATGTTCTTGACAAAGACAACGGCAATGAAAATGATAATAACAACAACAACGGCAATATGAAAACGATAATGATAATGACAACGACAATGAAAACAAAATTGATAATGAGACAATGAAAACAAAATTGATAATGACAACGACGATGAAAACAAAATTGCAAATGAAAAAAACTAAATTGACAACGACAACAGCAATGAAAACGAAATTGACAAAGCAATGAACATGAAATTGACAACGACAACGGCAATGAAAACAAAATTGATAATGACAACACAGTGGCAATGAATACGAAATTGGCAAAGCAATGAACATGAAATTGTCAATGACAATGGCAGTGAAATCGAAATTGACCATGATAACAATAACAGCAATGAAAACGAAATTAACAAAGCGATGAACATGAAATTGACAGTAACAATGACAGTGGCAATGAAAACGAAATTGACAATGACAACATCAATGAAAACGAAATTAACAAAACGATGAACATGAAATTGACAGTAACAATGACAGTGGCAATGAAAACGAAATTGACAATGACAACAGCAATGAAAACGAAATTGACAATGCCGACGGCAACGGCAATAAAAACTAAATTGATAATGAAAATGGTACCAGCAGCAATGAAAACGAAATTGAGACAGCAATGAATATGAAGTTGATCATAACACCGACAACAGTAATGGAATTAAAATTGAGAAAGCAATAGACACGAAGTTGACAACGATATATACAATAAAAACGAAATTGACAATGACAACGCTAACGGCAATGAAAACAAAATTGACAACGATAACGGCAATGAAAATGAAATTGACAATGACAACGGCAGTGGCAATGAAAACGAAATTGACAACGATAACGGCAATGAAAACAAAATTGACAACGATAACGGCAATGAAAACGAAATTGACAACGATAACGGCAATGAAAACGAAATTGACAACGATTACAGCAATGAAAACGAAATTGACAACGATAACGGCAATGAAAACGAAATTGACAACGATAACGGCAATGAAAACGAAATTGACAATGACAACAGCAATGGAAACAAATTGACAATGACAACGGCAGTGGCGATGAAAACGAAATTGACAATGACAACGGCATTGAAATTGACTATAATAACCACATTGTTACATATGATTTTTTTATTAGACGTTATGTTTGTTTTCTTCTAGAAATTTCAAAGTTTTGCTCGGTTTACCATTTTTTTAAATCACCAGTTAAGTGCTGTTAAATGGTTTTACGGCACAGTTTGAGCATAAATTTATACTTGTAGTAGATCGTCTATTAAACTTTTTTAACTTATGATTTTTTTTATAATTATAGATGCAACTTATTCGGCTTCTAGCAATAAACACTTTCATAAAAATTGGTCGCGTTCATAAATCTCAGGATCATTTTATTTTTTTTACATGAAACAATTACCTAACGTGAGAGACTGCTTGCTCAGTACTCTAATTTAAGAAACAGAAAATTAAGAATAACCAAGAAAATTTTATGACCGAAATGTTATTACAAATATATTGCCTTAATTCACAGTGACAGGGTAGATACCTTATTTTCCACCACAAACAGTCAATGTGTTCCCAAAACGAAGTGGGGACAAAATACCGGTAGTCTTCCCTGTTTCTTTTCTGCCATCATTTTGCTCGCCACTTTTCTCGGAAACAATTCAATACATCCTATGAAACTTTACAGGAACAAATTTTAGGATTTAGGGGATGTGCCATTGGCTTTTCATATTTTGAGCGTGCACATGGTTGGGGATTTTCTAGTTTGTGTGTTTCGGGGACACTTGAAATGGCATTTCGTTTTAGCTCTATAACTTCTTCTATAAAATGGTGTGCAAGAGTAAAATTATAATGGAACGTGACACATCGTAGCTTTGATTTAGGGGAGAACACTTTGGTAGTTTTGACGGACAAAGCACCTTGTACTTTATTAAATAATAACATATTGTAATGACTCAGATATTTATCTAGTACAGATGGAGATGTTTATTCTTTATTGTAACCAAGATAAAAAAACCTTCTGTACAACATGACATATTTATGTCTACAAAAGCTTAATTATCAACATAAAATGTGCACTGTTCCAGAGAATATAGCACTGTCTTATAACAATAATGATCTCGACACCTTGACTCCTGTTTGTCGTGAAAACTGAAAGGTCAGACCTAAACAAGTAATTACTTGATACAGAAAATATCTCTCTGTAAGCATTGATTTCTGATTTCCATTGCCACGTTTTTGTATATTACTTGTTAATCAAACTTTTCATGTTATTTTATACATTTCTTCATCAATGACTGAAACTTATATCGCCATATTGTTACTACAAAAGAGTCCTAAGACCGATTCTTTGATTCAAAACGATCTATTGTTGAATCCGTTAATAAATGATATATTGGACATATGATGTCCTCATCTTTCATGTCAAATCCGGGCATTGGTCTTTTTGTGATTAGATACTGCCATCCATCAAGATGTTAAAATTATCAAAAGCATTTTGTTTCATTTTTTCAGGTTATTAACACAAACAGGCAAAAATGTTCTTACTTGGCATTATGGAAATTAAGAAAATGCCAATATTTATTTATTTATTTATTTATTTATTTATTTATTTATTGTATTTGTTTGTTTTTTAATTGTATTATTTTAATTGTTGTCAAAGTTAATCACAATTAAAATTTTTAAAATCTTTTCAGCTTAAAATTAGCAACAAATTCAGAATTAGCTTTTGGTTTCAAAAAATAAAATGCCACTTTGCCATTTTGCCCAGTAAAATTCAAGAGGCGGAAATTATATAATCAATGATTTTAATATTCGTATCTTGTCTTATATTGCAATCCCTTATCAGCAAGTACATGTTAAGTGTGCTTTGTTTTTTGTTCCTTATTCCAAATCGTTCGTCTCCTCATTTCCCTTGGGGTCTAGGTGCTCGATTTGTCCAAAGCGACAGTTTTTAAATCAAAGTGCCTAAAACCATTGAATCTTACTCGGGCAGGTCCTAGTGTGAGGATTATTTCGCTTTCCAAAGGTCAGTGGCTTCTTCGGATATACCAGTTTCCTCCACCATCCCAAAACTGACTGCCATGATATAACTAAAACCGTGACTAGAGAGAAAAAACATTAACTCTGTCTCACTTCTTATTTAACTCACATTTAATCATATATTTCAATGTTTATTCATTCTTCAGGTGTTGTTTTTTTTATTTTATTCTTAATACTATAAATAATTCAGCCATACTTAATCGTTGAAATTATTGCCATGGGTGGAATTGATAAAATATTTTTCTCATTTAAACAACTGAAAATATTTGGATTCACACAATTTTGGTCCAAGCACTACTGATTAGAAATTTTATCCCGAAACGACCGTCTATAGTGCTGTAAAATTAAAACATGATTAGTACAGTTAAGCCTGTCTGTAAAGGTCACCCGAGGAACTAGTAAAAGTGACCTTTAAACACTTTTTTATTTGAAAATCAAAATTAAGGAATAACGCATAGAAACAATTTTTACAAATCGGGATGCTGGAATAAGAGTAAACTCTTTTTTAAACCTTAAACTTAAAAATGGCCTTTATGGGCAACTGGTCCTTATATACAGGTTCAAATAATATGAATAAAGAACAATTGGGTGACATTTACCAGCTTTTAAAAACGTGTGGTCTTTATACAGACAGGTTCGGCTGTAATAAGACTTCGCCCACTTTGTTGTGAATTGTAAGACATTTCAATTGATATAAAATAGATCGAAATTTAAAGATAAGACATTAAAATGGTAATATACCTTCTACCGAGATCAGACATTAAATACAGACATTTATACATTAAAATGATATGATTAATTATATAACGTATTAACTTGTACGTCGATTGGAGCATTGAACAGATTACATAAAGGCAATCGTGAAATTATATCCCAGATTTCAAGTTGATCGTATCCGGTATTAAAGTGATAAAGTTCGAACACAATTAGTAGGAGATGTATGCACTTGTAAATTGTAGAGGAAACACTGCGTATATGATATGTGCACCGTTAATTCACCAGCATCAGCGTTAGATATAACACGTGTCTGGGAATGTGCCTATTACCCACACGCGCGTGCTTTTAATTTGATGCAACACTCGCAGCACGTGGGCAAAAGTAAATATATATCATGAACAGTGGTGCATAATAATATATTCCCAAACAACATGTGGTTTTACTTGTATCATATACTGCATACAAGATTACAGGGCATTACTCCTCTTGTTTTTAATTCCCTCTAGACGGAAGTTTAGTATTTCATCTCTGAAAAAACACCACAAAAATTATTGAACTCTAAATAATTATCACTAATATATTTAGACTGAATTTTTTCTGTCGTCAACGGCCCTTTAAGCATTAATAACAGTCGCCAACGGCCCGTTTTGTTGACCGACAATGACCCTTTTTATCGTCAATAAAAAGCCGTCAACGGACCTTTTATTGTCAACAAAAAGGGCCGTTGAAGACAGAAATAATTCGATCTACAATATACATATATTATTTCTATATTATAAATTTAGGGAAATAATATAAAAATTGATTTTATTTATGAAATATTGATTACAACAGCTTTCAATTTGTATTTATGGTAAATCACGATTCAATGTTCTTTGCAGCGTGGTGCGTGGTGCGCTAGCTCATCCAATTTATATTTTTCATCATCGTCATCGGCGTCGGCGTCGTAGTCGTCAGGCACATAACAATGTCAATATGTTAAATAACGTAGAAGCGGCTAGACGAAATTGGAATTCAAAAGCTTCGAAAATCATGAGATAATCAGAGACCTTACAATTTTATAACTTTTTTAACCAAATTCTTATATTAAGTGTAACAAAAACTCAATATTATGTTCATGTTATGCATATGAAGCTTCTTTTTATTGGTGAATGCTAAATCCTATTGGGGTCATTTTGGTAGAATAAAAATAAAAATAGTTTTAGCTGAACTTTCGTGTAATTAACCCAATATAATGAAATTAGAAATAAAAATTTGCTTCACTGCTTGTTATAAGAGCACAGGGAAACAAATCACTGTCAGAATACCTGGAAGAGATTGGGACATCGGTGACCAAGTAGAATTTCGAAGCACACTTATGGGAGAAAGTTTGTGTGTTTTTCTGAGTACTCCGTTTTTCTCCACCATTCCAGAACTGGTCGGTCTGATCTAAGTGAAATAATCCTGATCGTTCTACGTCATTACTCCACCCCACTGATGAAGAAATAATTAATGTAAAACAGATATGCTGTGTAGCAACTGCTAATTAAGTCCAATGTGTAATGAAGTACAAAGCTTAATGAAGCCAAAAGTTTGAGACTTTGAACAGACTTCAATAGGCGTTGGACTTCATTAGGTGCAAAGATTAAGGCTCCGGAATTCATTAGACATTGGACTTCATGAGTTGTTACAATGATGCAATGATAATAAATCTGCATGCTTAAAACTTTTATCTGGAACTAAGTTGAGAAATCACCTGAACAGGTACAACAGGTAACAGACAGACATGGCACATACAATAATGAGGTATTAAGAACAGTATTAGATGTTTACGTCTAGTATTTAGAAGTAGAACGGAAACGCGATCTAGAGCATTACGTAACGCTACTTACTTCGCAATCAGAGGCAGGATTACAACAAGAAAATTGTAGATTATTTATTAAGAAAGACTTCTCTCCGGATGAATTAAAATATATTGATTATTTAATGTACACGTTTTTGTATACTATAGTATTAAAATTTGAGTCTTATTCTTTCCAAATTATTGTCTGGTTTAAAGCAATCAAATTCTAAAAAAGTTTCAAACTGTTATGTCTTAACTTGAAGATCAGTTAAAATGTCATCAAATACGTTTGTGTGTATGCTACTAGTCCATAAATAGAGACATGGGTCCGTCTATATCTGACACAATTCATTAACTTAATCATGACCGCCTAAATGAACATCTCCAATCAAATCGATGGTGATAAGAGGTTTTATCGATATCTGGTCAAGCTAGGAACTTTATCAAGAGATTGTAAGACCTATTAAAATGTACATGTATGCAAATACAATTTTCATTTATTTATTTATTTATTTATTTATTTTCGTTTATTTGTTGTTTTATTTTATTTTATTTTATTTTTGTAAGCAAAATTTAGTTTTGGTTTTTGCTTGCAATAAATGTTTGCCATGTCTTGAATTAAAAAAAAATTCTTACTTAGAAAACAAAAAACCGCGTAATAGTAGTTTAAGCCTTACCACCCTTTCTCGCGAGGTTTGTTATCTACCGCCTCCTATGTGTCATTTCTGTTTCCATTCATTGTTCCACATTAGTTCAAGATCCCCCGTCAGTAGGTACTATTTTGTGATTTACACTTGTGTTCAAAGGGCCACATGTTCCAGGAAAATGCGAACCAACTCTGGCTAATGATATGAACATATCTCCTATCAATGTTGATGTCTTCATCGCTCCAAGTTTCGTAAAACGGTATTCCATATATAGTTTTGGAGAAATACTCCGGACATGAAGTGTCTGGACGAACCGAAGTACGAGACTTCGAATTTAATAATTTCTCCTTTTTCGTAAGGCGGGGGATAAAAATATGAAATACATAGTCCCGGCAAATCAGACGACTTCTAGTTACAGCGTGGTTCTTTTGACCGCCATCAACACTCAATTATTATAATACATCAGTATGCCAAATGTTGAATTGATTATTTTGATCTTCAGAGAATCTGGTAACAATCGTTTGAACAAACAGTTGTAGTTTAAGACTTGTGTTAACTATCCTTAGGGCACTGATGTGAACAATTCACCCTGGTATTGCCCTGGTAATACCTTAACTTAAGACAAAATGTAACCCTGATCAAACACAAAATAATTACTAGTATTTCTTACAAATATTGATGACCTCAACAAGGCCTTTTTGTAACGTTTTTATTCTTAGTAAGTAGTATTGTCTAAATCCTCATGCAAAATATTTCCTCAGCTAAATTTCATTAAAGATATTTTGGTACATAGATATTCGACCCCTTGCAAAATTTTGGTTTCACAATTTTGGTCCAAGCACGATGAGGGATTGCATTCCAAAACGGTAGACTAGTGCCGTTAAATTACCCCCGGTATAATATGTAATAAAATTGAAGCTTTCTCTGTGACTAACTTGATAAACATCTCGAAAAAGTTTGACGTTCTGTGAGCAATAAGGGAACAACCCAATTGTGATGCAGAAAACAGATTTTGAATGCAATAAACAATAAATAAATATAGTCTGTTAGGAAGACTAGCCTTTATGTTTTTTTGTTTTGTTTTTTTTCTTTCTTTCTTTCTTTTTTTACAATTTCTCCACAACTATACTTTGATGATTTTAGTTCTCTTACTATTTTTGTATTACCAAGGTCGGTGCTTCAAAAATATGTAAAAAGTGAAAATCTCAAAATGTTTACCTAAGGGTCCTTACTGTTTATGGATGGTCAAATGCTATTTATATCAATGTGATAAAAAAGGCAAGGGTTAAACAAAAAGTTATTCCCATGCATTTTCTAACTAGATGATAGCACTTTTGTGGGAAAAGTATCAAGTCATATGGATATTCGGGCCACTGACAGAAAAATGTGTGAAGGCATTCTATCGTTAACAAGGCCAACGGAAGCCTGCAAATAAGCTTTATAAAATCCTACAAAGGTTTTACAAATCCAGATATTGTTGATCATTAATCCAAAAAGAATAGGCTATTTGCACGCAGCTGTGTCCTTCATTTCAGGTGGTGTATTGTTTTATTATATTCTGTGTAAGGTTGACCTCTTTGTTAGAAAATCAAAGGTCAAATGATATCATTATATATCCTGAGTTTCCGCTAATTAATAAATTCAGGAAACGCCTATAGGAAAACACTAACATCGGCGTACTGTCTGGAAACTCTAAGTTGCCAAATACGTATAAATAATGTTAGTTACAGTACAGACGTGTCGAAAGTTTAACGTTCAGCTGACGAATCAGTGTCGAATTGGCAGTTCATCTCGACCCCTCGTTAGTTCTAAGTATATTTCGACAGTTGTTCTCTAATTCTCGACGGCGTTTCGACCACTGGCTATCAATATCTCGGCCATTCGACAGCTGAATTACCAATCCTTTTCGTTAGCTCAGTATTAAACTTTCGACAGGTCTGTACCATATATTTATGCTAGCTACAATACAGACCTGTCGAAACTTTAACGCTCAGCTAACGGATCAGTGCCGAGTAGGCAGCTCATTTCGTCACCTCGTTAACTCGATCGTTTTTCGGCAGCTGCTATCCATCTCTCTACAGCTTTTCGGCTCTGAATATCCATAGTTTTGCTACTAGACAACCGAACTTTGACATCTTTTCGTTGTCTCGGTGTTAAACTTTCGACAGGCCTGTACTATAGCTCTACACATCCATCAAACATACACGGCTTATCACTGTATCCTAACATCTTGTAGACATCACAAATAGCCAGATCTACCTTGACCTATCTGGTATTCAATATATCGGACAAAAATTGATGAATCAGTTCGACTTTATATGTGAAAACTGTATAGAGGAAAAAGACATTCCTTGCAATGTTCTTGGTCCGGCTGTTCAAACATTGACCCATCTGGTATCCAATATATCGGACAAAAATTGATGAATCAGCTCCCCTCTATATTTGAAAACTTCTATGTTACATCCTCAGCACTGTATAGAGGAAAAAGACATTCCTTGCAATGTTCTTGGTCCGGCTGTTCAAACCTTGACCCATCTGGTATTCAATATATCGGACAAAAATTGATGAATCAGCTCGTCTTTACATTTGAAAAGTTCGACATTACAAGCTAAGTACTGAAAAGAGGAAAGGGTCATCTTGTTTTCTTGCGATGTCCTTGGTCTGGTTGTTCAAATTTATGTTGTCTTACTAGTAGTTTGTTCGTTAGTGACAACTTGTAATTAGAATATTAGCTGATGTTTTTTTTTAATTTCTGTTGACAATAAAAAAACATACCAGGCCATGTTAAATAACAAGTACAACAGCAAATTAAAGACTTTGAAAACTGGTAGAGGAAAGTGAGTACGGGTGTTCCGGAAGGATATGCACCTTCTGTCTTGCTAGCTACACCGGCCCAAATATGTGAAAAGAAACATGGAACTATGTATGGGGTATCAAATACATGTATATCCAGGATTAATTTGAATACAGAGACACCATACTTGCTTATCAACACATAGGCGTAGGAGCAGGGGGGGGGAGCGCCCCCCCCCCAATGTCAGAGAAGGGGGACCAGGCCCCCGCAATATATTGTGTGAAATTTTGTATCATAGTTTATGTTTATAGTGTAAGTGCTGAAAAAAAACAAGCGCTTTAACAGGAAATGTCTATCTGGTAACCAATCAATTATCAATTTCATCATTATACATGTAAAAGGGCGTCAAAATTTTCCGGGGTACCCCCATATCCAGTGTCGGATTCAGCGGGGGCGTAGGGGGCGTACGCCCTCCTTTATGTCGCTAATAATACATATTGTTCAGCTGAGATTGCACCAGAATGCAGGATTTTTGCGCGACTTTTTCAAAATTTTCCGGGGGAGCATGCCCCCGAACCCCCTAGAAGGTTCGAGCCTTCGGTTCTCACATTATACGCCCCCCCCCCCCCGCTTCTAAAATTCTGGATCAGCCTCTGATATCCATCTCCAATCAGAGGGTGGATTATGGAACTTGTGTCATACGGTTATTTTATTTAATCTTGCCTTGATATCACAGTATTTCAACCTGTCAAAACGATGCACAATACATTGAAAATGCGTCTAGACAGGACATAGTTTTGAAAATTTTCCGGGGGAGGCCCTCCGGACCCTCACCTATGCGAGGGTTTTAGCACCCCTCTCATACTCTCCCCGCCTCGTGCCATAGGCATGAGGTCGTACCTGCGGCACGACATAGACAGATTCGGTTTGCCCCCCCCCCCCCCCCCCCATATTAAAAACCCTTCTACGCCTATGCAACAATATTGTGATGACGCCCATAAAAGAAAACGTGTATTAGATTACGGGGGTGGTGTACATGTACCATAATATTTTTCTCTTAATAAATCATCGTTTTACAATAGTATCCTTCCAAAAGTGTGGTCAAGTTGAATACGAAAAATTTGGGACTTTCCATGAAGGTGTATTAATGTTTGTATCTTTTATCAATAACATGCACATTCATCAAGCCTAACAATTCATTTGTAGCTTACTGTATCAGAAAATGTTGCATGACTTTTTGACAGAAATTTTGCCTTCTGACCAAACTTCCTAGAAAAGTTAAAAGATTGATTGATTGATTGATTGATTGAATTGGATTTTAGTCCCAGTCAAGAATTTTCACTTATGTCGAGACGTCACCAGCGTTAGGTGAATTGACAGAATTTTTACCTTTGCAGTGCGTTCAATGCTATGTGCAGGGAGGGTTCGTTAGTGTGTCACGCCTGTGACACAGGACCGCGGTTTTCAAGGTCTCTTCCGAAGGACCAACTACAAAGAGGTGTGTGACATAATATTAATACATGGTCCTTCAATGGTCGTCTGAACTGTGAATACCATCACTTTTCAAAGGTTAAATTTTTCTTTCCATCATTAACATTGAAAAGACCACATGTTTCTTACCCGGTAACACCTTCGTTGGCGGGCCAGATCCTCTAGTCACCCAGTAACATTGTGTCTGTCATATACCATTTCTTTTAATTTAATCATAAAATACATTCAAAAGTGGTATAAGGACAATAATGACAATGCAATTTTTGAATGTATTTTTATATATTAAATTAAAAAATGGTATACATGTCTATAGTGCAAAGTGAATATGTTGCGGGTTTTGTTTATGCATGTTTTTATTCTATTTCGCCATCAGTAGCCAAATATATAACATAGTTAATTTTCCTCTCGTTGGTCTGAATGCTGATAACTACACACTTGTCATTGACCCTTGGAATATTACAACTCTTCAATACTATGCCAAAATTTGAGGTAGCAAACCTGACTTGTTTTATTTAGATGGGTTGTGCAAACAGTATACGTGAACAGACACAATGACCATTAGACCAGGACGGGGTCGTTGTTTATGCATAAATATGCTGCTTTTGAAAATTTATGAAACAATACGATTCTAAAGCAACACATAACAATTGAAATAAAACCATTCAAAAGCATGGCATAATTGTAATGTTGTTTTTAATTTTTAGGTCGCTGGTAGGCAGCTAGGGGCCGTTTGGTATTATTATAACCATACCAATAAACATCATTCTGTACCTAAATCCCTTGTCAGTCCAAAGTCGGCATTTTTTATTGGTCCCAGTGTGTTTATAAATTTCGCTCGTTTATTTCATAAAAGTTTACCATTAACGTTTACCAGTAATGTTTCGTTTTCTTGGTTGCGTTATCCAACATATACTTAAAATAGATAGTGGCTGCTCTTTTTACAAGCGCTTGTCATTTAAAAAGCCGCGGGGTTCTTCGAAATATACCTGAAAAACCAAATCCCAGGTAGGCGCGGCGCATTGCCCTTATAGCGCACTGCAAAGGTCGACATACCTGCCACTTCACCTAAAGCTACTGACGTCTCGATATAAGTTATTTTTCTTGATTGGCACATAAACCCTCACTCAATCAACCAATCAATCATTTTTGTTTCGTGTCATTTGATTATGTTTGCCAAATATATGAGTTTCTAAAACAAGTTGTTTTCGACTATTTCAAACACACATAATTACACATTTTAAGGTCATCTAATTATTTATGAAAGTGTTATATTATAATTTTTTGAATATTTCATTCAGAACATTTATAATATGACAATATCGTCGTTTGTTATTAACGTATGTTTCTGTTGTCTTGCCGCATGCTAATGGTGTCTGCTGCTGAAGTTTTCATTGTGACCAATCAGATGATTACTGAAAATTCTAGGAAATAAAGTTTCTCTGCATAATTTTTTTTTTCATGGGGTTATGCTGTTTTACATTCCATTCAAGATTTTATTCATTTATATCGAGGCAGTCAGTCCTGGGATGTTGGAGGAAACCTGAGTGTCTGGAGAGAACAACCTACCTTCGGCAAACAAACTGACAAGTTTTTTCACATTAGAATCTGTCCTGGTTGGGACTCGAACCTAATCGGTGTTCAAAAGGCGTTGTGACCCACAAGCCCACGCCTTAGACTACTCGGCTACTGAGGCTTAGGGTGCGTCTGAGTAGGATTCGAGCCTAGGTGGTGAGAGGCGGTGTGCTTTAGATCACCTAGCCACCGAGATCCCATACGCAACCACGCGAAATAACTAATGAGAAGATGCGATAAAAACATATCGTCGTGCTGGTTTCGCAGTTTCACTTTATGAAGAAACGTTTGTTGTAGTTTTTCTGTTTATTTCGTGACATCTTTCAAATGATACCCCGATCAGGTTCTGACTAAGTAGTGACTTTTCTTTCGCTAATATACCACCAAACATACATTTCATTGTGATGCATTTTTCTCAAAAGCAATATTAAAAATTCTGCATATGAACACTTTTCATTTGAATCTTGTTTTGTCTGTATAAACATAATTAATTTATTCTTACATCAAGGACTATTTCTGAAAAATACAACATTGTCATGTACTGATTACATGTATATAAAAATGAGACACTTAAAATTGATAGTCGTGTATCATTTTTGTAATGTTCTTCGTTTTAGTAATGTCATGTGGTACTTTTAATTTTTATGAATGTATTATTTTGTAATTTTCTTCGTTTTAGTAACGTACTGCAAATGTATCAAGCTAACGGGAAACAACTCTTGTAACATCCAGAGTGCATATGATATGCATTTAAAATAACGAATGATTTTTTTTTTTTTTTTTTTTTTTTTTTTGAATTGTTATTTCACAAAATGAATGCATTTACTAAATGGTTATATCGCTTTAATTTCATTCATTATAATTGTATTTGTGAGGTGGAGGGTGCGGGGAGGGTCCGCGTTATTTCAAGTAGATACATACAGCGTGTTAGATAAATTCTCAAAATAAGTTGAAGTATTTTCTCAACACATGATTTAGTATATGTGTCATCCTAACAGTTATTTATAGAGCACCACATGACGGTGCAATATGCCACTTGAAAACTATTTTAAGAATGAAAATCTTTAAAAGTGGTGCGTATGAAATGTCGATAGAAACCAGTGATATTTATTAATTCATTGCTTTTAAAAATAAAAACAAAAATAAATAAATAAATAAATAAATAAATAAATAAATGAATAAATAAAAAATAAATAAATAAATAAATAAATAAATAAATAAATAAATAAATAAATAAATGAAAGAAACCCTTCGATATAGATAAATAATTTTGTTTCTAAATATTAGTTTTTGTAGTCAGTGGCTTAATTTGTTTTAGATAAACTTGATCATTATTAATTATATTTACAAGCGTGTGGAAATTAAAAAAAATAAGACGTTCAAATTTTAAATTCAGTATTGCGAACGAGCACCTTGTTGTTCCTATTCTGCAATAAAAAATACAGTATTGTCGTGTGCTTCTTTTGAATTTTTATAAAAGAATGCATTCAATATTAGCACATGAAAGTTTTATATAAAATTCAAAAGTAGCACATTACAGTACATCAAAGTTTTGTGTAGCATTATTTGGCTGTAACTTTCTATCTTTCGTTTAAACTAAATCGACAACAACACAGA
Organism: Anadara kagoshimensis; assembly: GCA_021292105.1. Taxonomy (NCBI): domain Eukaryota; kingdom Metazoa; phylum Mollusca; class Bivalvia; order Arcoida; family Arcidae; genus Anadara; species Anadara kagoshimensis. The sequence goes on along the minus strand of CM037860.1, from coordinate 23,082,912 downwards.
TTTAACTTTAAAACTTTAAAAGTGTTTGATTACTTTTATTTATCTATTTTGATTTTGAGAGAGAGAGAGAGAGAGAGAGAGAGAGAGAGAGAGAGAGAGAGAGAATAATAACCATATATGCCTTGTTGCCATATACCATAGTAAAAATTCGGTTTCCCATTTTTAATTCAACCGGGCTGTCCCTTGTTATCAAAAACAAGAAACATGCATACCGGTATCTGTTGTTACATGCCATTTTTAAAGAAATTAATCATTGAATAATGAAATTTTTTAACTAAAAGGTTTATCATCATCATCATCATCATCATCATCATCATCATCATCATCATCATCATCATCATCGTTAATATTAAAAATGAAAATGACATGTTGACAAAATAGTTAGTTTTATTATCTATTTTACATAAACTATCTACAAATGACCAAATAAGAATTTACATATTTTAAACAAGATTCGATTTTGAAAATATGATATATACAGTGGACTTCTGATATTTCCATTAATGATGATTTCATGATCTATTTTGCATATAAAAATATGTTATCAGATCATACTTTTATCATTATGATAAATAATTTTGACCGCGATACGCTAATTATTTGATTAGATAAACCAAGATAATTTTTTACAAAATTGTTCCATCAAAAGATAAAACCAGCAAGATTGTGGATTGTATTGCAAAAGCAGACCCAATACCATTTTTTCCCTCTTTGCGACATGAATGAATTCTTGGACATTGTGGGCGTGTCGTTTTAATAATGGAAAAACGCGCGTCTGCGGGAAATTTTATTTTCAGTTTCGATATGATTCTTTTCATGTCATACGTCATCTTTATTTTGAAAATAGAAAATTGTGACACATTTTGATAATTTATTGAATAATTTAATAGTTTTTGTTGCACATAAGAATAAATAATAGATATATTTAAATGTCTCTGAATATTTTGATAACAACAAGGGACCAGCTTATTGAAAAACCAAAACGAAAATTTTACTTTTGTTAAAACATGTTTTACTTTACCTGAATTTCAAATAAATACATTAAACATATTTAAATATATACATGTTGTTTTAACATTTAAAAATTAGTTGTATTTTGTAATTTTTGACATAAAAATACCCCTTGCAATACCTCTCACTTGTCAATCATGTATTCCCGGTTATTCTTGATTGGTCAGTTTTGGAGGAGTGATACCTTACTCTCCATATATGGAAAGCGACAACAACAATAGTCCCGTCTCAAAACATACTACGCCATAGTCGATTTAGAGGAGAACCTGGGGTCAGGAAGTTTGGCTCGTGTCCCAGTACATTTGCCAGAAGAAGATTGTATTCTCAACAAAAGCAAACCATGAAGCAAGTTCGAGTATAAATATACGGTTGAGTGAACTTATGGAGACGATTCAAAATAATTCTGGAAATGAAACTTAGCAAAAGATGACCATGGTAGGTTTACGATTTGACGAATGCTGGTCGAAATGTGCTGATCTTTTCAGTTTACAGTTTGCGAGTGAAATTGTTATGATTTGAAATCACTTCGAAAATGAATATTTAATTATCTGATTTAAAACTTAGCACCATCGAATATCGAAATTATGCTTTTGTAGCAAGATTATCGGAAAAGATTACAGGGATTATTTTCCAAAATGGCTGCCAATTTTCACCCTGTTCGTGTCTTGACGTGCATTCCATCGCAATTTTGGGTCTATTTTGACTTAATTACCCCCATTATTAACTTTGAAATGTTTGCATATGACTATAAATACGTAGATTTATCAAAAATTCGTATAAATTTTGCCGTCCTATCCTACGACATGCATTATCGAGTAAATTATAAACTGCGTTTGAGGTCGCACTAACTTTTTTCTAAGGGCCACTTGTACCAACGAAAACAGATGTGTATTCGAAGTTATCTGTCAAAATCAATTACCTGTCTGAATTAAGTCCTGATGCAGAAATTTGACATAAATATAGAACAGATTTATTTACTCTCTCACTTGGATTTTGTAAGATTTTAGCTTTGCACCACAAATTCCTAAAAAAATCTCTGGTGTCAAAACTTGGGCAAAGTTTTAACCCCCCCCCCCTTCAACTTATCCAGGTAATGGCAAGCAAAGTGTCAAGACCCAATGTGTACATGACACGGGTGTCTTTGGTATTGTATATATCCTGGTGAATCTGTCGCCATGCTCTAAAATTGAATGTAGGGATCCACTTTCTATATAAAACTGTGGCAATTTGTTCCTGTCAATGAATGTTAGTTATTTAGTTTCTGAAACAGAATATTCGTCAGCTTGAAGATTCCGACAGTTAATATTGTTTTACTCCAAAATTGTAGACAGATTGTAATGTTGCACCCCTGAAATCCAGACTACAACCCAATGCATCCATCTCAAAAGCGGGTAGTCCTGGGTTTGCACCCCACCTGGGTCATACATAAGACTTTCAAATTTGAGATATTGCTTCCTCGCCTGGTACTTGGCATTTAGAGGAATAGTATCAACTAGTTCACACAGTTCCAGAACAATGTAACTAGGTGAGTGGTATGCTTGTCTGTGGCATATTTACTCTGACAGCTTGAACAAAGTCCCCCTGGGTGCATGCCAGTACAAAAAAAAAAAAAAGCATAAAACCCATCTACACATCTAGCACATGCACACATTTGTACCGAGATTTATAAACTTGCTGTTATCCCAAATACCTAAAAACTGCTGATGCAAGGACCTAGGGTCTGGCCAGTGTTATATAAGCTGGTTTACATGGTCTCATAACACTTGTGTTAACTTGAAGGCTTGACGGAGGTTGATCTTTGTGTCTTGAAACAGGTCTATAATATGGGTTCTTATTAAAAATTATACAATGATTAATCTGTATTAACCCATGAAGTAAGATCTTTTGTCAGAAATTGTTTAAATGGGTAAATCTAGGTTTCCACAAATTTCAAGGAATTAGTAGCCAAATGTAAAAAAAATGTGAAAATATAGTCCTTTTTAAAGTATTTTTTCACAAATATGCTAAAATAGGTTATTTTTTCAAAGAATTTCTCATAAATTAGTAGGCAATGGCCATTTTGGCTATCAGGAATGGAAACATAGGTAAATTCCATTGCCTCAAATTATATTTTCATTTTGCAATAAAATACAGTTAATTCGGTCAGGGTAATTTTCTTGACAATTTTTGCTACATAAAACATTAGCAATAGCAGTATGTTGTTCTTAGTGGGGGTAAAATAAATGCATAATTTCATTAACTTGTAAACAGTATTTATGTTTAGTGTTTATGCCAGATGGGTCTTAGTCCTTTCTTCCAGGAATAATAATATAAAGTTATGGTTTTGATATTTCTGATATATACTATATATATAGTGATACTGGTATATTCTGTTGTATACATGTAAGTCTTGGTACTGGAACAATAGCACCCATCCAGAAGGTATCAAGACAACTCGTATCCAAGAAAAACAATATTGAACTTGAAGAAAATTTACCAATTTCTTTTTTAATGTAAAAACACATGGTTACAGATTGTCTTTTTATGAGTACAAGTTGTCCTGGGTACAAGTTGTCTTGAAAGGTGTCGAGACAACCCGTACCCAAGACAACTTGTACCCAACTCAAGACAACTGGTACCCAAGAAAATAATCAAAGGAAATTAATGAACTGATTCCTTTTTAATCTAAGAAAATTTGAATCATTGTTTTCTTGGGTACAAGTTGTCTCGGGTTGGGTGCGAGTTGTCTAGCAACTGTCCAGAAAGGGGTTGGGGAGATCTTGTAAATGTGTCCATGTAACAGTTTTGTTTTCCACATTATGGAGTATATTATGAATTGTTACTGACTTATTTGTGTATGATAATATATTATATAGAGTGGTACTGTCATTAGCCAATTTATTTGATTAAGCTTAAGCAGACCAAAAACAAACATGTCACATGTAAACAAATTTGTTTGTTTATAAATTTGACCCACATTCTTATAATATGAACATTCACCTGGTCTTTGATTGATTTTTCTATGTTCTTATTTTTATTTCTGAAAATTTGTGGGTGTGTTATGAGTGCATTTAGCAATATTTCAACACAAGTAAATTGTTTTTGTTTATCATAACCAAAATCACCACAATACCTAGTCTCAAATCAGTGATATGTTCCTTATTCGGGCATTAAGCTACAGTGACAATTAATTTCATAATGCTTATAAATATAAAAACTATTGACCAATATTTAAAGTATAATATTTAATTACGTTATAAACCAGGTAAATACCTGTATATATTTCAATTTAAATACAAATGAATTAAGGATTAAGAATGAGAAATATTCTAATGTGTTTTATAGTTATACACTTCAATATTTTTTTATTTAAGAGAGTGGAGTGGAGTAATGTGTAATGATATCTTATGCCCCTGTCAAGAAACTTCACTTGTATTGTATAATATGGAATATTGGGATAAATTTTCCTTCCAAAGATATTGAGCAGTTTACCCTGGTCATTCTAGAGTAACTAAACTTCCTCCTCTCAAAAAATCTGGAAATCCCATTCTTGCTTTATATACCAATTGTATGTTTTGTTTGACCATGATTCATTCATTCATTCATTTGTTGGAATTGTTACTCAAGCACTCTTTTAACCATCAGTACATGTATACTACATGTTCTTACAACAGAAAGCATTATATGCCACATGAGTGCCACTCAAAATCTGTAAAGTTCTAATTGTCAACATGTAATGATAGGTATTTTAATGTACTCATATAGCCAGACTTTCTGAAATTCATATGTTATGACATTTATGTTTCCTAATTATTTTCCCCTGGTACCTGTCTGATTTTCCCAATGCACAGAAAAAGGTGGTTTACCCCAAAATCTAAATTATCATTAATGAATGCTGTTTTAGCACCAAGTCCAATGTGTAAAAGTTTTTGGTGAAAGTGTATTTGACAGTCTTAATGAGACAGTGGTTCTAATGACAATTCTATCTAGTTAACTCTTGTTGCAATAGGCTTCATGAGTTTACGCCCTAAAATATTCCACATCTCTGATGAGAATTAATGACCTTAGCCATTGAGTTTAAATTTCTCCCTCTAACCCAAGCCAGTATCTATAAATAGCAAGTTTAAAATAACAAAAACCAGTAAAATAGCCAATTAAGATGTGTTGACAAATGTATATTTAAGTTAAAATACAGAATACATATTCCTGTCAGTTTTAATATTTTGTGATACAGTAACTGTATTACCTTGTCTATATAACATTCTTCTGTACTGAGTACAGTGAAGCCTGTTACCCCCTTTGAACAGAATGATGCATTGAGGCATCACCGGGGATTGAAGGGAGGTATTGGGTGATGCATCACCAAGGATTAGCCTTATCATGCATGCATTGATGCATCAACATTTGTAGTCAAGAGGTTAAAAAATCTGAAACCCCAGAAATGGTGCTCCACTTGGTTATAATTTTTAATTCACAATTGATGTGATAGATAACATTATCAAAAATTTATTTGTAGTTTGTTCCATCTAGCATGAATGAGAAAACTGTTTACAGAGTATTCAATGTTTTTATTAGTGAATCATTGAATGGTAAAACAAAGTTGTATAAAATTAACACTATTTGTTCTTTTTCAGGATGAATTTCACCCCTTCATCGAGGCTTTGCTGCCTCATGTGAAGGCATTTTCCTACACATGGTTTAATCTACAGGCAGCAAAAAGAAAATATTACAAAAAACATGAAAAACGCATGTCAATGGACGAGGAAAGACGAGTTAAAGAAGAATTACAGGTAAACTATATAGATATATTTCCAGTAGTTTTTATCTTGCCTGTACAAAAATAGAAGAGTGCATGCCATCCCTCAGTGTGTTGCTGGAATTGCTACAGTAGTTCTTGTTTATTCACCATCTATATTATATATTTGGAATCTCGGTGAATGAAGTCTAAAGTGCATGCTTATGAAGTTTTGGATCACAACACCTCTTAGCACTTAAGGACAGATCTGAAATATAAGAAAGTTTGTCAGTTGGCTTGCTGAAGGTCATTTGGTTTTTTCTGGGTACTACAGTTTTTCGGACTTTTCCACCATCCCAGAACTGACCGCCTCAATATAAGAGAAAGAATCTTGACTTGATTGTAAAATACTATTAGTATTATGGTACTCCACTCCTTATAAATCATATTTTTATTGATAATCAGATAATCATACTATTTGCACCAGCACTGCTTCTCTGCATACATTTACATTAACATTTAGTTTACCATTGTACTATATGATCAATGGTCATAATGTATTGGAAACTGTTTTTATTGTAAATACGCTGCCCTAGTGTGATTCCATGTGAAACGCAATATCTTAGTTCTGCGCAATCATTATGGAATATCACATTATGTTGATTTTTTGGTTATTTATTTGTTTGATGAATAGCTGAAAATATTCCACTTTTATCTTTCAGAATGAAAAACCAGAAATTAAACAAAAGTGGGCTTCAAGACTTCTTGCCAAGTTACGTAAAGATATAAACCAGGAATGTCGGGAGGACTTTGTGTTAAGTGTGACAAATAAAAGACCTCCTGTTTGTGTACTTAGTAATCCTGATCAAAAGGGTAAAATGAGGAGGATAGATTGTTTAAGGCAGGCGGACAAAGTGTGGAGGCTGGATCTAGTTATGGTTATATTATTCAAAGCGATTCCATTGGAGAGTACTGATGGTGAGAGACTAGAGAAAGCTCCGGAATGTTTACAACCGTTACTTTGTGTTAATCCTCACCATATTAGTGTATCCGTACGGGAATTAGACCTTTATTTGGCTAATTTTATACACAGTTACGGTAAGTTTAAATTTTACAAACCTGCAGTATAATAAAATGTTATTGGTTGATAGAATTTGTTCTTAACCATTCCATTTCCAATCTTGAAAATATTTTGAAAATGGACATTTAAAGAAAATTTTATGATTTCTAAGAACCTATCTTATCATTGTGAACAGTGACTTACAGGCTTTGGGTATGTATAAATTCAGGTTTTTGGTTTGTGGAGAATCTGGAAGTAACTTAATTGTGTAAATTAATGCTAAACACAAGAGACACATCATCTGCAGTTCATAAATATTGAGTGGCATAAAGCACACACTTATGAAAGTACATCTCACCATCTTGGTTTAAATCTGGCTTTGACAGATCATAGTGTGAGAAAATTTGTCTGTTTGTCGAAGGTCTGTTGTTTTCTCTGGGTACTCTGCTTTCCCTTGTTATCCCTGTACTGTCTCAGTTTAGGAGAAAGAAGATTGACATTGACCTAAGATACCATTACCCATTAAAAAAAAGATCTTTGATTCTTATGTGTTGTCCATTTGTGTCTATACACATTTTGATAAAACTTGGCACAAATGCATATGAACATGAGACAATGTGTTCCATACCAAATTTATGTGTGTAGGTCAAAGGTCAAGGTCATTAGGTAAAATATTTGACATTTACATTAGTGCCTGTCCTGCAACTCATCACATCTGTGCCTGTGGAGCTATTTTGTATACCGATACCAACATGAGTTGGTTAATTGAATGTTGCTTAACGTCACATCAGCAATTTTTCAGCTATCTGTGTCGAGAACTTCTTTATTGATATCTATGGATTATTCTATGAACAATTTCGTGTAAGCATATGAAGTGCAAGTGTGTTGTATGGTCTGCCTTGTACCAGTGCCCACTCATGGCGACTTTAACGTGCTAGCTCACAGAGTCAGTACACTGCAGACAGGCGTACCACTCCCCCAGTCCATTATACTGATACCAGGGGAACCAGTAAAAGCCAACGGCAATGAAAATTCACTTCCCCACATGTGGTCTGAGCGGAACTCGGAACTCTAGGATGTATTGCATATGGGGAAAATAACCAACTTGACAATGTTTGGGACTGGGGTATTTATCTCGCAATGGACTGCTCTAGTTGTTTTTTCCTTTTGGTTGAAGGGGGAGGCCTAAGATACTGAGCTAGGGTATAGGTAGCAGTATCAAGACAATTGCTTTAAAATCAGAGGATAACCGTTTTTCTCCATTTTTCACACTCCTGTTACAAATTAATACTGATTATAAAATATCATGGGGTTTTAACATAAATTAAACGTAAATATTACACTTTAGTTAATGAGTCAGTTAAAGAAGCAGTTTTGTAACTTGACTAGAGAAGTTACTATACTCTGATTGTGTACACCACAAGTTACCTGGTAATATGATACACTGTTTGAAATGAGTGATATTTGAGAGAAAAGCACATGGTGACATGCCCATTTAGTAATAAGTTGTCTTTTTTGTAATTGAAATGATGGTTTAAACACTAACATTTAACTTTGCCAACAACTAAGAATATGTTGATATAGTTAGCAAAAAATTGACCTGCATATTTTAAATGATGATTTGAAAATATTGATCTTTGCTTTAGAGCTAAAAAATGTTGATATAATTAGCAAGAATGAAAATTTGAAATCATTAAACTTTGCTAAAAGTTAAGAATATGTTGATATAGTTAGCAAGAAATGCAAATTTGAAATGATGGCTCTAAAACATTAAACTTTGCTAACTAAGAATATGTTGATATAGTTAGCAAGAACTGGCCTGAAAATTTGAAATGATGGTTTAGAAAAAAAACTATTAAACTTTGCTAACAGTTAAGAATATGCTGATGTAGTTAGCAAGAACTGGTCTGGAAATTTGAAATGATAGTTTAAAAAACATTAAACTTTGCTAACAGCTAAGGATAGTCAGCAAGAACTGCAAATTTGAAATGGCGGTAAACATGAAACTTTGCTAACAGCTAAGAATATGTAAATATATTAGCAAGAACTGCAAATTGTACAATGATATTTTTATTGTATTTTTCAGTTCCAGATCCTAGGGCAGAATATATAGATTTACAAATGAATGAGCAGGATGTCAAAGGTATATAAAACATGTTTTAACAAACTTGTAACTATTATATTTAAATACATTCATTATATATGTATATGAATTATCACATGTATCTTTTATATATGTGTATTATGTATGCATAGACTATAGAGAGATTTCTTAACAGGAAAATAGTTGATATATTCATATTTAGTACATGTTATTAATATAGTATCAGGTTTCTAAAATCTGTAAATATATGGATTTCAATAAAAAAAAAAACATTTGTGTATAACTTATTTTGATAGAATTAGTAAAAAACAAAAACCCATGGGTGAAGCTCAACTATTTTGAATTGATGGTGGTGGGATGGGTGCTCATTTCAGAAAAGAAGTTGTAATAGTCATACATATATTTACATGTAAAATAAGTTAAATTTACAGGCACATGCTTACTTTTAGGAGCCCTTGGGCACTGGTGGCCTAGTTTGACATTGCTTTCTTGATTGGAAACTTGGCATCAGTACACATTACACATACAGCAGCACAAGTATGCATATCCAACATGCTCGGTTCTGTCCGTCTGATAATCAACCATTCAAAACACTACAGTAACTCACTTGGTAGAGTACTCACTTCATATGTGGAATGTCATTGGTTTCGATCCCCTGCCAGGTGTGACCAAAACTTGAAAATAGGTAGCTCTTTCACCAAGCACCAGGCATTTAGAAATAAAAATTACATGGTCCTTCAGAATAGACCTTAAAAGCCATGTCCATGTCAGGGCAAACACGACATGTTGATGAACTTTGACTGCATGTTGCCCTTAGTGCACTGCAAAGGTAATAGTTTTTGCCACTTTACATGCCCCTTAACTGGTGACCTCTTGATATAGGTGAAATATTCTTAACTAGGTCATAAAACTCCATTCAATCAATGATCAATCAATCTGATGACTATTAATGTTATGTTTGATTGTAGTTGACTTGTCCAGAACAAGGCTTATTTAATGTATTAATCTTGACAAGTGTCATGTTGTGTTCCTAGGATGACCATAACTGTTACATTTGACTGTAGTTGACTTGTCTGGTTTATTGAATGAGATCTAATTTATATTAAGTAATTGGAGATGTAGTATGTGTAAATTTAATAGTGTATAAATATTGTGAAGTTCCAGCTGTTAATCATATACTACTGAATCCTGATCACCATTATCAGATCAGAATCAATGCCTTTTGATTACTTCTCCAGATAATGGCAGTTAACATTCCTCGTTTGATGATGAAGGTAAACCTATTGCTGGTTCATTGATGTGAGCGGTTTTAGCTGGTTTCTGTATCTGGTTACAGTGCCATCTAAAAGTTATTTCTGATACCTATGGTATTTTGTACTCACAGAATTATTCTTTGCATGGCCAAAACATTAAAATTTTTGGTAAAATAGTTACGTTTTCAGTCAAAGAATTTAGGTTTTAGAAGTTATAGGCCATTCTGTCTGGTAACAGAACCTGCCTGTTTTACAGGCCTGGGTCAGATTTTAGGCAAAATAGCAATTTCTATATTCAAATGATATCTGAGTTGGGATTGCTCAATAATGCTGGCATTTAAATTTCACTGACTTAAGTAAAGATTAACTGGCCTATGTCAATTTTGAAGACAGAGTTTTGTTTCAATGTGTGATACTGTTTAGTTTGTCATTTCTATTGTGTATGTTATATATTACCCAGTAGTACCTTTTTAAGCTATTTTAGTGTTTTACTTGATGGTATTTTCCTCTAATTGATCTGTACAGGTAGTATTCACATTGAATCTGCTCATATGGCTGAGTAGTCCTAGTGTTTTACATACATATACATGGATATAGAATGTTCTCATGTTATCAAAACATAAAACAGGACCTTGTTGTCTGAGTGGTTCAGAGTGCTTTGAATTCTATATGCCAGCACTAAAAAACTTGTCAAGACAAGTTTGTCATTCAGTTAAGTGACCTCAGTGCACTTGCTGTCAGATATCTACTTGAAGTTGAATTTTAGCATTTTTAATGCGCCAAGTTGAAATATTGTCATATTCATATTACTGGTATATACATGTATATATATATATATATGCATCAGGTTTTCAAAATTATGTTTTAAAATGAAAGATCCAAGACCTTTTGCATTTATTTTTGGCAGGTCCCACAAAAAGGTTTGAAAGTTCAATACATGTATCATCATTGAATGGTCCATGTGCAATTTTATTATCAAATTGAAAAAATAGTATTTTCATCAGACTTTTACAGGTTAAATAGGAAGGGTCCTAATGTTTAATCAATAGGTCCCAGACCTTGGACCCCACGAATCTTGAAACCCTGTGCATATATTAATTTACAGTCTCATTGTAACACATACATACCAGGCATATATAGAGCAAGATGAACTAGTATATGTTATATACATGTATATACCTTTATATTTAATCAGAACACTTACAAGAAGATAAGTTGTATCTATCCCAGCTGATAGTTGTCAAGTTTTAATTGATGTTTATTTAGATTCTCTATCTATGTTGATGATGCTTGCACTCTCACTGACCCACTGGAGGTTATAATGATATGGTCATAGTATTACCTCGGACATACATACATGATTTGACTCTTAGCAACCATGTGGAAGGCTGCAGACACCATCTCTGTCTTTATCAACAACATCTCCGAGTTGGACCACATCAAGGCAGTGTATTTAAGAATTTCCCCTTTCCACTCTGTACATATTGTTGGGGTTATTAGAGTTAGTGTTTCTTGAGATAACAGATCTTCATAGTTAATTGAAGGCTAGTTACTCCAGATATAACACCTCCTCCCTAATTTTGTGGTCAGAGCCTGTATTTATTTTTTGTATTCCTTTTAATATCTCACATATTTATGTCTAGTAGTAAACATTTGACCTAATATTCCAGTTAGTCAAATCCAAAATTTATTGCCACCAAATGGTCTTTATTTAGAATGCTTGGGGATATAAAGCCTTTAAAGGAGGTTAGCTAAAAATTGGATGTTTGGGATAGAAGGGCTATTGCACCTTTTCTTGGTATTAGATCAAGTATCCATGGAATTAGTGAAAAATTAGTGTCTGTCCCCTGTGATATTTGGAAAAATGGGGAAAATACCATCATGTGAAACGAGTCAAATTTTTCAAACAGTCCTCTGTGGTTTCGAAAAATCAGCAAGGCGGCAAAAGTTGTCTGCTGCTTCTTCAGATTTGGATTGAGTTTGTTGCCTATTTCAACTAAGTTTACATTTGCAATAAATATTACTCCATACTTGCTGGGCATTTTACTTAAACATTTACTGAAAGAGCTGAGTCCTTGTCTTGATCATTTCAACATTTTTTATTGTGGTATATAGGAAATGGGCTATTGAAAAAAGTAGCCAGTCATTCTCAAAAGTTACCAGTCTTGGACTGTGGAACTGGCTGTTATTTCAAACACTAAAAAATACTGTTAATAAGATCTGTAGTAGTAATGTAAATTTTAAAAAATTACAAATTTTGTATTTGAGTTTATTAAAATTTAGAGAATCACACAGTGACCTGAATATTTTTTGTTGACTAAATAAAGATTTTTTGTTGGATATTGGAAAAGGGATCCATTTTCGGTCCCAAATTCCATAGATTGAAATCCCTGTGAAAAATTTATGGCAACAGGATTGCGAAATAATTTCAAAGGCCAAGCTAAATAATGATATTTTTACTGTAGTTGGTTCAATGTTTTCTACCTGCTAGGACAACACTGTAACTATTGGTGCATATATCTTATAGATGGTTTTATATATATACACCCTCCATGTGCATCTGCATTTTCTCATCTACAACAGTTTACATTAAATGTAGCAGTAAGTTACATGTTACTGGCTAGGTATTTCACTTTGCTGTCTACTCTCATTTGGATTAAACTGTTTGAAGTGATTTTACACAGGTTGATGAACATGATCAACATTTTGGTTTTCTTTTAGTGTGTATATGTATATATAAAAGGCACAATGTTACAGTTACACACGTGTATGGTTTGTAGTTACATGTGGTTATAAACACATGTGTACACAAAAACACATTTACACAGATGCACTAAGAGACACATGATCAACATTTTTGTTAATATGCATATCACACAAAGTTACTGTTACACACATTTGTGGTTTGTAGAACTTTACATGTGGTTAAACACATACACACATGTACACAAATACACACTAAGACACATGATCAACTTTTTCGGTAGTATGCATATCACACAAGGTTACTGTTACACACATCTGTGGTTTGTAGAACTTTACATGTGGTTAAACACATATACACATGTACACAAATATAACTAAGACACATGATCAACTTTTTGTTAGTATGCATATCACACAAAGTTACTGTTACACACATCTGTGGTTTGTAAAACTTTACATGTGGTTAAACACATACACACTAAGCATACACACTAAGACACATGATCAACGTTTTCGTAAGTATGCATATCACACAAGTTACTGTTACACACATCTGTGGTTTGTAGAAGGCTACATGTATTTAAACACATATACTAAGACACATGATCAACATTTTCGTTAGTATGACGCAAATTTACTTTTACACACATTTGTAGTTTGAGGTTGCATGCAGTTACACACACACACACACACACACATATATACACTCTCTCTCTCCAAGTTTTTTGTTGGAAAGAAATTCAAATAGAATAGTTTACACGTCATACAGAAGAAAGTTTTTAGGTGTCCAATGCTCTTTTAAAAATGTTTGTGGTTAAAATTTTTGGATAGACAGACAAACTATATTAGTGTTTATGAACTAGATATGATCATTGTCTACATCTCTTAAAGATTTAGTAACGCCTAATTATCTAAGTTTAGTAGCCTAAGTAACCTTATACTGACTGACCAGTGTACCTATCATTAACTCCCAGTACTACCAGACATGGTCCATCAATTATCAATTCCCACATAATTATTGATTTACATAATCTTAGTACACTGTCTAACCCATTGCTGAACTCCTCTATATGTTGTAAGTAACCCAGAGGCACAGGATAGGGTTATAAAATGTATGTACATCTTTAAACTTCTAACAGGTCCTATATATGAATTTCACAATGATGGCTAACCCTTTGTTACCCCCAAAACTCCTATTTACTATATGTAACCACCAGAGGTACAGCATAGGGTTATATATACATCTTTACACTACAGGTCCTTTTTATATGAATTTCTCAATTTCTAACCCCCTCCCCACCCCCATCCCCACCCCCTCCTCTATATACTATATGTAACCAGAGGCACAGCATAGGGTTATATATACTACAGGTCCTTTCTATATGGATTTTTCAATGATAGTTCACACTTTGCTACCCCCAAATGAATAAAACACCTGTACCAAACATGGCAGAAAATTTTATTGACTTGACCAACCAGTTAAAAGACACAAGTTACACTTCATTTGTAACAGGTCTTATAAAGTGTAATAACTTCTTTATATTTTATATATGTATAATTTCTCTTAGTGGATGGAAACAATTTACAATGTTTATATATTAATTAAGTAATAGGAACTCCCATGTAAATATGCCTTTGTGTATTGGGTGGAGAGTGGGTTAGAAGGTCACTGCAGGTGTAATGCCCTCTATGCTATTTGTCTAATTGGTTTCGGACATGGTCAGGAAAGTAAAATATTCCTTTATGTAGTACCAGATGTGGTGTTAAGGCTGCATTTCATTAGGGTTTGTGTGTTGAGTAAATAAAGGTTGCATAGTTCTCTGTTTTATGTATTGATCAGTAGTTAGGACTTGGGTAGATTCTGATTTGTTCATAAGTTAATTGACTACAGTTAAATCTGTCTATAAAGGGCTTCTAAGGGAACTTGTAAAATGGCCTTTATGGCAGATTGACCAGTTTGAGTTATGCAACATTTGTGTAGACATTTATGTAATTCAAACAAGTTCATAAAATTTAAAATGAGCATATCTGTCGTCAACTCTGTTTTTAGTGTAAACTGTAAAGATAATGTGATGCTTTGCTAAGGTTTGGCAGCACTTAGAAACCCCTAACTTTGTCAGCTGACTGTTATGGAATTTGCAGGATGTTGAACTCTTGGCTTTATTGAACGTTAAAATCTCTAATGGTCACTGAATTATGTATGAAAGAGTCTGCTAAGTGGGGGTAGACTTTATTATCAGTAATCATAAATATTAATTAGTGGTAATTAGTACTGTAGTGTGCTATAACTGTATCTATATGGATGGTCCTGAAGATTACTGTATAAGAAGAAACATTCACAAGGAAAAATATTCACATTTTTCACAGTGACACTATATCTCCTCAGTGAATAGTCCTTATTTTTCCTGGTACACTTTCCCTACAGTAGGAACTGTTAACATTTCTTACCACAAAATATTGAGAAGATCGAAGCTGCGAAAATTTCCTACTGCTAATGTGTCTTCTATAAAGTTTTTATAACAGTACTTGTACATAAGATAGTTAAGTTTTACTCTATGTTTGACCATATGACATTGATTGCATCAGAAGTCTGTATTTAAAGCTTTAAACAACTTACATAATACTAATAGAAGGAGCCACATTGGTTGAGTGGTGCAATACATGTATCATAACAAGCCTCTCAGGACCTAGGTTCAAATCCCTCTCTGGTAAACCCCAGTGTGAAAATGAAATTTTGTCAGTTCACTCATGAAGGAAGGTTTTCTCCTGGTACTATGGTTTCCTCCACTATATCATAACTGACCACCTTGACTTAAATATCTTGACAGGGGTTATAACATCATTTCTCCACCACGTCACCATCCAAAAACTGAACGTCTCAATATAAGTGAGAGAATCTTGAATGGGGTGATCAACACCATCACTTGTGTCAATTTCAGCTCTATATATTCATTTATACACTACACCAATTATCTACAAGACATTTCATGCTATCTATCTATAGTTCATTGTACGGTATGTGATTATGATCTTCAAGTTGTTAAAACCTTCAAAATTTTTTACAATAAAATACAAGATCAGGATATAGCTTTGACCTAGATATGATTATATTCTGAGTGATAGATATATAATGAGAAAGTCTACTGCCTGCACAAACCAATTGTATTGTATAGGATTACAGTCAATGACATGCATATACTGATCACCGACCTGCAACAATGCACTGAAATATGATCATACTGATTTATTTAAAACATTTATTAATATTTATATACAGGCAGTCAAGGGTTAACAGTCTTACTGAATGTTATATGGACAGTAATTGTGTGTTGTATATATACTTAAATCAAGTTCTTAAATCATATTTGGTTAGTGATTTTTGGGTTTATATGAGACAGTAATTTATAAATGTATACATGTAACACATTTATATAGCATATAGTTATATACAGATTTGTCACAGAAAATTGGTCACAGGTGATAGATAGAGGTCTTATTCTTACACCTTGAAATTGTCAGTTAGCTTACTGAAAATCTGGTTGTCCTTGGTTTCTTCCACCATCCCAGACCTGACTATCTTGATATAAATGAAAGAATCTTGACTAGGGCATAAAACACAATAACTCCACATCGCTTATAATTTACTTTTGTATATTATGCAATGCTATATTTTAGTTTTTAATCTGGTTTTCTTCAACGGCTCTGCTGAAAAAAAAGATTAATGGAAAAAAATTACTATTGGTAACTGTTTATGGATTACATCTAGGTCTAGAATGGGTTTTCAGGATATGTTGAAGATCTAAGTATAGTACCATATTCTTAGGTAGATTTTGTTAAGGTGGCTTAGGGACAGGTTCGACCAGTGTTGGAAATACATGTAGTAGCCAATCTGACTGTCTGTGACTGGTAACTTTTATGAGGGAGTCTGGTGACTTTTCCAACACTCATATACCTCAATATAAAATGTTGAAAATATCAGAAAAGGACTGGTTGAGATTTTTGACAAACTTGTATTTCTAACACTTCATTTTGACTTGTATAAATTCTAGTCAACAATACAGGAAACAAAAAGAACATTATTTAGAATATATGTACATGATAGGGGTCAAAATGTCAAGTAAATTGTTCAAGTATAACCAATAGTGAAAGCTCAGTTGTGTGGTCATAGGTAGAGGACTTGATGTTTTATGACAGACTTTGTTTTCAATGAAAATGATTATAGTTTCATCAAATATCACAAGTTTTTAATAAAATTCATGAACTGAAATGAAGGAAAATTACTGATTTTAGTGTCAAATCTAAGGTTATTGAACCACTTGTACTAAGCATTTACAGTAAATTACTTTACATTTCTAAAGATAAACCATACATGGGGATAAACCAGCTTGATTCTTGAAACATTACTATTGATATTTTTATTCTTCACAAAGTCCTGAATATGGCTAAAAAATGGTGTAAGCCTTTTAAATTTTTTGACCTCCAGACATTTTCTTGTTAAACATGACATAAAGAATTTTTTTCTGCCTCTGCTATAATTTCATATGTATGATACAGACAGGCGATGCACAATCTAATAGCTGCAATAACATTTGAGAATACGTAAACAGAGAAAAGCAATTGATCTTAAAGTAAAGCTATGCTCTAGTGTACAATTAAGTATACCATAAAAACTGTATGTATGTATATTTGATAAAGTCAAGTAATACATAGATAAAATTTGTAATATATATTTGTGTATTACATAACTAATGTTTGTCTATGTGCTCAGGCCAGTGTTGTGTATTGAGCTATAAATAGATCTAGTATTGAAGGAAGATAGGGATATATTCATTTTCAAATGAAGAGGAGATTAATAAGTAAATATAATTAATATCTAGACCAGAATCAGATACAGATGTTAGGAGGTTCTAAATTTAGGATAAATTTGCATTCTCTCTTTATTTTTTAGCCAAAATTGTAATTAGAGATCAAAAGATAATTTTGTAACAGACATAAAAGAAACTTTTTTTTTATTCTGGTGAGAGGAGAGAGAGAGAGAGAGAGAGAGTTGTATAACCACAATGATTGCATATGCATATAGTTTCTTAAACTTTTGACTTGTTTCTTTATATGACAGTGAAGGCATACAACATGTCTATTGAATAAAACTCTTGTGACAAGGCATTTTAAAGCACCCTTCCTGCACATTCCCTTGACACACAGCAAGGGGCATCATTTTTGTCACTTTATCTATAGCGGGTGACATCTCGATTTAAATGAAATATTATTGACTGGGATTGGATTCAATCAATCTTTTGACTGTGTACATTTTATACATTTATATATGCCAAACAAAAAGCATAAAAATGTGTTTATTTAATAAAACTTTTGTGATCCTAAAAGTTTTTTTTTTTTTTAAGCTTAAACTTGAAAATTTAGTAAATGCAACGCAGACCTCACTATAGGAATGTATTAATCTATAATATATGCCATATATATTCTATTCTATGTGTCCTAGATAAAACATAGTTTAATTATGCAAAGACATGTGGTTATCTAGTAATAAAGGATAAACACTTGTAGTACAGGTACTGATGAGCTATTTATTTGTGTATTAAGAGTAATATTGTGTGGTCAATAGACAGGCTTAGTTCCCTACTGTTTATTTATACCAGTATAAATACTTTATAGTACAGGGGGAAGGAAAACTAATTATTATATCTCTACTACTACCTAGCCCTGGATCTTCTTACTTACCAAACATTTCCTTTTAAGCATGTCACATATAAGAAAAATTACAGAGAAACCTTGTAATATTGCTCCTTGAAAAGGATTACATATTGATTAACCACTACGGTTGCTCAGTTGTTAGTGTGCTCACTTCATATGTGGGAGGTTGTGGGTTCAAACCCTGGTTCAAACCCTGGAGTCCTTCGGAAGAGACCGTAAAAAATCAATGCCCCATGTCACAGCAGGCATGAGTCTGTCAGTTCTGGGATGGTGGAGGAAACTGAAGTACCCAGAGAAAACCGTTGACTTTTGACACGAGATCTGACTAACTTTATCACTGTAGGATCTGTACCTAAGTGGTGAGAGACTCCAATCTTTAAGCATATACTACTTTATACCACCTGGCCCCTAGTCCCTGTTTATATGGTTGTATCTTTGTGAGTGAATTTGACCCCTTACGTTAAAATGGTTTGAAAGATACTTTGGGTAATGGGTTAACAGGTATCATATTTATGTATACCAGTCACTGGATTAAAATCACATTAAGTCACCTAGGCATACTGGAATATGTTAAGAATCAGGGGTTCAAAATTATGTTTTGTAACGGAAGGTCTAGGATCTTTTGCATTTAAATTTGGCAGGTCCCAAAGTCCATCAGACTTTTGCAGTTTAAATATCAAGGGTCCCAATGTAAAAGTCCTAGACCTTGGGAATTTTTAACCCCCGAGAATATGTGATATTATAAATTATGTGTTTACTTGTTGTATAGCTGTTGATTATTTCAGTTGGCTGTGTTTATACATAAATGTGTAATTTCACAATAAGCACATCAGTATAATTAATTATTAGCTTGTGTTTTACCTCTAATTGTTGCTATTTTTACTGCAGATGTGCATCAGTCTGGTTATTCTTGGTCATTGTATTTACATATAAATTTAGCTGCTTAAAAGCAGTATGTCAATCAAGCAATTGTGCAAATAAAATGGTAACATGTTTAAGTAAATGTTTTCAGGGGTTCAAAATTATCAATATCACGGAGGGTCCAGGACCTTTTGCCTTTATTTTTGTTAGGTCTCGCATAAAGAGTCTCATATTAACATTGAAAGGTCCATATGCAATTATGTTTTCATCAAAGAGAGAGCAGTAATATCCTGGAAAAAACTGCAAGTCCATCGGCTTTTCACGGTTTAAATATCAGTCAGAGGTTCTGATGTAAAATCAATAGGTCCTGGACCTTGTACTTAGGGAATTTTGAACCCCTCATATTTTGATAAATCTTAAATTTATGTTTTTATATGGCCACGAACATAAATCAAAAAGATTTTATTTTTTTTTTACTTTCAGTGCCTGGAAATATTCACTCAGGGGTGTCAGGGAATGACAGCATTATGGCAACAGGGGTGTTTTCTGCGCGAGAGCTTCTTCGTGTGACAAGGCGTAAGTTGTTTATATAGTTTAGTCAAAAGACAGTTATATACAGTCAAACCTATGTATATAGCCACCCAAGGAAACCTGTAAAAGTGCTTTTTTGGGGGCAAGTAGTCCTTAAATGTGGTCTCAAGCACACCCTTAAAGATCACATTGCCAATTGAAACAGATCCTAATGTGAGAAAGTTGGTGTTTTTCTTCAGCCACATTTGTTTCCACC
The DNA here is from genome assembly GCA_021292105.1 of Anadara kagoshimensis. Classification (NCBI taxonomy): domain Eukaryota; kingdom Metazoa; phylum Mollusca; class Bivalvia; order Arcoida; family Arcidae; genus Anadara; species Anadara kagoshimensis. The sequence goes on along the minus strand of CM037860.1, from coordinate 23,062,707 downwards.
ACATTTCCTGAACTGACTCGCCTCGATATAAGTGAAAAAAAAACCTTGACTGGGGAGCAAAATACTTAAAAAAATCAAATTAAGTGGAACAAGTTGGGGATGTGTTCATTTTACTTTCTGATCACTTTAAACATAACATTTTATTTAGAGTAATAACCTTCTTTATAATAAGCTTAAAAGCTTAAAACGTATTTATGAAATGTTTTAATTGTAGTCGTAAAAGGTTTTGAATTAAAAAAAAGCCTGCAGGGAGTGTAACAGTGTTACAACATTTATTATGATGAGTTATTTTTGTATAGAGAAGGATTTTAGTAACTTTTACTATAGTTAGATCATTAAGGAAACTCATGAAAAAACCTTACTAAAATCCCCAAAATGCAAACCTTTTATCTTTGGCAAGCAAATGACAAACTCCTTCACTTTGGGATCAGTCCAGTGGGATTTGAACCTATACAGTGAGAGGCACAGTAAACCTAACCGGAAATCCCCCATTCAAACCACTGGTCTTTGGCAAGAGAACTGACAAACTCTCTCACAATGGAGTCTGTCCTCAGTGGTATTTGAACCTACATGTAGGTAGTGAGTGGCACAGTGAACTTAATTGGAAAACCTGATGCAAACCACTGATCTTTGACAAGTGAACTGACAAACTTTCTCACATTAGGATTTGTTGTTAGCAGTATTCAAACTTAGACTGTGAGAGGCACGATGAACCTAATTGGAAATCCCTGATGCAAGCAAACTTACAGACTCTCTGACATCAGGATCTGCCTTCAGTGGGATTTGAAACCCAGGCAGTGAGAGGCACTGTGATCCAAATCCGTGTGCTTCAACCTCTTGGATTATTTTACCACTGAGATTCTGTTTGTTATGTATATAGGTTTTATTTATAATTTATTGATGTGTTTAGTAAAAGGTTCTGACTTCAGTGGACTGGTGTGCTATAGTTATCCTGTTTTGTGTTGTACTATAGTTATTCAGTTTTGGCTATGTACAAATTGCATATTTTAGGGTTTTTTAGGTCAGCTTCTTACTTGTTGAGGGTCCTTACTTTTCATGTAATGATTATGTAGCATCCATTAAGAATAAAGGTACTACAAAATTGTGGATGAAAAATTTGACTTCTTTAGAAATTAGACAATAAAGTATGTCACTTGACAAAGTGTACAATATAAAAAAATAATTTTGGGGAAACTTCGAACTGGAACAAAGTTTGCATGTAAATATTGTTATATAAAAACACCTCAGGATTTTTGTTTAATTTCTATTCAAAAAATATATTGTTATATAATTAAAGAGATATATTGATTTGTTTCAGCTTCAATAATGATGCCACAGAATGGTACCCATCACATGTTGCCACCAGCAAAACAAATGGATAGTCCCAATTATTATCACCACTATAGCCCTCAGGAGCAACAACCGATGCCAGGAGCAATGCACCCTGGGATACCTAACGGTCAGCCTGCATTAAGTCCTTCTGGAAATCCTCATAAACGATTAAAAAGGAGTACAATAAGTTCTATATCCTCTGCTGAAGATGATGTTGAAAGCGTCGGTGATGAAAATGAAAGTATGAGTAGTTACTATGGCAAATCTCCGGCAAATTTAAGTGCTAGTGGAAATTTAAGTAGCAGTGGAAATTTAAGTGGCAGTAGTTCGTCAGGGTGGCAAGGGGATCACATGGATCCAGGTATAACACTTTATGTGGTTTTATGTGTGGCTATTTTATGTTTTGTTATTAATTAATGGCTGATTATTTAGATGTAGAAATTAAGGTTTGTTTGTTATTAATTCTGTCTCGGCTGGCACCAAGTATCTGTCAAAATTTCGAGACATTAGTTACGCTTTTATAGTGTTATCATAGTAGTTGGTCATATCACAACATGTGACATCAAACTGACATGAAAGCTGACATATGATTCCTTCAAATTTTTTGGAATTTTATTTTGGTATATAAAAAAACATGTAGCAAATTGACACTTTTACCATTCTTTTGATATCAAAACAAATTTTTCTGGACAAACTTAACCTGAATTCAATAAACACATGAAAAATTTCATGGACAAACTAAAATTGAATACGCACATGCAAAATTTCATGGACAAACTAAACCTCGATATACACAGGAAAAATTTTTAATACACTTACATTTTCCATTTGGTTAAAAAAATTATTTGTTTAAATAATAAATTTGTGGTAAATTTTTTCCTGTGTATACTGTGTAGGCCAAATTTTAAACAAATTTAATGACTATTTATGATCATAAACTTGATTGTCCTTAGTGTGTCCATTTTAGATCTGTTTCACTGCATTTGCATACTTGAACAGTACCATATGTGCATCTTAACTTTTATTATTATAATAACAAATTCAGTAGTTTTATTCTGTAAAACACCATTGATTTACCTATTAACTCTCATACTGCATGAGATTGTGGTTAGATTATTCCCTGGGATTAAATAAAAAATACCTTGATCTCACAGTGGATAAATAATTGCTCTTGAGAACTTCAAAATTTGCTAGAACCATTATCAATTGATAGACTAAGAGGGTATATTGGTTCTTTTAGCTCACCTGGGCACAAAGTGCTTGAGTGATCTATTGTGAACATTGAACAGTTTCTGTTGTGTGTCAACATTTGGTTGTTTAAACACTCTAAAAGCCATAATTTCAGTCCAATCTTCGTTACACTTACTCAGAATGATCTTGGCAAAAAGTCAAATCAAGTATGTATGGTCATGTTGGGTCAAAAAGTAGGTCACTAGGTCAAATCATAAAAAAAAACCTTTACACACAAATACAGTATAATTTTCATCTTCATTTCATATGTGCTATGTTGATTTCTCATATAATTTGGTTTTTGTCACATTCAAAACTTTTTATCTTTTGGCCTTGATCCTTGACCTGGGGTCGGTTGACGTTTTGTTTGCTTTTGAAAAATTGGTATTAAGTATTTTTGCGTGTTTATCTTGGGTAAATCAATGGTTTGTTTTATTCTCATATTTTATTTCCAATTTGTAGTCACATATTCACTGTCAGATAGAGTTCATATTAAACTATTAACATGTATGAATATAACATTTTCATTTTGCATACATATTATATATACTCTGTGTGGATTGTACTATCATCATCATATACTGTATAAGGAGAGACATTAGCAGTAGGAAACTTTCCTGGTTTTGCATGTTTTGATCTTCTTTATTTCACGGTAAGAAATTTCAATGGTTCCGACTTGGGGAAAGAGTACTAAGGGAGATAAGAAACTCACTGAGAAAATATATTATGATACCTAGTTAAAAAAATACTATTCGATATGTAATTTGATTGGATCGTTGAATTATGTGATCAGGGTGGAGAAAACATCATGTATCCCTCTGAAAACATTATATCCCACCCTTCGGAACACAAATTAACGTCGCAATGATATGACGTCATCGATAGAGAATCGGTTTCGACGTTCTAACATTTGCCTTCCATGAGATCTGATAGGGAGAGAGATTTATGGCCGTTTCAAATGATTACAAAAACAAGTTTCTTTTTTATTACCATGGTGATCTTTCATTTCAGTATAATAAACAATTTATTGCCTTTGAGTGAGGGAGATATGAACATTTATTCACACTTAACAAGTCATATATTGTAGTTCGGGCCTTGCCCTTGAGAAATTATGACTTGTTACGGATGCACAAATGTTCAATCTTCTCTCCATGTGTATTCGTGGTATGAATTCCAGTGCAAATCATGAATATTTTTTGCTAGTGAATGTTTCTTCTTGTATAGTAATACTATAGTGGGATTATTTTGACTTGTATTTATTGGTACACACATTTATATATATATTTATTATTAATAGTCTTGTTATAGTATGCCAAGTCCAAATGATACAAAATCTAAATTTAATTCACCTATACAGAATCCATACTGTGATACATGTACTCCTACTGCAGAATTTAAAATTTAAAATTTTGGGTCGAAGGTTTTTGATGGTGTATTATGCCAAACTACCAATGACTCTCATTACATTGTGGTATCATACTGAGATGAATGAAGTTGTCCAACTTTTATATGTTGAAAGCTTGTGATATACCAGACAGTCATACCGTAAATAAAGAATTTCTTTGTTCGAATTTCATACTCAAAACAAACCAAAGATTTAATTCTCAAATTGTCTACTTTATTAATCTAGGGGATATTTCCCAACGTTCACCAGAAAAAAAGTTCTTTATGGGCAGGGTATTGAAGAGGAGATTTCAACAGTCTTACAAAAAATAACAGTCTTTTATGTGCATTTAAGAAGAGATTTTTGGATTTATTTCTTAATATGTAAAAAAAAAAATCAGTCTATTAATTTTGTATCATTAGGACTTTGGCTTTAGATGCTTGGCTTTATTGATTGTGATTTTGAGACTGTGTGTAGTATTATCTATCATTTTGCTGCAGGTTTGAATCATAGCCCAGTCATGCATTCGCCACACATCATCCATGCTAATAAACCAAAGGTAGACGCCAATCAGGCCAGAGGCTTTACCCCTGTAACATCTACGGCCAACATGTCCCAGCATGCATCACAACACACCAGAGCACATGTTCCAACTCCACCTCGACCTATGAGTACTCATACACCAGGTATGCAGCCAGCTGGGACGCCACATCCTCAACCGCAGCCCACCCCACCCCTAGGTACAGGTATATATCATTCCTTTATCCCCTTCTTTTTTATTGCTGTATATATTTAGTTATATAAAATTGTTAAATGTGTAATCATTTTGTTCCCAAACTTATGTTCAAAAGCTGAAGGTCATAAGCTACTATACAAAGATGCATGGTTTTACCCTTCACTGAAAAGCTAACAACATTTTTGCTTTCAAGAATGTTTATTCATATTCTAAGCATTATCATACATATGGCCGATTTCAAACACAAAATGTTGAATGATAAAATCTTAAATCTTTCGATCTTAAAAAAAGCAATTGATACTTAATCCTTTTTTGTTTTTTTTGTTTTTTGTTAAATGAAAGTTATATTATGAGGAATCCAGAAGTTGCATAAAGTAATAAATTTGATAATTTTTTAAAAAACTAAATGTTTACCCTCAAAACCATTAGCCATCGCAAGCATGTTCTGAAAGTAAAAATCTATATAGATTCATGGGCTTAGAGTTCATTAACTAACATTACTAAAATATCAACCATGTGTAGCCTAGTTGGTAGAAAGTCTGTTCTGTAAGAGAAGGGACACATATTTGAACCCAAATTTGTTGACTTCTGAGGAGGAACATGTTTGACCCCAACCAAGAACAAAAATTTGTTGACTTCGTTCAGTAGTTATTAGTTTGAGTTTCTCTAGGACTTGATTCCAATATCCCAATAAAACAACCATCTATTTACATTTTAGGCATACTATGTTATAGAGCTTTTATTACAGTTATTTTATAGTGTATAGCACAAGTATATATTTCTGCCATTCTTTATAGCTTACTTGCAATGTTATGATATAGGAGAATCATTCTTGACAGGCTTCAAAATTATGTTTTGTAGTAGAAGGTCCAGGACCTTTTGCCTTTATGTTTTAGCAGGTCCCACATAAAGTTTGGAAAGTCCAATATCAACATTGGAATTAGGTTTTTGTTTAATTTTGTTATCATATAGAAAAAGTAGGATTATCCTACTAAGTAAAAAAATGGCAGATCCATAAGACTCAATGTAAAGTCAGTATCTCCAGGACCTCAGACTCATGGAATTTCGGTAGGTCCAGGACCACAGACTGAGGAATTTGAACCTCTTACGTCTGGATAATTGCACCCCATCAATCAATCATTTATTTCATTTAAATCATCACTTTTCATTCTGATGCAGCTTTTATTTATCGTGATGAACAAAATAAAGGACAAAATGTATTATATTTTCAGTCTCTATCCTAATTTCAGAGTTTTACAAGTAAATAGAAAAATATTTCAAAAAAGATGTTTTGCTAATGCACATTACAGTTTGTATCATCATAAAAGAACATCACAGTTAGATCTATACATATAGTAATTAAGACCATTACCTTAGTAAAATCCACTTAATTTAAAAAAAAATTGTTGGATGAAAATAGATTAACAATAATAACAAAATTCTGTAATTAACTGTACTATCTTGGGAATATATACTGTTATTAGAAAAGTTTGATGCATGCTGGGTATTTTTCAGACATGCATCATCACATGGTTGATATGAAATTAGCGCCGAGTCCGTTTGTAAAATACACATTACATGGTGAGACAATGTTGAGTTGATAATGAAGTTATAACTAATAAATTATGTTAGCACGGTGTAAATTTTTCGTTGGTTTTTCTAACATATACATGTATATATGTGTTGATTTCTTTAATCAGTTTTATGTTTTTGATTACCCATAATTTAATTATGGCACATTAACTATTTTTGAGATTTTTGAAAGAGGGGAATTTGTTATGGAATTCTCTTTTGTTTATGGAATTCTCTTTTGTATTGTTTTGTTTTGTGTGGATTTTTTTCCTTTGTTTAAAACCAGTGGAAAGTTATACATATTGCAGTTGAAGTTCTGAGTGGTTTTCTTCTTATATATATATATATATAATACAGACAGTTTAATTAGTTCTACAAATGCCCAGTGTAGGAGGGGGATTAAAACCTGGGTGGTGCCATACCCAAACCAAAAAAATAAGTAGTTATGTCTATTGCTAAGTGCTCAACATATAAGATGTTAAACATTATGGTTTCTATGACATGTTTGGGCAAGACCCCTAAACCCCTCACTGTTTATTGTCACAAGCACATTGAATATCTTTCTGACACTTACCCGGTACCTAGTGGGTTCTTGGTGGCCAAGTGGTGTAAAGTGTCCACTTACAGATCACAGTGCCTCTTACTGCCTAGGTTTGAATCGCACTCAGACCTGGTTCTAAATTGAGAACATTTGTCAGTTGACTTGCTGAAGGTCAGTGGTTCTCTCTCTGTTAACTCCGGTTTCCTCCACCATCTTTGCACTGACTGCCTTGATATAAGTGATAGTCTTGTTAGGACATAAAACTCAATTTATCCACTCCACTCCATCACTCCACTTAACTACTGGTAGTCACATTTAATAATACCAGCTGATTTATATAATATTCTGTTCAACATTATGTACCTGCAGTTTTCTGTCTGTGTGATTCTTCAAATTCTGGATCACTTGATTAAATGATGTACTTTACTAGATAAAAACTCAGTTTTTTAGCTTGCCTGTACAAAGTTTAGAAAGGCTCTGTGAAATAGTCAGTTTGATTCTTTTCTGTTTAGAATGTTAATATATTTATCATAAAATCAGTGATTTGCATGTTACATTACTAGAAATATGATAGAATATTGTTTGTCAAACACATGTATAGATTTATATAACTTGGCACCAATAGGTTTGAACATAAAAGTTTGGACTATAGCCTTTTCATCATTTCTCAGATGGTTGATCTGGCAAAACTGACACTTAAGGATTAACACATTGAACTGTTTAAACAGAACCATGAGTAAATGTTCTGAAAACTTTTTAACGGAACCATGCGTAAAAGTTCTGACAAATTGTTTAACAGGTCATACCATTTATTGTGTTTGGTAACTTAACTTAAATGCCCATTTAAATAGATTAACAATTTTTTGTACTCTATATTTCAGGCTTACAACAACAGCCAATGGCTATGACCTCAGGACCAGGACACCATCCTGGTACATCAATGAAGTATCAAGAAAACCCAGGTGGAGATACCTTCTCCGATTTTGTTTCGTTAGTTTGTCAAGAGGCTCAAAACTCACAGGGCCAGGTAATTGTTACATATGTTTATCAAATTGTCAAATTGTTGTTACTTTGTCAAGAGGCTAAAAAAAACTACTGGTAACAGGGCCAGGTAATTGTTATTAGATATGTTTATCAAATTATAAAATTGTCGTTAGTTTGTCAAGAGGCTCAGAATTCACAGGGCCAGGTAATTGTTAGGTATGTTTATCAAATTGTGATTGTTTTATGAAACAAGTATGCAAAAATATGTATATTGATCTTTCATTGAGATCTAAATTTTAAATCCATTGTAAATGAAATCTTACCCAGGGGTTGAAAATTATGTTTGTAATGGAAGGTCCAAGACCTTTTGCCTTTATTTTTGGCAAATCCCACATAAAGTTTTGAAAGTCCAGGGCTCAAAATAAGGGCGAAGTTGGGCGATATCTTTGCCCTGTTTCCAAAAACTTCGCCCTAAACTGTCCCAAAAGCGAAGTTCTAGTCGCCCTAAGTTTTGACAAGTGTATTTAACCCCTAAGGCGCCTCTTATGTATTACACTCATTCAACGGTAAACACAGGTAACTCCCGATATATCCAGGTGTTTTAATCCGATAATTAGCTTAAATTGAGATCATCCATGCATGTCATGGATTCATCAACCTGTTGACTGATGTAATTTAAAGCCATCTTGGTGAAAAACCTCGGATATTTGCCATAAAAAACGTCTGTACCCCAATATATAAACAGGGGGGGGGGGGGTGTATTGAACAAAATAGAAGATCGTTTTTTGTATGAAAATTTAATAAAATAACAAACCCTCAAAGAATGATGCTTTTTCACAAAGGAATCCATAAATAAAAGCATTTTCTGATAGAATGATTGCAAATGAGTAGTATCATCTCTAGAAATTGGGAGTCAGACACAGCAGCCATGTTTGTTGCCTTCAACACATGGTTGACAAGGGGGATAACTCAAAAATAATGGTGCATATATTTTTTTATTTATTTATTTTCATTTATTAGTTTTACTTCTTAATATGTTGTTAATCTTTACATTATTTTTTAAAAATAAAAATAATGTTTTAAAGAAAATTGTACATGTATTTCACATTTAAGAAAAGTAAAGAAAAGAAAAGTTAAGTACAATAATTTTTTAAAATTATTTTCAGTATTGCTACACCAAGCTTATACATATAATAATTCTGCACATAACAAAAAAAAAAAAAAAGAAGATAATTATGAAGAAATTTATATTATGATTTATTTGGATTCAATAAGTGATATTACAATTTATGTAATATTCAAGCCTTCTGTAAGGATACTCCCATTTAAAGTCAAACATATTGGGAACATGCATTGCCACGTAAATTTCACTCGCGGCGGAAAAACTTCTCCCTAATCTTGGCTGAGGGAGAACTCTTCTCCCTGTTTCAAAATCTAATTTGAGCCCTGAAGTCTAATATCAACATTGAAATAATGATTTGGTAGTTGATTAAGTTGTTTACTGGATTTGTATTTACTGCTGTATCAGCATCTATATATCATAATGCAAATACAATTTAATATGTTTTAATCACACTTCTTCTACTGTATTGAAAGTGGGAGGCTGTGGATTCAAACCTTGACCAGGTGTGGCACAAGACTTGAAAGTGGATAGTAACTGTTCTTTCGCCAAGCACTTGGCATCACAAAATGAAATTTACAGTTCTTTCAGTAGATGTCAGGCTTGATAACCAACCCTGCTGTATGCAACCATGCACAGGCAAAATTTCTGCACCTTTACCTAAAGCTGGCAATGTCTCAATATAAGTGAAATATTCTCAACTGGGATGTTAAACACCGTTACTCAAACTCTACTGTATTGATATAAACTTTATCTGTATCTTTATAATGGTTTGATTTTCTTGGTGACCGTGTGGTCTAAGATAGTGTGTGCTTATGTATCACAATTCCTCTCACTATCTTAGCTTGAATCCCACCCTAGGCAGATCCTAGTGTAAGGTTTTTAGTTCATCTTTTGAAGGTTTAATGTTTTCACTGGGGCACTTTGGTCATCTCCAGCATCCAAAAACTGGCCACTTCAATAAGTAAAGGAATTTTGACTGAATTGTAAATTACCGTCGGATAATTCTTTTATTTATTTCAGTTGTATATTTTACTATCTTATATATCATTATATTTTGTAGCCAAACTCTACAACACCACCAATGAAAAGTCCAAATAAGTTGCCTCACTTTTTTGCACCTGGAATGTTACCGCCACCGCCACCACCACCTCCGAACCTGGCTAGACCAGTGGCTATACTTAGGACGTCAGATGGTCAGACTGTGATAAGTAGTGGTTCTGGAATGACTGCCACATCATCAAGTAAGGCTTTATTTTTAGTTAGCCTGACCTGCATAAAATTCAGATTTGTTTAGGCCATTCCAAGTTGTTTCTATGTTTAGCATCTCTCCTGTTTACTTAAGCCTATTTAGATATCAGGTAAAAAATTAAATCTTAAATAAACAACACCAAATTAGACACATCTAATTTTTAAGGACATGCAACTTATGAATATTTTTGAGAAAATTTAGAACACCATTTGTATGTATAACCTGTAAAATACATATAACTTGACTAGAATGTTTAAATGATAAAATGATGACTTTACATAAAGTAAATGAATGTATGTTTCTGTATTCTAGGTACGAGTAACACAAATCAGGGAGTGAGTACATCTCCTGGAACACCACCCGTAAATAGGGCTATTATGTCTAGTCCGTTTTCTGTTTTAACAAGACCAGAGCATGCGTTTGCACACATACATCCACAAGGACATCAGGTTTGTACATATATATTATCATCATCAGAATAGGATTGATAACCTTAGTAGTATAACACAACTATGCTAGACAACTTCATCATTTAACTATCATATCTGTTACCTTTATTATTAATTCTCTTCATCATTCATCAAAACTAAGCACTTGTTATTCTCATGTTGTAAAAAATGAGACATTTTATAAGTTTTTGACCCCCAGAAAAGCTAAAATGGAAAGCCTTATTCATTGGGTATACAAGAGTTCAGCCTCGTGTCTATTTTATTTCAAAAGGACCTACTACTAGTTCAGCCTCATGTCTATTTATATTCTAGAAGACTTACTAGTTCATCTATAATTTCCTGTCAAATTTTGAAAACCGTGGAATAAATGGCATGAATTTTGAGCATGATTGCATGCACGCCAATTCACAACTACTGGCTTAAGTTTCACATCATCAGTAAGAACTTTTCTTTGATCACATACACGAGAGTTATGACTTTTGTTAAAGCTGTATTTATTTGATTTTAAAACATTGCATGTTATTTTTTGGTTATTTTAGTTCCTTCAAGATTTGTGGACTTTTCAGGGTCAGAATGGACAGGTACTTATCATTTTGTCCAGTTTTACATGTTTTTGAATTTTTATTTACCAATATTTTTGTCAATTTGTCAAATTCTTAAGTGATTTGATGTATTGCATTGTTCTATTTCATTTTTACAAACAGAGCGATATCTCTTGAAGTGTATTGGCATGGGTGTTACTGGTGCTTGGGGGTTGATATCATGGAAATGGGGAAACGATGCAGGATAAAGGGCTAAGAAGGGTACTTGGAAATCAACACAAGGAAACGTTCAGTCCCATAAACAAGCCCAAATTTTATGAGAAAATTCAATTTTTGAAAATCGGACAGGCTATACAACCGCCATTGATTTTTTCTTTAGTACAAATGGGAAATATTGATATACATACATATATAATGTTTAAAGTACAGAGCAGGGACATGGTGTAAAGTTACAGCTCTGGACATCATACCTAAAGGTCACAGGGGTGAATCCCTGCAGGGATATGGTGTTACATTAGACAATTATATAATGACAGTAATTTTCTGCCTTTACTGTTGTCAAGGTAACAGACCGGTGAAAAAGCAATCTTAAGAAGTTTGTCCCTTTGCTTGTTGGAGATCATGTATTCTCTAGGTACTCCAGTTTCCTCCATCATTCCAGAACTGACGGTCTGATATAGGTGAATTAATCTTGACTAAGATGTGAAAACACCATTCCTACCAATCTCGCATGGCTTTGTAAGAAAATGATTTTTTTTGTAAACATTGTCTCATTTAATCATGAAGGAAGCGGTTTAAACTAAAGTAATTTTTTTCCCATATAAAGATTTATTTTGGGGTCCTCAAAAGTAGAATTTTTCTAAAACTAAAAAAAGAAAAAAATACTCGCATTTATATACAATATATGATCTTTCATTGTATTTTCGAAATAGTTTAATGTGAGGGTTAAAGTATATATATGGAAGGTGACGTTACACATAAAATTTTGTCTAAAGGATAATGGCAAATATTGTTTTTACAACTGGGATATTGCTGTTCTCATCATGCAAGATTTAGACACCATTCATTAATTTCATTCATTTGTTTATTCATTCATTCATTCATTTGATCATTCATTCATTTGTTTATTCATTCATTTATTCATTCATCCATCCATCCATCTGCATGTACTGATATCTATATATCTATATATGCCCTTGTATTGTTGGGGAAGAATACTGCTTTGCATGACTAATACTGCATTGAGGAAAGCATACTGTAGCTTAATCCTTATCATCGAACAGTTCAGGACTGCATGTTAGTTAAAAATGTCATTCCATAAGCCAAAAGGGCCCTCAGAACATTCCAGTTGTAATACAGAAAATAGATTTTATATGTAGTAAATATAGTTTGTTATGAAGACATGGGTTTGTGTCTTCTGTAATTTCTCCTTAACTATTGGGGTAATTTCACTTTTATTATTATTTTTGCATGACCCAATGTTGGTGCTACATAAATATAACAAAAACGGAATTTTTTTTACTTAAGGGCCCTTTTTGCATGTGGATAGTCAAAAAAAATTCATGTGTTGAAAAAGCAAATGATAACTACACATGAATTATTTTCTGCCAATATTGTAATTATAGTTTAAAGCAGTTTGTTTCATAACTTTGTATGTAAATAAAAAAAAGGATATTAAAAAAAAAGGTGTGTCAGAAATAGCAGAAACATACTGACTAGAATGTAAATAGTGCATCCTCCTGTAGAACCCAGTATGTAGGATACATTTTGTTGTTGCTAATTTCCAATTTAAAAAGCAAGAACCTTGCATTGAATTTCTGGGAAGGCTTTGGATTTGGATACTGTAAAACCATCTTTTATTCGCCGATATTAACTTCACCGATTCTCATTTTGAAGCTATTAACTTTCTCGATATGAACTATAGCTAAAAATTTGGTATCAATACTAACATTTTCAACAACAATTTCTTAATGACTAACTTTCGTGATTATTTTTCCTCTCGAAACACAAAAAAAATTTAATATCATGCAAACAAAAGTTGGTTTACGGTAAGGTCTGCTTTTCAAAAAAAGAATTGAGAGCCAAGAATATCTTTTACAGTCTATTAGAGCTTATAAGATAGTCGTTATTTCTGTTGTATAGCAATAAAGACAATTATATAGATTGAATTATTATTTTCCTGGATCTGGTTGTTCAAAGCTCTGTCAGGTGCATGTTGTTCATGAAAATTAAAATTTTTATTAAAATTACAAATATTTATTGTTGACATATATAAATTGTTTCTATTGATAATATCATTTGTATGGAAAATTCAAAATTTTATTAGTTACAAATATGTATCATTGACACACAATTTTGACTTAAATCATTTCTAATAAATAATATCCGTTGTATGGATTTACTTTTGAATGGAAATTTCAAAGATATTGTCAACTAAGCAAGATACAAAATTTCACTTAACAAGTGGTTATGCTAACAGAGCTTTGAACATCTAGACCCTGATGTAAAAACTAATGTGATATATTTCTCTCTCTTTCTATTTTCAGGTTTTTACGTATCCAAGTATAAGTCCTGTGAATGCTATTAGTGGAGTAATAAGCCCAACAACATTGAGCTTGATAGCCTCGCCAGTGGCTACACCCAGAACAACACCTCGGACAACCCCCATCCCACGGTGGACTACACCGTTTATCCCCCTTGATGAGGGTATGGATTACAACATGTTAGCTAACATTATGCACGGAGTCAATAACGATGAAGCTTTATTAAATGAAGGTAAGTATGGTCAGTAATCAGTGCTTTTGTCACTGATAAGAACCTGTGATATTGTGCAAATTGAAATCATTGCTGTTGTATCTTTTACTTAGATTCATTGTGTTGTCAGATTAATGCATATTTATACCCCAGCTTGGAAGAAGAGGAGGGTATACTTGTTGTTTACCTCTGTCCTTCATTCAGGATATTAGTGTGACAAGAACCAGCATAGGGCACCTGCTTGTAAAATTGAAAGGGAAGTAACTCTAATTGACATGTAAAGGGGGTTTTCACTGCTTTGAAGATATGCATTTTCATAATTAAATATTTTCCATTACTTCATAAATAATATAAAATGTTTTAAAGTGATGAGTATTATTTATTTATTTATTTATTTTTTGACATTTACAGAGCGATTCTTCCAGGTTAACCATGAAACCATGGAAAGTTCAGGAAGTAACGTTGATGGAAGTCATGGACCGCCGTCAGGGTCAGCTGGAGGTCATTCTCATTCAGGACATGGCCCATCTGCACCTCCTACCCCCTCGGGTGGAAGTGGGTCAGGCCACAAACCACAGACACAATCACAACCAACTTGACAATAGGAGGGGACTAGGAGAATTGAACTTTTTATTGGCTGAAGTGCTCTGCTTGGCTGTGATAGCATTTTAATAATGATTATTATTATTATTATTATCCATTGTTTGTAGTGTCATATCCTGCTGTTGTTAGCTCTTGTTTGTTGTTACCCTGGTGTTATTATTTTTATTTATTTTTTTTAAAATAAAAGTAAGTATTATTAAGTTTAAAACAGGGTTTATAAAACCTTGTATACGGAAAATAGCTGGAACGGTCAAACAGGGTGACAATGACGAGCGTTGTTGTAGTGGTGTACATAGTGCTGTAGTGTGATATATACATACAAAACATCTATATCTCTCAAGTATCTGCATTGTCACTGTTTTTGTTTTTTATTTTGAACTTTCCATGGAAAGGTAGCGGTAACATACTTGTTTTAATCATGAGCAGCATTTTTGAGATTGGAATAGCTTTATATTCACATTAAGTTAGCAGAAACATTTAAACTAAGTATTATTATTATTATTAACCTCCTTGGTACAATACGTAAATGTGATAAAGCCAAATTATTGTTATTTTTCATATAAATATTAATGTGTATTAACAACCCGCTATTTAACAAAGGGTTACGATATTATTATAATAATAGTTATATATATGTTAATAATTGTTTTTGTTTTAGTGAAATTCCAATAATATTATGTATTCTTCACAAAAGCTATGCAAAACTTGCAGTTTTTTTTTTATTTAAAAAAAAACCAACATAATAAATCAAAGGGGAATGAAAAACTTAAAATCATTCAGCTTGGAAGTTCATGGCCTGATAAATATTGTAAATACAAAAATTAATTGTAGTGGACTTAACCCTGTGTATATATTAACATCACTTGGACGTTGTGTTTAGTGTTGTTTTAAATACTAGTCTTTTTTTTCTGTTACGGATTCAAACCTAGTCGTTCTTAGTGCTATTATAATAATATATGTATGGTGTTTATAATAAGAAGACTGTGATGATTTTTGTGTTTTGACTAATGGTTATCTTTGTACGTAGCAACTTATATACCTCCAATAACATACATTGTCATTTTATAATACAGAAAGAGAACGGGAAAAAAACATTTTGAGCAAAAAAAAGTTTTCACTAAAAATCATTTTTTCTGTGTCACATAATGTATATATATGTATATATATATAGGTATATCGAGCCAATATGTAAAATTAAATAATTTTAAAGGGATTTTTTTTTCATACATAAAATTTTATACAGTATATGGTCATTTGTTTTTGTTTTGTTTAAAAAAAAATCTTGGTATTAATTGTGCAAGAAAAAGCATGAAAAAATTACGTGACAAAAAATTTATTTAAAATATTTGGGAGATTTATTGATAAAATGTATATTTTTGAAATTATTTGTATGATTGTATGAAAAATTACCTCTATTAAAATTATATTAGGGAATTCAATAATTTTGGCATTTTCTGAAATTTTAATTGTTCATTGCGTTGTCTGTCTAACACATGCTTTCATCTTTGAAATAGAAAAATGTGTGCTCTTGGACAATGACACAACACATTTTATGTATGTCATTTTACAGTACTTTACAGATTTTGTGCTGGACAACCCAATCGAACAAATTCTATTTCACTTTTTGAAAAAAGGAGAGACAAAATTAACTTGTCTGTGAAATTTCGATCTTAACTTAGATGAAAGTCTGTGAAATTGCGGACCTAACTTAGGAGATAAAACTGGTTTTAATTTTTTTTTTTTAATTTTGAATGATTGGCTCTTACTTGATAAATAGGGAATGTTATCATTATTAAAAAATTGTAAGACATCAGTTTTTCATAAGTTTGTTTTCAAGATATAGTCAATGTCAGGATTGAAAATTTGTATTACAAATTTGACCATTATACATGTACCTTTTTGATTACAAAAACACATTGGCTTTCATTCAAAAAATCAAACTTATGACTAATATCGGCCTTGACACTGTGTGAAGAGTTTTAAATAGAGAATGTGACTGCGGCAGGAATAGCCTTATGTATCTACACACATGTGACGTTCCATAAGGGAAAAGGGCCCTTAGATTTATCCAATCATGGTGTAGAAAATAGCAAATAAAGAATATAAATATAGATTGTTAAGAAAACACAACTTTGTGTTTTTTTTGACAATTTCTCCACAACTACTGGGGTTATTTCACTTTTATTATTATTTTTGCATAACTCCATGTTTAGTTTTCAAAAATATAACATAAAGTGAAATTCTCAATTTTGTTGTCCTAAGGGCCCTTTTTGTATATGGACAGTTATGTATTAATGTATTTATAGATCTGTATGACATGTCTGATGGTGGTATTGTAAGGAGTATTGATGACGATGATGTATTTGTATTTTACCAAGTCTTCATATCCAACGTACGGACAATTATCTCTGTAACAAGGTCAATGTCTTGGTGTCAAAATATTACCGAGACAAGAAGAAAATGAATAGTCTTAAATGGAATGACAAAACAAGAATCCCCTAAAACCCAGTATGTTACTTTAATATAGTAAACAAAAATAACCCAAGTCCTTTCTTTTTTGATGAATTTTAATTAAACTAATTTTGATATTTTGTTTTGATATTTGGAAAAAAATTTCAAAGCAGACATGTTTTTTCTTTTACTTATCCTGGCAGGAAAATATTGTAATGTCTACTAGCTGTGATAAACTCCTTCGTGTTTTAAAATACAAAATGCATAATGCATAATAATGTCCCCCAAATGAAGTGGGAGGACATACAGTGTTTCCATTTCTTCCACCAATATTTTGTTCACAACTTTTCTCAAAACTATTAAACAAATCTTTATAAAACTTCACAGGAACAATCTTTGTGTGAAGTATATGTTCTATTATTGGCTATTTGATTGGGGATTTCCCATTTTGGGTCTGTTGGATAAATACTTTTAAAATGACAACCCATTTCAGTTATAACTGATTACTTTTCATTTCTCAACTTGTCTGTAATAATTTGTATCGGACAGGACCTTGTTACATGGTATGATTTTGATCACAAATGTTGGGTATCAAGATTTGTTTATGGTCTACCTCAAGAAATGTTTAACAGCACAGATTGTTACTATGGATACAATTCTTCCATGTCCCATTGTTTGATGATGACAGATATGCAAATTTTTATTATAAAAAATTTCCTATTTTTAATCTTGTTTCTTGTAAAACTGCTATAAATTTTCATTTTATTGCAGTTTGTAAGCTCTCCATTGGGATCAAATTGACCTTGAACAATAGCAATAAATTTATAATTGATTGATAATTTGACTGAGTATTATTATTCAGTTGTAATTGTTTGTACATAACCAGCGTGTCTTTCAGGTCAAGGTCAGTAGAGGTTAAAGGTCATGCATCATTTAAGTAAAAAATGTTGTAGATGAAGTTTAAGTATTGAATTCACCTCAGCATGTTTAGAAATAGATAACTTTGCACCAGTGAAACTTTTTTTTATTATAACTATTTTAGTGTGCGTGTGTGTGTGTTTTTTGAGTTTTTACACGGGCTTTCATTGAACAAATCAAAGATTAATGCAATTATTATGTAAAAGATTATCAAATTATTGATATGCATAGGTTTTAGTTGAGTAGTTAAAATTACATTAGATTATTGATAGATATTAGTCTTAAGGTTTTTCTGATACTCTTTAATACATTTACTACGAGTCATATATTATTTATACACAACACACATATATATAAATATATATATATATAATTTATTTTTCATCATTCACCAGGTCATCATTTAGTTATTATTTATATTCATACATCATTATCATTTTATGTTCTGTTATTATTATTCATTCATCCATATGACGTTTTTTTTATTTAGCTTGAGAAATAATACTCATCCACTGTTGTATGTTTTTATGTTGGTTGTAAAATGGCAGTCAGGTATTATAAACTTAATTATAAAACCAGATATAACTACATGTATATGGACACATTTACCTGCTAAAAATGTGTGCATTTTGATACAGACAAATCTTTACTGTTATCCATCTTATGAAATCCCATAGACACTACATGTGTAACTATAGTTACAGGTGTGTTACCATTGTTACATGCTACCATAGTAACAGATGTGATACCATAGTTACAGACGTGTTACCTTTGTTACATGTGTGTTTACGTAGTTACAAACATGCTGAAATAGTAACAGACATGGAACAGTAGTTACAAGTGTGTTACCATAGTTACAGATGTGTTACCATAGTTACATACATGTTACCATAGTTACAGATATGTTATTTAAGTTTTTGTTTGTCCCTATTGAATAGTGTTGAATTCTGTTTTCTTTAATGTTAGTTTTCTTTGTTTTGTCTGTTTGTTGTTTATTTATTAATTTCAATTTTTATTGCTTTTAAATCAATTTTTTTCAAGAAATGAATTTTTAATGCTGGAATAATATTACTTTAATTTTTAAGAGACATAAAAATCCTTTAGATTGTGTATTCTTTGTTTCAATGCTGTATAACTAATATCCGATTGTTTAGATTTCTTGCCATCAACTTATGTCCTCAATCCTCTGAACTATTTATATCATGCCTTAAACTACAAATTCTCCTTCATGAAAGCTTATCATGTGAGAAATGACAATTTGTTAAAAATGCCAGTATTTATTTATCAAAATCATACATAATTAATATATAATGTGTAGTTGCAATAAGCTTAACCACATATTTTACTCAATTTCTAGGCCAAGTTGATCATTTGATTATTATTATTTTTTTTTTGAAAGTGAAAATATTTTGAGTGATTAAATAGCAGACATTGAAAATATAGTTTTAACAAAAACTACTAGTATTAATGGACGGACATCCATCCCTGTCCTGATGAACATTGGGATTTTGAACCCTAAATCTTTTCAATGAAATGAAACCCCTTTCATTTGGCCGACAAATTTCAGTTAAATGGACCTATGAAATAAAGTTAAAAACAAATCAGATTTTAATGAAAGTATCAAAAAATTGAAACAGCAGCCATGACTGAATTTGTTACTCAGCAGTTCTTACACAGAGCAGAGAAAATGAATTCCACTGAAACATTTTAATATTCAGACTAAAATTCCATCTATGGATTGAATTATACCAACACAAGCTTCAAAATCCAAATGAAATTAAAGCTACCTTTCTCCGTTATATCAATTGTGTCACAACTTAATATCTGGTTTTAAAAGTTATTTATGACAATTTTGAAAGAATAAAATTGTGCAGGGTTTTCCCTGATATATCCAGTATTATATTGTATAGATATATAGCTGGGTATATAGCTCACACAAATCATGTGACAAAATGTTTAAAAAAAAACCCAAGCAACTTACCGTAATACTTTTGAATAACTGACAGTAAAAATATATTTTGTATGAGAGAAAATAAGTGGATGTTTACAAAACCATGTATTATTTCACCCATGCATATTTTGTGCCTTTTATTATAGTTATCAAGGTTATGGTTTGAAATACAACAAAGGGTGTAATTTTGTTAAAAACAATAATGATTCTGTCTTATATGATTGAGGTTGTATTGGAATCATGATTATGCAAAAATAATTATAAGTAATAAACAAAGAAGTTTGTGATACTGAAATCGTTGAAACCAAATGGATTTGATATCCATTTACAAAACCAACTTATCAGTCGTCAGTTGTTTGAAACCTGATTAGTTTAATCAATTGATTAGTCAAAATTTGAATTTTGCATAATTTCAGATATATGATGAACTTAATGTTGAAATGTGGAAAATGAATAAAAATTTCCATCAAACTAAAG
This sequence comes from Anadara kagoshimensis, assembly GCA_021292105.1. NCBI lineage: Eukaryota > Metazoa > Mollusca > Bivalvia > Arcoida > Arcidae > Anadara > Anadara kagoshimensis. The sequence continues at coordinate 23,042,411 of CM037860.1, read as the reverse complement.
TTTCTGCTGATCATTGATTAATTAATTAAGCTTTAACAACTGGGTCAAGAGTGCTTGCTGTGAAATTAAAAAGAATGGGTAATATTTATGCATACTTTTTATGGTATTGACATCCATATGTTATATATATAAGTCCAGATTGAACAGTCTTCCTTGAATACATGTATGTTATAATCAGTAATTACAAAAAAAAAACTTTCATCCATACATCATTTATCAAACCTGACGTTGCTGGATAGTCACAAACTGGTGGTATTTTCGCTGATTATTTTCGTTGATATATTAACACGTCATTGGAAGTAGGATACTGAAAACAACATTTGTATTGAAATGAGAGAAGACATTTTCTCTTAGAAATTAAAGACAATTTCACCAGTGTCCAAAGTAAAGTATTACACGGCACGGTTTGGTGCATAATAAACTTTAATGAAACAGTCCCCAGGTAGAAAATATCTGACATATTTGAATATTTTTTGTTTTTTGTTATGACATATCAAAGTTGAAAGAATTAATTTAAGAGTTCTGTGGAAATATTTTTTTCCATAGGAATGTTTTGTTTTTTTTTAACTTTGGTTTATATTTGTTACATATTTTTTATTTTGACTGGTTTGAGCTCTGCAGATCCACCAGATTTGGTTTGACAGTTGTATGGGTGTTAAAGAGATTTCTGCTGCGATCGAGGAGTGCATGATTGTGTTGTTCAGGTTTTCAAGGAATTTGTATATTTTTGTTGCTGCATTAGAATGTTTTCTGTACAGGTTATGTATAGTTTGTAAATAAGTTTCGTTTGTATACATAGATATTAATTTATTATTTTAAAAACATAAACAAGTTTATGATAATGATGTATATTTTGGGGCGGTTAATGCCCTGTGTTGACGAGAGTATGAGGGGTGGGGTGTTGTGACATGGTAAAGGGGGAACGCCATGTCTGTCTTAATGATCTGTGATGATTTAATTGTGTAAAGAAATGGTTTCTTGAAGAAATGTCCGAGACAGAATCACACATTTTAATAACAATAAAATGTCAGTTCTATTAGTTAAGTTTGTTACTTATATAACAAAACCAATTGTTTATCCACTACAAAGATTATACTCAATGGTAATTTCCTTGTTGTTTGTCAGAATTAGGTTTTCATTTTGACCGGTATTTCTAATATTTTTTCCTGGACTTGAACTTCCCAAGGTATTGTCCTCTGGTATTTCTGATTTTTTTCCTGGACTTGAACTTCCCGAGGTATTGTTTTCTTTCCTCACATTTGTTATTACCGGTCAAGTTAAATGGGCCTCATTCATATCTTGTTACAATATAAATATTTCCTTTGTTAAAAGATGTTTCAAAATGATATATTTTCCTGGTGATCAGTTTTCTTGATAAGTAAATTGTTTTATTATGAATATATCACATTTTGTTTTATTCTTTAATAAAGGAAATAGAATTTTTCGCACAAACTCCTATGATAAGGTATGAAAGAGAACCATTTTGATTCACACATAGACAATTATTTTCAGCAAAAAACTGAAATTTTGAATCTGTTATGTTTTTAACTGAAATCAGCTAATATAAATTTTATATGTGCAGCAAAAACAGGAATTTTGAATCTGTTATGTTTTTAATTTAAATCCGCCAATAGAAATATGTTTTAAACATATATTCACAAAATTTTTATTACTTATTACACATATCTAGCAATATTATATATGTTTTGTATGGCAAAGCTACTTAAATGAATTGAATATACCAAAGAATTTTCCAATATTTTCATATTATTTAAGCACTGTTACAACAATTTTGGAAGACATTTCTTTAATAGTTTTTTTTAAGCCAAAAGTTGACAGTTTTAAGTTGAAGAATCATATGATTTTCAATACTATTTTTGACAAACAACGGGAATTACCAAAAACAGCATCTCATGATTTTTTTATACAATACCAGAGTGTTACAACACTGTTGTGGTTTTAAAGAACCATTGAAAGGTGGCTTTACTTCACATAGCAAATTGTATTGGGTTCATATTTTGAGCTAATTAAAGAAAAAACTCTGGCATTTAATTAGTGTTGTGTTGTCTTTGGCTTACCTGGATGAAGTGAAAATCGGAAACACCATGGGAGTGAAATAGAGTTGGGTAATGGAGATTTTAATGTCCCAGTCAAGATTCTTTAACTTACATGGAGGTGGTTGTTTCAGGTTTGTTGATGAAACTAGGGTGTTGGGAGAAAACCACTAACCTCAGAAAGCAAACCAATAAAACTTTCTCATACTAAGATCCGTCCCGAGTGAGAGTTGAATCTAGGGGACAGGAGGCGCTGTCATCCATAAGCACACTGAGTGGTGGAGGAAACTGGAGTGCCCAGAGGAAATGTTGACAATCTCGTATAAGTTTCTGTCATAAATGGCAAAAGCACACACAGACCATTCAGGCCCCTGGCATGAGCATAAATGATGAACTAAACTAGATGTAGGCAAATTGTGCTGCTCTTTTGATAATTCTTGCTATCGTTTGCCAAGTGAAGAGTGTTTATTGCTGCAAATTAAGTGTGATGGTTCAGGCCCTACACGAATAGATGTAGCTTGCCCCACACCACTTGAGGTATCAAGGGTCCACACAAAATGTGGAGTTTAATAATGGTTGGCTTCATTGTACATATATTTGTTTTCGTTTTTTTTTGTAAGCTAGTTTCTTTAAAAAAGACTTGTTATGGTAATATGTCATTGTTAAATGGTGTTGAAGGAAATATTTTTACAAAACTGCATATACATTATAACCAGTATTAGACTGTTATGCAATGTCTTGGAGTTGTGTCCCTTTGAAATTTTAATCATGTTCTTTGCTGAAGCTAGTGGTTCTCTTATTGTTCATATTGATTTGATTTTGTTCATTGCTGTTCTCGCTATTTTCAAGTACTGGTTATTCAGCTGCCTATACATGTATATCAATTTTATCATATAAAAGCTTAAAACTACATGTATCTACTAGTGGTAAATCAAAGATCAAACTACCATATATGTGAAATTTGTTGTCCTTGACCTTCATTCAAGGTTACAGTGTCCTTTCATAGATATTCTTGTCATGAACCAGAAGGTCTTGAAGCTTGAAATTTAGTCCCATGAATGTTTTGTGGGCTGATTATTCGGACTAGTTTTCTATTATGATGGGCTACAAAACTTGAAGAGCAACTTATGTAGCAGAACTTATAAACCTTCTTGTCATGTTTGTGCTGGGTGACATTAGCATAGTTTCCATACCTTGGGGGGAAAGGTCAGGGAATTGTTTTTTTCAAGGTCGGGGAATTAAAAAAAATTGTCAGAATTTTATATTTCTTTCTTAAGAGTTGTGTATATATGCAATTTTAAGCATATTTCTCCTAACGGGTCTATTCCTCACATGCTACTTAACAGAACGGGACATATTTTGGTCCCTTTCCCATAATACAAATTAAATATTTCAAGTCCCTTTGGACATTGCCATCTTTAATTAGGTGACTGATTTAAGATGAAACATTTATGAAATAGTCAAGTGATAGTTGTTTTCACAAAGAACATCAATATTGGTGCAAGGATATTGCAAGCCTAGGCATCAAAGCCTTCAAAAGTTTTATAGGCGTCATCACAATATTGTTGACGAGTATACTGCATCTTTATTCCAAAATTACCCTGGATATATTTGACCTCCAAAAGTTCCATGTTCCTTTCATTTATCAATCATGACAAGTGAAGCTAGCTAATCAGGAGGTGATTGCCCTTCCAGAGCACCTGGCCTTGCTTCCCTGAAAGTTCACATTTAACTTCATTTGCCAGTTTTCAAAGTGTTTACTGTCTTGGTATTGTGATTTGAAAATAGATTGGTATGTTTGTTTTTGATTTTGTGAATAAAGATGTAAATGGACTTAATAAAATTCTTGTTTAGGGAAATATTACACACAATGAAATCCCAAAAATAGTCTTGGCATGTCCTAACTAAATGGGTTTTAAGCAGTTTAATTTTGATTTGTTGAATTTACAATATCTCAGTCATTTACTGCAACTGACTTTCTTAAATACACTTTGTATTATATTATTATTAGATTGCAAATCACTTGAGTCACACAGCTGAAAGATGGAGAACTTAAAACGAAAATGGCATCAAGCATTGTTGAGGAAAGTTCTAAACCATTCAACTACAGTAGTCTTGTTCCCATGTTGATGGCAGATATGGCCTTACTCTCTTGTTGATAACCAATAAACCATTGTACTTTAAAACTTGGTTGATAACTTTATGACCATTGTTATACCAACTTGTTTGATACCTTCTTATCGATAACTACTAGACCATGATGGTTTTACCTTCTCGTTGATGCCAACTAAACCATGGTGGTTTTACTCTTGCTGATAACCACTCAACCATTGTGGTTTTACACTCTTGCCAGTAACTACTCAATCATTTTGGTTTTTGAATAGTGACCACTCTCTTGCTGATAACCACATTGCCTTATTGTCACAATGACAATGGTTTTGCCCTATTGTTGATTACTGCTATGGCAGTGCTGATCTATTGTAAATTTTGAAAATTTGTTGAAGCAAGATAAAACAACAAAGAGTTATGATGTATATTTTGAGATTCATTTTTATTAGAGGATTATCTTTTTACTTGCCTTTGTTGGCAAGAAGCTGATTATATTGTGGTTATCTGGTAGGATATTTTGTGTCAAATTGTATGACAATAACCATTGCTGTATGCATACACCCTTATATATAACTTCTATATAGATACAACTCACTTATATAAATATACAGTACAGGCCTGTCGGAAGTTTAACACTTAGCTAACAAACAAGTGCTGTATTACTGCTATATCTATGTAGTTTTTGGCAGCTGCTCTATATCTCTTAACAGCTTTTCACCCTCTAGCTATCCATATCTCGGCCACTCTGCCGCCGAGCTTAGACCCCTTTTCGCTAGCTCAGTATTAAACTTTCGATCAAACTGTACCTGTACTGTATATAATGTCATGGCTGGTTTTTTTGGTTTAATAAACATGGTCATACATTTATATATATATATAAAGTCTATAAATATCCATCCCAAAATTCTATGTGTAACCTTTAGATACATAAATAAGGAATGATTTTAATTAGTTTAAATGTTGAAGTACAGTATATGTATATTTGATAATAATAAGTTTAAAATAATTTATCACGCGTATTATTCCAATATTCAATATCGATCATTAAAATTTATGTAATTCCCTTTAATTTTTAAAAATTAAAATACTTTTACACAGCTATGTTGATTTTACTTTTATGAATTGGTATAAATGATAATATATATATATAAAGCACTTTGAAAACTGATATGCATACATACAGAGGTCAATATCATCAATGCAGAAATACATGTAGAAAAAGCCGTTTTTGTTAAGAAATTTAAAAAAAAAAAAAAAACAGTAAGTGGTGACAATATCATAAAAATCTTGCAGTCAATCGTATAATCTTCGTTTATCATCACATTTAAACACACTTATCCATCGGCTCCCAAGACGCAAACACGCTCAACGTTATCTGTCATGATCATGTGACCCAAAAATCAAAAACAAAAATTACCATAAATAGAAAAATTAACAAAAAATTGAAACTCAACTAGAAAACAATACACAAGTTGTATGTATGTTTATGTCACTTCCTTAATTTTCCTCTAATGTCCTACATACAAAAATAGAATCCCATCCTTAATCAGACTTTATACAGTTATACACTCATCACAATCTTGAATACAAAAAGTATATTTATATAGGTAACCATTCAGGTTACTGTGAGGCGAGAGGAATTTCTCCAGCCCCGCCCCCTCCATCTTCACATAATAATAGATAATAACAATTTATACACCTAGGCGATATTACATGTATTTACACATTTGAACAGTCAACATCAGAAATGATAGGAAGAATGTGGTACTCCAGATGGTAATTTAGGCAGTATTTCCAGCAGCAGCAACAACATATTATTAATGTACTACATTCTTAAATCATTTCTGGAGAGATACTGTTGAAATAGACTGGTATATATATTTACAGCATACGTGATATATATCTACACTACACAATAACTACTATACATTAATAATATCATTTCACCTTGCATAAAGCTTAACATCATCATAATGTTACTTAATATAGACCACAAATCAGATGAATAATAACTAAATTTTAAAACAACATGATTTTGTACATCTTTTGAATATGAATGAAAAATTTCATTTTTTTAATCTTAAAAATGAAAATGAAAGCACCGTTCTGCGATACATGTTTAGGTAGCTTGCACTGCAATACCCCACCACTTATGAAGACGCATTTACAAATGTGTTACACATAATGAAGCACGCATTTACAAATGTGTTACACATAATGAAGCACGCATTTACAAAATAAGTAAATCATGATTTAGACAATGATTATCAATTTTTCTAAATCCGTAGATGAATTTTTGCACACTGTAATGAGAGAACAAAGACATCTCCAATATTTTCATATTTGTAATACATGTACAATATTATTATATCGCTTTTAACACATTTGTCAAATATTTCCAATCAGGGCATAGCCATTTCAATTTTGGGCTCAAAACATTTTCGTTTGAAAAATATCACATCCTTTTCCTTGAAATCAATTACAGATTGTTTTCTCACTTTCTTCATAAACTTGATACATAAATTAACACTAACTGAGTCAAAATATACAGAAACTATCGCTAACACATGTACCATATGTAAACACAAAAACATTTTCTTAACGAAACATAAAGAACAATTCCTTCAAACAAAATACAAAAAGCACTAAATTGATTAACAAACAAAACAAAACAAAACAAGCATTAACACTTTTTTCTTGTCTAGAACATAACACTTTTATGATTGGTATGCATTTAAAGAGTCCAAATTCAGTAAAAATGTCAAATCTTAATTGTCACTCTATATATCACATATGGAATCATTCCAAGCATGTCCATGATTTAAATTGAAACCAGACCAGTGGTGAAAAATATTCCACAAGACCAGTTTGATAAACATATCACAAGCGGCATATTATTATTTTTTCTCTGTTAAATGCACAACAAACAATATGGCGAGATTCCAAGCAGAATGTGCGGCGAGTTTATCACAATATGAATGAATCATTGGAACAAAAATATGATGGATCATTTCCGTCTTGCTGGTGATGGTTTTGGTATTTTGGATATTCTAGATGGCGTTGAGGTTGATGTAGCTGTTGGCATGGTAACAGTCCGTGTTTGTACAACATGGGTTTGATAAGTCATTGTGGTTTGATTTCTGCCACCCAGATTTTTAGTTTCTCTTTGAACAGTTGTAAACACTTCTGGTTCATTAGTGTCCGATGAAATACTGTCCGCTCGACTTGGTGGCCGACTATTGGTGCTGGCTCTACTTGAACTACGACTAACAGGTGTTGCTGAAATAGATAATAAGAACAAATAAATAAACATGGGGTATAATATAATAGCCAGTAGAAGTTCTATATACCGGTACATGTACATGTATACAACTGGATAATTTTAGTGACCTTTGACACTATCACACATAGCCTTGCTGCTGGTATATTTGAATTAAACATTTTGGCATGATAAGTGTTAGTTTGCTACACTGATGTTTAATGTGAAGTTGTATAAGCTGTCCATCCATCCTTTGATAATGAAAATATGTATACATGTATATATAATTATACGGAAAGACAGACTGACAAAACTAGTTTGAATCTATTGTCAAAAACAATCTACTTCACTGGATTCTCAATTTCCAATAATAGTTCTTAAAAAAACCTGCATCAAAAAATTACAAATGGTATATGTGTGGATAAACAGAAGGAATGGAAGGGACAGATGAGATGCCAAGATGACAGCATAGCTCTCTAAATTTTGAAGCGGTGAAAAGATAGTGGCATAGCTCTCTGGATTTTGACAGGATGCCAAGATGACAGCATAGCTCTAGATTTTGATGGGATGCAAAGATGACATCATAGCTTTGAATTTTAACTGGATGCCAAGATGACAGCATAGCTCTGAATTTTGATGTGATGCCAAGATAGTGGCATAGCTTTTTGAATTTTGATGGGATGCCAAGATGGCGGCATAACTTTTCGTGGATTTTGACAAGATGCCAAGATGAGCATTAAGCTATCAGGATTTTGGTCTAATCGGCTTACAAAACAACATGTCAAGATATCAGGAACTCACATGGACTATGTAGGTCCCTTGGACTTCTGATGTCCTTAGAATATTTGGACCTGACTATCCGTGTTCCATCTGGCTCTGTTCTGGACATAATTTGATGAACTTCCCCGTCTGGTGTTTTCATGCCTTGTCTCCATGGCGTCCCATAGGATGTCTTTTCTCTGATCTAAATGAGAAGAAAATTGAAATATTGATTGAAAAATAAATTATTTTACTACAATATCTGACTGATCAGTAGTTGGTACAAAATCATGTCAAAACCTATTGAGGCAGGTAAATTTTAGTTATATGATGTTAATAGTATTAGTTCTATTTGTTTGGCTTCAATGGTTACTACTTTAAGTAAATAATCAGTAATTCAGATTCTATGAGGTCTCTATATCAAGAGAAAATATAGCCTTGCATTAGAACACTATAAGCATGGGGAAAGATTATCTACCGGTAGTTAAATTTCCACAATTTCAAAATTATTAGTGGCCAACTTACTGAATCTGTGAAAATATAGTCCTTTTGAAAGTATTTTTTCTCATATTTGCTTAAATAAAGTGATTACGTAAAATATTTATTGCTTTTTAAAACAATTTCTCAGAAATAGTAGCCAATGTTGATTTTAGCTAACAGAAGCCTAGCATAAAATACAACTCTGAAGAGTATGACTAAAGCTTCTTTTTCACTACTGAGATGATGGTTAAACAGGAAGTTAAACCTGTGAATTTATAGGCTTGGTCTGAGAAATGATAATATTGCATATGTAACATGTTTTACAAGACTGTACATCTGTGCATGTCCTACTGACGTGCTCCAGGTAGGGGTGTGTAAGAAATTAGTGATATTTTTGTGCTTCTGTGTGTAGTTGGATTTTGATTTACCAGGTGTATTTTAACCATTTTATTTTAGTGCATACTGATTTTAGCGAATTTACTTTACAAAAAGAATAACCCCAGGCCCAGGATTTGCAATCATTTCTTAAGGTTTTCCTTAAATTTTGGTTATCTTTTTTTGGAACAAGGAATAAACAATTTTGACAAAAGTAAATACATGTACAAATGCTGAGTGTTTGGAGAAAGAACAGTCACTATCCACTTTCAAGTCTTGGGTCAGACTCGGTTTGGGTTTGAACCCATTGCCTTCCACTTACACAGCAAGCACTCTACCAACTGAGTTATTGTAGTGGTTTGTCAAACTTGAACATTATAATAATGGTACAATATTACAGGGATGACAGCATAGCTCTCCTGATTTCTGTCTAATGGACTTACAAAACAACAACTTAAGACATCAGGACTTACATGGACTATGTAGGTATTTAGTTATTCTTTCACAATAACACAAAGTTGTAAATAAATGTGATTGTAAAGATGTTATATTAAAATAAAATATTGACCAAAATGAGTGAGCTTGATTTTACAATAAATAAATAAGGAAAGAACCACTGCAGATCAGAGAAGGAGAGAATTGTTTCATAAAGAAATGCCAAGAAATGTGCCCCAGAGCAGATAATCAAATATAATATAATGTTTATGCATTAAGCAAAAATAAAAACCCTACAAAATATTTTGCAAAAATTCATGTTTAATGCCAAAATGAAAGAAAAAAAAAAAAAGGAAAAAAAGCATTGGCTGGTTTCCTTCACCCAAAATACAATAAAAGCTCTATTAATGATTCTTAAGAATGCCAATTTAGGTACCTAAGCAAGGGGTTTTTTTTTTTTTTTTTTTTTTTTTTTTCATAATTTGTAATTTGCGAAAGCACAGTTTTCAGTATTAACAATAGAAAATCATCATTAAACAAAAGGAAAAAATAAGAGAGAGAGAGAGAGAGAGAGAGAGAGAGAGAATTAAAGCACCCAAGTTTTTAAAAAAAATATAATTAAAGCAAAAAAACATGATGGCATATATTCAGGACTCAAAAGGAAAATTAAGAACAGATTATAATAACATGATATCCATTCACAAGTTTTATCCCTTCAAGACAAAAATTACCATAAATGACATTCCGATACTTACCAAAATTTTAGGACGAGATATTCTCCTAATGTTCCTCTGATAGCATATTTAAATAACATTTTTAAAATTGTAATACTCAATTTATGTATGTGTCAGATTATTTATATTTTTTCATGTAAATAAAAAACATAGCACTGCCGTGCTGTTGTATGGCGTAGTTGGGAAAAATGTGTTGTGGCAAGACAGAATATAACCGAAAATTCCCCCCGGGGGGTTCGATCTATGCATAGTCCGACGGATGTTTTTTGGAAAAAGAAACAATGTACCAAACCATGTATTGCTAAATTAAATGGTAGAAAATAACTTCATAAATATATGAAAAAGACAATCAGTAATTAAAATTTAATAAAGTTGTACCCGATCGTTTTGTCATTTCGGATAGAGAGAAAGTAGAGTTTTGCTGACCCTACCGTCGCTATGAGGGGATACATTCTAGCGATGTATGTAACTGGATCATTTGCTGTTAAATCTGGGTTTTAATAAACTGCCGATTATCACTCACAATATTCCCGTTTCATGTTAATGGAGCAGTATTTAAAATCCACATGTGGTCATTTGCACACAACACTGTACGAATTATCTCCCTTTCACAAAAGTGAAATCTAATCAATAAACAGTTTTAAAATATTACACAATTGCCTCAACATCAAAATACATTATCATACCCTTCAAAATAAATTTAAATTACCGTAGATTTCATGAAGAATTAATTAAATCAACCTGCCATTGCTGTTTATTTCATAAGTTATGATTTTACATCCTAGGACGCAAACTTCTCGGACTACTTTTTATTGTAAACACGAGATCAGTTCGCCAAATTGCAGAAATTATTGGATGCATCCCCTCGCAATATTTTACTAGATTTCGAAATGTATTCCGAAAATTTAATCCAAATGTGCATATGTAACCAAATGCATTACCCGTCTCAGAATACATGTCTCACGATAAAACAGATATATTTCTTTCACACTCATTTACCAGGCGCACTATTTCCATGCGTATCATATCTTATAATTTCATCGCAAAGAAGCCCGATATCTTGGAAGAAAGCGATAGCAAAGTACGCGTTTACTATCGTGAAATGCCGTACAAAAATTTAACAGTATTTAATTTTTTTTAATTTTTGTTTGATGATATATGGTTATAAGGTCTAAACTTATAAATGAACCAATTTTTTTTTTAATTTTTTTTTTTTTTTATATAAAATATTTAAATTAAATTCTGTTTTTCCCACAAACAAAACTTTAAAGATAGTTTGGCTCATTAAACTTATGAAATCTCTGAAGTAGGGTATCAAAGATCTTAATTTTAAAATAATAATAGTAATATTTGTACCATTTTCATGATTTTATAACACATAATGGGGAAAGAATCTAAAATCTACAATTTAAATGTAGTAGATGAGCATTGTCATACCTTTGTAATTGGTCCACTTGCTGAACTAGGAGACATGGTGCTCCAGCCTGATGCTCCAGAATAGGTGGAACTTCCAGAATGGGAACTACCTCCTGGACTTCTGGTTACAAAGCCTGTCATTGATTGGCTAACACCTTCAGCCAATATAAACTGTTCTCTTAATTCCATGTTTGTCCTACCCTTGGCTAAAATAGAAAATAATTGACAAATTAGTATATTTGTAATGATGCGAAAAACAAAAATAACTCCAAACAATCATTTAACAATTCTAAAACATATATAAACTTATATCATATCACATTCTTAAATAAAAGTTTTACTGACTACATTTTTCTTAACACACACTTAGCAATACTGTATGTGAAATAATAACTTAGGAAAGACTATTAATTAAATAAGACTGTTTTGTTTTCTACTAGAGAGCTTAGAAAATTAAATGTTTTGATACATCTACAGAACGGATTCAGATTGTTACATTTGCTCCATATTTCACAAATTTCTAGACTTTTAAGGACTTATCAGTAACAGCCTATTGTATTTATTTGATACTAATTTATCCCAGTTGGTAAATATCTATTTTCAAGTATTATACCAGATCAAACAACATTCTCTCAGTTGCAGAGTGGTTCAAGTTCTACTAACTTCCAAATAGGGTTTGCCACTGAAACACATCTTATACTTCCTAACGTTTGTGTGGAACAATTATTTCCATTGGCTATGGAATCATTTTGATTCATATTTTCCCGTTAAAGTGACATCATTCCATAAATACTTGATTTAAAAGTTTTCCAAATGTTTAGGCATGATGTGATATTCACGTGGCAAAGTATAAAAAACCCCACTTTTCTATCATAGTGAAGAATGAAGAAAGTAGTGAGCACAAATCCTCAGTGGTAATTTTTCTTAAGTATTTCCAATCAATTTCACTTATTAGAATCAAGTCACAAATAAGATTGGTATGAAATTCACTATAATAAATGAGCAGTAAAAATATAGCATGTTATTTTTCAGACCATAAATGTTTTCAAAATTCCATGCCCATTTTATTTATTCATTAAAAACCATGCCTTTCATAAACAAAATATTAGTATTTTTATCACTCAGATTATGCCATCACAATATTTTTGTGTCAGTATAATGTCTGTATCTAAAATTATCCTCGATATATTTCACGACCCATAGTTCCATGTTCCTTAAAAAAGGCTTTCATGCTCAATTTACATTACACAAGTGGCAAGCTTAGCTAGCTAAACAAAAGGTGCTTACCCTTCCGGAGCACCCAGCCTAACTTCCCTTGTGGAAGTTCACATTTAACTTCAGTGGCTGTTTTAAAATTTTTACTTTGCTTTGGTATTTTGATTTAGACATGGATTGGTTTTTTTTTAATTATTAATAATTTTTTGGAATGCAGTTACTGGTACCTTTTAATTCTAGTTTAAATTCCTAATTTACTAATTTTCCATTGCAACATAATATGTTTACCAGTTTAGATATCACAAATTTTATAAAGTGTTTTCCTAAATGGATATCAGACCATGCAATTTTTTCCATCCCTTCCCAGGAACTTTTGGTAATGTCTAGTATATTATCAGGAAAATGTTTAACTGATATCCAGTTGCCTATCTTATTACCATATGGTACCATAATTGAAGACATGTTATATACAATAAGAATATGAAATTTATATTCTAGAAGTCCGTGAAGGAGAGGTTTAGACAGAAATATTTAGACAACAAAACTCCGTGAAGATGGTGCGCTGAATTTAGACAACAGATTTTTGCATCATGTATTTGTCTGAAATGTACTACAAAGTCTTAAATAAGATGGAACTTTGAAATAAATTTAGGCATTAATGCTGACAGCAATAAATTAACCTCTTTATTATTACTGTATTCCAGGAATACAATGATGTAGTCATTTTAATTATACCTAACAAGTGGTTGAAAAGTTCTGCAGATCCGTGAAGAGCATTTGTCACACTAGTGGTAACAACAACTATGTTTTTATTCCTTGTAGCCAAAATCATCATTGGCTACTTATTTTTAAAAAATTCTTTAAAAAAGTAACTTATTTTAATTTAGCAAATTTGTGAAAAAATGCTTTAAAAAGCACTACATTTTCACAAATTTAAAAAAGTTGGCTACTAAATTTAAATCTGTGGAAACCTTGCAACTTCATACATCAATGGTTGAAATATTCTTAGTTTATTCTCATTCATATAATATAAACTCATTCTGTAACTTTTTTTTCTTAAAAAAATTGAATTTAGTATTAAAAACAATAAAGATAGCAGAAAAATGTAGTAACAACAACCATGCACTGCACATATACACACAACATCAACAGAAGGTAATTCAAAATAAACCAAAAATGGCAGGAAAAAACCCAGCCTAACCAAAAATAACAAGGAAATATCCTACAAGCATTTGCATTCATACCATATTTAGCTGCGGCAACCCTAGCCTTAGCTTTTTTTGAGGCGGCTTTAAAAAGCAAAATAAAAAGATAATAACATACAAAATAATGGTACAAGACAACAACACCGACAAACAAGCACAGACACAAAACACAATGGTACAAAACATCTGAATAACAATAATCATGGCATAACGAAATAAGAGAAAGTATCGCATCTGGAATTTAAAAATAACACCCAGACAATGGTAATAAAATTCTGAAAAATGCAGAAATTTTAAAAAACATGTCAACCAAGTTGCATAGACTTAAGAGATTACATACTCAGCTCCGAAGGCAGAACCTGAACTTTGAAACGAAAACGATGACGTCTCCGCAACCCAACTAAGGTATAGATAGAAAGAAGAAAGTATTGAAGAAAAAAAAAATAAACAAACAAAAAAAAGAATGCATAATAAACAAACAAAACAATTACCTGAAATAAAAACTATTACATAAAGTGTCACATAAAATAATAAACTTTTTTATTCAAAATATGATGAAACAAAAATTGTAATCCTGAAATAAAAACTAACATTTTTGAAAAAAAATATTCAAAGAGTTAGAAAATGAGTTAGAAAATGTTAAGAGTTAGAAGAAAGTGAAGCAAGCATGCAGATGAAAAAAGCTGTTACATGTACATGTACGGCATGCAAAATTAGAACATAAGTAAAATAAATTATTAAAACCACAATAAAAAAATCTATCCCTTATCACTACAGTGTAAAATTTAACAAAAATGCATCCATACTTTCACACAAAGTCAATAAATTCTATTCAGCCTGAATTTAAAAAACATGAAAACTTATACCTTTCAAATATTTTAATTTTCTGTATAAAAATTTTCATTTCCTTCTATTTTTTTCCAAAAAATCTTACAATTCTTTTTAATTTTTTTTTCCCTCTAATTTTTAAATTTTCAAATTCAGATTTTATCCAAATAAAGTTACTTAACGTTAAATAAATTGGCAAAATTTAAAAGTAATTAGGGTAAGCATGGATGCATATTAGTGCTAAAAGATTAAAACTATGAAACACAAATTTTGCTAAGTGGGGGGAAATGTTGCGTCATTAAACTAAACAAGTTACTTACACATTGGACAAGACTCAAAGTGTTTGTTAAGGTCTGTAGTTGGTTTTGAATAGAATTAAAAAATGCAAATGATAATTAAGTATGTATATATATTAAATGGTTTAGTTAGTAATAATAACCAGAATATCCACTTGGCGATTTTACCTTAATTTAAAAAGGTCTAAAATATGGTAAATATCCCAAAAGTGTGAAAATCTTCTATTTATTCTTTATTTCTACACTGATCCTGTTCTGAATAAATTACATAATCCAATAGCTTCGCCTCGTTTGACAATAAAATTTCTCGGAGTGACAATATTGACTGTCACCCTATCAGACACGTTATATTTATTTAATATACACAGACTAAAAAACGGTTTCCAGAAAATACCAGATTTTATATTTAGTAGTAAGTTTTAAATGGCAAGTACAGTCATACCTGTATATAAAGGCCACCCAAGGGGATCAGTAAAAGTGGCCTTTATGGGCAGGTTAGACTGCATAGTCATAATTTTAACTTCAAAATCTCACAACTTATGCCAAAATGGTAAAGGTAGACAAATATGGCTTAAAGACATACATGTACTTTATGCCAATTAAATATATGATACATATCAATTGATTTCTCATCTGTGCAATCAAATTTTGAAAGTTTTTCTTTAAAAAAATAATTTCCTTATAGAAGTTATTAAGACACTTTTAAAAAATTATACTCTATATGGATAGTATATAAGGATTTTTCAGAAAAGAAATCAATAAGACAAAGAGTGGCAATTCTGATTAACGAGTTAATACAGCATTAATGGTATAAACATCACAATTATTATTAAGAATGAAGGTATAGATTATGTACTGTCATCACTGTTAATAAGATCTGTCATCACTGTTAATAAAATCAAAAGTCCATTAATATTAAAAGTGTATATCTCTTCATGGAATAATGGACTTCTGATAAGAAGTAATTAAAATGAATGATGTGTTAATTATTATTAATTATGACAATATAACATATGAAAATTAAACATATGATTTAGTACTTTGTAAAATATCAATCTATGACAAATTTAATATAAATTAAAAAAGCTTTGGTTAAAAAGGTGATGACTTAATATTTTAAGATATCAAACGGTGTCAAAGTAAATAAATGCTAATTAAAAGCCTTTGTTAAAATTTTTCCAAGTGAACTTGATCAATATTTTTAATTCATGCACATCAACATTGCATAAATTCACAAAATAAAATATAAAACTCAGTTCTGATTTTAAATCATACTGTAAAAAATTGAAATTGATTGTTCATCATTATAAGACTTAAAATTAATCTTTATTCAAATGAAACCAAAAATTCAAACTTGATTTCTGAGGTGCTAACAAACACTATTATTTGAAAATTATCAGGCAAAGCAAGTGAACTTATATCAAGCCACATTCAGCTTTTAGGGTGGTTCAGCCACTGCATATCTGTGATGCAATAAACAAATAAATTGAAAATAATAAACATCACTTAAAATGCAAAATGAATGAACAAACATTCAGGGTAACACTTAACAAAAAAGCATTTTTCATTAAACATATCAATTCAGTATCCATGGTAACATTTGTGTCACTTCAAACTTGCTGTAGATTAATTTGCACAAAACTTGTCAAATAAATCAAAACTTATGATAATTTGTCAACAAACTATAGTGTTTGAAATAAAGTTGGCCTAATCCAAAAGATTAACATCCATTATGAATCTACAGAATGCAACAATTTCCGCCTGTTGAAAGATTGTCATCAAAATGGCCTTTATTTATTTCAAACACTCATCTTTGAACTCAAACTTTAACATAATTTGATATAACAAATAATACAAATAGTAGTAAAAATGCCACATACTTGGCCACAGAGGAACTATATAAAGTCAAGGGGAGATAATTAGTCAGGCAACAATACATACATGTATGATTTTTGATTTTGAATTATTATTATTATTTTTTTAGGTTGTAAATCTTAACCAGTGTATGTTGATTCTTGAACATTTCGTATAATACAAGAAAAATGAATGGAAACTGGGAACCATGTTGAATTTGTATTTCTTGGACAAAAACAAAGACCGCTATAGTGCAAATTCTATAAAGTAATAATACCTATAAGATATCAGAAATCTACTGTTGGAGTCTTGTGTTTGTTACAGTGAATTATGCTTTATTCCCATAGAAAATCCAATAAATTTGAATAATTTTGGTATTGTTTACTTACCTGTGCCGAGTTGTAACTGAAAATCTGTATGGGGATCTGTGATTGTCATAAAGTATTTTTGTAGAAAGGAAACTGTTGGAGCTATGGGGATTTTACATGGCAAAAATGGCAATGTATACACAGGAAGTGATGTCCTTGGGACTCAAGTTGCCTAGTTTTTTCAACAGTTCAAATCCCTATAGTGCTAGAGTTTTACTCTGTGCATAGTTATTCAACACTTATTACAGAGATGAATACAGATTTTCTATTACAACTAAGTACAAGTAAGTGAAAATTTTTAATCTTTATTCAAATTCATTGGATTTTCTATGGAAATGAAGCGTAATTCACTGTCATAAATGCACTGATTTGGACAGTAGTAGAAACTCACTATGTATAAATACAAGAACATCTCAGAGAAAAAGTCTAAAGTTGAACAACTACATAGAATAACAATATGTGAAAGAAAAATCTAACAGATACCAGCTACAAGACCATCTTTTTATTTATCTAGAAAAATGCTATTTTATCAACATTTTTTAAATTTTGTAAATTTACATAGAAATTCTTCCTCTTATATCATTGCACTCGCTTAGAATCAACCCAAAGTGGGATCGGCCGGAAACTAGCCAGTGAAAAAAGGTACAATTAGTCTGTAAGTTGGCACTTTAAACCACTGGGTCATGGAGGTCCAGCGATATATTTGAGAATTTTCACATGTACATTGTATATCAATTAAATTAATCTTTTTTATCTTCATAATGTCAAAATGCAAATATAAAGAGAGATACAATTAATCTGTAAGATAATGCTTTTAAACAACTTGGCCATCGAATTGAATTCATAATACCAAAATGCTAATATAAAGAAAACTCATAACCAAGTTTAGTATTTTTAAACCGAGTTTAGTACTTTCAAACCAAGTTTAGTATAGTAGTTCAATAAATAAATGTTATAAAAGGCCTTCATATTAGTTGTATTAAGATGATGGTAAGTTTATGATGATAATATTAAAAGATTCAAATTGAGTAAAAGAGAAGAAACATCTAACTCAATCATTACAGTTAAAAGAAACCAACTTCTCAAAACAAGAGTTTTAAGAATATTTTCTGAGATACTATAATATTAAAGAATTTGTTATGAATACAAGATTAACATCTTACTTAACAATGACAGTTAAAAGATACCAACTTCTCAAACTAAGACAGATTTAAGAATATTTTCTGAGATACTATAATATTAAAAATTTGTTATGAATACAAGATTAACTAACATCTAACTTAACAATGACAGTTAAAAGAAACCAACTTCTCAAACTAAGACAGTTCTAAGAATATTTTCTGAGATGATTTGTTATGAATACAAGATTAACATCTAACTCAACAATGACAGTTAAATAGAAATTAACTTCTCAAAATGAGACAATTTTACAGTTTTAAGAATATTTTCCAAGATATTACTGAAGACAGAAAGACTATTAATATTATCCATTATAAGAAGTATATACACGCCTATATATAAGCCTGACTCTTTCTCTAATTTGTGTAAATACTTAATATTACATGTATAGACAAATCTTACATTACATCTGTATAGTCAAACCTGTATGTGTTGTGAAGTGAGAAGGACAAAAATGCCCACCTTTTAAACTAAAACTTTTCTAAGTCACATTTTTTGTAGTTGTTGGCCTAAGTCATCATCACATACAGATCTGACTGTATACATGTACCTGGACATATGTCAACAATATATTTTATAAAGAATCAATGTTATATACTATGTATATAAATATATGTGTGATATTAATCAAAGACCTAGCAAATCTAATATGATTATATGTATATTATTGATAGGATGATTAAAATATTAATTGCCTTACCTCGACAGGGATCGTTCTTCACCAAGAATTCATCTAATGCCACCCAGCCTCCTCCAACTCTCACCATAACAGTACTTCTCAATATCCTTACTAATCTCAACTTCTGAGACTCGCCAAACTGTAAATATGAAAAAAAATTGAACAATAAACAAATGTACTACTGTCTAAAGAAATTAGGAAAATAAATTATACACACACCTACCCATCAACTTTGTTGGGGCAATCTAATCATTCAGTCCATGTCTCCCATTTCTAAAATTATCCTGGATATATTTGAAATAGCATAGTTCCATGTTCCTTTCATTCTCAATTTTGATTTTACTTATTGAGAGTGTAGCTACTAGCTAAAAGTAGCATGTAAAAAATACATAAAAAAATTGAAAGTCATAAAAATTCTACTGTCACAAAAGTGTGTAATGGCAAGTCATGTTTCATATGCTACATGTCTTGAGAATGGGCAAAAACATGAAAATAAGCCCCTTGCAAAATGCCAATGATACAATTTTGTGAAAATTTTGCAGTCTCGCAAATTACCACATTGGTTAATAGTAATTAAAAGAGAATCTCCAAAATATCCATTTTCAAAGATTAATTTGTTTTCACTGTAAAAGTTCTCATTATGTTTAAGACCAACATCAAGAGAAGCTTACCCTGTATTTTCCTTCTCCGATTTTATGTATTTTGAACTGTTTAACACAGGTACATTTAGACACTTGTAACTTGACTTCATCGTTGATCTTTTCAGCTTCTGTGATGGGTTTCTGAGGCTGTAAAGTAAAAACACACATTTGAACAAATGTGCACAAGGACATAAACCATAAACAACATGGAAATAACTTCAATTTGTTTCTCATTAAACCATAAAAAAAGGATTTCTAGGTCAACTGCTGACGGGGACCGAATAAGGTCTATCTGGAGACCAGGCAGAGGTATGTCAGACACGAGTCTTAATAAGATTGTGAATGTATATAATAAATTTTAAAAGTTTATCACTCTGTAGAAATCAAACAACAGTTAGCAAGAATATTCTGGCAACTTTTTATGTAAATTTGCACAAACCAGACTTTGTCATATACCACTGATTGATATAGGTTTTCCATTCCTGTCAAGAATATTTAATTTATATCCAGATGTCAAGCTATAGGTGAAGTAGTAGAAAGTTTTACCTTTGCATTGTACTCTGGGCAATGTGCAGGGAGGATTCTTTAGGTTGCCATTCCTACCATGACCAGGGGAATCAGTTTCATTTTGAAAAGATTCAAAAGCTGAGTGCTTGGCGAATGAATAGCTACTTACATTTTTCAAGTCTGGATCAAAACCAGATAAGGTTTGAACTCAGACCTACCACATTTGGAACAAGCACTCTACCAACTGAGTTACCCTAGTGCTTAGCTATGAATGAGAAAATTTATGTAACAAACCTCTCCATCTGGTCTTAGTGCTGATACAAACTCTTTGTAATCTATCAAACCACTTCCATCTCTGTCAAATATATTAGCAACAGTCTCCATCTCTAACAAAGTAGTTGGGAATTCTGAAATTATAAAATGTGAATGAATTTATACAATGTATAAATTTATAATTGAAATATGATGCTGATAATGGATATTTATAACACTAAATGAATGTTAAAATTTTAAAAATAACTAGAGCAGTCTCTTTAGAGATGAATACCCCTGTACCCAACATTACAGAGCTGTTATTTCTAAGATTTGACCTTGTGATCTTGACCTATGACCATTGCACCTAAATTTGGTATTTGACACATTGTCTCCTCCTCATTTGTGACAAATTGGATCAAAATCCATCCATAGACAGAAAAGATATGTAGCAGACACAATATTAGAACATGCAGACGGATGGACATGGTGATTCTTATATACCCCTAAACTTGTGGGGCAGTATAAAAATATGAAATGAATGGGTTCAACATAGATTCAACAGCTTTTTCATCATAGCACTGATTAAATAAAGAATCAAATTGGCTTACTGTAAATTTACATTTACATGCATAATAATTGTTTACTGTAATTCCAAAAATACTTTTTTTAGATGGATACAAATCTTCAAACTGTGCAGCAAAGGTGACCTTTCAGATATCAATGACGGTTTTTTTCCAGAAATATTGATGGAATTGATATTTATCGAAGATATTGTAAAATACACACTTGTAGACATGATGCCTTCTATAAACTCTTTTCTGGAAAGTCTACCATCTCGATCTCTATCTCGCCTTCTGAACAGATCCATTATCCTCGCTTTGTTGTGACGCATCCATTGAAGGTACCGTTTTCTCCAATCGTCAAATTTGAAATTTTTCAAACGCTCCACCTAAAAGGTTAATATACTAAATTAGAGTTTGTTAACATACAACATAAGGTACTTTGCCAGCCAATCCATCAATTATACAGTTATAATTCCTAGGAAAATGTGCACCAATAAATACTGTATGTATCAGAAGGAATGCAGGGACGACATGCCAAAAGGACAACATTGGCTGTGTAAATGCTATAATTAGTCTACAATTTTGAAGCCTGTAAATTATAGATTGAAGTGGTATATAGCGTTTTAGGCCCAGTCAAGTTTCTTTCACTTATAATGAGGTCAGTTCATGGATGGTGGAGGAAACTGGAGTGCTGAAAGAAAATCAATGACATTTAGCAAGTAAATTGACAAAATTTTTCAAACTAGAATTAGTCTGAAGTGAGAGGAGATTCAAATATAGGCATGAAAGGTGCCATGAATATGTAACTTATAGAATCTATGACAAAATTTTAGACTTGTCAGATTCTCAAGATAATAAGACCAGATCTTTCCGGTCATTCATCCATTACCTCATTCAGATAATCTAAAGCATCTTGTAATTTTCTCTGTCTATCTACAGCCATTAACCAGACATTTCTCCATTTGTTAAACAAAGCCCCAACACGAGGATTTTTAAACTGAGGTTCGGGTGTTCTCCTTCCAGTGCCATCATCTCTTCTGAAATAGTAATAAAGTCAAATCATGAGAATTTTTATTTTTATGTTTTGTTTATATCTTTTACTCTTTTACTTACATTTGGGCAGGGATTTTTTGCTACCGTAATCCTTCTATGTATTCGGACCCTCTATGTTTTCGGACACCCCAATTTTGAAATTTCAATAATTTTCAAATTTCCTCTAATTTCGGACGGCAATTTTTTGCATCTAAATCCGGACACGATTTTGCTGGAACTCACCGGAACACGGGGTACATATTGCTTATAATCAATATTGAATTAAAACAAGAAGAAACGATGTTGTTTTGTTGTAAATTTACATTGAAATGCGTTATTTTTATGCGTCTGTTGCGTTGTGTATTTACGTGAGGGAGTCATGATTGTAACTTGGAGGACATGTATTTTACGATGTATTTACATTTTTAATGCAAGCTCAATGAGGCCATACCTGTATTAAGTGCTTTAATTTTCTTTGAAAGTGAAAGTTGATTGAAATTAGAACTCTTGGCTACGAAACATCGTACGAGACCAGAAGTTCTGTCGGTACACAAATCCAACATCAAAGACATTTTTCAGGAAGTGACGTTATCAATGAATTTAATTGGATGAGAAAACTCGTGGAATTCCCTCTGATTCAGTGCATGTCAACTATGGGAATTCCCAATCCTCCGATACTTTCATCTGCCTAAGAACGGGAAGATAGACATTACGATGTATTTATTTATTTTTTTGAAGATGAAAATTGTTTGAAATGTGATTTAAAACAATATATTTGTAAACTATTTTGTTCCGTGAGTGATGAATTTGATTTTTTAAGAAAAGCTGTTTATACCACGCCGAACCTCATTCATACATGTCCTCGTTCTTAGCGTACAAAAATATTGAATTTTCTTGACTGAGAAATATTCTTGACTATTATTAACTATTAAAATTTTGATCGTAGACAGTGACAGAAGACGAAGTGTGATCACGGTGAACCTTAACCGTTGGGAACTACTGACAAAGATCACGCAATTTACTTACAAAAAAATGGCGTCCCTCGATGTGTATTGCACATTGGATCACGATTATTGGTCAACAAACACTTCAAATATAACTTTTTTTGTAAAATAAACAACACAACAGGTATTTTTAACCTATTCTTTATTTGAAAATTTACATTATATATGATATTTATGTGCGTATCGTCGTTGATAATGTCTTGCATTACCGGGAGGGCAGCGAGACTTGCTTACGATCAGACATCCGGTCCAAAATATCGGACAACTCTAAATATTCGGACACCCCCATTTTTTTAAGTGTATAATTTTCATATTTCCTCTAAGTTCCCGGACACTTGAAAATGAAATTATTAAAATTCGTCCGAATACATAGAAGGATTACGGTATTCGATTAATCAGAGATGTAGATCTATAGATATAAAATTATGTGTTTATTTTCAACAGAATACAAAAGAAATGACTTTGGAATTTAATATCCTATGCCATTATACAAAATATGCATTGATCTGATATGCCATTTAGCGTGTCCGACCATACTATATTTGTACTTATATATATATATATATATAGTAAAATTATAATCTAGTTATTACCAAAAATGTTTTTTGATTTTTTTAAATTTAAACATTTAAAAAGTACTATAAACTGGATTGCTACAAAATTTAATTTATAATCCATTTTTACTGGAAATTAAAAATCAAAGTACTGAAAGTACTAAAATTCGCGAAAGATTAGAAAGACAGGGAGTTCAGTGTCTCCATCAATGTAGTGTCAGGTATATGAAGTTGTCAGGTAACTGAAAGGAGGTTGTTATGTTCACCTTGCATTGCTCCCAACACAACATAGCGGGTTCATGTAGTGTGCAATGTGCAGACTATGAGCATGGGGCTGTTTTAATATTCACACATTGGACCAATATTAAGGATTCATGTAGGAAATAGTTCAATCCGAATAAATGCATGTATGGAACCATCAAGGATGGTCAAAGTTACTTCCATCGTCATGGAGACCCTAATATTAAACAAGAGGTCCATGAGCCTTAATGCTCACATGCAGCTGAGTACATATCTCATGCAGAGGTTCAATGGTCATTGACATTAATTAAAGAGAATGTCCAAATAAATTTTCAGCAGTAAGGGCCAATTATATGTAAGGATTTTTTGCAAATGTATTATAACATAACTAGTCATAAGAGTGCTACATATAATATATCTGAAATCTAGCTACAATATATTGTTTATAAACAACTAAAAAGGTAAAGAAAAATTTGAACCCATGACCTTAATCTAAATATCGCAATGAATATTAGGTCAATACCTACAATTTAGAAGCCTATACAAAAAGTTTATAGTTTTTGAGATAATTAACCATGTCAGTATTTGTTTGCATCAGTGACCTTGACTTTTAAACTCATGTCCTTCATTCATATATCAAAATGATCGTTAGGCCAATACCTACAATATTTTAACATATACGCCTATACAAAAAGTTTATAGTTTTTAAGACAATTAATCATTTCAGTATTCATTTGCATCTATAACCTTGACCATTAGACCTATGACCTACATTCATATATCAAAATGAACATTGTGTAAATGCCTAACATTCTGATATACATGCCTATAGAGAAAGTTTATCATTTTTGAGATAATTCACCATTTCAGTATTTGTTTGCATCTATGACCTTGACCTTTGAACCTATGACCTTCGTTCATATATGGAAATGACCGTAAGGCAAATGCCTACAATATTCTAATATACATGCCTACACAAAGAGTTCAAAGTTTTTGAGATAATTAACCATTTCAGTATTCGTTTACATCTATGACCTTGACCTTTGAACTTATGACCTCTATTCATATATCAAAATGACCGTTGTGCAAATGCCTACAGTATTCCAATACACATGATGATGATGCCCATACAAAAAGCTTATAGTTTTCAAATATATTGACAAATACATTAATTTTGCAATTTCCCCCTCAAGTACCTTGCCATTATCTCATTTTGGCCCCTAAAGCTACAATATGTGCAAATCTAAAACTAGGTGCCCATAGTGTTTTACATGAAATATCTAAGTTATATCTCTTGTAGGTTCAGAGCAGATGATTTTTAAAGATTTTCACAAATTTCCCCTTTATGGGGCCCCAAGGGGACATAATCCTTGCATTTGTGCAAATCTGAAAACCCCTTACTTGACCATTACTGTCAAATATCATCCAATTTGGCTCTGTAGTTTTGGAGGAATTGATAAAAAATGTGAAAAGTTTATACATGACGCACATCGGACGAAGATAGATGGCAATTGCACATCTGAGCCTTTGGCTCAGGTGAGCTAAAAAGTTTATACAAGACGGATGAAGATAGATGACAATTGTTCATCTGAGCCTTTGGCTCAGGTGAGCTAATAAGCTTCTGATATCTTTCATGTCATAATTGAGGATATTTTTTAAATAAATTAATAACTTGAAAAAATTAACTATTATTTTATTATTATTTATATCACCAGAGTTGTGTTTTAAGAATTCGATAATTTTTGGAAGACTTTTTATTCCCGAGACCAGCATAATTTTAGTAAATCTTGTAAACAACAATTTTTTCAATCGGGTGGCCGTTAGGATCCCCGCTGACTGGGTTTGACAGGTGACCCCTCTACAAAGGTTCTGTACATGATAAAAATGTAGTTGACAGATGACCACTCTACAAAGTGATCGCTATCCCAGATTTCACTCTAATCAATTTATAATTTTTTAAGGATGACTTCACGGAATGCTTTGAAAAACGGGAAAAGCAGTATGATAGCACAAAATTCCAAAATTTTTGTCTTAATATGGGGAGACTCCTCACATCAGCAGGGATTGAGCTTAACTTTTCGATGAGCCATACAATGAACTGTCAAGAGTGATGGTTGATCTGAATATATCAGGCATATACATTTGGATTATTCTATCCCTTGCTTTACTTTTCGATATTCAACATCTGCAATTACATTGACGAATGGTTTTGCAGAAAATGTTGATCTATAGGTACTGCCAATGTCAATGACTGTATAATTTTGGCAGATTTTGATTTATTAGCAGGAACTTGTTTTGCATTACTAAAGGCTTGGGCCTGTTTGTGAGATTCAGAAATGTCATGTTTATTTACACTGTCAAGTTTATAACTAGTGCAACCCTCGGTAAATACAGATTTTTTTCCTGTCGAACTCTACACAATCGGCACACTTCATTCCGTCCTGCGTATCATACAACCAAGGCCTGCCATCTTCCCATGGCTTTTTTATATGCTCCGATGCGTTTGGACTTATCATACTCTTGATAGTACTTTCGTTTTTCCGCAGGTCCTTGTTTAGCCTTTAAAGTCGATGCTCCTAAAAATTTCCACATGGCAGAAAGCCGGAAGTATCATTTTATACATAAATATCAAAAAAGGAAACGAAATGGCACCGTATTTGAATTCCGGTCGGAACACCGGTCCATTTACACTTGTTAACTATATGATACCCATTTTTCAATTTTACTATTATTGTCGCCAGTCAGAAATATAAACAGGAAATCGGTAAACGGATCGGAATGTCAAATACACCGAACTGAAAATTCTAATCGCCACCTGGCAGCCCTGGGCGACCTGTGTATGATACATTTATCGCCAAGAGCGAAAAACTGGGCGCCCGTTAATCTCAATCCCTGATCGGGAGGGTTGGCAGGTATGATAAAGCGGAGAATATAGTTGGGGCGGAAAATATTAATATTGGGGCGAAACGTCCATAACCCGCATTCAAAATTTGAGTTATCTACCTTTATTTCAACTTTGAACCTACATACGAGAGAGAGTTGATTATCTGTAACGGAAGAATATTCGGGTTGAGAAATCTGCATGTAACAGCTAAATTCGAGAATGATCAAGATCATTCGCGAATAAAAACCTAAGCAGCACCTTAAAATGGATCATTACAAAGTCTATATGTAATTGATTATACAACACTGTACAACATGGGGCTGTACAGGCCTCTTGCGAACATTTCTAACAAGTCTAAGAGCAACAAAATATTTGTAAGTTTTTTTTTAACATAAAACTAACCTTGGTCTTTTAATGGGCGTTCTCCTACCAGACATGCCTTTCAGTACTGGAATGTGTGATACATCAGCTGATAGTGAAGCTGTCCTTTGTCGCTTATCTCCCTTGGTTAGACAATCAATATCAGGTTGTCTTTGCGACATCTCATTCTGGAAATCCTATATTCAGGTTAAACATTAAGATATTAGGTTAGGTAAGTATTAAATATCAAGATCGACATGCATGACAAAAATCCACGAGTCATATTTGATAACTAAGGGCAAAATAATCTTCATCATTTCAAATGTCACTTTCCTTCAGTACATCATATATAAGTATTATTTGTATTTTTCATAGCCTAAAAATTTTATGAAATGCACAACTTTTTCAAGAATCAACAAGACTGAGTGAAGGGTTAAAAGCTAAATTCAAATGACATTCATAATAGATGGAATGTGGCTAAAATTTTTGTTAAATACAACACTCAAAGTGTTTTATCACAAGTGATTTTAGCTGGTTATATATAATTTTCAGGATTGGGAATAAAACATTATGTTGATCAAAAAATATTTTATTAATTTGTTGTCCAAGATATGTTTGAAAAACTGGATATTTCAGTCAGTCATGATCTAAAAATTTGGCTAATCAAACAAGAAATCTATGAGCTACTACTGAAATTGATACTTGCTGAATGGGACATCATACTGAACTGACATACAGAATTTCAAGTGGCTGTGATTAGTAGTTGCTGAGAAATCTTACAAAAATCTGTTTCGGACTGATGGATGGAAGGACAGAGGTAAAGCAGTATACTCCCCTCTTCTTCTAAGCAGGGGTATAATGATACCAATGAATCGAGGGTATACTGTATATATAAAACAGTTACTAACCTGGTGATCTTTTATTAGTTCTTTGATAACTTCAGCATCACCAGGTACTGGTTCCTGATCTAGACCAAACAGCGTAGACTCAGCTCCATTTAACCAGGCTACTAATTCTTCTAACATCTGGTTGTTACGTCGTACTGTTGCTAGGCTCTCAGCGAGTCGTCGACCACGTTGTTTACACATACCCGTAAGCTGAAAAAAATCAAAATACTTTTTAGTAGGCTCCTAGATTTTATATGATATTGAAACTTATAAGCTAAACCTGCCTTCAAGGCCACCTCTATTTAGAGACCAGCTGCCTTTTAAGCCCAGTAAAATCTTAGCATTACATTCCTGGTGGGAATTCACGTTTCAATTGGGTTGCCAGTTTTCAAAGTTTTACATTGGTTTTAAGAACTGTGCTTTGTTGGAACTGTGATTTTAGGAACTGTGATTTTAACATGGTCCGGTATGTTTGTGTTTGAATTATATTACTTTATTTACCTCTTCCCATCTGGCTCTCAGGACAGATAACCAATGTTTCATTGTAGAAACAGCATCAGGGTGGCATCGCTTCATTATATCCTGACCAATATTTAATGTTTCTCTGAGATTAGCTTCTTGTCGCAACAGCTCTTCCTCAAATTTCTAAAAATACAAATATAAACGTAAAACACTATCTCTTAAGAAATTCAGACTGTATTATTTTCCAATTATTGGACAAAGTTTAATGTATTGTTCAAGCCCACATTGTTCATATAACAAAATATTTTGTATGTGTTTATTTTTAAAAATATTACAAGTAGACTTGTAACCAAGATGTGCAATAAACAGATTAACTCAGATGTCACAATTATCAATATTTGAGAAAAATATTTATGGAACTTTGATCAGGCAAACCAATTCCATACTTACAGTTGCCAACTGTAAATTGATTCATGCTTATTTAAAGGATTTCTACCAAAGTATTTTATGTTAAAATTTTTTAGAATTCTTCAAGGCTTTTTTGAGAGTCGGTGTCCAGAATTTCTATTGCAATTTTCTGAATTAATCAAAAACTACAATCAAAATGTTTATTAAATGTGAATGAATGGGTTAATAAGGACTTGTTAAAAATTTGTGTCTTAAATTTCCATTGCAATCACAAATTTTCTTAATAGTTACCTGATAATTCAAAATATTCATAAATAAATGGTAATTCAGAAACTAGGAAATTGGAATAATAATGGATTCAAAGCTTACCTTATGTTCATCAATCTGTTTAAGTAGAGGTTCTTCTTCATCAGGTATGGCTCCCCGATAGCGTAACTGACGTTCTGCACCAGATAACCAATCCAGCAAACTGTGTCCCTTCTTATGAAAATCTTCTGCCTGTTCACATAGATTAATATAAATGTCTTGAAAACCATTCAACAGTGTTGATACGACAAAATTGACAACAAGCAAATTCAGTGAATTAGGATCCCTGCCAGCAGGTTCTTTTTTGTAATTTGCACTTATGTTCAAAAGGCCATAACTCTGAGGAAAACGAGCAAACGAACTCAGGTAAACGATATGCACATCACATATCTATGTTGATATTTTGTGCCAAGTCTTGTGAAGTAGTGCTTCGTAGTCTTACAGACTTAGTGCAGACAAGAATTTGGATGGATAGAAGGACAGAAACTTGAATTTAATATCTCGCCATTTGAAGAAAGAGGGCAGTCTATTGAGCCACAAACATCTCCTTCATAACACTGTTAAATTTTTTTATTTTTTTTTTTGAAGATTTGACCTTGTGACCTTCACCTATGCACTTTAATTTTGTATGGGACACATCATCGCTATTTGTTAATATTTTCTATACAAGTTTACGGTATTGTAGAACTGGCACTGAAAAAAATTATGATACACAACTGGAATGCATTATTATATCCCTTCACTGACTCAGTGGGGGATAACAAACTTACCAGTTTATGAGCCTGTCCTAATCTCTCCTGCTTGTTAACACTTAGTTTACAGACTCTATCCCATGATGTTGACAGTTCAATGAGTTCAGCTTGCTGTTCTGACATATCCTCTACAGATTTCTCCATTAATTCTTTGGCACGTTTACGGACGAAGGCCACTGTATTAGTTCTAGCACCTAATTCTTGTTGGAATGCCTGAAATAAAGATAATGTAAAGATATAGTGAGAATAAAATTATTATAAAAACCAATGCAAGAACACACTAAAATGAGGGGGAATGACTGAAAAAATGATTATGTTAAGCGAGAAAAATAGTATTATCAAACTCAGATTGAGAACACACCCGACTGGGGGTTGGTGTCTTGAAGGCCTTTTAGTATGATTACAGTTATAACACATGTCAAAAACATTAAATTAAACTATATTTACAATGTTTCATCTCAGCTAATTGAATTTTTAACCATTCACAGATTACAAATTAAACTTTAAATGACTATAACAGTATAACTCATCCAAATGACCTCTCTTTGGGACACCTTTGTTTATTCAAGCCAGAAATTACAAAAGTCAGTCGAGTATTGTAATAAAGTTAAGTCCCAGTTCCCCTGTAATAAATAATAGTCACTACTTAAAACTTAACCCTGCAAAATGCTTTGATATCAAAACTCAAGCAATAATGGAGTTTATTTATAAAGGTAATCAAACATCCAAGGGGAGATAATCCACAACTTACAGAGTGAGATTCCATGAGGTTATTGACTGTATCAATATCACCATGTACGGGCTGGTCTTCACCGAGAGTAGGTTCAACTTTAGCCAGCCAGTCCAACAGGGCTTGTAAGGCTTCTGTAAACTGGCCAGAAAATAGTAGAGCTTCTTCCAGCTTCCTTTGTCTAAAATAAAATAAAAAATAAAAAAGTTATCCTTACTTCTGTGGTAGAAGTTTACATTTAACCTAACTTGTCAGTTACTTTGCTTCTGAATTGTGATTCAGACATGGATCAGTATGTTTGTTTCTGATTACCATTAACAAGTATCTTTTCAGGTTGGCTAAAACTGATCAGGAAATACAGTAGTATCTATACTTTTTCTAGCTTAATTGTTCTAAAACATGTTTTTTCAAAGCAATTATTTTTTTCTATTGGAACAAAGTGTAGACAATTGTATAATTACAATATGGTTTTGCTACTGTAATTGAGCGGCTAGGTTATAATCAGCCTAAGTTTATTGCTGAATAACAGAATATTAATTCTGGGAACATCATAACTAACCTGTCCACAGACTTTCCACAAACAGCATTCCACCTGGATTTAAGTTCGTTCCACATTCTCTGTATTTCTGGTACATCATCAGGTGGACATTTATCCTTTAGTGCTCTACCTGCCCGATTAATACTGTCATACAATGGTTGCCGTGTACCAAGTCCTCTCTGGAATTCCTGTTTAAATAAATTAAATGCTAGATTAGAACACTACAGCTGATGTTTGTTGTGATTTTCATTGACAATAAGATTGACCAAACCTCTAAAGCTTAAATTAAGGATTGATTCTATTTTGGATTCATTTCATTCAGAATTAATATGAATGGAAACTGCAAATCTTCGTGAATTGCAGTGTGCACAGCATCTATTCATATTAATTCTGAATGAAATGAATCCAAAATAAAATAATGCTTTTAATTTAAGTTCCAGAATAATAAGAACATTTATATACTTGTACATTACAAGTTAATTCTTTTCTTTAATCAAGAAAAAAACTCCAAAAGGTTCAATGATGCACATAAATCTATTGGGTCCATGATGGCCTTCAACAATACAGAGTTGTTACATCATCATAATATTGTCCATTTAAATTAAAATTGATACCATCGGATAAAATACTAGAATTTTGTTATTATCAACTTACCCTATGTTTAGCTAACTGTGCTTTGATCTTGATGGGGTCGGTACCCACAGCGGTGTCAGCATCAATGACCTTCTCTGTGTCTACAAGCCAATCCAGTAACTCCTTCCACATATCATGATATTGTTTAGCTTCTTTAAATCCCCTCTCTAAATGACGAGTTCTCTCCGCACTTCTAGATACAATTTTCTCCCACCTATGTTGTACGCTAGACAGGAGGTTTCTAATTAATATCACATCTTGTTTTTGACTGAAGTACTTCAGATGTGTGCCGGTCTTGTCCAGGGCAATCATAGCCTCTCTGTTACGACTAACATCTTTCTGTAGCACCTGTCAAATATACAATATACAATAATATAACAATGTGAACATTAGTTAATTAATATCAAAATCTAAAGTTTTACATCCCAGTCAAGAACAATTCACTTATATTGAGGCATCACCAGTGTTCTTTAACCTGCTATACACAGGGCATCAGTTTTTAAGGTCTCTTCTGAAGGACATTTTAATATATGACCTGGGGACATTTACTGAAACCTTAATTATTAACATGGAAAAAAACTTTTTATAAAAAAATATCTGTGTTAAATACAAAATACTAATTAAACCTGAAGTCAAGGAGTGGAGTAATAAAATTTTACACCCCAGTCAAGATTTTTTCACTTATATTGAGTCATATCAGCTCTTGGATTGTTATGGAAACTTGAGTACTTAACAAAAACCACAACCTTCAGCAAGTAAACTGACTGAATCGTTTGTTCTTCATGGCTTTAACCAAAACCAGTCCTAAGGTTGACATTTCTCAAAAGGAGTTTAATGACACTCTGAAGATAATATAAGGTGATTCCTGTATACTCATAAATTTTGTATAGGGGGTATTACAACTTACCTTATG
The DNA here is from genome assembly GCA_021292105.1 of Anadara kagoshimensis. NCBI lineage: Eukaryota > Metazoa > Mollusca > Bivalvia > Arcoida > Arcidae > Anadara > Anadara kagoshimensis. The sequence continues at coordinate 23,009,497 of CM037860.1, read as the reverse complement.
ATCTTCAATCTGTACAGCTATTCTGTCTAGAAGTCTGCTAACTGGGTATAAATTATTCAGAGTCTTTTCCGTGTCTGTTAACCAGGCTATAAATCTATTCAGATCACTGTGGAAATTATTGGCTTGGCCTATTGCAGCTTCTAATTTTTTCTGTAATATAAAGAAAAAACATATTTTAATTCAAAATTTGGATAAATAGAGGATCTTGCATGAGTGTGTATGTAATATTGAATTTATTAAACGAGTTGAATAATTTTTTATGCAACGAGCCTTGGCGAGTTGCATAAAACATTATTCAACTTGTTTAATAAATTCAATATTGCATAGACACGAATGCAAGATTCTATTTATTATATAATCCCATAAAAACTGTTTTTTCGTAGATTTAAAACGTGTCTTCTCATTATAAAGAAAACAGCTGATTGACCGAAACACAACAAGTTCACGTAAATGTGTACATGCGCCAAAATTAATCCTGCTGAAATATTAAAAGTAAACAATAATCTGTCCGCAGGATACAAAAACAAAACAAACATTTTCAATTTAAATACAATGTATCTTCTGTTTAGAAGAAAGGTACAAACTATCAGCTTAAAAATTAGAATCAACAAACAGTGTCAAATGAAACAAACTGTGGATCAAGTCAATTGTGTGACGTCACTCTGAAATGACTTTATGCTTTTATGACGTCACACTCATTCAATACGATTTTTATTGTATGACCGTATTACATGGATTATTGAATAGATTATATAATAAATATTAATTATTCAGTCATTATATAGACCCTTGGTTTTTTAATAACCTGTGAAAAAAAAAAACAAGTCATCATCATCATAACCCCATGCACAAAATATTTTAAACACCAAAAACACTTTAAAACATCATATTTTTTGATATTATTACTTTTTACAAATATTGTTAAAGCCATACACACCATTCATACACACATTCACTCACAATAGCAACATGTTATTTTATTTTATTTTTTTTTTAAAAAGAGAGAACGAAAAACAGTAAATTGTAAATGTGTATGAAAACACAACACAGTTACAAGTACATTATGGTCAAAGGGGAGATAACTCAAATAATGGAAGCACTTAATCTGTAAATTTATACTGGGTACAGCAACTTGTATATTTAACATCACAGACTACTCGTTCATTGTACCGATCAAAACTAATAAGGCCTAGTTATAATAACTGACTTAGCCAGCTTATAGGCCTACAGCAAGAAAAATCCTTTCCCGCTAGTGATTGGCTTGGGTGAAATGCCTGGTATTTGAAGTGAGCTAACATCTTAACCTCTTGACCACCATGGCCTGGTTTAATTTCTAGTGCATATTGTGATGATAAATACCTTTCTATCAGCAGCTCTTGTTTTGATATGTTCCCACTGATGTTGTAGCAGCGACTGACTTTGTTTTAGATTTGTCGTAGCTGGCTCTTGACATTTTACTCTCAGTTTTTCTCCATCTTCTTTCACCTTTTTAACTCGAGGTTCCATAGATTGCAGGTCATCATAAACAACCTAGATTAATATAAAATTTAAACAGGGTTTCAAGACTATTCTGAAATTGGTTTGTTGGTTTCCAAAGTTATAAAGGTAGAGGCAGTTTAAATTAAACATTTAGATAATAAACGTGCCAAGGTATTTATTTATCAGGGATTTATCAGGGTCTTTTGGGAAAAGGCCCTAAACTAAAAATTGGGAAAAACTATCAAGTTTTTGCTCATTTTGGGAAAACTTTGACATCATTTTTTATGCACCATTAATGATTAAATCACTGATTTCTGCATCCCTAGAACGGAAATCGTTACTTTCAGCCAGTGGGAATTCATAATTCTCGTGATCACTTGTTAAATCATAATAATCTTATTCTGCCGCTAAATGTTAATCAGTGATTAATTTACTTTCATTTTCATTTTAAAAAAACACAACATTCTAATTGGGAATTTTCTCGGCCAATTTTGGGAAAAAATCAATGTTTTTCCATTGGGAAAGAAATTCGGTCCTAAATAAGGCCTTGATAAATCCCTGTTTATACAAATGGATTTCTAGACTGAATTTCTTTTGAATTCGGAGTTGTACTATCTAAATTTACAGAATGTGTGTGTGTGTGTGTGTGTGTGTGCATGTGTGTCTTCAATAAAATGTTTGAAAGCACTTATTCCACGTCACAATAAATTGCTAAATTTTATTACTGTAAACCAGGAAGTTTTTTCAAGGCATTTTGCCATCTGACCTTTTCGCTAAAAAAAGACTACACAAAATTTAAGTATAAGTGCAGTGCCAAGGTATTTATTTTTACAAATGTATCCCAAGACTGGAATTTGATTTTGAAGTGCGTCACAAAAAGTTGGTGCCCTAAAATAAAACTGAATTAATTTCTTTTGTTAAAAAAAATCACTACCATAAGAATGCACCAATTTAAAGAGTTTAAAGTACAATTTACTATAAATCTTTCGACATGGTTCAGTATATTTGTGCTTGATTAATAGCACTTATTTAGCTTAAAAAAATTGTTAAGTTTTACTATAATTTACCATAAATCTTTCTAATTGTTCCTTGGCTGTTTCAGGTAGACCTCCGACTGGTGTAGATGTTATTAGGCTTCCTTCAAGTTCACCAATATTTAACAATATGTCTTGTAGTTCACCGTTGTAGGTTTTAGCCTACAAAAAATCAAACAAAAGTTTAATAAATAAAATATAACAAGAAATTTGTTAGCTACAACTCACCTAGTATACCCCCACTACAATTAACCATAAATGTTAAAAAATAAACTTATAAACTAAGTTGGTAAACAGGAATTATAGTAAAACACATTTATAACAAAGTCCTGGGGACTCTATTTTTAACTTTGTTACAAAGCAACTTCGTTACATATACAGTAAAATCTCCATTCATCGCCACTATTTTGTTCAGTCAAATTTTGGCATTATAAAGGGGTTTGGCAATAAATTGGGGGAGGTGGATAAAGAAAAACATAATCAAAATGGATTTTGGGACTTCAAAATAGTGTGGCGATAAGCAAGGTGGCAAAGTTATCAAAGGGCATTATAACGAGGTTTTACTGTATTGCTATAAATAGACTTATATAAAGGAACAGTCGGGTCCAATATCTGACTTCGTACTAACCATGTATTTGTTGTAAGCGTGTTTGTTATATTCGTGTTTTACTGTAGATGTCTGGCAGACTTGAAAATCAGTACTTGCAGCACGGAACCTCATACTGAACTTGCATACAAAAGTTTCAAGTGACTGTGTTTAGTAGTTGCTGAGAAAACTGTTACAAATTTTTGTTTTGGACAGACAGAGGTATACTAGTAGACTCTACTCTTCTTCAAAACGAGAGCCCATAATTGCAAACCAGAGGCTCAGGATGAGCCTGTATCGCTCACCTGACTAAAATGCTTTTAAAGCAAATATATATGCTTTTCCAATAGGGTCCAATGTGAAACAACGTTCTCCGCTGGCAGCCATGTTTTATGGCAGATCAGAAAAATTTTGGCAACCTATGTGAAGGACCTTCTATACATCATTCCTGTAAAGTTTGGTTCAATTTGCTTCAGTCATTTCTGAGGACAGTCAAAAACGCGTTTTTCCCACAGGGTCCAATGTTTAACTATCTTTTGCGCTGGCAGCCATGTTTTTTTGCAGTTCAGAAAAATTTTGGCAATCTAAGTAAAGGACCTTCTATACATCATTCCTGTGAAGTTTTGTTAAATTTGCTTCAGTCATTTCTGAGGACATAGTCAAAAATGCGTTTTTTCCCATAGGGTCCAATGTTAAACTATCTTTTGCACTGGCAGCCATGTTTTTTGGCCAATCAGAAAAATTTTGGCAACCTATGTAAAGGACCTTCTATACATCATTCCTGTAAAGTTTGATTCAATTTGCTTCACTAGCTTCAGAGGAGATAGCATATATATGCTTTTCCCATAGGGTCCAATATTAAACTATCTTCTGCATTGGCGGCCATGTTTTTTGGCGGATCAGAAAAATTTTGGCAATCTAAGTAAAGGACCTTCTATACATCATTTCTGTAAAGTTTGGTTAAATTCGCGTCAGTCATTTCTGAGGAGATAGCCAAAAATTTGTTTTTCCCATAGGGTCCAATGTTAAACTACCTTCTGCGCTGGCGGCCATGTTTTTAGGCGGATCAGAAAAATTTTGGCAATCTTTGTGAAGGACCTCCAATACATCATTTCTCTAAAGTTTGGTTAAGTTTGCTTCAGTAGTTTCAGAGGAGATAGCAAAAATGTGTTTTCCCATAGGGTCCAATGTTAAACTATGTTCCCCGCTGGCAGCCATGTTTTTAGGCAGATCCGAAAAATTTCGGCAATCTTTGCAAAAGACCTTACATACATCATTCCTGTAAAGTTTAATTGAATTCGCTTCAGTCGTTTCAGAGGAGATAGCCAAAATGTGCGTTTTCCCATAGGGCCCAATGTTAAACTTTGTTTGGCCCTGTCGGCCATTTTTTTTTGGCGGATCAGAAAAATTTGGACAATCTTAGTAAATGACCTTACATACATTATTCCTGTAAAGTTTGGTTCAAATTAGCTCAGCGGTTTCAAAGAAGATAGAAAATATATGCTTATCCCATAGGGTCCAATGTTAAACTATCTTCTGCACTGGCGGCCATGTTTTTTGACGGATCAGAAAAATTTTGGCAATCCAAATAAAGGACCTTCCTTACACCATTCCTGTAAAGTTTGGTTAAATTTGCTTCAGTCATTTCTGAGAAAATCGTTAAAAATGCATTTTTCCCATAGGGTCCAATGTTAAACTATCTTCTGTGCTGGCAGCCATGTTTTTTGGCAGATCAAATAAATTTCGGCAATCTAAGTAAAGGACCTTCCATACATCATTCCTGTAAAGTTTGGTTAAAATTGCTCCAGTGGTGTCAGAGGAGATAGTCAAAATGTGAAAAGTTTACGGACGGACGACAGACGAAGACGACGGACGCCAAGTGATGGCAAAAGCTCACGTGGCCTTTGGCCAGGTGAGCTAAAAAATCTTGTACTGTTCATTAAACAAATCAAAGATTCCTATAGGATTAAATATTACCTCTTTGAGTGCATCTTTAAGTTCTTTATATTTGTTGTTACATTTGTCCTGGATTCTGTTCCATGTGGAATTGGCATCAGCAAGTTTACGCTTCAATGGGGTATCTGTACCCTTTTCTGTGGCGACGGCTTGACGTCCAGCTTCCTTGACCGAGTCAACGCTTTCTCTGTGTGCATCAATGTCATTTTGTATCACCTAAATATATAAATTAAAAATATCAGAAGGGTACCAAAATTTCATGCTTTCATAACAAATCTCAAGTGAAACGCTTCACACAAAAGGTGTTTTTTTTATTAGTCTTTTCAATTGTGAGACTATATTTAAAACTAGAACTGTCTCTTGAGAGCCAAATACCCCCCCCCCCCCCCCTCTTATAGTTTTCCTGCAACCTTGACAATTCTGATATGACCTTGGTTCAAGGTCATGACACACCTTTGGACCATGAAGATTATTCATGTGAAGTTTCATGAGTTGTCCAAAGCACTGATGAGATATGGTCTGGACATGACTTTACAGGGACAGCTGGACAGACAGACATGGTGATTCCTATGTGTCCCCTTCAAACTAGTTTGCGGGTATAATAATACAAACAGCTGTCCACATATCTATTACGATAGACTTTGCAGGTTAAGACCTGTATTTTAGGTTTCAGTATTTAATAGCCTTGACCGGTTCCGTTTCCAGGTCACTGGTCCATTTCAAGGTCAAACTATTATCATCAACTTACAAGTATGAGACCCATCACGCACTTAATATATGCAAGCAAACGAGATTTTAAAATTCACTTACTTTGAGTTTAGCCAGTTCTATTTCAATATGCTTGGAGTCACCATTAGGAGATTTGGCATCATCTATGTGTTGTTCAGTTAGATCTAGCCATGCTAACAATTCATTCAGAGCATGCTCAAACTGTCCTACATTCAACATAGCCAGTTGTAGATTGCGCTGTGAACAAAAAAGAACATTACAATTTAAGTACTTAGAACTCCTATATGTAGGTATGTGCTTGCATTGTGTTGTTAGAGTTTGAGATAAGAGTACATAATAAACTGGACACATTGAAAACAATGTTTAATATTATATAGCAATATATACTTGGCATAGAAATTATATGATAAATCCCAAGATGTTAGCATGCAATATATATATCGATATTTGCACGTTAACTTTGTTCCAGTCCCAGGTTTCCCGAATCAATTTTTTCATACTGCACGCTTTGTCACATGATGCTGTCGTTTATGACGTCATACGATTGTTGTTGACGTCATCGCTATGTTGTTGTCATATTGCACTAGTTCTTGAATCAATTTACAAGAACTAGTGTTATATTTATGTTTTGTACGACAACATGGTATTTTAGATGAAATACTTGACGGGAGTAAATGAAATTTACTCGCAAGCTCATGCAAATGTCGAGTCAACTCGGGACAATATTTCACAATATCAGTTCAATAACCCTATAATATTATATTTATACATACATATACCTACCAGTAATATACATGTATATAGTCTATATAAATCAGGTGCAACAAATAAACATTGAATTTAAGATCCCAAATTATAATGAAATCATTAGTTTTTCAGGTGTCATGATGTTTATTATCATACTCGTATGTTCGTGGATATCTTAATCCACAAATTTACATGTCAAGGAAATCAAATGTATTACAAATCATATTTATAAGATTTTAACCACAACCCATGTTGTTATCACCCAAGGAAATAGTTTTTCCCAAATCATGGAAATTGAATGCCATGAAAATAAATGACTCCACAGTATTCAATAAACAAATTGCATGTTCTGTTAAGAGTAAAACTAATTTTGATTTTTTTTTTATCTAAACCTGGTTTAAATGAGGCTTTGTAATTTACTCCATCAGATACATATACATACAGTTTTAATTTTTTATCTTTGCATTAAATATTAAGTAATCAAGTTGATGAATTTATATATATATCAAGGTGCCGTTGTATATACTGAGTGATCAACCAATATATAGTATTAACCAATATGCAGGTTTTACTAGTGTTGTCATGACATTACAATAAATATTCAATCATACCTGTCTCTCACTAATGCCTTCTAACAAGTTATCCCATCTCTTATTAACATTGGCCAGTGGTTCCTTGACAACAGCGGTCTGGTCTCCAGTAGCATCTTTGAGTAATTCACTTCCTTTCTGGTTCAATGATTCAATGTCCACTTGTTTCGGGTCAACCTCTGCTTTAAAGGTCTGGAATATTGAAAAGTGTTAAAAAATTAAATAAAAATCTGGTTATATAGTAAAACCGTGATTCAAAGCCATCATTTGTTTGATTTGGCATTATGAAGAGGTTTAGCAATAAAGCAATGTCAGGCTTATAAAAAAAAACCAAAAAACGAAATCTGAGAGCTACTGCTCACATAGTATATCTCAGCTTTTACCTTCAACCATTGACTGAAAATGTCGAAAAATAAACTAAGTCAGTAAACAGGAAGTAGATGTTAGGCAGACTTGAAAATCAGTACTTGTGTCATGGGACCTCATACTGAGCTTGCAATCTGTTAAGTCAACAATTTACAAGACTCAACCACTGAAGTCCAAAACTTAAAAGCAAACACATTATCACCAAAAGCTTGAACCAGCTTGCCACTTATTATGAGTCATCACAAGTGATACCAATTCCCTCGCAATAGAGAACTGTCAGAAAAACATGTATTTCACACAAATAAACAAAGGGCAATAACTCTGTCAAAAGGGGTTCGCCAGGTTACATAACACAAACTTATCCAAGATATTATCATGATAAACCCTTGTCCTAAATTTTATTAAATTCTGCCTAGAAATAACATTTTTAGGGTGCCGACAAGAAAGTTGTAACATATGTATCCACATAAAATCTTACCTTGACTTCATTCCATTGATTTTTAATTGTATCAAACACTTTACCAACTGGTTGGAATTCTCGTAATTTGACCTCTCTCTTTTGTAGCCAAACAAGATTTTTCTAAAAAATAGATACAACAGTATAAAACATCAATTCAATTTAAAATGACATATGGTAAGTTATTTAAAGAAAACAGTTTCATTTTGCAATATTCATATTTATTACATTATGATATGGTTTTACTATGTTACATTTTAATCATTATCAAATTTAAGAATTTAAAAAGGGTTCAAGTAGCAATATATATTTCAAAAGTAAGTTCAAAATTTGTATGAAATATGAAATGGCCTATTATAAAGTATTCTTTACAGAAAGATAGATGCAATAAAAGTTTATTTTATATCCGAAAATAACCAAAAATATGGAAAAATATAAATCGTATGAACATTTTTAGCTAATCTTGTATAAGGTGCTAGGGGATGTCTAGTCACATGGAGTGAAAGTGACTTTGTGCTATAATAAATACTTCACCATCACCAACTAGATAAGCATCTCAAATAAAACCAGAAATTGCAAAAGTTTTGATCAATATTTTTGTGGCATGTTCTGCTAAGCTAATTAATCATAGCCTTTTCTTAATCTTTCATTTATATGGATTTTTACCATAAGATCATCCTGGAATGTAATAGCTTTAGCAAGGGCTTCCTCAAGATTTTTGGATCGTTTCTCGAAGTCGTCAGCGATGCTTGACATATTATTATCTAAATCATCTATGTTCTTTTGTACTTCAGGTCGTTCAGATTCACCACACATGGTCATCAGCTGTTCTCCGATTTCGTGAACATCTTCAAGATCTGCTTGAGAGGCTTCAATGTCTTCTTTCAATGCCTATTTAAATGTAAAAGATTAATTGAAATGAAAAAAATATCAAAAATTGACAAGAAATAACTATGCTATAAATGACCTTGTTTTTGGAGTGAAATCATGAAGAAATGTATATGACATCTTGCACATTATGTGTAATGTATTTTGACTTTACATAAAACATCTTATCCTTTTCCAAAGTTGTCATAATTGTTTAAAACACCTTCCTAATTCTAATTGATTGATTGAATGGGGTTTAATGCTCTTGTCAAGAATATTTCACTAATATCGAGGCGTTACTTATTATAGGTGAAGTGGCAGACATTTGCAGTGCACTAAGGCCTATATGCAGAGAGGGTTCTTTAACGTGCAACACCTGTTTTGACACAGGGCATTGGTTTTTAAGGTATCTTCCCAAAGGACCCAGTGACTTTAATTTCTAAGTGCCGAAAGTTTGGCCAAAGAACAGTCCCTGTTTATTTCATGTCTTTGTCATTGTCGATGTTCAAACCAACTCCCCCCATAGGTATCAAGAACTCTACCAACTGAGCTATGGCAGTGGTTATTTGTGTTATTTCAACCTGTATATAAATAAGGGGCACCTGTCCATAAAGGTCACATTTAATACACATGTAGTTCTCTAAGGTTTCCTTAAAAGACAGCTTTGACTGTAATCAGTTATGTGTCGACAGAATCTTTGAGACAACATACCTCAAGATAATCCTGTTGTTCCCTAATGATAGATGGTTCTAGGGCAGGTGGTTCCTGGTTCTGGAGATTATCTTGTAGATCTTGGATGGTTCTGTTCAAATGATTTAGATCATCCCAGAATTTCTCTGATACTTCAAGTGTATCCTCCAGATTCTGGTTACGGTCCAGCGATGCTGTCTTTATATTGTCATACAGTTGTATTAGTTCACCAAGTTTTTGCTTGACATCTGAAAGGAAAAACACATTGACAAATTTGTAAATAGAAGATCATTAATAGTTATCACAGTATTGTTGATAAGTTTCATGTCTCTGTGTCCAGGATTGCCCTGGATATACATGTATTTGACATCCCATAGTTCCATGGTCCTTTCACATAATTTTGATTACACACGTGGTGGGTGTAGCTAGCTAAACAGGAGGTGCTTACCCTTCCGGAACACCCGGTGGCACTTCCCTGGTGGAAGTTCATGTGTCTAACCTAACTTGTCAGTTACAAAGTTTTTACTTTGCTTCTGGATTGTGATTTGGACATGGATTAGTATGTTTGTTTTTGATATAACATGTAGGTTGGACTTCAGAAAGTAAAATCTATGTAGGTTGAAGTTTAGCAAGTAAAACCTATCTTCTTAATAACTTGCAACAGGCAAGGGTCAGTTTGCTGCTTCCAGTTGTTTCATGCCAGATATTGTAATTTGGGAAATTTAAGCAAGAATCATTATTTTTACAAGATATTCACATACATTTATAGGACTGTACAAATACATGTATAAGCCATTAAATCTAAAATAAATAAAACATTTGGGAAAGTTTTATTTTTGTATCTTGTTATTTACGCAAATTAACAAAAAAATAGAAACTAATGAGAAAATTTTACAGTAAGCAAACTTCAACTTTGACAGATAACCAACCTTTAACAGCATCATCTTGTTCATTAGAGGCCTGTTTGATGAGTTCTAATGCTGTAGATTTCACAGATTCTAATGCTGATTCTCTCATTTCCATGTCTTCTATAATGGCCTACAAAAATAAACAATGGAAATATTGAATAATTTTTTAGCATCATGTGTCTAAAAATCTTTGTGACAGTCCACATACAATGCAGAATCCCTCCCACTCACAAATATTTCTCCATGCTTAGGCAAAAGGGCCCTTAGTAAAAAAAATTTGAGATTTTCACTTTTTATTTGCTCTTAAATTATAATTAATACATTTATAGGAAAAAGAAACCCAATGAACTTCAAGTTATAGAAATACCGAATTACTTCAAAGAAATAAATTTCTCATAATGTCATAATAGTTAGTCAAAAAAAAAATAATAATACTTAAAATGGTTCCAGGGCTTTGATTTTTTTATGGTGGTCAGGGCCAAGATTTTTGGAATTTAAGTTTTGGAAAATCTCGAGTCCATGTAATTAATCTTGCTTATTGATAAACTAATAAATTTAAATCATAAAACAAATCATGTTATACCTTGTTGTCCATCAGCTGTTCTCGTAGTTTCTCAGGATGAGCGGAGATAGATTCAGCTGCTTCTACTTGTTCATTTGTTGTTGTTAGATTTTCCAACATGTCTTCCAGTTTATCAGTAAACTGTAAAATATAATCAAGAAGTGAATCTTCATTTCATATATATATATATATATATATACATGTATGAAAAGAGCATAATTTTTTATAATAAATGCGTAGATTTTGAGAAAGTAAATAAATATCAATAGTGGAATGACACAAGGAACAACAATCCTACAAACCTACAAGCACTACTTTCCATGAATGGTTAGTTGGTTGGTTGTTGTTTTATGTTGCATCAGCAATTTTTTTCAGCCATAAATACTTAGCATATAAATTGTGCATCCTGTCAAAATGGCTTTCTACACGTTGCATGTGACTTTCAATATCATGATTCTGCACATTGCATTTAGATTTCATGCACATTTCGTATACCATCTCAGTTGGAAACAGATAAATGCAATTTGGAACAAAAAACTTAAAATAGATTAAATAGCCTATAACTACAATTTTTTTATGGCATGTCACATATATCATTAAGAGAAATTATTTTCATTTAAATCTCTACACTGACCTCTGCGGATTGTTGTAAAGCTTCATCAATTGATAATGATCTATCCTTCATGGCGTTACGTATGTCCTCGACCCGCTTGTTATCCTTATCTAATGTGGCTTGAACTTTGACTCGATCTTCATCACTACAAAGTTTGAGAAGTGCATTTCCTGTTTTGTTAAGTCTGTCCATCACAGGTTTATGATCTTGTACATCCTGTTTCAGAACTTTGATCTTATCCTGGTTCTTTTTCACTTGTTCCGCATCAATGGTTGTTACGGCTAATTCTGCTAAAGCTGGTTCCGTCTCACTGAACCAGTCCAACAGTTCGTGATGAGTCTCGGCAAAGTGTTTAGCCAATGGTAGTGCCTGTTCTAACTGGTTAAGCTTATCTGTACCAAGCTTACTAACAATGTCAACTTTTTGTTTAAGAGCTTCAATTCGTTCTCGTAATCTAGGGTCATGCTCCAGTGAACTTTCTCGTAACAATTTTTTACCCCTCGTGATAAAGTCTCTGGCTTTTGCCTTTTGGTTATTTATGTCTTCATTTAAAGCCTGAAATAATGTACAAGAAATTATTTTTAATTACTTTGATTTATTTACTTAATTAAAAGCCATGTAAAGTATTGATTTCTTTAAACTAAGGGAACTTAAAAATGTTTATAAATCAATAAATCTGAGGTACTGCTCACTTAGTATACTGCCACTTTTATTTTCAGCCACTGACTATAAATGTTGAAAAACAAACCTAAGTTGGTAAACAGAAAGTAGATGTCTAGTACACTTGAAGCACGGGGCTTTATACTGAACTCTCATACAAAATTTCAAGTGGTCGTATTAAGAAGTTGCTGAGAAAACTGTTGCGAAAATGTTGGTTTCGGACGGACAGGCAGAGGAGAGGTAAACCAGTAACCCCCCCCCCCCCCATTTTTCTTCAAAGGTGAGGTATAACAAATATTAAAATTACTGGCAAATAAAAATGGATTTATTACAGGATTTGGATTTCAGTTTCACAATACTTCCTTAACTAAGATTTTCCTTAACTTAAATCTGACAAAATTTTTTTAATTTTTAATCTTTATAATTTTGTTAATTTTTAAGATATTTGAGAATTTAAGGTCTCATTTTGTAGATCATTTCTAGTTTAAATCATTTGTACATTGTGTCTTTAGTTTTTTCAAAATATTTATTCGTAGTTCCAAGAAAAGATTACCAAAATTTGCTTTAAGTTAAAGAAAATCTTAGTAAAATAATAATTGACGTATCGCCGACCATGCCTTTTATTATCCCACACTGCCCACCATCACGGTATCAAAGCAGCGTCACAACAACTTATGACGTACAAGTGTCAGTAATGTCAATAAATTGCACAATTTAGAACGAGTTTTCATTCTTTTTGTGTGTTATTCAAGCATGCCAGGCTTTTGTCTGAATATTGTGGATGTGGCCTGTGATCTGTCAGTTGTGAAACTGGGACTTGGAGACATATATATCACAAACTTTTTTTGTCTGGAGACGGTTTTAATAAGCTAGCGCTTGTTCCTGAATCCAGTTTAAAGTTTGTTTTTTTGTTGTATTATTTGTATTTAATGATGAATATTGTTTAAACTAGAAACTTTTCTCCCAATTTCCTGTAAGTATAAACACACCTTTAGTTCTGCTACTTGCTGGGCTAGTTTACTTGGATCACTACTGATTGGAGCAGTATTGTTTATTTTCCTTTCTATGTCACCAAACCATTCTATCATGTCATCCATTTCACCAACAACCTAAATTAAAAATGAAATCACAAGTTTTTAAGTTTTCATACATAAATGAAATTCTATTACCTCACACTTGCATTTATTCTCAAAGTGAACACAAACAAAGACATCATGGACATGTAAAACATGTAAAGTTAAATTAACACATTGTTTTAAATCTTACTGTTTACCTTTTTTGACACTACAGTAAATGTGACAATACCTTCTGAATGTGAAAAGTGTCACACTGCTTTAAACATCCCCCCCCAAAAAAAAACAAATGCAAACATAGCACTGTCGTACTGCTGTACCATGTGTACGGCATAGTTGGGAAAATGGTGCTGGAGTAGGCGAAACAAAAAACAAAACCAAAACTGAAATACCGGTAGCAAGGGTACTCCTCATGATTTCTAACCCTCTACAGACCTTTCTTCACATAAGGTCCTAAAAATTACATGTCTATATATTTTTTCATTTTCTTTCTATACACAGTAAAGCCACTTGCACCATTTACTTAATCAGATTTTGGCATTATAAAAGCATTTGGTGATAAATCAAGGGAGACTTGTAAAGAAATACATTGTTGAAAAAAGTTTGCGACTTCAAAATACTTTGGCAATATGTGAGGCGGCGAAGTTGTAGAGGGGTATAAGAACAAGATTACACTATATGCTGTAAATTTGGCTATTTTCGTGAATCAAGTGTATCAGATTTATTTTTGTACTTCAGTTATCAGGTATTATTGACTAGCAATATAAATTAAAAATAAAAAAATATATGTTCATGTGAATAAAACCAGATTTACAATATAAACATATATTTTAAAAACTTTTCTATTTTAATTTTTCTCACCTCAGATGATTTTTGTTTTGATGTCTGGAATTTCTGCGATCTTCTCTGGACTTGTTCATTTACAACATCATATCTCTTAAGATCTTTACTTATTGTGTCTTCAACTTTCAAGCCTGCATCACCTGGAGCTAGTTCTGCCAACTGGTTCCCATCATTTGTCAAAATATCCAATACTGGTTGAATTTCCACAAGTTTCTGAATAAAGCCCTGAAGAAAGGGAAAACATTGCCTCCATTATTTATAAGCATTTTTACACTTTTGAACTTTTTGCTACACTGTGAATCCAGAATAAATTCAACTAAATCATACGTCATTCTCATTCATACAAGTGTCTTTTGTTATTAATTTGGATAAACAGATAATAATATCAAGAAACTGTTATCATAATACAATTGAATAACAATTCTGAATATCTGCTTACTTCACTCAGCAGAACTGTATTCTGTCCAAGATAGGCAGCTGCTAACTATTAAACTGTCTAGAAATGGCGTTTATAGTGCTATAACTTCCATTGTCGTGCAAAGCAAACTGAATAACGCGCACTAGCTAGTTAAATGGTTAAATATCCAGCAAAGCAGCTGCCTATCTTGGACAGAATACAGTTCTGCTGAGTGAAATAAGCAGATATTCAGAATTGTTTTTCAATTGTACAACCACTGGCCACTAGAAACACATCCCTGGATGATGTTTATTTGCAAAATGTTTTTATGAATTATCAGCAACCAGAAGCCTTCTCTGGAAATTAAACAGGTCCCTCAGTGGCCCAGTGGTCTAAAGCACTGGCTTAAAGATCACTGTGCCTCTCACTATCCAAAGTTAAAATCCAACATAAGATGGATTGCTGTGCAAGAAAATTTGTTAGTTTGCTTGCTGAACATAAGTGGTTTTCTCTGGACACTCTTCTTCCACCATCCCTAAACTGACTGGTTCAATATCAGTGAAAAAGACTTGGCTGGGGTGTTTAAACTCTATTACTTGATTTCACTCCACTAAGATATCATAAAGCCACCATACCTGTACTTGTTCCTCAGCCTCTGGACCAGTGGCTTCTTTAGCTCTCAGTTGTGGTTCAACTTTCAATACCCAGTCCAGGAATTTAGCATGTGCCTCATTGAATGTCTGGGCCAATGGCAACGCTTCTTCTAATTGTTCTGCTGAATCAGATACTTTGTTCTTTAATTCTGTAAATCTATCCTGAACATCATCAATCTTTTTCTGGACAGCTTTAACATCGTTACCTTGGTAACAAAAACAAAAAGTTGTTACAAAATAAATTAAATATATGACAGTTGTAAAAAGAGTTGGGGGGGGGGGGGGGGGGGGGGGGGGGGGGGGGGGGGGGGGGGGGGGGAGGGGCCAAGTTTTACAAGTTACACTGTTCAAACTTAAAAAGATCTGTTTTGTGACATTGAATCAGTGGTCTTAATTGACAAGTGGTCATTATACAGGTGGTCACTATCAGATTTTACTGTTTGAAACTGCTCTTAATGGACAGGTGGTCATCATCACCACTATTGCAGGTTTTACAGTGTAACAGTGGTCTTAAAGGACAGCTGGTTGTTATATAAAGGTGGTCACCATATCAGGTTTAAGTGTGTCACTGGTTTTAATGGACAGGTGTTTTTTTCTATATAACATACCTCTACAGAGATTCTGTAATTCTTTTCCTTTCATTGCTAAATCTCTCACTGGTGATTCTCTATCTGTTATTTCCTTCTCCATATCCTTAAAATAAGAAGGAGATTACATAGTTAAATAATCAAGCTAAAGTCAAACCTGTCTAATAAAGTTGCCTAAGGAAATCATTAAAGGTGATCATTATGGACAAGGGGCGCTTATATACATGTTGAAATAGGCACAAAGGTTTCCTCCACCATTCAAGAACTGACCACCTTGATCCTGTTGATACAAGTGAAATATTCTTGATTGGGGGTAAAACAACACTATCCTACTCTACTCCATTCTTGAAGATAGCATTTGACAGAAAGTGAATTCAACATGTAATTTGTCAACATTTCTTACAATATACCTTGCATAACCAATGTATAATGAATGATCAAGGAAGATAACATTATTCCCCCATCAGACCTCCAGTGCAAATGATCCCAATAACTCCCAAAACATTGCTTTGGAGTTAAAAAAAAAACTGCATTTTTTTTAATATACAAAGAGCAGGAAGTTTTCTTAAAGATTAAGTCAAAACAAGAGTTTTGCATTTGAAGTAATTATAATTATATCTGACATTTTCATCTTCAAGAGATTGTAAACTTTATTCTTTCAATTGTAAACTTACCTTCAAAGCAATAATGATATTCTCAATGCCATCCGTATCCATTGCTGATGGTTCTAATGCAGCAAACTTTTTATCTGTGGCATCTAACCAGGAGGCCAGTGGTTCTTGTACTTCCTGGAAGTTCTTGGCTAGGTCCATGACTTCCTCTAGTGTATTAAGTCGGTTACTGGCATTCTTCTTCAATGTATCCCAGGTCTGTTCTAAGTGGGCTATCTGGTTCTGTATTCCCTTCTGTTCTCTGGGATCTACATTCTTCAGAAGATTTAGACCCGAATTTTTGGCTGATTTTACACTTGGATCACGGTCATCTAACATTTTGATCAAAAACTGTAACAGGAGAGTTTAGGGTTTATTTTAAATTCAAACAAGCAAATTCAGTGAATTACAATTTCCCAACAGTAGGTACATTTTTTATTTGTACTTATATTCAAAGGCCCATAACTCCCAGGAAAATATGCAAACCAACTTGGGCATTTACTACCGATGTTGATGCTTTGCATCAAGCTTCCAAAACTTTTTTTTGAGAACTACCATAGACAAGTGTCTAAAAGGACAGAAGGGAGTTCAAATTTTATATCCTCCTCTTTCTGTATTATCTGGAAAATAATGTTGTCTTGCAAAAAGCTGAAATGTTAAACAATGTTACTAAGCAACCAATCAACCATCCATGTTAACCACCTACCCTTTGTTCCTGTAACTGAGCCTTTACAACTTTGTAGTCAGGTGATGGTGGTTTTTGACTATTTACAAGATCTTCTGTTCTTTGAGCCAGTGAAGGATGGAATCAAGAGCTTCATTAAACTTTCCAGCTTGTAACAATGCAGTGTCAAGACTTTGTTCTCGTTCGGCTACCTGTAAAAATATCATATGATACAGTTGTTATGTTTTTGTTTTGTTTTATATTGTTATTTTTAAATTCTATTGAACTTTAATACAATGTATGTAATGTATATTTTTATTATGAAATATATTAGAATAAAAAATCACTCCTTATTCATAAACTCACATAGATTTTATTTATTATTTTTTCACAAATTAATATCAATCTATGAGATAATTTTAAAGTGAATCCTCAACAGAATTTAAACCCTACAGTACCTCAGTGGTATAATGTTGGCTTTGTAAGTGGGAGGTTGTGCTTGCCGGCCGGGTCTGACCAAGACTTGAAAATACATAGCGACTGTTTTTTCGCCAAGCACTGCATTTAGAAATGAAAGTCATTGTGTGAGTTAGGTATGACAGTCTGCTTCATTACCATAAATACCCAGTATACCAAGTATTATTGTCATCTATCCTTATGTATCAACCTTATATACCCTAAATTACACAACGGATATGTCTGCTTGAATATTCAACTTAAAGGTCAAACAGTTAGGTCAAACTTGACACACTATAATAAACAATCTATGTACATGTATAAATAATAATCTCTTACTTTTTCACTAAGTTCTGACCACTTGTCTGTAAGTACTTCTATATCAGACTCTAAGTTATTGGTATCAACCCTGAAGCTGCAGTCTGAACTAAATTCTGGGCTTCACCAATGACAGTGTCTAGCCGTTTTTGTAATGGATCCAAAATAGATTTTTGTAGAATCTACAAAACAAATTATCACAGCATGATAAGAATGTTTAACCACAAATGTTTATAAAACAAGAGGATACAAACATCATTATACCCTTATTACAAAAAATACTGATAAAGTTTAACTGTTTTCACTTCCCCTTATTACTTACATAATCAAATCTGGAATAAATGCAAGTGATCAATATAATTTGTCATAAGTTGTATATATACATGCACACCCAATGAATGGGTTTGACTGCTATACCACACAATAACCCCTAACATTTGCATGGAACAATTATTTCCATTTGATATGCAATATTCCATTCCATATCAGTTCACGTTTTCCCATAAAACCAATGTTTTTCCAGGAATTTGTGACATAAATGTTAACCAAAATGTCTTGCACAAACAGTAAGGGAAGCTGATGAAGTGGTACATTGGCAAATCCTTGATTTTTCCTTTTTAAAATCATTTCATTCCAGTGTTTATGAATACTAGATTTAATAAGAATTTAGCATGGACAGGCGGATTGAAAATCAAATTTAATATCCTCCTCTTTCTTTGAAAGACAGAGTATAACAAAATGAAGGATGTAATTATTTGATGAAATATTTACCTTCAGTTCTTCCTGTTGTCGTTTAATAGCTTCTACATCACTACCTATGGGTTCATGCATGTCTAACTCTGATGAAGCACGGTCGACATTTGTTTTAGTTCTACGGAGGTTATCATTAATGGCTTCCAGACTTCTGGCAGTATCTTTAACATCTTCAAGACGCTGTGTAGCTTTTTCTTTAAGTGCATCAAATTGTTTTTTCAAAGCATTTGTCTGAAAGAATGCAAATAATAGCACTGTTAGCCAATGCACTATATATGGTCTGGTCCCTAAGTATCTACAATGTGTGTGTGTGTTAACTTATATTATATATAACGCCTATATATTGCTTCAACCATTAACATTGGTATAATATGTAACCACGTTAAATTAATACTTTATTATTTTATTATCAATTGAAGAAATTTAAAATTCAATGCCTGTCTTACCTTTCAAAATTTAATCTTTCAGTTCCACTTAAGTTTTTTATGTTTTGCATATCTTTAATGTATTTCTCTTCACATACAAATTCTTTCAATACTTAAATTTCTGAATATGTATAAAAACCAATCATTGTAAAAAATATTGTCTATTTTTACAATCTTTTTCTAAACATTTATTTTCAGACCTTTATTTTAACAGATACTTACAGGGGAGCTAACTGTGCCAAACTCTGGCATGTATCCTGTTGATTTCAATTCTCTGGCATTGGCCTCTAATTCACTCACTTTATCACCCATATCATTAAGTTTAGACAAAAATTCCTATAAAAATCAAAGGGTATAAGAATTATTGTGATTTTAATTACAAGGTTTTAAATATGACTTAAGAAGCAAAAAAAAACCTTTTTTGTTCCAGAAATGGAAAATTTTATTTTCCTTCATCTACAAGCAGAGAAATCAATATGGAGAAAAAATTAAGTCATAACTAACTATAACTAATAACAATAGCATTTTAAAACTTTTGCCAGTATCATACTTGCCTACCCCTTTTTGAGACTAGGAGTAAGTTTGATAGTAAGTTTCCAAAATTGACAGTAAGGATTTGAATGACATATCCTGATTATTGTTACTTTCATAACAAGAGGCCCATGGGCCTTATACGCTTACCTGATAACTAACGGCTAGCTGATAGATTTAAAGAAAACGTAAATACTAAACCCCAATGACTTTTTTCTTTAAAAATGATCATTGTATCAATACCTACAACATTCTAATATACATGCCTATACAAAACGTTTATAGTTTTCAAGATAATTAACCATTTCAGTATTGTTTTACATCTGTGACCTTGACCTTTAAACCCATGACCTTTTCTATACATCGAAATGATTGTTTTATCGATACCTACAACATTCTAATATACATCCTTATACAAAAAGTTTATAGTTTTCGAGATAATTAACCATTTCGGTATTGTTTTCGCATCTGTGACCTTGACCTTTGAACCCATGACCTTTTTCTATACATCAAAATGATCGTTGTATCAATACCTACAACATTCTAATATACATGTCTATACAAAAAGTTTATAGTTTTCGAGATAATTAACCATTTCAGTATTGATTTGCATCTGTGACCTTGACCTTTGAACCCATGACCGTTTACTATACATCAAAATGAACGCCGTATTAATACCTACAACATTCTAACATACATGCCTATACAAAAAGTTTATAGTTTTCGAGATAATTAACCATTTCTGTATTGTTTCGCATCTGTGACCTTGACCTTTGAACCCATGACCTTTTTCTATACATCAAAATGATCGTTGTATCAATACCTACAACATTCTAATATACATGCCTATACAAAAAGTTTATAGTTTTCGAGATAATTAACCATTTCAGTATTGATTCGCATCTGTGACCTTGACCTTTGAACCCATGACCTTTTTCTATACATCAAAATGATCGTCGTATCAATACCTACAACATTCTGATATACATGCCTATACAAAAAGTTTATAGTTTTCGAGATAATTAACCATTTTGGTGTTGTTTCGCATCTGTGATCTTGACCTTTGAACCCATGACCTTTTTCTATACATCAAAATGATTGTTGTATCAATACCTACAACATTCTAATATACATGCCTATACAAAAAATTTATAGTTTTCGAGATAATTAATCATTTCGGTATTGTTTTGCATCTGTGACCTTGACCTTTGAACCCATGACCTTTTTCTATACATCAAAATGATTGTTGTATCAATACCTACAACATTCTAATATATATGCCTATACAAAAAGTTTACAGTTTTCGAGATAATTAACCGTTTCAGTATTGATTCGCATCTGTGACCTTGACCTTTGAACCCATGACCTTTTTCTATACATCAAAATGATCGTCGTATCAATACCTACAACATTCTAATATACATGCCTATACAAAAATTTCATAGTTTTCAAGATAATTAACCATTCCGGTGTTGTTTCGCATCTGTAACCTTGACCTTTGAACCCATGACCTTTTTCTATACATCAAAATGATCGTTGTATCAATACCTACAACATTCTAATATATATGCCTATACAAAAAGTTTATAGTTTTCGAGATAATTAACCATTTCAGTATTGATTCGCATCTGTGACCTTGACCTTTGAACCCATGACCTTTTTCTATACATCAAAATGATCGTTGTATCAATACCTACAACATTCTAATATACATGCCTATACAAAAATTTCATAGTTTTCAAGATAAATAACCATTCCGGTGTTGTTTCGCATCTGTGACCTTGACCTTTGAACCCATGACCATTTTCTATACATCAAAATGATTGTTGTATCAATACCTACAACATTCTAATATACATGCCTATACAAAAAATTTATAGTTTTCGAGATAATTAACCATTTCGGTATTGTTTCGCATCTGTGACCTTGACCTTTGAACCCATGACCTTTTTCTATACATCAAAATGATCATTGTATCAATATCTACAACATTCTAATATAAATGCCTATTCAAAAATTTTATAGTTTTCGAGATAATTAACCATTTCAGTATTGTTTGGCATCTGTGACCTTGCCCTTTGAACCCATGACCTTTTTCTATACATCAAAATGATCGTTGTAACAATATCTACAACATTCTAATATAAATGCCTATACAAAAATTTCATAGTTTTCGAGATAATTAACCATTTCGGTATTGTTTCGCATCTGTAACCTTGACCTTTGAACCCATGACCTTTTTCTATACATCAAAATGATCGTTGTATCAATATCTACAACATTCTAATATAAATGCCTATACAAAAATTTTATAGTTTTCGAGATAATTAACCATTTTGGTATTGTTTCGCATCTGTGACCTTGACCTTTGAACCCATGACCTATTTCTATACATCAAAATGATCGTTGTAACAATATCTACAACATTCTAATATAAATGCCTATATCAAAAGTTTATAGTTTTCGAGATAATTAACCATTTCGGTATTGTTTCGCATCTGTGATCTTGACCTTTGAACCCATGACCTTTTTCTATGTTGTATCAATACCTACAACATTCTAAGATACATGCCTATACAAAAAATTTATAGTTTTCGAGATAATTAATCATTTCGGTATTGTTTCGCATCTGTGACCTTGACCTTTGAACCCATGACCTTTTTCTATACATCAAAATGATCGTTGTATCAATACCTACAACATTCTAATATACATGACTATACAAAAAGTTTATAGTTTTAGAGATAATAATTATAATCAGAGTTAAAAAAAATTAGGTCACGACCTTCACAATTGACCTTGACCTCATTTTGAAGATACTAACAAAAAGATGTCAAAACTGAAAACCCCATGTCATTATCTGGTCAAGTAGTCAAGTTATAACAATTTGAAGCTATTTTACGATTTTTTCAAAATTAAACGCAACAACGCGTAACCCATTTTTCGACCGAATTTCACGAAATGAACAAACTACAGGCTTAAGACCCTAGAGAAGCCAAATATCACATCAGATTTTTTCTCCAATCAATACTTTCGGAGAAGAAGATTTTTTAAGATTTTTGCACCCCTAGGTCACCTTGACCTAGTTATGGTAGCCATGGCAATGCCACGAACAAATCTGAATTGCACCGACCCAGACATGCTTCTGACCAAGTCTCGTTGAAATCTGCCAAGTACTTTCAGAGGAGAAGTCGAAAATGTGTGTTAACGACGCACGCACGCACGCACGCACGCACATACACACGCTGCACCATACCATAAGCTCACATGACCTTTGGTCAGGTGAGCTAAAAACGGAGGTGGGGAGCCATTTTCAAACAAATGTATCAAGCTGGATCCCTGTCATGCACTCTTGGACAATTGGAGGAAGTTTATATATCACTATACAGACTAGATGCTTCCATCCAAATTTCTAGGTTTTCTAAGTTTTCTAAGAATTATAACTTCAAAATCGTACAACTTACACCAAAATCGTAAAAGTGGGCAAGTATGCAATATCATTACAGAACATATTGCTTATGTAGCTAAATTTCCACAAAGAATTCGACCATCAAAAATTTGAAGACATGGATGTTTTCTCCTGGCTGTGTGTGAAGTGATAGTAAACCTCCTTTGACATACCTCTGCATCTCTCTGTTGTATGGTTAAATCAGATTCCTCTCGACTTATTGGTTCAGCATTGTTGAATTCATTGTCCAATCTACTCATGGTTTTTCCGACCTGCTGTACTTGGTCCTAGTCAAGTAAAATATGTCAAATGTTCATTACGACTGTTATCAAAAATAAAGATCTAAGGAAAATTATAGTAGTCAAAACATGTTCATTAAGAATGTTATCAAACAGATCTAATCATAATTATCAAATAAAAAAAAACCTCAATTCATTGCCACTATTGGCACAGTCAAATTTTGGCATTATATGGGGATTTAGCAAGTGCTATCATAGCACTATAGAGGTTTTCTGTAGTTGTAAGCATCTTTTTGGGAGATAAGACCTGCACACAAGATGCTACATCCTTTATTAGGCCAGAACTTAATATGGAAACAGATGCTTAACATGATTCCAATAGAATGATCATGTTACAAAAACCTCTTCAACTTAAAACATGAAAGCCAAATGTACATGTGTATACCAATTAACTAATTCCACCAATCTAAAATAATTAGAAGCCCAATTTTATTGGTATATTTTCACAAATTGACCAACATAAGTTCCCTTTTAAAAGATTTTTTCTGAAACTAGTAGAAAATTGTGATTTTGGAAACCAGAAATAGAAACAATGGGTCAGTAAAAAAATTAAATTAATGTTTCATTTCAGGACAGCTTGAATCAATTGATTAATTACCTGGAACTGTGTAACTATGTGAGTTCCAGCTTCAAGTTCTTCCAAGATATCAACCACGTCTTGTTTAAGCTGTTGATGTCTTTCTTTAGCTGTGTTAAGGTCCTGTGTCAGTCCATGGGCCATGTCCGAGTCACCAGGGACAACAAGTCCATCTACCAATGCTTCACTGTAATCTAACTGTGCTGTCAAGGTATCTAAATCTTCTTGCAAGGCCTAAAACACAGTTTCAAAAACATTTTTAACATTATTCAAATACCTCAATTTTTTTACCCATGATTTCTCAAGCAAATAACAATGACGTGCTATCAATGAAAATACATTTTTTTCACCTAATGTGGAATTTAGAGACCTCCCTGTTCAAGTGATGCTTATGGATCATAATTGCAATCACTACCTAGGTTCTGTTCCTACTGAGACAGTTTGTCAGTTCTCCAAAGTTTGGTCATTTTATCTCAACCCCTCTTTAATCATGTTATTTAAACCTGTATATAAGGACACCTGTCTATAAAGGCAATTTTTACTGGTTCCCTTGTGTGGTCTTCAAGGTTTCACTGAATGTACATTTAAAGCAATGTCTCTGCCCAAGGTAACACATTAGATTTACACTAATTTAAGTCCCTTTGAATTGACCAAAATCATTATTTGCGCTAAAAAATGCACACACTTAATGCTTATTTAATACATTTAAATTAATGCTGATGTCTTATCTCCGTTTTTGAGATTGAGAAAATAAGACAACTTTACCTTAATCTTATCCACATGTTTTGGATCTCTGGCTGATGTTCCCAGTTTGTTATGGGCAAGAAGACGGTCCTCAAATTTCTGAAGGTTTGAGCCCACATCTCTCATATTGTCATGATATTCCTCTAATCTCTGTGACAGTTCCTCTAGTTCCTGTACCCGATCTGTTATACCTGTTGTTATAAAAATAAATACTTGTTCATATTCAATAAACTTATACTAGCTGTTAACTTTAACAAACATAGTTGAGTTTTAATGGGGTTCACCTGTGTACCACATGAGCAATACCCCTTATCATATGTGCCAATCCCAGGAAGATCCTAGTGTAGGAAAAGTTTGTCAGTTTGCTGGACTAAGGTCAGTTTTTTTTTAGGTAACCAGTTTCCTCCCTCAATCCAGAGCTGACCTTCTGGATAAAAGTAAAAGTATTTTGGCTGGAGCATAAAACGCCATTACTCCACTCCACTCCTATTTCTTTAATTCAATAAAAAA
Organism: Anadara kagoshimensis; assembly: GCA_021292105.1. Lineage (NCBI taxonomy): Eukaryota > Metazoa > Mollusca > Bivalvia > Arcoida > Arcidae > Anadara > Anadara kagoshimensis. The sequence goes on along the minus strand of CM037860.1, from coordinate 22,984,325 downwards.
ACAATTTTGTAGTATTTTTTTTTTTTTTACAGTTATACATGCACACAAAAAATATTTGATTTATTTTTATTTGAAATCAAAATTTCTCATCCACTATAATTACCTTCTCCAAGGCGTTCCCACTTGTTGTCGATGTCTTCAATGGTATCTAACACTTGACCTTGGTCAGCGTCTACCAACTTAGCAAGAGATTGTCCTTCCTTACTCAGACTCTCATGGTCATGTGACTTCTTTAAGAAATCACTCTGCAGAGCCTAGAATAGCAAAACATCACAAAAAGGTAACAAATATTTACCAAAAATTTACATGCAAATTGGTTACTATGGCAGCATGCATGCAGCTGATTTTAATCATTAGCTACTATACAAAAGAATTGTTCATTTAACATTTCCAATAAAATACCTTTACACAATGGATTTTCAAATTTCACAATTTAAACAATATTATCTGACAAATGTTTAAGGTTTATAAATGATGATTTGTTAAAATACTATATAAATATTATTGAAAAAAACCTCCAAAGCAAACTCAATAAAATAAACCAATGGCTCAAATAATATGGGCCTCATCATGTTAGTAGCAAAATCAAACAATCACCCAACAACAAAAATAAACAGTGGCTACTGTAGTCTAAAATTAATTTTATCAATCATTACCTGAAATTTTACAATTACATACCATGTGATACCCATTAACTTTGTGTGAGACTCACAAATTTCTAAGAAGCAGTACAATATTTATTTTTATCAAAAATGCATTATATTTCAAGAACAAATAAAATTCTGACATTCACAAGTTAAAGAATTATTTGTTATCATGTCTTGTTGTTCTTACAATGATGGTAAGACAGAATTTGAAAACTGGAAACAAAATATACAGGTCTCCAACTTTAAATGTTATATTTTCCATTACATGTTTCATAAAAAGATAATGATAGAATTGTAAACACACACTTGTCCCTCCTCTAATGTTTTGCCACCATCAGACAAAATTTTTTATAAACATCCACTTGGAATACAATGTGAGACTCTAACAAACATTTTGGGTATCACATGATATATAAATTTAACCATTATTAAAGAAGACCCACAAACTATCTACATGTAGTCAGATGCAAGACATATAGTACAGACCTGTCAAAAGTTTAACCCTTAGCTAACAAATTAGTATCACTTGTCTCTAGCTGTTCAACAGCTGCTGTCCAGTTTTTTAGTCACTAGCTTTCCATATCTAAGCCATTCAACAACCAAGCTTTGACTACTTTTTGATAGCTTTGTGTTAAATTTTTGACAGATCTGTACCATTAATTCACACCATACAGTACTATTTTTACCTGAGCATCTTTAAGTTTCCTAGCGATAACTTCCTTATCAAGACTCTTAGGGGTTGTTCCTTTCAACCTGTCACCAGCAATTTGTAACCATAGCAACTGTTTTTCAAGCTGATCTTCAAACGACTGAGCATGCTTGACACTAGCATCAATCTTTTGTCCTCTCTGATTGGCTGTTTTGTTAAGCTCCTCCCACTGAGCTTTAATATCCTGTAATTTGTCCTCGAGATCTTGCGACTGTGGTGATGGCGTGGAATTATCAAGGATTTTGTTTCCTTTAAGAAGCAGTTCTTTCAACTCGGGCAAATGATTGGATAAATCTTTCAACAGCAACTAAACAGTCAAAAAAGCAGATATACTTATGTTTGCAGTATACTAAAAATAAGCACAAATAAATTATATATATAAAACTATTAACTATATCCAAAGATGTCAGGAGTGCAACAATTCATTTGGTTTTTATATATTAGATCTATCAGTATTAGTGCTGTTGCTTTAATTAATTTCCATTTCGATTAAATTTCAGCAAATTCATTGTGGGTGTATCAAGAATTTCAAGGTTGCTTTTCATTTTCATGATTTTACCTCATCAACAATGTGCTGATGATAAAATTTGATTAATATCATCCTTGTCCAATGTATTCTTCCCTAATCTGACCAATGAAAAAATATGTTCTAATCAACAATGTGCTACGACAATAATATCACACAAAATTTGACTGAGTCGTATCAGCCTTGTCCAATGTATTCTTCAAAATATCTGACCAATGAAAACAATTGTTGGTAGTTTGTTCAAAATTTTATATTGTAAATTCCAGAATAGGAAATGAAATGAAATGAATCAAACTGAAATCTAGCTGCAATAAATCATTAGCAAGTCTTCATAACATTTCCCAACAAGAAATCTGTGAGGTACATGTACTGCTCACTTAGCATACCCCCACTTTGACCTTCAACCATTGACCGTAAATGTCAAAAAATAAACTAAGTCAGTCAACAGAAAGTAGATGTCTGGCAGACTTAAAATCAGTAACAGTGGCATGGGACCTCATACTGAACTCGCATAAAACATTTCAAGTGGCTGTGTTTAGTAGTAGTTAGGAAAACTGTTGGGAAAATTTTTGCTTTGATCTGAGGAACAGAAGGACAGAAGCTGGGGTATAATTAATGAACTGAATTTGAATTGTTACACTCCTCCCAAAATGCAATATGATTATGGTGTACTTAACTACAAAGCACAAAACAGGTGCTTGTTCCATCTAATTAATTATAAACTATGTCTATAAAAGCATTTATATATAAATCTATATAATATCCATGAACCAAAGCATAATTAAAAACATCTTTATTATCTACCAAAATAAGTGTTAATCAATATAAAATATCATCTATGAAAATGAAGGATAAAGTTCATTTGAATTCTATACAACGTCAAAGGGTTTAATTTGATATCTGATTTTCACAGAGTAATATTTTGTATTTTCCTTTTATAATACAAATGTTACATTTTTGAAATTTACATTTTCAGACTTTTTCAATCATAAAATTGATTAAATTTCTTTAATTATATAATTAAAAATGTGATCCAATTTGTAAATTCCTTTTTTTTAAATGTTTGGGGGAAAAAACCAAAAAAATTTTCAAGTTATTTTCTTTTTCATACTTTTATTATATCATTGTAACAGTAAAACTACGAATGAACATGTATGAATAAACTTAAAGCATCGTTATTATTATTAAACCCGTTTTAATTTTGCAGCACTAGACAGACATTTTGGGATATAATTCCTCATCAGTGGTGCTCGGACCCATAACTTAGTAACTAACCTTGTGTTGTTGTGACTGTTCTTTAAGTATGTCAGCATTACCAGACACTGGGGGCTGTTCATCTAGTTTATCCTTGATGTCAGCAATCCAGTCTAGCATGTCCTGACTTGCTGTCTCAAACTGTTGTCCCTGCTGACTGGCATGTTCAACATCAGATTTCTTAGAAGCTGTTTAAAACAATATAAAATTACTAAAACTCATATTTCTATTAAAATTGATATATGTTCTTAATAAAAGAATCCACATAAATTTTAACCTTAAAACTTTTTGCCAATTACATTGCTGCTGTGATGATTGATTGAATGGGGTTTAACCTTGCTGTCAAGAATATTTTCCCTATATGGTAACATCACAAGAAATAGGTTAATTGGCAGAAATTATGACCTTTGCAGTAAACTTAGGGCATTGTGCAGGGAGGGTTCTTAAGCTTGCCATGCCTACCAAAACATGGGGCATTGTTTTTTAAGATTTTTTCCCCCTGGACCCTGTGACTTTCATTTCTCAATGCCAAGTATTTGGCCATAAGAACGGTAATTACCCATTATGCCAAGTGCTTGGCCAAAAGAACAGTCAATACCCATTATCTTATTTTGAAGTCTTGGTCAGACCTGCCAGGGTTTTTGAATCCCAAGCACTAACCTTCAAAGCAAGCACTCTACCAAATGAGCTATAAGTACTGTAACTAGATAATTATGATCACCTGAACAATTGAACCTGTCTAAATCCAGATAATATTGTTGTTTCCATTAGACAGGTTTGGATCAAACAAACGATGTGTCCTTATAAAGCACAGTAGTTCAGTTTAGCCAGGTTTACAGTTTAAACAGGCTAAACAAGTCTTTTTGAAGCCCCAATGTTTTTGTATTTAGTTTTGTTTTTCCTTCACAAGAATTTCCCAAAGTATTGCTACACCCTTTCATAATTCCAAAATTTAACTGAAACATAGCGGCAATGAATCAAGGTTTATCTGTAGATCATTTTGGACAGGTTTTGAATTTACTCAGGATTTTGTTTACAAACGTTTGAAATAGTTGCTAAATTTTTATTTTAGATAATATAACATTTTTTTTATCAAAAGTAATACTTAAATGATTATTTTTGAGCTTTGTATTAAATAACACTAACCTAATTTTTTCTCTACTTCATGTAAAGGTTTTTCCATGGCTGCTAACTTATTTTTTAGTTCAGCTTTAGTTGAGGGATCTTTTGTGTTTTCACCAAGCTTTTTATAGAGATCTTTGGCTTTTTCTATCATTGGTCTGTTTCTGTGTAATTCTTCCACCAAAGCCTGTAACAACATTATTGTAGTCATATTGAAAATTACTGAAGCACTTACTAAAGATAGTTGTCATGGCAACATAATAATAATTACTGAAGCAGTCACTTAAAACAGTTGCCATGGTAAAAAATGGTAATTACTGAAGCATTCAAACAAATAACAGTTGCAATGAACATAATGACAATTACTGAAGTACTCACATAAACAGTCACCAAGTGATGTTACAATGCATTCTGATGGACAACAGTACCTTTTACTGCCTAGGATCAAAACCCACTCAGATTATATACTAATGTGAGAAAGTTTACTTGCTGAAGGTCGGTGAAGGCACTCCAGTTTCCTCCAACTTCCCTGAACTGGATGTATCATAAAACACCATTACTCCAATCCATTCCTCAACTCCTGCATTGTGATGACAAAAATAAGATAAGCGTAAAAACTATGCTAATTCCAATTAATCACATAAAACAAAATTAAGAATGATAAATTTACCTGAACTTTATCTATCTGATCTTGATGTTGTTCTGGTGTGACTGCACCTGGTGTGATGTCATCAACTCTAGCTGAAAAGTCTAACAACCAGCGGTCGACAGAATCCAGGGAAGAGGTAAACTCAACACTCAATCCTTCCACAGCAGATAAACTCTTCTCTCGTTCCTTCAGGCGACTTTGTAATCTATCCCAGCCTTTACTGATGACATCCATTTTTTCACTGATATGTGTTGTGTCTTTAGACTCGGGCTCACATTTATCCAAAGCAGAATGCCCTGACTGAATAAATCGCTCATACAGTGGTTCCTGTCCGTGAATTTCTTCTTTCAGAAGTTGTACTTGCTGCAATTGATTCTGAATCAATGCAGGGTCTGTGGCAACAGGTCCTAACACACCTATCATTTTCTCTTTTTGTGCAATCCATTTCTGAAGGTGCAGACCAGCGTCTTTAAATGATCTCAAATCAGACACCATACCTTCTAAAGATTTTCTACGCTGTTCAGATGCAACTTTAACTCCAAGCCATTTATCGTCTACAAAAATTCAATTAAACATTTCAAAGTCATTAATATCAAACAAACATAACAGTCCATATACAAATCTCAATCCCAAAAGCAAAGTTAAAACTTTATAAACTTGCAAATTAATTAAAATACTTGAACTTCCACCAGGGAAGTAAGGTGTTCTGCAAGGGTAAGAAAATCCTTTCTAGCTAGCTATACCCACCATATGCAAGATCCAAATTGAGAATAAAAGGAACATGGAACTAATGAGATGTCAAATATATCCAGGGGATAATTTGGATAGAGACATCAAACATATCAACGAGTGCTCCAGAAGGGTAAGCAAATGTCTTTTTCTGAGGTATAACATTATCCACCTTAAAAGCAAGATTTCAGAATAATTTAAAAATTAATCTTAATACAAAATAAACATAAGCAAACAGCTTACATCTGCATTTACAATATGCAGACTCCACACTGCTAAACCATGGGGGTCTTACCTAGTTCAGCTAGCTGTTGTTGTACTACCTCCATACCGGGAACACCTTTCTTAGTTTTTATTAACTCCTGTCCTTTAGCTCTTATCTCTTCTACCAATCCTTCTTTAGCTAATAGTTCTGAATGGACAGACTGTAAAATCATAAAATAATGTGATATAATTTTTTTCTCATAACTGTATAAATCTCCTAACCCATACAATATTTTTATCACTATTTATAAAAAAATTGTAGAAAAGAGTTTCTTTATGTACCCAACAAACAATATACTGTGATTTATTTTGGATTTTAATCTTTTTACTACTTTATACATAATTATATAGCAATTTTCGTCATAATACATTAGTGCCAATTTAAATCCTCGGCCGAATTATATACAATCATAGTGCACAATCTGATCCAAAAAATTACCAAAATTATAATTTGTGCTAAAACTCAAACACATTTAAAGTAATATATTTACATTATTTCTTTTACTTCTAATTACAGCCTACAAATCATGTTTATTGGACAATATACATTATTTTATTAACATAATTTATTGATGGAAAAACTAGATTTAAAAAGATTATACATTTATCCATTTTTATCTATAAGTTACAATTTGAAATTTGAAAAAAAAAATTACTTCATGGTCTTTCAGTTTCTTTTTAGCCTCTCTTTCACTAGCAGGAAGTGAAGCAGAGAGTTCACTGTCAAGGTCTTTGAGGTCAATCCAGGTCATGAGGTCATTGAGATCTTGTAGGAAGTTCTTCATGCTGCCGAGCATATTTTGAAGTTCATTATGTCTGTCAGATAACCTCTCTCCCAGTATATCATATCTGTGGTTGATATCTACCAGTTCTTGTTGAACCCCAGTCAAATCTGAAAAAAATATACATGTATTCATTTAATAACCAAATCATTCTATACAACAACAAGTGGAGTAGAGTCAAGAGTCTTTTGTAAATTCTCTTATATGTTCTTATGAATTGATTAAATAAATGAGGTTTTATATCCCAGTCAAGAATATTTCATGAAATAGGTGTCCCAAGCTGTAGGTGAAGTGACAGATTTTTTTTTACATTTGCAGTGTGCTCGGAGCAATGTGCAGGGAGGGTTCTTTACAGTGCCATGCCTACAGTGACACATAATTAGTTTTTAAATTATCATTTGAAGGACCCTTGACTTTCATTTCTAAATCCAGAGTGCTTGGTGAAAGTAGTCACTACCCGTTTTCAAGTCTTGGTCAGACCTGGCCAGGGTTTGAACACTTTCATATATGGGACAAGTAACCAGCAGAGTTACCATAATGCTTAGCGTTCTTATGAAAAATATTATATTTTGAGATTTGAGTCAGTCAGCTTTTCAGCTTAATTTCGGACAATGCTTACCATCTAATGCGAAATTGTCAAAAGAACTCTTCTTACTGCTGATACCACTTGATGAATCACTAGATGTTGGACTGAGTAAGTTAGTAGGTGATGAGGAGTACTGGAATGTTGGTGATGGTGATCTAAGTCTGGGTGACATCAAACTTGGAAATCTACGACCACCTAAATAAAATGGCAAATACTTTCATTACATTATCACACAAGTTCAAATTTACCCAACTTGTTAAGTTAAGAAATATTTTCATTACATTATGACACAAATTTAATTTTACTCAACTTTTTAAGTTTGAAAGATTGATTAAGTACTAACTTTTATCTTTTTTTAAATTTCACAGATGTCAAAAGCTTTTTAAATTGCTTCATACCCATTGTATTCTTCATAATGGCCCATAATTTTAAACATAGCACTGCCATGCTGTTGTACGGCGTAGTTGGGAAAATGATGTTGTGGCAAGACAGAATATAACCGAAAATCTCTCTCTCTTTCTCTTCCCCCGTACTCATATCTTATAATTTTATAGCAAAGAAGCCCGATATCTTGGAAGGAAGCGATAGCAAAGTACGTGTTCACTATCGTGAAACGCCATACAAAAAATTATCTTTCAAATCGATCACTTTCTATAGAAATCAGATGGACCAGTATGGCCTTGGCCTAAATAAAACAAACTGAAACACTATGAATATAGTCCTTAAATAGAGGTGGCTTTTAAGACAGGTTTGACTGTAAATGGTTTATAAACTGAATAAAGAAGTAACTTACGTATCATTTTACGGAATGGACTACTTGGTCGTTGGTCAGAATTTTGTAAAGCATCGAAGGCGTATCCTTGGTCATTCACTTCCTCAATCACAGTAGCATAATCCTGGTATTCTTGTAGCATAGGCTGCAATATAATAAATAGAAAAACAACTTTTTTGTAGCTCTTCAAAAATGTCCTCATTTATTTTTTCAGAGCTAGTCTATTTCATTTTTTAAAAGAGACATTTAGATAAACTTCTATGTTGTGTAAAAAGGAGACTACCAACTTGCTACATTGTATTTTACCATTTGAAATGGTATAACTGTTTAGTGCTTACTACCTTAATAAAAGAAGACCTGAAAGATGTTGTATAGCAGCTAAAATATTGCTGATGAAGCTATAATCTAAACCCAATTTATAAATATTTGTAAAATAATTCACATAGCCTTTTTTCAAAATATGTTTAATTTTGAATGAATTGAAATACTATATACATAAAGCTTAAAGAAGACATGTTGTGGAGTTGTATATATAAATTACTGGTAGACCTTTTGGAACAACAGGTACAACAAGGAAAATAGAACATTCAATAAACATTAATTTGTACAACAAATAAAATTTCCAATGTGTAATGATATGGCTAGTTTGAAACATTTATAATTATGAATTGTAGTGTATTTTTGTACAATAAATCAAACAAGTCCAGCAAAACTTCTAACAACTGACACCAATGCTCACATTCGTGCTCAGAAGGATATATACTTTGTATAGGCAAACTCAATACTAAAGGGAGGCCGCGGTGGCCTAATGGATAAGACGTCAGTCTTCAAATCCAGGGTCTCTCACCGCTGTGAGTTCGAGTCCCGCTCGGACCACATGTGGGAAAGTGAATTTTCCTTGTAAAAGTGAATATTCCTTGCCCTTGGCCTTTACTGATTCACCTGGTATCAGTATAATGGACTGGGGGAGTGGTACGCTTGTCTGCGGTGTGCTGACTCTGTGAGCTAGCACGTTAAAGTCGCCCTGAGTGCGCGCTAGTACAAGGCAGACCATACAACACACTCGCACTTCACATGCATACACAAAATTGTTCATAGATTAATCCATAGAGGTTAATAAAATAGTTCTCGTCGCGAATAGCTGAAAAATTGCTGATGCAACGTTAAGCAACATTCAAACCAAACCAAACCAAATCAATACTAAAGAACAACAAACCTCAAGTTCTTCAATCTGTTTAGCTGCTACTTCCATATCTACAGCCACAGGTTCAAACTCATCGACTCTACCCTCAATATATGTCAACCACTCAACAATGTTCTTCTTGCTGTTATCATATTCACTACACTGTTTTTCTTTTTCTGTTGCCTCCTGGTCACGATCTGCCAAGAGTCCATCAAAATCATCCCAGTTTTGTTCTAAGCTGGCTAATCTGTCCTTAACAACGGCCGTCTCACCAGTTCTATTATCATCCACCAGAGCTTGACCTAACTGCTTTAGTTCGTTAAACACTATGTCTTTACTATCTTTTTCTAATTTGATTTGATCAACACGCTCTTTCATTTCGTCAGCAGGAATTTTTGTTAAGTCCTTGTCATCTAATTCATTAATTTTGGATACGATCCAACTATTACAATTTTCCAAGGTATCCTGGAAATTTGTAAGTGTGTCCGACACTCTGTCTAAATCATCTGCTCTTGACTTACACTTTCCTTTCACAGAAGCAAATTTTTTATCTAAATCATGAACTTTAGATTCAAGAGATTTTGCCATATCTAATTCACAGTTCTTAATAAGTTCAATGGCATCATGTCTTACAGCTTCTATGCTTGAAACATGGTTTTCAACATCTGCATCAATTAATTTTAATTCCTGAATTTGTTCACTCAAATTGTCATGATTTAAACTGATTGGTCTTTGAGCACTTAGTACACTGTCTGTATCTCGTAACCATGACAACAGGTTATCTAATGCATCTTGGACGTTTTGTGATTTGGTCAGTGATGACTGGAGAGTATCTGACTGATCGTGGATTTCCTCAGACACTGAAGTGTGCCGACCTGAAATGTCTTCAATAATATCCCTGAATTTTTCAATATGTTCATCCTCAACTGACAAATTTTTCAACGTCCTTTCTAAATCATTTGCAGATTTTTCTAATTCCTCAATTTGAAGTCCATGAGCAATGGCATCACTACTAAGTGAACGCATCATCTCAACTTGTTCACGTAATATTTCTGGCTCAGTGGTAGCAGAATCATGTTTAGATTCCGACAATTTCTCCTCGGCTCCTGTAAGCCAGGATAGTAATCTGAAAGTATTGTCATTGAATTCTCTCTGTTTTGTATACACTGCGTTTAATTTGTCACCAAAGTCCTTACACCTGGTTTTAAGATCTTCATATTTGGCCGAGGCAGCTCTGTGTTTCTCCTGTACAGCTTCTGCTTCCAAACCTTCCATTCCAAGCCAACTTAACCTGGAGGTTTTCTTACGACCAGCTTTGAAGGCATCAATTTCTAGCTTGTGTAGCTGTAAAATACACAAGAAATATTTAATTTTATGAAGATCACATTCACAATTCATTTTTTTCATTCATCGCGTTCATTTGGTCATATAAAACCAGTGTTGGTGTACTATTTCTTGTCAGAGATATTATCAGAGTTTATTACATAAAGGTTCAGAGTTGAGTTGATTAATGGTGTTTAACATCCCAGTCAAGAGTATTTCACTTATATTGAGACATCACCAACTATAGGCAAGGTACAGAATTTTTTTCCATTGTGTTGTATTGATGGCATTATACAGCTTTATATTGTAATGCTATATTCTTGGTAAAAGAACAGTCACTACCGACTTGCAAGTCTTGGGTCAGTCCCAGTCAGAATTCAATTCCACAACCTCACACTTACAGAGTGAGCAATTTACCAACTAAGCTACCGCAGTGTTGTATTATGTGGAAGTGTTCAGAAAAGACATGTATAATCATTTTACACTCAATTACAATAATGCTCAACTTGCTAAGCAACTCTTTTCCTTTTATTTATTTATTTATTTAATGATGTTGTTATTAAGCAACTCTTGTCCTTCCATTTATGATGTTGTTGCTAAGCAACTACTGTAACAAGTGTACATTAATTACCTTGACTTCTTCCATATATTTCTGTACAGACATGGACATAAATCTGAGATCAGCCTGGTGAGAGATCACTTCATTCATCAAGTCCTGTAGATAATCAAAATAATACATATGAATTCATAAAACAATCTTAATACAGTTAAACATGACCATACAGGTCACAGATTGATTGATTGAATGGTGGTTTATGAACATTTCTAGCTATAAGTGAAGTAGCAGAGATTTTCACCTTTGCAGTGCACTCAGGGCAATATACAGAGAAGGTTCTGAAATAAGTCATGCTACCTTTTTTCAAGACTTGATCAGAACCTGACTAGGGTTAGAACTCCGACCCTCTGACATACATAGTAAGGAATCTAACCAACTGAGCCACCAATAGTGGTCATACCCTTTATGAGAGGGTGAATGATACACAATTTAGTTAAAAAGGAAAGGGGTCATAATTTCTTATGAATTTAAGCAGTATACTTTCTTACAGACAGAAGTTTCACATGACAAATAGCTTACATGCTGATCTATAGCAAATTAACACAAAATAATTTTAAGAAAAGTATTCCAACACTTAAACGATGAAACCCGAGTGTGTATGATAAAAATATGATTAACAAAGTGAACATCTACTCCACCAAATGATGATTGCTGTTAAGTTTTGCTTGGGGGTATAATTAACAGAACTCAGGAATTTTATGTACAGTGAAACCTGTCTATATGGGCTATTCAAGGGAATCTGTAAAGATGGCCTTTATGGGCAGGTGGCTCTTACATGTATATATAAAGTTCAAATAACATAAATAAGGCACAATAGCAATTTTACTAGCCTTTAAAAGCAGGTGACCCCCTTATATAGGTGTCAATTTAAGGCATGTTTAACTGTAATAACAAACCTTTTGTTGTTCTGTGATCCTTTTAAGATTATCTAAATCTTTAACCATGTATTCTTGTCTAGACAATTCTTTAACACACACTTCCAGCCAACTTTCAAACTTTTTCATCTCAGTTTCAAACTTAGACAATTCATTATTGGCTCCTGTTAAATGTTTTACCCTTGTGTCTGACGTCTTTTGTACCTATAACAAAATTGGAAAAATTAAAATATCATTTCTATTAATACTTATTGGCAGTGGTTTTGTTTTGCTTTTTAAAAACTAGCACTAGTAACGTAAACTTTGCCATAATTTTTTCCAAAATTGGAAAATTTGAAGTTATGAAATATACCAGTATAGACGTGTTCACTTAAGGATTGACATTTGTTATATATTTGTTCATCAAGGTATGAACTATTAAATCTGGCTAAAGCACATCACATAGATTGTGAAGCAGTTTATGGATGATGGGCCCCAGCCTGCTTTACTAGTTCATACCTTGATGAACGATTAAAAAACAAATGACAATCCTTATATTTACAATCATGTAAGTGCATGAAAAACGTCAAAATGGAAATATTCATTGTAACTATTTGTGGAAATTGCGCATTGGAAAATAATGTCGGTCGTAGAAAAGAGGATCATATAGAGTGATACATATAACCTCAATTCCTCTATAATATAACATACCTTGTTAAAGGTAGATTTGAGATTAGATGCTAAGTGTTGTAGATCTGTGACTTGTTCTGGTGGAAGCTCTTCCTGGTGGTGCTCTATAAGTTGTTCAGTCTGATACACTAACGACAAAATGGGTTGTTGATGTTTCTGTATGTCCTGTTGAAGAGCCTATCAAACAGAAATATCAATTTTTAATATTTATAAGAGACATCACCCCTTTCAGTAAATTTTCAAGTAGAAGACAATTTTTTTTAAGTAAGCAGCAAATATGGAGTAATATTCATTGCAAAACATATTCAGAAAATGTACACTTAGTGGAAGTAGGAAAAAACCTTAATCCAAATCCGAAAAAGTAACAGACAACTTTTGTCACCTTGTTGGCTTTATTGAAACCACTTATGTCCTGAAGAATATTAAGCCGAAAATATCCAGAATATTGAGATGTGGATTAGAAGAACATGCAAATAACAAGATTCCAGCACCTAAACAAGTTATAACTGAAATGGGATACCATTTCAAAAGTATCCCTCATACAAACTCAGACTGGAGCATCAATGTTTTCCCAACCATGTGCATGATCAAAATACCAATAGCCACTGGCACATCTACTCTACCAAAGATAGTTCCTGTGATGTTTCATACAGATTTGTCAGGAGTGTTTGAGAAAAAAGTCAGCAAAAATGTTGGTGGAAGAAACACAATATACCCCCTCCCTTTCATTTGTACTTTCTGTACTCAGGACTTTTAAGTGAAAATGCTATTTGATCATGAGTTTTAATACTATGATGAGATTCTACTTTACTCTCACCCAAACCCAAACTTCTTCCATAAAATTGAACCATGTGAATGAACATCCTACTGTGAACAAAGTTTTAACTCTGATTAAAAGATATCATGCTTATTTTAAACAATATTTTTATTCTCACACACTAAAATTTACCTTTTGAGCTTCCATTTGACTTTGGACTTTGAATGCCTCTTCACTGATGGGCTGGTCATCTCTAAGAAGTTGTTCTATATCAGATAACCAATTCAACTCGTTGTTCAAATCTTGGTTCAATTTATCGAAAGAATCAACAAATCTTCCCTGAAACATATGTAAATACACTGAATATTTTGTAATTTACTCACACATGAAATAAAACAAGAAAAATATTTTTTTTTTGAAATTTCAGTTTTAGAATTTAAATCAATTTTAAAATAAATTTTATGAAAAGCTAAAACGATACACAATCTAAATGTGATTGCAAATTCTGAATTTATTTTATTTTCTATTCTGAAAAAGAAGATTAAATTTGATTTCAAAACACTGCAGTTAACTTGCAAAATAGTAAAATATTCTAAAAGCTGTAGATTAAGCGATAACTGTACATTTTTGAATAATCAAAATTATTATTAGCCAATCAAATTCTACAAAAATCTAACACTTAAAGCTATATCTATTTTCATGACAAATTTTTAATTTTTAAAATCTAGGAAGGTGACTACTATACTGAAAAAAAAAAATAATGTTTTTTTTTTTTAAATATGCCATTCCAGAAACACCTATACTTAAAAACAGAAAATATTGAAAAATATTTATGTTATATCTTAATATTGTTTGGGCCGTGCACTGATCCTGTAAAATGTTAAATTCTGTAATGAATTTTGGTTTGGAGTAAAGTATACATAGTTTAAGATGGTCTGGAAAAAATAAACTTTCATTAAAAATTGTGAAGTTTTAGTTGTTTTTCTTTGAATAAATTTATTAAATTTTGAACTTGATAACATAGAAAAGAAAAAAAAGTTCTGATTTGCTGAAATTTTTAATGGGAGCTGATCGGCTAAAATAAATTTGACAAACTTTCATTTATCTGATGATCATCAAACGAAATGAATCTTAATCTAGAGAAATGGTTCTGATTGCCTAAAACTCTTTTGACTGGTAGCCAATGAAGAAGACTGATTGATGTCTGCCTGATTGGCTAACATAAATTTGGCAGGCTTTCATTTATCTGATTGGTTGAGCAAACAGAATTGATCTCAATCTACAGCTTAAGAAGATATTAAAACATTACAAACTGAAAGCTGAACAAAATGCAAGTGAAATTTATCAAATGTTAAAAGAAAACATTAAAACGAAAGAATTAACATTTTAGCATTTAGTCCTGGATCAGACCAATAAATTAAATTTCATCAAAACGTTAACCAAAACTTTATTAGAATCTTTTTTCTTTTAATTTTGAAATGGAATACAAAATAAAAAGTTATTTGTTTCTACTAAATTGAATTTCCAAACTTTATGTGTGAACTAAAATGTTCATAATAAAGAATATAGAATAACAAAAAAAGAACAACAAAAAGGAAATAAAAAAAATTTAAAAAAGAAAAGAAAAAATATAAACAAGAACAAAAAGATAAACTAAATATGAAAACTAAATATGATCATACACACATGTATAGTCTTACCATTCCTATATTGAAAATTATACATGTATATTTATATATATAACTTGCATTCATACAAAGTCACATGACCATACACACATCCATAAAAAGATATACACCAAAATCACATGATCGTACAGAAATAGATACATAACATTCTCATGCTCAGTCACTATACATTGATGAAAAGACAATGCAACTACACAAAGGATAGACAGAAGAAAAGATAGACTGACAGAAGAAAAACAGTTAAAAGTGTGTTAATGGAAAATCAGGCAGTCCTATGAGGTGGTGAGTGTTGGGATGGGTTTAACACGCATCAAAACGTCCGACTATCACCATGCTCAAATATGGCACTGAAATGAAAACACAGCAAAATCAATGAAGCATGTCGGCATTTGAAACAAAGCTCAACGTTTACATTGTAATTTAGCTACTGTCGTGGAAAATTATTCCAAAATAACTCTAAATGTCTACATCTATCATAATTTTTTTAAAAAAAAATTTTTTTTTGTTATTATAATTTTTTCAAAATGTGCTTATATATTTTCTAATGCATGCATGAGAAATATATTTGATGAAATATTCTATGCATCATGCAGTACATGTTGAATCAGTAATTTCCCAGGACAGTCAACATAATTTGTATATATAAGATTTTATTATATTTTATTATAATTAAACCAATTAATCTAAACCAGTTTGTTTGTTATCACAGTTACCATATAATATTTTGATAATAATTACTTATTATATAATGAAATATAGATATATGAAAATTACTTTATATTAAATCTTAGTAAAAAGTTGAATTTCGATATATATATTGTATACTGAGTTATCAGAAACTTTGAATTAATAATTGTATATTATTAAAATTAGATATTAATTTAGCCTTTCGTTGATTAAAATACATAGAATTTTTAATATTTTAATATAATGAACTATTTACAGATTTCAGGAATGTATCGAGAATAAAATGAAATATAAATTTGATATAAAAATAAAATTAGTATACATATTTTTAGAACAGCATTTCATTTTTTCAACGTGCAATAGGAAAGAAACAACAGCACAACAATATGGAAATTTAAGAATGACCTTTGACCTGAATTAAAAGGAATTTTTGGTATAGGAAATCCACCTGAAAATGGCACAAATGCATATAGCACTAAAAATTTTCATGAAAATGGCACAAATGAATATAGCACTCGAAATTTGCATAATATCAAAATATTTAATTCTATTTCAACCAAACTGATTGTGATTGGTTGCTTTACCAGGTCAAAGGTCATCCGAACGCTTTAAACTCCTCCCACACTATCAATATATCACAATGCAAGACCTACCATTATTTCATGTAAACGGAAACATATTCAAGATGCAAATTGTATGCCACAAAAATAATGAAAAATCCATCTTTCAAAAATAAAGTAATTCTTGAAATATAAACATTTTAAGATAAACTATCAAAGGTTGAAGATGTTAAATATAAAAACTTATTAAAAAACCATTATAATTCTAAAATTTTAGGCCATATACCCAAAAATATTTCATATCAAAATAATCTAAGAGGATTTTTTTTTTATTTTCCTGAATATTTGTTCTTTACTATACAAATGAAAACCAAATCATATCATGTAAAAAGATATTTCTGAATTTCTTATGACAAATAATATTTAAAAAAAATTAAATTACTTTTGATTTTTGAGAAGATGTTCTTTATACAATAGCTACACTCAAAGAATGCATGCATTCAGTACACTAAAAATCACTACAGAATATTCAATCAAAAATAATTCAAGACAATATCAAAATGCTACAAATGCTAGAAAAAAATAAAAATAAAAGACAAAATTTACAAACTACATTAAAAACATAGATATTGTGTAACGTTTTAGCTAATCATAAATCATTTTCATTTAAAGTCAATCTAAAAAATTTCTAAAAATCATTAAAAATTCAAATATTATTATCATTAAAGTTAAAATATTATAATATCTCAATTTATTTTATTTAAATCTAAGTTTTTGAACTGAAAGTATCAAATTTAAAATTCAAAACTCCTGACTGTATCCATTCTATAACAGAAATTTTGAAAAACGCAACTTACATTTTGAATTTTTTGTGATGAATATGCATTTTTTAAAAATATTCCTTTATGAGTTATTTCTTAAAGTATTCTTAATTTTCAAAATTCATTGCAACATTTTTTTCTCAATCCTTGAACTCTTTTAGCTGCAACAAGCGGAGTTTCTGTGAACAGATACAGCCAGGAAATGCACTTAATCCCCAAACAGCGAGTTTGTTAGTTTTTGCACATGCTTTAAATGTTAGTACATTAGTTATAATTCACAAAATTAACTAAATTATTTATCAACAAGTGTAAAATGTAACTATGGTGATCAAAATAACAAATGTGTGCTATTCCAAATTTAAGTTTTTTTTTGCAACCTTCACAAAATTATGTGAAATTCTACAGTGACGTGATTATATCAAATAAAATTGAATTATTAATTAATGATGCAGTTTTAAACAAGCTAACAATACAAATTTTCAAAATTTCAAGTATACATATATTTTCAAATTTAAAAAAAAAAAAAAAAATTTTTTTTTGTAATTTTAAAGAAATAGGTTACTTAAAAACTTAAACCTGGAATAGAATAAAACAATGTTAATTTCTTAAAACATACAAAAAAGTTATTCAAATAAAATACAAATTCTCTATCAAAAATTCAATTTTTCAGATTTTTTATGTAACGAAATAGGGACACATTGCATTTCAGTTAATTTTTTTTCCACAAAGTCATATTTCATTTCCGCATTATTTTTTCTTTTTCAAATAAAATTTATTTAATACTTGATGTATATTATTATGTTATGGATATAAAGAAGCATATGTTGAAAAGTGTCCTTCAATCTGAGGCACAACTACGTGTATGCTCTCGGAAACACACTCTCTACTTAGTAAGCTGTAGGCAACAGAATACTTGTAAACTCCGGTCAACTAATTGTGGAAATGATAAAAATAAACAATGTAGAGAAATCTGTTTTTCTTGTGGAAATGAAATAATTTTTAGAGAAAAATCGCATCATATTGCAGAAATGAAACACCACTAAACAGAAAATCCATTTCAAAACCAGCTACAAAACATACTATGGTTCTCACAAAACAATTAACAAAAACATCGGCCAGATTGATTTAAGGAGAACAATTGCAATTTTAGGTCTCACTGTCTTATGTTATATGAAGCAATGGTACAACATGTCTTTCCTCAGCTCCAACAATCACAGGGAACTGTACGTGCATATCTTTTAACTTATTATAGGGCAATGATGGTTTCCAATTTGAAAGACCGTTTTATCAAAATTATAAAGCTTTCTTTCACTAAAACAAATTTCTTACTCCAAACACTATATAATAATTTTGTATATATTTACTTAAGATCTTTTAATTATGTTTAATATATCAATAGCTAAAAGTTCTGAGTTCTTTTTGTAAAATAAACTATAATAAACAAAAGAAATAATTCTATTTTAAACCTCATATGTTGATAATGAACTATATTTTGATACAAAGTATCGATGCACACATGTATATGCTGGGATTATAAGATTAACAATTTGCATGATAAACCCAGATTTTGACAATGAAACAAATTCTTAAAATACACATTAACACTATGCTATTATCTAAATTTATACAGTCATTCACAAAAAGTGCAATCTTTAACAAACTAACAAAATGTCAGGGGTTCAAAATTCCTCTGGTCCAAGGTCCAGGACCTATTGATTCAACATTGAGACTCTTGGACCTGCAATTATTTTTACCTGCTCTTTCTTTATGATAACATAATTGCATATGAACCTTTCTTTGTTAATACTGAATTTTCAAAAATTTTATGCGGGATCTGCCAAAAATAAACACACAAAAGACCTTCCTTTACAAAAAATAATTTTGAACCCCTGAATGTGCTTTACACTATATGATTGTATAACAATATACCACCCCCACCTTCTAACAGTTCAATTTCATCTCCACAATGGAAATATTCTTGATTAAAAGACATTTTTTAATTGCAAAATTGCATATGTTGTGAACCATTCAGCTTTATTTTACAAGTTATGTGTAAACCATAAATTGATTGATCTTCCAACATGCACAGTTTCACTTCCAGCAACTAGTGGCTGAGCCATCTTAAGAACCGATTGTCTCAATATCAGTGAAAAAATCTTGACTGGAGGAATTTACACTGTTAGTCCATTGCACATTATTCCAGTAAAGATTAATTTACTAAAAACTAAATATTGCAGATTAGAGCTATGCTTCAAGATGATAATATTTGTAATTCAGTTTACACTTAATCAAAACATTGAACATACAGTGAAACCTGTTTTAATGACCACCTCTATATATATTTGACCACCTGCTTTTACAGGCCAGTTAAATTATATCCCAATTGCTCTTTAATCATGTTATATGAACCTGTAAATAAGGACCACCTGTCCATAATGGCCATTTTTACTGGCTCCTTTAGGTGGTCTTTATAGACAGGTTTGACTATACTTAATTATGCTAATCCCATCAATATAGAAATCCAAAGTTTAGTAGTGAAATATTCTTCATATGCAATTCATTAAAACATGTATATACACACTTCATGTGATTTTTTTAAAGCATGGCAAAAATAACTTTGTTAGGAGACTAAGACATGTAAATATTATTTGTAAACATTTAAAACACATAATTTAGTATAGGCAAACAGCACTGATCTGTCCGCTTGACCTTTCATTAGAAATTTTCATGTACCAGGTATGATGATCCACCCATGACATGGGTATAGTATAAGGATTCACAGTTCCTACATGAGCCGTGTTCGTGCTTAGTGTTTTCATGGTATAGACAAAATAACATATGCGTTCCCTTTATATGAATATACTTGTTTATAATAAATATTTAAAGTAAAGCTCAAGCACATAGGTCAATGTTGTTTGCCAATACATACATTAAATTATTTTTATACAAAAACAATGTGTATAAATTCACATGTGATTTTTATTATCAGTACAAACACAATATTCTGTTAATTTTTAATGATTCTATCATTATAATCATTTCATGGTAGGCTTGTATCTGTACATGAATTTCATTTAGAAAAATATTTTTAGTTTAAAAAAATTATCTCCCCTTTTTCATTTAATTTTATAAGTTAACTCCCTTTCTTTTTTTTTGAATTTGGTTATAATAACCATCATTCTTCATTACTTGATTATAGAATGAATGGTGTATATGATGATCTTAATTTTGAGAAATATATATAAAGAAAAAGAAATATTTATATAATTTTTTAAAATTAAAAAAAAATGCTAAAAATCTACATTTCAAAAGCCAAAATAACTAATTTTGAGTGTGAGAATTATATATAAACTGAAATGCATATCAGGGTCTAATTGTGCAAAATAAAGAAGAGTTATATTTGATATAGATAACAAGAGGATAAAATGAAATTCATGTCATGATACAGTAAGCCATGCAAGGTTTTTTTCAATCTACTCATTCCAAGATGCATAAATCTGTTACTTCTTGTCACTAAGCATGGCCTGTAGAATTGGGTTTGACTTCAGAAAACAACCCCTTAACCTTCCATCAATTAAAATTTAGAAAATGTCTTGAATATCTAGAGCTATAATTTTTTTGTGTATGGAAGGGGAGTGGAGTAATAGTATTTATCACCCCAGTCAAGAGTCAAGATTATTTCACTTATATTGAAGGGATCAGTTCTGGGATGGTGGAGGAAACCAGAGTATCTGGGGAAAACCATATATCTGTCTTAATGGGATTAAAACCTAGGCAGTAAGAGATAATGTTATATGTAAACTGGTACTTTAGACTATTCGTCTTTAAAATATAAGCAGGTGGTTTGACACAACATTAAATCTGAATTCCCCATTAAAATGACCAAAAAATAAAAATGGTGGAAAAAAACTAAATTCTACAGGCCTCACATGTTAGTAAAGTATGCAAATGGAATACTAAGTAAAAAAACATATGTCATACACTGGTAGATCAATCAAGAGAATTCTAACATAAACAAAATACAAATCAAACAAATATGACAATGTAATGCCTTAGTTCAAGATAACAAAACATATCAGAAACAATACTGTAAATCAGAGAAAATTTCACGTGTTTCATTTTCGGGTAATTTTGTGAGAGAATAACACGACAAGACAAAAAATATAAAATTTCATGACCCAAAAATTTGCATCAGTAACAGGACATAAAAAATAAAATATTAAGAATTTTTTAATCTGAATTTCTTGCATAAACACGGAGCGTTATCTGACAGTGTAAAAATGAAAGTATGCGAATCATTTCAAATGTTGCTTCTCACCAAAATTATCTGATGATGCAAAAAGAATACAAATTTGCAAAAAATTTAAAATGTTGCTTCTTGTCAACATTAACGGACGTGAAAATTTCCCCGAGATACAGTAATCATTTACAAGTCATTCCTATGTACAAGATGATTAAAGTCAGGTATACAACTTTGATCTCATCTCAAGCCTTTTCAAACTACCTTGATCTTCCTTAGGTAAACACCTCCACACCCTACTATGAACTTGGGCTTGTATCAAATAGTTACATTTAAAAGTCAAAGTATACAATGTCAAGCTTTTGAAGCAAATTTGATTTTTTTTTGAATTCTTGAGTTAATGCCTCCCTAAACCCATCATGGACAGGGGCTTTTGTTAAACACCAATATTATACCAAGTCAAACTTTTAACAAAAGCATTTCTAAATGTTCCATATAATAGGTGATTTATGAAAAAGAGTGGAGTACTTTCCAGTCATTTTTTTATACTTATATCAAGATGGTCAGTTCAAACTGGAGTGACTGGAAAAACCCACCTGGACAATAGGGATTCAAATTCAAGTGACAACAGGTGCAATGATTTGTTTGTTTCTTTAGAAGAAATGTATACTTAGATTAATGATAATTTCTAGTTAGAAAAGAAAGTTAAATTGATCATAAAAGGCAACACGGCACAGAAGGGATATGACTTGCTATCAGATCAAAGTTGTTTACCTTCTTATTTGTAAAAGCACTGGATAACAAACTTTCTGTGGCACATCAACAGTCGACAGAAGATGCAGAAATCAAAACAAGAGTCACATGATCAAAAACACAGTGGCATGGCAACCAGGCAGCATTCAACATGACATCTGAAGGTTTTATCAACCAGGCAGCATTCAACATGACCTTTGAACTTTTCCAGGCAGGCAGGCAAAGTAAATGATCATCCTACCTTCCTCAAACCAGCCTTATTTGATGATCTTCCGGAAGCATTCTCTGCTGATTTTGGAGGCAGTGTAGGAGGTGAGGGGTGAACCAGTATTTCTGGAATGCCTGGTGCAACTTCTTTAACCCCGTATTTTGAGCCTATACTTTCCATGACCTCATCTGGTTTAACATTCTCCTCATGGCTGTCAGTATATTATTTAACCGAGGGCGATTCGTTTTTCATCAGATGCTTCATTACTACTTTGACTAACTATACTAGAATCTTTCTTCTGCCTTGCTTTGATCAAAATTTGTTTTATTGTGTCTGAACTCAGAGGCAGTAGCCATGACAAGGCATCTTTCTTATCTGTGCTCGATGAATCTGTTGTAGAAAGATCTGATGAACTACTTGCTCGCGAGCGATTTCCACTAAAATAAGGTCTATTTAAGACTGGTCCATAAGGAGTTTCTGCCATAAATTTGGTCCTTGATGAGTCCAGACTTTGTAGTCCAGAACCTCCCGGTAAACAATTTACGATGTGATCACTTTCTCGTAGTCCTTCCCGTGGACTGCTGCTGATGATCAGACCAGCGGCTATAGCATCTGTGTAATTGTAGACTTTCTTGTCAATTAGATTAATATATACATTTTTGTCAGCTTCTATAATGCCCCTGTCGATAGCAGTTTGAAGTTTTACGACAATACCACCGTATGAAGGATCTCGTATTTCTTTACATGCCGATGTAACTATCTCCATTTCAATCATTTCTCTCAGTGAATGTTTTTGTCCAGTACTAGGATTGACAAAAATACATGAGTTACCATCATAGAGACCCTGATTTACGGCACTATATAATGTCAGACCTTTAGGACTCAGAATAAATCCTTTATCAACAGCCTCTGTTAAAGTCATTGATTCACCTGTATGAGGATTCTTAAATTCACCCGTATTGATATCGATCATTCCCAAACTCGCCGCACGGCGGAGCGACATAGCCTGCGTAGTATCAGGATCAATCACTTCGGAATTTGAGCGATGCAATACACCTGATGCAAATGCTTCTTGAAGCTTTGCACGACCTCTATTCTGATCACTTGACAGTATTTCTTCTACATAAATTTCCACAGAACTTTTTGATTGAGATTCATCTGTATCCGACATTCCCTCTGTGATGTATCCTTTATCTAGTGCTTCCTTTAGAGATAAATACTTATCTTGTGTTCCATCAAAAAACTCTCCCGTCACAGCACTTAAAAATCCAGAATCAACTGCTTCCTGCAGTGACATTATCTCCCCTGTTTTTGGATTTAAAACTTCTTTTGCTTTAGAGTTAATTAAATTGTTTTGCATTGCTTCTTGCAATGTGAATTGTT
The DNA here is from genome assembly GCA_021292105.1 of Anadara kagoshimensis. NCBI lineage: Eukaryota > Metazoa > Mollusca > Bivalvia > Arcoida > Arcidae > Anadara > Anadara kagoshimensis. The sequence continues at coordinate 22,960,522 of CM037860.1, read as the reverse complement.
TTTCAGTGAAAGCATCTTGCAGTGTTCCTTTTTCATAATTAAACAGTCCTTTTTGAAGAGCCTTGTACAAGGTCCCAATTCTGAAGGTACATTGCTCATCTTGGACTACCTTCAACAAAGAGTCCAGAGAAGCAGAAAGATTCTTGGATGCAGGACCCCAATCTAATAACTTATGATCTAATAAATTGGTTAAACTTTTTCTACCTTCAGTTTTCCAGTCTGATGTTGTATCGCTATCTGATGTGGTATCAATGTCCATAGCTTTCACTCTGTCTATTAACATACCTTGGTCAAGTGCTTGTCTAAATGTCAAACCACCAGGCATATTGTTCTTATCACGGCTGAGTCCAGATTCAAAATAGACTAGACCCATGTCAAATGCATCTCTTAATGGTATACTTCCTTCATCTCTTTGATACACTACTGAATCAATGTCAATAAGTCCACAGGCAGACACACTCTGGAATGGTTCATCCAGGCATGTTTGTGGAATGTTGACAAGACCAGTTGTAACATTTATATATCCACTCTTTAATGCTTCTCCAAATTTACAAGATTTGCTAGACTTTTCCTGAACTTCCATTTTTTCATCCATTGTCACTTTTGGCAGTTTGCTCATGAGACCTTCCATGGAGAACTTTGGCTGTTTTGAAGCTAAATCGACAGGGACATCAGATTCCATTGTTTTCTTGGAACGTTTTCGTACATCTGGCATTCGCTGGATATTACAAAGACTTCTACCATTCAGAATTAACCCTTTGTCTAAAGCATCAGTCAAGCTCATTGTCACATTTGAGTCTAACTTCAGACTAGCCGATGAGGATTCAAACAGTCCAGATTTTACAGCATCTTTTAAACACATCAAAGTGTCATTTAAAGGATTTTTTAGCAGTGTCTCTTGTGTGTCAATCAAACCATTAAAGATACCTTCTGCTAATGTAACTCTTTCACCACTGATAACACTTTCTAATCTCGATGTATGCAAATTAAGTAGACCATAATGCACTGCTTCATCTAGGGTAACGCTTGTGAATGGTACATCCACTATCAAACCCTCTTCAACAGCCTTCTCAAGTGGAACACTTTTCATATTATTTCTATCTAAGATGGATCCTGTTTTGCCACTGATCAAGCTTTTTCCTAATGCTTCAGATAAGGATATAAATTTCCCAGTATCTGGATTATGTACTCTAGATCTCGTATTGTGTATCAAACCTGTTTTCACTGCTTCAGCTAATGTCACAGAGGCATTGAATCGTGGATCATAAAATGCGCATCTATGTTTTTGAAAAATTTCCTGTTCCACAGCTCTTTGAAGACCAAACAGTGGCTTCCCGGAATCTTTGCCATAACCTTTCTGTTTCAATAAGTTAGCTTGTGCTGATAGACTAGCATCAAGGAGTTGTTTTGCACAAGAAAATGAGCTAATATTTGACTCCTTAATCAAATCAGAAACTGCCGACAGTATTGGTTGCATTTCTTTCTGACCAGCTTTGAAGATAAATCCTTTACTTACTGCATCCGAGAGTGATAAATGTCCCATGTATGTTCCCGATACCGGGTCTAACACACCCTGATCAAATGCCTCATAAATACTTAACACACCTTTCTGTGGAACAAGCACCTGTTGCTGACGACCATCAATTAAACCAGACTTGACACATTCAGTTAAATTGTTATACTTTTCAGTTCTTGGATTATAAATACACTGAGAATCTTTATCATAAAATCCAAGATTTACGGCCTCAGCAAGTAAAAATCCCTTTTCAGGAATATCCACAATCAGTTTTCTCTCCACGGCAGAAGGAATATCTGAGGTTTTCCTGGAGACAGTATCCATTACAGTTCCGGCTCTAATGTCCAAAATACCTTCAGTAATTGCTTTATCAATTGGAATAAACTGACACTTAAGCCGATCTCTTACAACAGTTTGTGATGGGTCAACAATTCCCAGTGCTACAGAATCTTCAAGTGTAACACTCATCTGAGAGAGATGATCATGTAATGTCCCTTCACTTGCATCATAGATACCTTCTGTAACTGCGGTAACAAAACTAACTGCCGGAATATTAACTTCTAAACTTATGTACCCCATATCTAAAGCCGACTTAAGGTCCAAGTTTTCTCCCTTTTCTGGATCAATAATCACACATTCTTCCATATTTAACATCCCTGTTGAAACTGCCTCGGAAAATGTCATATATTCATTTGTACCACAGTTTTTAATCTTGATGCCATCACATTGTATCAATTTAGTGTCTATTGCAGTCTGAAATGACTTCACATTTCCGTTTCTTGGATCCATAAAGTTCTGTGTCAAAGGGTCATACACACCTTCATGAATTGCATCAATCAAGTTCAGGTCTGGGCTACCCAAATTCTGCATGATAAACCCTTTGGAGACTGCTTTACTGAAAGACAATTTTCTATCCTCTGTTATTTGATATGCGCCCGATACTGGATTGACAATTCCTTGAGATATAGCGCCATCTAGAGTCACAAGAGTTTGGTTTTTAAGATCGCGGACAAGTATACCATCACGATCAAGAAGACAGGATTCCATTGCACCGATCAGAGATAAATTATTACCAGAAGATGGATCCAAAAATACTCCACAATCGTTAAAAATACATTCGTCCACCATTTCTAATAAACCATACTTAGGCTGATTGGTAACATCTATTAAAATTCCTTTTTCTATACCATCAACAACAGATAGGACTTTACCAGTGACAGTGTCCACACATTCACCCGTGCTCATGTTTAAAATGTCCATTTCAAGCGCTGTCTGAAATCCTAATATTTCCTCGTTTTTTGTATCCCGTACCTTTATAATACTAGAATCTAACATTCCAGAAAATACCGCTTGTGAAAAACTTATTTCCTCTTCGGTATCTGGGTTGATAAATGTCCCCATTTGCTCATTAAAAAGTCCCTCTTCTATCACCTCCGAAAGTGAGAGACAAAATGGGGCTTTACATTTTACCACAAGACCCTTTTTCTGTGCGAAATTCAAAGCAATAGGCAAACCAGAAGATAACATCATTTTTCCTGAAAAAGGGTCAACAATTCTGTTTTCAACTGCCTCTTCTAGAGTCAAAATGTCTCTACTTATAGGGTCACGGATCAGTGAATCTTTGTGAACGAGCCCCCTCTTGAGAGCTTCATGAAATGGAATGCATTCATCAGTATTTACATCTTGTATTGTATTTTGAACGGAATCGTATAAACCGCTATCAATTATATCATCCAATGTAACAGGAAGATCTGATGTCGCACAAAGGTCAATGGAATGTTTGCGTTTATTTTTATATTTCATAAATGAAGTTTCAAAGTCCATTTCAGAGTCTCTACGTGATTCAGTTTGCCCGTTTTGATCGGGATCTTCCAACCAGGTGACCCGTTTTATTTGTTTCGAGTCTCTCCTCGTATTATTTTCTTTACTTATGATTAAGCCACTTTCGACCGCTCTGTCCCAAGATAGCCATTTATCTTTGAGAACATCTTTCACAAAACACCCTCTAGTGCTGCGTTCTAACTTAGAAATGTTTGCTTCGCTATCCGTGAATTTCACCATTCCTTGGCTTTTTGCCTCATTAAAAGTCAACAGAATATCAGTTTTATTGTTACAAAATGAAAACATGGTCACGTCACAGACATTTGAATATTTCATATCCAAAGCAGATACTCTTCTAGTTTTATCATGGAATGTTTGAATATCACAGCTGACTTTTTTAGATTTCGGAAAAGCTTCCGATTCAGTTTTAAAAATAATACCTTTTTCCACAGCTAGAGTCAAAGGTATTTCTTGATTGGATTCGGAATCATAAACAGTGCATAATTTTGTTTCAATTATCCCACTTTGAACGGCATCCTGTAAATCAGTGTATTCACCATTTGGCAATGTTCGGATACCACATCCTGTAGGGACCACTAATCCGTGTTTTATAGCAGCACCTAGAGAGAAGTTATTACCAGACTGAGGATCATGAAATAGACCTGTACTAGGGTTAAAGAGACCTTTTTTCACTATATCTACCAATGTCATGTCTTTTTTATCATTGCTGCTGGTTTCCTTGTTGCCATGGTTACTCTCGCTCATACTTTCTGTAAGACTGTGATTCTCTTTGAGGTCAACTTCCATAGCTGTATCTTCACCCTGAAAAAAACTTTTATGATTATCCTGAAAACATGTTAAAGTGTTAGTATGTGCTGTTAATACCCTAGACCTGTTTAACAATGTTAAACATGTTAATTAACATAACTCTATACATACTTACCGATTCTGGAGAGGATGGGCCGTCGTCCAGAGTAGGGGGTACAGAACCACCTGATACCTGTCGCTCGCTGCCACATTCCACATTTTCTGTTTCCACCATCCCAGCCGCTACAGTTTTCAGTGCCATCACTTCACCAGTAGATGTATTCACAACCTTGCCAGAGGAATCTACCATAAAACCTGGTTTAGCTGCATATGTAGCGACACCAGTTCTGATCTGAACTTCTGTGGCAGTTTTTGACACCATCCTCACCATTTGGTATTGTAAACAGTCTCTACTTTTGGAGAAAATGGCGACCCTTCAGTCACTACGACATACTGGTCAGCTGTCACACTTTGTTTACCTGATACCATACTATCAACAACATTCACCTGAAGGCTCTCACTCAGAGTTACTTAGGTTGTTGTAGATAGCCAAGCTCTATAGCTGTCTGCAGCTGAACAGTTTCTCCAGACTTTGGTTCTGTGTATTCTGCTGTGTTGACATTTATCAGTCCCTCTTGTATTGCTTCAGACAGAGATATTGGTGAAGATTTGTTGATGTCAAGGGTTTCACTTTCCAGAGGTTCTGGAGGGTCCATATTTAAAAATCCACAAATTACAGCTTCGTCTACTGACATTTTGTCACCAGACTTTGGATCATGGTATATACCACTATCTCTGTCAACTAGTCCGGTCCTAATGGCATCAGACACTGTGATTGGTTGATCCAGTTTAACAACACTAACCAATCCTCTTTTTGTTGCTTCTTTCTTGTCAATTTCTTCTCCTGTTTTAGGATCCAGATATTCCGAGTATAAAATTCCATCGGACACAACTGGAGATATTTCAGCTCCTTTTAATATCACTACTGAATCACCATGACTACCAACTTTTCCAGTTATCGGGGACAAATACCGACGTCTCAATGCCTCCTCAATTGGCAAAGAAACTCCAAGGGTACTGTCCCCGAACACCCCGTTTTTTGGATTGATTTTACCGGTTTGTAATGCATTTTGAAAACTGTGAGTTGTACCATCTTGTCGTGGACCAAAATATTCAAACGATTGTCCTGTGTCAGAAGTAAGTAATCCATTTCTAACGGCTTCATCTACGGTGTACATTTTACCGGAATTTGGATCGGTGTATATACCGGTGGCAGCATGAATATAACCTGACTGTAGAGCATCTGTAAACCTCATGGATTTTGAAGAATCTGTTTTAGATAATTTTGTACCTTGATCACCAACTTCAATAGCATTAACAAGCCCCCTCTTCATTGCATCGGCAACAGACATCACTTCACCTTTCTTTGTGTCGACATAATTTCCCTTTGAATCTAAAATACCTCTATTCATAGCTTCTCCTACATCCACAAATCTTTCTTTTGCTGTATCAACTACGCTCATTATGTTGTATGTAGTTCCTGGTTTACTTTGTTTGACTTTGGTTTGTGTTGTGGTAATGGTCTGAACAACTCCGGAAACTTGACCATTTTGAAAGGCTTCTTCCATACTTAGTTGTCTCCCTTCTCTTGAATCGTAGTATGTTGTCATTTCAGTGTCTACAATTCCCTTTTTTATAGCCTCGTTCACTGAAATTTCTTTCTTGGTTTCGGGATCAAGCACCATTGTTACACTGATCTGTTTCATATCTTTTGTCTGCTTATCAACAACCTGACTCTGACTCATGCGACTACCCTCAATCAAATGACATTTCAAAGCTTCCTCTATGGGCATGGAAGCACCTGTTTTGTTATCGTAATACACGCCCTTATCCTGATCAATAATGCCCTTCTTGATAGCATCCTGAACCGACAAATCTCTACCAGAAAATGGGTCCTTTACATTACTAACCAGAATATCCCTAACGACAACAAAGTTCCCTGCCTTCTGTTGCATGTTAGAAGATTCGACCTTTACCAACCCTTGCCTTGTAGCTTCTTCCAGAGAAACCTTTTCATTAGTCAACATGTTAACAACTACACCAGTATCCGGATTGAACAAACCATTTTCAATTGCCTTAGATAAAGGGATTTCGGCTTTGGTTAACGGGTCCACAACAGATTTGACCGTTAAAGATTCATGTGAAACAGATGTCAACAGTGGTGTAACACTGGATGTTTCCTCTACAGTGACATAACCCTTTTAATGGCATCAGCGATTTCTAAAGTTTCCCCTGTACGTTCATCAAGATATTTACACAAACTACCATCTAGAATCCCCTTATTTAAAGCCTCTGCCACCGATAACCTTTGACCTGACCTAGGATCTATGACTGACTTGATATTTAATGTTTTGGCAGCCAAATCAACTTTTATCACAGATCTTGATTCCGAGTTAATTCCAGGACCTTCAGAAGTCTCGGCCTTCAGAAACCCTCTCTCTATGGCATCTGGTATACCAAATATATCACCTGACCTTGTATTAACATAAGTACCAGCCTTTAAATTCAACAAACCCTTATCCACGGCATCAGCTATAGAAACCTGGGACCTTGTGTCTGGATCAAATACTGACTGAATATTGAAAGACTTCTTTTCTACCACAGACTTGGATAACTGAGGCGACTTGTGATCTGCCTTGATAAAACCTTCCTCCACAGCTCTAGTGATAGACATCTTCCTACCATCACCGCCTATATATCGACTTGAACTTTGGTCAATAATACCCTTTTCTACAGCCAGTTTGATTGGTATATACTGGTTAGTGTTCATATCAAAAGCAGACTTGAGATGCAAATTTTCAAGGGAAGTGTCAAAGGAACCTGTTACACTGTTGACAACCTTACTCTGAGATGAAGTAGTAGACCTAACTAAACCCTGTTTTAACGCCATAGCAATAGGAATTTCTTGACCGGTCTGAACATTCTTCACAACCCCTGATGACAAGTCTAAAACATCTTTTCTTACAGCCTGTGACACTGACATACTCTCTTTTGTCACTGGGTCAATGACGGTGTCAAATTTTAATGACCCAGTACGAGTGGTCGTATCTGTCTGTTTAGATCCATATTTTTCTGCACTGGTCATTTTAAAATCAAAATCTCTCACTTGTACTAAATTCCTTTCAATTGCTTCTACAATTGGCAATATTTCACCTTTTTCAAGATTGAAATAGGTCTTGCCATCAGCATCAACAATGCCCTTATGTACAGCATCAGTAAAAGAAAGTTTCTCGTAAGTCTGGGGATCAGTCACTGAAACTATTGACAAACTTTTCTTATCCGAGAAAGCCACATCAGCACGAAACCCCTCGTTAGATGTTGTCAATTCTTTTGTAGTCATGCTATCAACAATTTTTCCATCAATATATCCCAGTTCTAGAGCTTCATTTACACTGAAGGTTTGCCCAGTTAGGGAATTGCAGTATGTGCCATCTTGGGTATTAATAATACCAGAATTCACAGCATCAGATAAGGGAACTTGTCGACCTGCTGCAGAATCTCTGACAGAATCCACTTTTATCCTGCTAACTACTTTCTCTACAGAGTCAACTGATGGTTCAATATCAAATTGTTCAAAATCCCGAGACTGAGTACGTTTTTGATCAGTGACTTCTAACTCATCCGATTTGACCACTTTGACTGTTGTGGACTGAATTTTTTGTTCGCCTACATCCTTAGAACTCCCTATCCTTGATAATGAATCTTTCACTTTCATGGCAGCATAAACAGGTGCTCCCACAATTGCGACTAATCCCATTTTGGCAGCATCTTTGATAGAATACTTTGAACCAGTAGTTCTATCAACAAATTTACCAGATCTTGAATCAATTTTTCCTGCCTGAATACCTTCAGTCAATGTTATCATTTTTTCACTTTTCACATCATAAATTTTGCAATTTCCATCTATGTATCCTTGTTTGATAGCATCATCTAAACTAATTGTTTTTCCAGTTGAAAACAGTAAACTGTCCAGTTGTCTCATTGAACAGTCCCCTATCTATAGCAGCAGATAGGGTCAACCCTCGACTGTCAGAGGTACTCCCTTCTGCAGCAGGATCGATCAATTGTTGTCTTATAGCATCAAGTATTGCAATTCCTGATCCAGTATTTGGATCAACATATTTATTTGATTGTAAATCAATAAGGCCTTGATCCAATGCTTGTGTGAAGGATAATCTTTGTTTGGTGCCGGTTTGATCAGTTTAATGGGTCTCAATTGCACACGTTCAATTTCCTCTACTTTTGCCTCTTTCCTTTCTATTTCATGTTCATTTATGCCATGTTCTGTTCCTGCAGAACTTATAAATCCATACTGAATAGCAGCCGCTATGGACATTATCTCCCCTGTTCGAGGATCAGTGTAGGTGCCACTTTCTTCATCTATCAAACCATGATCCATTGCTTCCGAGAATGAAACATCTGCAAACAACTGAGAATTACCACTGGTGTCCACTTCAGTCTCAACTTGCCGGTAAGTTGAAACAGAAAATCCGGGTTGTGGTAAAAGGCCTTCATAATAGGCCTCCAACAGTGTTATTTTCTCTCCAGTATCTGTGTGTGTCAGCTTACCAGTATCTGCATCAAAAATACCTCGACGTATAGCTTCCTCTAAACCAATAAGAACACCTGTTCTGGGGTCTAATATGCATGAATTTTCTAAATCTATCAGCTTCCTTTCAATGGCTTGTTTGACAGAAATAGCTTTGGTAAGAGAAGGGACAAATATCTGACCGGACAAAGTCACGTTTCTCTCATCCTTAACAATATCGTTTAATGTCATAAATTCCGTTTGTTCAGTCCGGTCAGTATGAATAGATGTCATGATTTTTGTACTCGCCTGTTCACGATTATCGTGATGACAGTTCGCTTGTTTCGCGTAACAAATATATCAACCAATGGACTGTTTTTCTCCACTTTAACTTCCTGAACGATTTCCTTTTGCGGTTCAACATGCTGAATTTCTTCCAGTTTTGATATTATTGTTGATAATGTCTGGGCTATAGAATTATCAATATATCCCCTCTCCTCCGCTTCATCAACTGTTATTGTTTCTTTAGTTTCTTAACAAGAATAGTTCCTAAATTCCAGTCTATGTCAATATCGGGAGTTTTAGAAGTCATTTCCACAGCTTCTGCTAATTTTTCTACAGTATCAGAATCTAGATATCCTTTTTGAACAGCTTCGGGAACACTCATTACCTCCCCTGTTGTCTTAACGATAACCTTCCCAGCATGCCAATCAATTGTCAAATCATCCTTTGAAATAAGAGAAGTATACTTTGTAGTTTTTGTTGTTGATGAGGAAGGTAAAGAAAACGACGTGACAGACGGAGGAATCACATCAGGAGAGGAGGGAGATTTCTCGGTGACAGTTAGATTTTCTGACGCTACATAAGTAAAAGATGATGAAGATGACGACACAGATGACAGATCTACAGTAGGGTAAGACTGGGAGGTTACATACGTAGAGGTTACATTTTCACGAGAAACAGAATCATCAGGTATACGATCAAAACTAATGTTTTGATCAGAACTCTGATCGTCACTTACCAATGAACTTATTCCATCTACAGAAGAACTGTCATCATACTGGGGTTTGGATACTTTGATTCTGTCAGTTGGTTTGGCATAAATAATAGTTGTTACTGGTCGGTCTATTTGTTGTTCAACATGCTTGCTATCACCATTTACAAGTGTGTGGCTTCCTTTTGGAGTAGATGTACCAGGAACTTTAAATTCTGTTGATGATTGTTGGTGATTCCACTTTTGATTTTTGAGAACTAGGTGGTGTACTGGGCATGGTAAATTTCTTCTGGGTACGTTCTAATTCCCAAGTTGGAGAACTAGCAGCAACAGGACCAGATAAATCAGATTTCCCTTTCACTGCATCATAAATGGCTTTTCCAGCTATGACAGGTGCTCCAACTACAGCTAACAGTCCAAATTTAATGGCATCTTGTGGCGACATCTTCTTACCAGTTCTTTTGTCAACCACCATCCCACTTCTTTGTTCATAAAGTCCTTTCTTGACTGCAACATCTAGAGGTAGAGTTTCACCAGTGGTGGCATCTAATATAGTAACATCTTCAGACTTAATTTGACCTTCTTTCAGTGCTCTGTCTAGATCAACGGTATGACCTGTAACTGAGTCGAACACAGTCCCAGAGATAGGATTTACTGTATTTTCAATCAGTCCCTCTTTATTGCTACTTCAAGTGGTAGTCTGATCTTCAGCCTTGTATTGCTAACATCGGCTGTTTGACCGTCTATGATGCCTTCATGGAGTGCAGTCTTCAGAGGTATCTTTTTACCACTTTGTGTGTCTTTAACAGTAACCAAGTTTCCATCCAGGAAGTCATTATTTAGTGACTCTTGCAGTGTAAAACGCTGGCCCGAGAGTGGTTCCAGGAACGTTTTTAACTGGCTATCAAACAATCCAGCATTTACTGCATCTATTAAGTTCAGTGGGCCTGGTTTTGAAAACTGTGTCACAAAATGTGGACTAACAATGGCTTGTTCTGATCGACACTTCTGGAAATTAACTCTGCCCGAATCTGGATCGATAAATCCCTTTGTGAAACATTCTTTTAATGTCAAGGCATTTCCTCCACCAACACTTACAAATGCAGGCTTAGATGCATCTATCATGCCCTTATGGATAGCATTTTCCAACGACATTAGCTGTCCACTTCGAGGATCCCTTACTTTGCCGGAGGTAGGATCAACAATACCAAGACTAACAGCATCAGCATAAGAAAAACCTCTAGGTGCAGACATGGTTTCCATTCCTAAAGTTTTTAGATCAGTTCCCATTTCAGCTCTCTCAGTAGTAGTGAATGTTAAGGTGCCACCAGCACCATCTTGTACATCTAGGCCACCATTGAATTCAGCTTCAAAACTTTTCTCTATGTCCGTTGAGTAGTTTAAAATTTCATCTGGGAAAGATGATTTTGTATCTCTCTCAGAACCCATTCTGCCAGATTTTTCCAGTTTCATTTCAACCACTGATGGTGATATGCCGTTTTCAGATATGGTTGGTGGTCTAATTTCATCTTGTGATTCATTCTGAATTCTTTCTATATCTGCAGCATCGGTTGTTTCTGACATGATAATTAAGCCTTGTCTCTGGGCATCTTCAAGTGGAATCCTTTCACAAGTTCTAGTGTCAAGGAAGGTCCCTGTTTCTAGATCAATAAGTCCTTCTTTAATTGCTTTGACAACAGAATATTGTACGCCTGTTTTTGGTTCTATAACTGATGTTACACTTCTGATGGGAAAGTTGACACACTCTGCAATAAAAGCGCTTCTAAATAATTCTTCTTCCCGCTTTTTCCCAGTCACATCAGCATGAATAAGTCCTTTGTTTAGCGCTACATTAATGGGCATGGTTTCACCAGTTCCTTTATTTACATAAAGTCCTCTGTTAATGTCGATGACACCATTCAAGATGGCGTCATCATAGGAAATCATTTCCATTGTTCTGGGGTCAATAACACTATTGATGCTAAAAGTCACAGTTTCTGAGTGCACATCTTCAACAAGTGTAGCTTCAAATGACTCCTCTTCATCTGCAATGTGAATACTTGGTATTGATGATTTGTCAGAATCGCCAGCAGTTGAGGTAGTTGCTATGGCCAGTTTTTTTTCAATGGCATCATTGATGGACATGACTTCTCCAGTCACTGGATTAATGTACACTCCTTGGTGCTGGTCAACTATACCCTCTTCCACCGCCTTATTAATAGATATAACGGCAGAAGTTCGAGGATCAATTACCCATGCCACCCTCAAAGTCGTGGTTTTAGTGGTGGTAATTTTACTGCCATCACCTTCAGCATTAGATGATATACACGTCAGTTCAGCATCAATCAAGCCTTTTTCTATGGCTTCTGGAATTGTTAATTTCTGTTGTGTTGAAGGGTTAATGTAGAAGCCATTGTGTTCGTCTATGATTCCCTCTTTTACTGCGTCAATGACAGATAACTGTTTTCCCGTCACTGGATGTATCACACTCTTTAGCTGATAGGTTTTTGTCTCTTTGATTAGTCCACCTTTGTCTAAACTCACTGGCACACTACTGACATCAGAAGCTATCACAAAACCCTTATCAACAGCTTCACTGATAGGTATTTTTAATTCTTGGCCGCGACTATTAATGCCGACATATAGACCTCTCTCACGATCAAGGATGCCCAGTTTTACTGCTTCACTAATGCTCAATTTTTCTCCAGTCTTTGGATGAATGACACCAGTTATTGAAAATGATCTGGTTTCTTTGACGGCAGCTTCAGAATCTAATGAAGGAGCTTTGTCTGTTTCACTACCAGTCACTAACCCTCTATTCATAGCTTCTTTCACGGTGTATTTCATACCAGTAGTTGGGTGGATAAAGCACCCTGTATCCATATCTAGCAGTCCTCGTTTTACAGCTTCTTGTGGCGATATTCTTTCCTTAGTTCTTGGATCAGTAACACTCTTCACAACTATATGTCTCACTTCAGATACAACAGAGTGAGCTATGGCTGGTCTAGAAATTGTTGTTGTTGTGAAAGAGAAGCCTTTCTCTCCTTTTCGAGTAAGTTTTGATTCAAGTGTAGCTTTTTCACCAATTTCTGGAATATCATTTGTTGATAATTCATCTACCCATGTTTTTGGTTCTACTTCTGTTTCAGTCACCATTGTCGGCTGTGGCCATTCAGAAGACAATCGTAAAAGTCCTTTTTCGATTGCTACCTCAACAGGCATTGTTGCCCCTGTAGTAGGATTTTTAAATGTTCCAGTTCTTTCCACTAGTAGACCTTGGGCCAAAGCTTCGGATACAGATATAGCCTGGAATGTAGCCTCTTCCTGACCCGGTTGAAGCTTAGTTATTACAGCTGTTTGGGTGTATGCTGGACTCAGAACTTCTAACAACATCTGAGCATCATCAGTGGAAACCAGTCCTTCCTTTGTGGCCAGATGCAATGACATCAGCTGACCTGTTGAAATGTCTCTTATTTCTCCCTTGACTGGTTCTATTAATCCAATCTGGACAGCTTTGAGAATAGAAACATTTCTACCAGAAGAATCCTTCAGAGATGTGTCTTTGGTGAGTTTGTCTGCTATGCCTTTATCAACCAATCCCTGGCTTGCAGCTGCACGGAGCAACACACGTCTACCAGATCTTGTGTCAATGAAATCACCAGTACTGGTTATAACTCCTTGTTTCAATGCTTCAGTAACTGTTAGGTTCTTTCCAGATTTTGTATCTTTTATACAAGGTTTGGCAAAATTGACTTCTTCAATAACCAGTTTAATTCGACCTTGAACCAGAGCTTGTGCAATGGGTTCTGGCGGATCAGCTCCTGGTGGAATGTAAAGTCCTCTTGTATCTATGATTCCTTTTTCTATGGCTTCATTAATAGTCAGTACATCATTGGTGTTGCAGTCTACAATACACTTAGTATTATCATCAATCAAGCCCAGGTCGAGAGCGTCAGAAAAGGAAATAACTCTTCCAGACTGGGGATCTATAAAACGTCCCTTATCAGTTAGAGTGCCGTCTGCTAGGGCTTTTGCGAGTGTTGTTGGTTTGTTTAAAATCTGTTTTTGTAATGCCTCTTCCAGTGTTATTCTTTTTCCAGACTCTAAATATTTTCCCGATTCTGGATCAATAAGGCCTTTACTCACAGCTTCAATTAAGGTCAAATATTCACCAGAACTTGGGTCTCTTATTTCTCGTTTTGAAGGACTAATATGTCCGCCTTCAACAGCTTCTAGTAATGTCATCTTTTTTCCTGACATAGGATCTTGTAACATGCCAGATGATTGGTCATATAATCCTTTCTCAACAGCTTCAGCCAACCCAATGGCAGAATCTATGGAAGACAAATCTCCATCACCAAATACAGCTTGAGACTGAGTAATTGTTGTAACACTAAACCCATCTCCACAAAGCCTTTTAGCTCCGTCTTTGCTTAATAAACCTTTAGAAACAGCTTCTTGTATAGGAATGTGTTTTGCAGTTTGTGGATCTCTAACCGTGCCTTTTACTGGATCAAAAAGGCCTTTTTGTATTGCTTCAAGAATTGTACACTGTTTTCCAGACAGGGGATCTTCTACTTCACTAGATGCATTCAGTTCCCTCAACAAACCACTAGCTATATTGCCTTTATCTACAGCCTCTATCAATGTCATCTTCTTCTTAGCTACAGGATCATTGTAAGTTCCAGATTTAGGATCAACGATTCCAATTTCAATGGCTTCCACCATATTTATTTTGCGTCCCGTCTTTGGATTAAGTATCGCAGACACATACACAACTGCTCCTTTTGGAGCTATATTTTCTTGTTTGACCGTCACCAATATTTGTGCAGATTGTTCTAAAGTTCTAAAGTCCACCTCATCCCCCGAGTGCAAAGCTGTTACACATGTTATGCTGGCTACTTTTTTGGATAATCTATTTTTAGATTCGGGGGGAGGTGATATCATACGTTTAGTAATTCTTTTCGTCTCGGCAGATACAGTTTCCTGAAGTGGTGGTGACACTTCCGCTGGTGTAGCAGTGCTGATTTTAGTAACACGTATAGATCTTGGCAGTGAAGAGGCAGAGTCTGTGGGTGCTCCAGTTTGTGCACTCATAGTTACCTTGCTAACAAACTGCTTAGTTTCTTCCATATGATTGGCCAGGTAACCCGAATAGCTTTCAAATTCAGAAGTTGCTGAAAAAATGGCTGCATATCTTCGTCGACTAACATTGAAGATCGTTTAGCTAATTCAGTTCGGAATGTACGAAGTAGTGGAATTTCATCATCAATCACCATCTGGAACTGTAAATAGAAAATATAATAAAATTTATTACTAGTAATAACAAGACCTGTCAGAAAAACAACATAGCTTGCCAGTATCTTGTCAGTGAAAATTTTATTTGTTCATGAAAACAGTTTAACAGGTTTCTCATATAAAAATACTGCTTTGCGTATAGTTGACTTACATTGGCCTTACTGTACTTTGCACAATGGAAAGATTTCCATTTTTGAACAAGTAAAAAGTCTGCATACAGTTGACTCTCGTTATCTCGAACTCGACGGGGAAATGCAAAAAGTTCGACTTATCCGGAGTTCGAGATAACCGATGTTAAAAACGGCAACAAAAGGGAAGTAACTCGTACACGCCTACCGGAAGTCACTTCCGGTTTAATCTTGTCAAACTGTATATTGTCGTTTTCTCCTATATCGTATGTATTCAATTATGCATTTTGTTTTATAAGATTTTCTTTAATTACTCAAATCTGTCAATAACCGATTGCGCTATTGTTATTAGCCGACAAATAGTGGAGTCCGCTTTGGTCTCCATACCAGTTTCGCTTTGTGTACTTTAATCACCCCAAGCTTCCGGTTGTATTGAGTAATGTTCACATCACACGCTTTTCGGCAGCCATGTTCAGCTTGGCAGTAATATTATAACACCTGTTAATCTCCTTGAGGGTTTAATTGCTTATGCAAGGGATAATAATTAAGGGCTTAAGGAAATTGGGAGGTCAGTGCAATGTTGTCATTTTAAAATCAACACGAGGCCGACAGTCAAATATTTTATTTATGTCGGAATGTGTTTTTTCTACCAAAAAATTTGTAGGCGTTGACAAATTTGATTTTCCAAAATTTTTTGTTCGAGTAAACAAATTTAATTTTCCAAAATTTTTTGTTCCGAGTTAACAAATTTAATTTTCCTAAATTTTTTGTTCGAGTTAACGAGTGTAATTTTCCTAGGATTTTCATTCAAGGGGACGAAAATATTGTTCGACATATCCGATAATTCGAGATATCCCAGTTCGAGATAACCGGAGTGATTTTGGTTTAATAAAGAACAACTCTGTTCAGACTTTTAAAAAAAGTTCGAGATATCCGGTAGTTCGAGATATCCGAGTTCGAGATAACGAGATTCAACTGTATTTGTATAGGTGAAAATACTGCATATTTTTACAGGTGAAAGGATCTACTGTAGGAACCACTCTGTTTGTGACAGTGAAATACTCTTCATGTCCATGGCAAATCAAATAAAATTGAATAAAGATTGATATTTTTCACTTACATATAGCTAGTCGTAACAAGAAATCTTAATGCGCATCCGCCCTTAACCCAGAATATATCTGCACAGGGTAAAACGTCGACACTATGGGGATTTAACATGTTGAAAAACAAGGCAAATGGCAGATTCTGTTGCGCATTTGACGTAAAACGTAACCAAGGACATCATTTCCGGTGTAAACTTCACCAATTTTGACATGTAAAATCCCCATAACGCCAACATTTTCCTTTCTACAGACATACTTTATGACAGTCGCGGATGCGCATAGAGATTTCCTGTTACGACTAGGTACAAGTAAGTGAAAAATATTAATCTTTATTCAATTTTATTTGATTTTCTATGGATATAAAGAGTATTTCACTGTCACAAACAGAGTGGTTCCTACAGTACATATTTCAATTTGTAAACGGTTCAATGTAATTTATGATAAACTAATTGCCTTGATTTGTACGCTGTACAAGGGCAAATTTACATGTATCTCTAAAGACAGAAATCTTCAACAAATTTGAAATATAACATAATTAGTTTATTTTTTGTGAGGATTGAAATTTAAATATTATGCAAGAACATATACATGATAAAAGAATATTTATAAAATATTACAGGTCCGTCTGAAGAATTCTAAATCTGACAGAAAAGTAAATAATAATTTACAGGTGCGACTAAAAAGTTACAGGTCTGACTGAACATCTACTATGGAAATCTGACAAAAATTAAATAATTATTTACAGGTGTGACTAAATAGTTACAGGTGTGACTGAACATCAACTAAAAAGTTAGGTTTCGACTGATAAGTAGCTAGTCCAATTGAAAGTTTACTGTCAAGCTACAGGACTGTAGTGATAAGTTACACTGACTGATAAGCTACAAGTCCATCTGAAATTTAACTAAAAAGTTTTAGTTCCAAATGAAAGGTTACAACTCCAATTGAAAGTTGCAAGTCTGACTGAAAGCTATAGGTTTGAGTGAAAGTTGCAAATCTGATTGAAAGTTACAAGTCAGGGACTTGTGAACTGACTTAAATTTCAAACTCTGTAGAAACAAACTATCTAACAGATAAACAATAACCAAGTATTTTCTAAGCCCTGCCATTTTCTCCTTTATTGGAGGTGTATATTTAAAAAGCCATGGAAAACCCTATAGTATAGTCTTTGCTACAATAAAAGACTAATATACCTGTATGTCCATATTGGAGCTAGCCAGTATGGCTGTTATCTCCTTCAGCCTCTGGTGTGTCCATTTAACCATTTCCATGTACTCCTTATTTAATGCATCTAGTTCATTTTTTACAGTGACAGCACCGTTTTCTCGTTTGACTTTTTTGTTTAAGCCTTCTACAAGTGCTGTGTCTATGTCCTCAAGGCTGTTACAGTATTGTTTCAATCTTCTATCATAAATCTGAAATGTGGAAAGACAGTGGAAATAAATATCTGTGAATAAATGGGTTTTTGTTTTAGACATATCAGTAACAGGTTTCTTCTTATTTTTATGATAATGTAACTCAACTAGAACTGAAAATTTTCATTTGTTTTTAAAAACAGTATCAGCTGGATTTGTAAGAAATAAAATTCAAATATCAGTGTTATTAACGTAATGCTCTCCTTTTACTTAAGAGTTCAGATAGACTTAAATATATTAAATTACCAATAATATTGCATAGTGATTTTTTTCTTTTGGGGAGGGGATTGAAAAATTAACATTTGTGGAAATATTTATTGATAATTTTGATAATCTGTCATTAATTTTCACATCCAAACAAAATATGGTAAAATTTTCATTTCAAGTATCAAAAGATCCTGTATCACTTTGATATAGACAAGAAATTTTGTTTCTATTCCCCACCTCCAACCAAGATGTAGTAATCAACAGAAAATAGAAACGATAGTTCAGTACAACTAATATGTATCATTTACTTGTAAATGTTGGGACAATATATGGGAAAACAGGTGTTTAATTACAGGTAAAAATACAGGTAAACAATGGAGTGAAAAATGAAAATTTAAATCTACTGTATGTATGGTAAGTTACTAAGGTGATCTATTACCATGGAAACACAGAATGATGCTTAGTTATCACTGCGCTATCCATACAGAATTAATGATCTGGTTAAAAGGTGAGTTTTGATTGATTGATTGATTGATTGATTGATCAGCTCCTACTAAAGTCAATCCATTCAATGTGTGATGACAGTTTAATCAGGGTGTTGTTAGTGTCAGCACTTAGCGTTAGAAGCAACAGCGACGACGACAAATCTGGATAATGCGACATGCTGTCTCTATGATACAACAAACACAACAAACATCATCAGCATAGAGATTGTTAGTACAAGTATGCAGTGAAATCGGTAATCAAATCAACATCTATTTAATATATGAGTCAATGTCTGTAGAATAGAAAATGAAGAAATAAAGTTGCAAGTTTTGTCTGAAGTTTCTGATTTTGTATTTAGATATCAAATTTTTCCTTTCATTTTGATTGAAGAAATAGGGTTGCAAGTCTCGTCTGAAATTTCTGATTTTGTATTGAGATATGAAATTGTTCCTTGCATTTTGATTGAAAAAATAGGGTTGCAAGTCTCGTTTGAAATTTCTGATTTTGTATTGAGATATGAAATTGTTCCTTGCGTTATGATTGAAGAAATAGGGTTGCAAGTCTCGTTTGAAATTTCTGATTTTGTACCCTGATATGACATTGTGCTTGCATTTTGATTGAATAGGGTTGCAAGTCTTGTCTGAAATTTCCGATTTTGTAATGAGATATAAAATTGTTCTTCAAATTTTTATGTCAGAAAACAGACATAATCAGGAACACGTCAAATGATCAAATATGTGATGACGTCATTTGATGCATTTATAATCATGTCCATTATTCTTGTGAAAGGAAATCACAAATCCCTACTGATCACATGACGAGACATACCAACCCTATCGCCAAATCAAGATTTATTTCATATATATCCATGAATCTTCTTCACGAATATACATTATCAGTTTCCTTCCAAAGAAACAGTGAAATTGTAAACTTATTTAAATATTCCAGATATTCAAGTTTTCAAGTTTGAGATCAATTTAATCCACTTATTTAAGTCAGGTAAGAGTAAATTTCTTTCAAATTATTTATCCAGTTCCAAGTTCAAATAATAAGATTTAAACACAGAAAATAACCATACACTTAATGGGGTTCACCACTGTACCACATGATCAATACCTCAATGTGTAGGAAGTTTTGGAAAATAGTAATATCTTTAATTCCTAGAATAGTAAAATGGCATCATGCGATTCCATAGCCATTTGAAATAAGTGTTCCACACAAACGTTAGAGGGTAGCATGTGGTACAGTGCCGAACCACATTGAAAACCGCCAAACCACATTGAAAATTAATTTTATAAATTTTCAATATATTTACGATAGATGTTGATAATGATTACCGATTGTGTTAACAAGGCACATTAATTAGCATACAATACAGGGAGAAACAGTATATCAATATATGTTTGTACTATACAATATTGCCATACAAGGGAGATAATCTACTAAATCTAAATTCAAATGCATTTTCTGATTTTCTATTTTACCAAAAAAAATTTGGTGTAAACAAGCAACAATTATATTCTATTATTTACTGTCCAAAACAAAATTTTAAATGTTAAATTTTCTTCAAATCCTGTCATGAAATTTTTTTTCCAAAAAATATTCAAATACAACTAAGTATGTTAAAGTTAGGGGTCAAAGGACTTGCAAGTTTAAAATGTAATGCATTTCATTACATATTTTATAAAATTATTGACATTGTCAAAGTATTAGGGAGTGGAATAATGATTTTTTAACACCTCATTCAAGATTGTTTCACTTATATTGAGATCGTCAGTTCTGGGATGGTGGAGGAAACTGAAGTTCCAAAAAAAAAAAAATCACCAAACTTTGGTAAGCAAACTGACAAACTTTCTCACACTAGGATCTGTCTAAGTAGGGTTGTTGGAACCTAGGCAGTGAGAGGTGCACCACTTGGCCACTGGGTCCACACAGGTGCTTTTATCAGTAAAAGACACTTTAACACCACTTGGCCACTGGGTCCACACGGGTGCTTTTATCAGTAAAAGACTCTTTTACACCACTTGGCCACTGGGTCCGCACAGGTGCTTTTATCAGTAAAAGACTCTTTTACACCATTTGGCCAGTAAAAGAGCAAATGTAATAAAAATGTTAAATATACATGTGCCAAATTAAAAAGTAAAAATTTAAAAAAATATATATATGAGAATTTGTTAAGTTATGAAAACTGTAAATTTATGAGTCAAATTAGAAAACAAAAGAAAGAAAAATAATGAAAAAAAAAAAAAAAAAAAGTAAAATTTGAAAATGAGAAAAAAATGTAAATCTTTTAAGCAAAATTTTAAAAAAAAGTTACGTATTATTAGCTTGCACTCAGCAAAGCCCACATTTATTGATTAATAATTTTAGTATGATACACTCTATCATAATTTTATCTTTAACAAGCCAAACATGCTACAGTACTATATATGTATATTAATTCTGGTTTTATATGATGTTTATAATGATTATATATATACTGTATGATCTAAATATCTAGTCCTCACCTCTAAACACCGACCTACACATGACGACGACACGTAGTATATAGCCTACTTACTTGTTCATTGGATGGGAGGCCAACCAATCAGTGAAGCAAGCAGTCATTCATTCATTGCTAAAGGATTGGTCAAAGCCGTGCATTTTGAGCTGTGCTAGGTTTCATGAATTGCGGTATTTGACCTATATCGCCGGAGAAGCTGCTAATCGTGCTGTAAGCAGCTTCGATGGCGAAAAAAACAATTCTGGAACTAAAGATAGTCAGCAAGCAAAAAATAATTAATTATTAATAATAAATAAACTGGTAAACATTGAACAAAAATTCAATCATCAAGTTCAAATTTTTTTTTGATGACAACGACAAACATATATTTATTATAATTGTTAGTAGAACAAGGGAAGAGTAAATAGAAGGAAATGAAAGAAAGTGAGTGAGTATACATTAAAACATTTAAACTGTATCACACATTTCTCAATCATCCGTGACGCACAAAAAACACTCTCATCGCTCTTCATCATCACCACAACATCACATCTCAAGTGCACTCAAACTACATAGAACATGCCAGTCAAAACTACACTATATGCAGGTATTAAGCACAAACATTTTGTAACTTTCTACAGAACAAAAACTACATTGGTTATGACTAGATTTGGTGAATGATCCAGACTAACTGCTGTTTATATATATCACCAGACAGTGTGTTTTTTTTAGTCATTTATACCTTTGCTTCTCTGATGTACTGTCCACCATGTCGATTAACGGCTTCAATCTGATGTTGCCGCTCTCCGAGTCCGTTATATATTGCCTACAATTAGATAAAAATACATGTACATGTATGTAGTGGTATTCTTGTGATTTCAATTATCACAAAGACTTTCTGTTTAAAAGGAGTGGAGTGGGAGTGTTTTACATCCCAGTTAAGATGTTTCACTTATATCAAGGTGGCCAGTTCAAGGATGGTGAAACTTCGGCAAGTGACCTTAAAAAATTTCTCACAGCGATACCATTCTTTTGAAACTAAAAAAAGTTTGGGTAAATTTTGATCGTAAGTTTTACAAAATCAAACCTAAGAATTTATTCCCGTATATGACTTGACAGTATTAACACATTGCCCTTCATTCAATTTAAGTTGGAGGAAGTTGATATTTCACTAAAAACAGGGACTAGATCAAAGTAATGAAAGTACTAAAATTCGCGAAAGATTAGAAAGACAGGGAGTTCAGTGTCTCCATCAATGTAGTGTCAGGTATATGAAGTTGTCAGGTAACTGAAAGGAGGTTGTTATGTTTACCTTGCATTGCTCCCAACACAACATAGCGGGTTCATGTAGTGTGCAATGTGCAGACTATGAGCATGGGCTGTTTTAATATTCACACATTGGACCAATATTAAGGATTCATGTAGGAAATAGTTCAATCCGAATAAATGCATGTATGGAACCATCAAGGATGGTCAAAGTTACTTCCATCGTCATGGAGACCCTAATATTAAACAAGAGGTCCATGAGCCTTAATGCTCACATGCAGCTGAGTATATATCTCATGCAGAGGTTCAATGGTCATTGACATTAATTAAAAAGAATGTCCAAATAAATTTTCAGCAGTAAGGGCCAATTATATGTAAGGATTTTTTGCAAATTTATTATAACATAACTAGTCATAAGAGTGCTACATATAATATATCTGAAATCTAGCTACAATATATTGTTTATAAACAACTAACAAGAGGCCCATGGGCCTGATACGCTCACCTGATAACTAATGGCTAGCTGATAGATTTAAAGAACACATAAATACTAAACCCCCAAGACTTTTTTCTTTACATCATGATAACCAGTGTATCAATACCTACAACATTCTAATATACATGCCTATACAAAAAATTTATAGTATTCGAGATAATTAACCATTTTGGTATTGTTTTGCATCTGTGACCTTGACCTTTGAACCCATGACCTTTTTCTATACATCAAAATGATTCTTGTATTGATACCTACAACATTCTAATATACATTCCTATACAAAAAGTTTATAGTTTTCAAGATAATTAACCATTTCGGTATTGTTTCACATCAGTGACCTTGACCTTTGAACCCATGTCCTTTTTCTATACATCAAAATGATTGTTGTATCGATACCTACAACATTCTAATATACATGCCTATACAAAAAGTTTATAGTTTTCGAGATAATTAAACATTTCCGTATTGTTTCGCATATGTGACCTTGACCTTTAAACCCATGACCTTTTTCTATACATCAAAATGATCGTTGTATCAATACCTACAACATTCTAATATAAATGCCTATACAAAAAGTTTATAGTTTTCGAGATAATTAACCATTTCGGTATTGTTTCGCATCTGTGACCTTGACCTTTGAACTCATGACCTTTTTTTATACATCAAAATGATCGTTGTATCAATACCTACAACATTCTAATATATATGCCTATACAAAAAGTTTATAGTTTTTGAGATAATTAACCATTTTGGTATTGTTTCACATCTGTGACCTTGACCTTTGAACCCATGACCTTTTTCTATACATCAAAATGATCGTTGTATCAATACCTACAACATTCTAATATACATGCCTATACAAAAAGTTTATAGTTTTTTAGATAATTAACCATTTCAGTATTGTTTCACATCTGTGACCTTGACCTTTGAACCCATGCCCTTTTTCTATACAGCGAAATGATTGTTGTGTCCATACCTACAACATTCTAATATACATGCCTATACAAAATGTTTATAGTTTTCGAGATAATTAACCATTTCGGTATTGTTTCGCATCTGTGACCTTGACCTTTGAACCCATGACCTTTTTCTATACATCAAAATGATCGTTGTATCAATACCTACAACATTCTAATATACATGCCTATACAAAAAGTTTATAGTTTTTTAGATAATTAACCATTTCAGTATTGTTTCACATCTGTGACCTTGACCTTTGAACCCATGCCCTTTTTCTATACAGCGAAATGATTGTTGTGTCCATACCTACAACATTCTAATATACATGCCTATACAAAATGTTTATACAGTTGACTCTCGTTATCTCGAACTCGACGGGGAAATGCAAAAAGTTCGACTTATCCGGAGTTCGAGATAACCGATGTTAAAAACGGCAACAAAAGGGAAGTAACTCGTACACGCCTACCGGAAGTCGCTTCCGGTTTTATCTTGTCAAACTGTATATTGCCGTTTTCTCCTATATCGTATGTATTCAAACATGATATATAAAAACTGCATTATATATTATTTGTATTTATAATTGAGAATGTAGTATATAAAAAATCGGGAGATTATCTGTTACTTGTTATTAGCCGACAAATGGTGGAGTCGGCTTTGGTCTCCATACCAGTTTCGCTTTGTGTACTTTAATCACCCCAAGCTTCCGGTTGTATTGAGTAATGTTCACATCACACGCTTTCGGAAGCCATGTTCAGCTTGGCAGTAATTATAACACCTGATAATCACCTGGATGGTTTAATTGCTTATGCAGGGGTAATAATTAAGGGCTTAAGGAAATTGGGAGGTCAGTGCAATGTTGTAATTTTAAAATCAACACGAGGCCGACAGTCAAATATTTTATTTGTGTCGGAAAGTGTTTTTTCTACCAAAAAATCTGTAGGCGCTGACAAATTTGATTTCTCAAAATTTTTTGTTCGAGTTAACAAATTTAATTTTCCTAAATTTTTTGTTCGAGTTAACGAGTGTAATTTTCCTAGGATTTTCATTCAAGGGGACGAAAATATTGTTCGACATATCCGATAATTCGAGATATCCGAGTTCGAGTTAACCGGAGTTATTTTGGTTTAATAAAGAACAACTCTGTTCGGACTTTTTATAAAAGTTCGAGATATCCGGTAGTTCGAGATATCCGAGTTCGAGATAACGAGATTCAACTGTAGTTTTCGAGATAATTAACCATTTCGGTATTGTTTCGCATCTGTGACCTTGACCTTTGAACCCATGACCTTTTTCTATACATCAAAATGATCGTTGTATCAATACCTACAACATTCTAATATACATGCCTATACAAAAAGTTTATAGTTTTTTAGATAATTAACCATTTCAGTATTGTTTCACATCTGTGACCTTGACCTTTGAACCCATGCCCTTTTTCTATACATCGAAATGATTGTTGTGTCCATACCTACAACATTCTAATATACATGCCTATACAAAATGTTTATAGTTTTCGAGATAATTAACCATTTCAGTATTGTTTCGCATCTGTGACCTTGACCTTTGAACCCATGACCTTTTTCTAGACATCAAAATGATCGTTGTATCGATACCTACAACATTCTAATATACATGCCTATACAAAATGTTTATAGCTTTCGAGATAATTAACCATTTCGGTATTGTTTTGCATCTGTGACCTTGACCTTTGAACCCATGACCTTTTTCTATACATCAAAATGATCGTTGTATCAATACCTACAACATTCTAATGTACATGCCTATACAAAAAGTTTATAGTTTTCAAGAAATTTAACCATTTCAGTATTGTTTCACATCCGTGACCTTGACCTTTGAACCTATGACCTTTTTCTATACAACAAAATGATCATTGTATCAATACCTACAATATTCTAATATACATGCCTATACAAAAAGTTTATAGTTTTCGAGATAATTAACCATTTAGGTATTGTTTCACATCTGTGACCTTGACCTTTGAACACATGACCTTTTTCTATACATCAGAATGATCGTTGTATCAATACCTACAACATTCTAATATACATGCCTATGCAAAATGTTTATAGTTTTCGAGATAATTAACCATTTTGGTATTGTTTCGCATCTGTGACCTTGACCTTTGAACCCATGACCTTTTTCTATACATCAAAATGATCGTTGTATAGATATCTACAACATTCTAATATACATGCCTATACAAAAAGTTTATAGTTTTCGAGATAATAATTATAATCAGAGGTAAAAAAAATTAGGTCACGACCTTCACAATCGACCTTGACCTCATTTTGAAGATACTAACAAGAAGATGTCAAAACTGAAAACCCCATGTCATTATCTGGTCAAATAGTCAAGTTATAACAATTTGAAGCTATTTTACGATTTTTTCAAAATTAAACGCAAAAACGCGTAACCTATTTTTTATCCGAATTTCACAAAATGAACAAACTATAGGCTTAAGACCCTAGAGAAGCCAAATATCACATCAGAATTTTTCTCCAATTAGTACTTTCGGAGAAGAAGATTTTTTAAGATTTTTGCACCCCTAGGTCACCTTGACCTAGTTATGGTAGCCATAGCAACGCCACGAACAAATCTGAATTGCACCGGCCCATATATACTTCTGACAAAGTTTCATCAAAAACTGTCCAGTAGTTTCAGAGGAGAAGTCGAAAATAGGTGTTAACGACGCACACACGCACACACGCACATACACACGCTGCGCTATGCCATAAGCTCACATGACCTTCGGTCAGGTGAGCTAAAAAGGTAAAGAAAAATTTGAACCCATGACCTTAATCTAAATATCGCAATGAATATTAGGTCAATACCTACAATTTAGAAGCCTATACAAAAAGTTTATAGTTTTTGAGATAATTAACCATGTCAGTATTTGTTTGCATCAGTGACCTTGACTTTTAAACTCATGTCCTTCATTCATATATCAAAATGATCGTTAGGCCAATACCTACAATATTTTAACATATATGCCTATACAAAAAGTTTATAGTTTTTAAGACAATTAATCATTTCAGTATTCATTTGCATCTATAACCTTGACCATTAGACCTATGACCTACATTCATATATCAAAATGAACATTGTGTAAATGCCTATAACATTCTGATATACATGCCTATAGAGAAAGTTTATCATTTTTGAGATAATTCACCATTTCAGTATTTGTTTGCATCTATGACCTTGACCTGTGAACCTATGACCTTCATTCATATATGGAAATGACCGTAAGGCAAATGCCTACAATATTCTAATATACATGCCTACACAAAGAGTTAAAAGTTTTTGAGATAATTAACCATTTCAGTATTCGTTTACATCTATGACCTTGACCTTTGAACTTATGACCTCCATTCATATATCAAAATGACCGTTGTGCAAATGCCTACAGTATTCCAATACACATGATGATGATGCCCATACAAAAAGCTTAAAGTTTTCAAATATATTGACAAATACATTAATTTTGCAATTTCCCCCTCAAGTACCTTGCCATTATCTCATTTTGGCCCCTAAAGCTACAATATGTGCAAATCTAAAACTAGGTGCCCATAGTGTTTTACATGAAATATCTAAGTTATATCTCTTGTAGGTTCAGAGCAGATGTTTTAAAGATTTTCACAAATTTCCCCTTTATGGGGCCCCAAGGGGACATAATCCTTGCATTTGTGCAAATCTGAAAATCCCTTACTTGACCATTACTGTCAAATATCATCCAATTTGGCTCTGTAGTTTTGGAGGAATTGATAAAAAATGTGAAAAGTTTATACATGACGCACATCGGACGAAGATAGATGGCAATTGCACATCTGAGCCTTTGGCTCAGGTGAGCTAAAAAGTTTATACAAGACGGATGAAGATAGATGACAATTGTTCATCTGAGCCTTTGGCTCAGGTGAGCTAATAAGCTTCTGATATCTTTCATGTCATAATTGAAGATATTTTTTAAATAAATTAATAACTTGAAAAAATTAACTATTATTTTATTATTATTTATATAACCAGAGATGTGTTTTAAGAATTCGATTTTTGGAAGACTTTTATTCCGAGACCAGCATAATGTTAGTAAATCTTGTAAACAACAATTTTTTCAATCGGGTGGCCGTTAGGATCCCCGCTGACTGGGTTTGACAGGTGACCCCTCTACAAAGGTTCTGTACTATTAAACATAGCACTGTCGTGCTGTTGTACAGCGTAGTTGGGAAAATTGTGTTGTGGCAAGACAGAATATAACCGAAAATTCGGGGGGGGGGGGGGGGGGGGGGGGGGGGATCTATGCATATAGTCCCGACGGATGGGTTTTTTTTTTTTTTTTTTTGGAAAAAGAAAAACAAATTTTTATGTACCAAACCATGTATTGCTGAATTAAATGGTAGAAAAAATTAATTTCATAAATATATGAAAAAGACAATCGGTAATTAAAATTTAAAAAAAGTTGTACCCGATCGTTTTGTCATTTCGGATAGAGAGAAAGTAGAGTTTTGCAGATCCTACCGTCGCTATGAGGGGGTACATTCTAGCGGTTGTATGCATAACTGGATCATTTAGTGTTTTACCAGTTCCGAATTTTTACTACCGAATAATCTAAAATTTCAATCCCGTTCAATTGAAGGAATCGCAAAATAACTTTCTCAATTTGCTGTTTCTTCAACCGCTTCCTAAATGTACGACAGATTGTTGGTGACCTAGTTTAACGATGTAAACAAATCGTGATCACGGAAATGCTTTTTTCAAGAAAACATACTACCCGTGTTTTTGAGGACAGGTGTCGATATTTGGAATTAGTAAACATTTGATTATTACACCACATAAATTTATTTTCTTGCTTGTGGATGACGTCTGCAGCAGCGCTTATATGAAACCCTGTTCGGAACTGGTTTAAAACGACTGTATTTAAAATTGCATACAACACTGTGCGAATTATCTCCCTTTCACGAAAGTAAAATCTAATCGATAAACATTTTAAAATATGACACAATTGCCTCAACATCAAAATACGTTATCATAAACTTCAAAATAAATTTAAATTTCCGTAGATTTCACGAAGAATTAATTAAACAACCTGCCGTTGCTGTTCATTTCTTAAAAAGTTATGATTTACATCGTTGGACGCAAACTTCTCGAACTACTTTTTATTGTAAACATGAGATCAGTTCGCCAAATTGCAGAAAAATTATTTGCATCCCGTCGCAATATTTACTAGATTCGAAATGTATTCCGAAAATTTATTACAAATGTGCATATGTAACCAAATGCATTACCCGTCTCAGAATACAGATCTCATGATAAAACAGATATACTTCTTTCACGCTCATTTACCAGGCGCACTATTTCCAGGTGTACTCATATCTTATAATTTCATAGCAAAGAAGCTCAATATCTTGGAAGAAAGTGATGACAATGTACGCGTTCACTTGTTCACGCTGTACAAAAATGTAGTTGACAGATGACCACTCTACAAAGTGATCGCTATCCCAGATTTCACTCTAATCAATTATAATTTTTTAAGGATGACTTCACGGAATGCTTTGAAAAAGGGGAAAAGCAGTATGATAGCACAAAATTCCAAATTTTTGTCTTAATATGGGGAGACTCCTCACATCAGCAGGGATTGAGCTTAACTTTTCGATGAGCCATACAATGAACTGTCAAGAGTGATGGTTGATCTGAATATATCAGGCATATACATTTGGATTATTCTCCCTGCTTTACTTTTCGATATTCAACATCTGCAATTACATTGACGAATGGTTTTGCAGAAAATGTTGATCTATATATAGGTACTGCCAATGTCAATGACTGTATAATTTTGGCAGAGTTTGATTTATTAGCAGGAACTTGTTTTGCATTACTAAAGGCTTGGGCTGTTTCTGAGATTCAGAAAAGTCATGTTATTACACTGTCAAGTTTATAACTAGTGCAACCTTCGGTAAATACAGATTTTTTTTTCTGCGAAATCTACACAATCGGCACACTTCATTCCGTCCTGCGTATCAACCAAGGCCTGCCATCTCCCATAGCTTTTTATATGCTCCGATGCATTTGGACTATCATACTCTTGATAGTACTTTCGTTTTTCCGCAGGTCCTTGTTTAGCCTTTGGAGTCGATGCTCCTAAAAATTTCCACATGGCAGCAGAAAGCGGAAGTATCATGTTATACATAAATATCAGAAAAGGAATCGAAATGGCACCGTATTTGAATTCCGGTCGGAACACCGGTCCATTTACACTTGTTAACTATATGATACCCATTTTTCAATTTTACTATATGTCGCCAGTCAGAAATATAAACAGGAAATCGGTAAACGGATCGGAATGTCAAATACACCGAACTGAAATTTGATCGCCACCTGGCAGCCCTGGGCGACCTGTGTATGATACATTATCGCCCAGAGCGAAAAACTGGGCGCCGTTAATCTCAATCCTGATCGGGAGGGTTGGCAGGTAGATAAACCATTAAAAGTTAATTACTGCTAAAAATAGTAAACATCTGGGTCAAGAAGACGATCTCAACCAATCAGATTTCAGATTATAATATATACAAGGAAAAAAATCTCTTGACCGGGAGGGGGGGATCCGCGTGACGTCATCAACATATTCTATCCTCAAATACAACAAAATGCAGCGTTCTCTTTTCAATCCGTATCAATTTCTATAAATCAATATATACTCAATAAATAAACCATTTACATGACAATTTACCATCAAATCCATAGAACTACAAAAGTTATGAAATTTGAATTATCTCCCTTATTCAAACTTCGACCTACATACGAGAGAGAGTTGGATTTTCTGTAACGGAAGAACATAATTTCGATACGGGTTAAGAAATCTGCATGTAACAGCTACATTCGAGAATGATCAAGATCATTCGCGAATAAAAATGGTTTTAGCTCCAATTTCAAGCAATTACTGGATTTATTTTTAGTTGTAAGTTCTAACTGGCAATCATACAAATTTTAACTTCAAAATCGTGTAATGGCAGGCAAGTTTGGACTTGATACCAGACAGTGAGATGCACTTTGATCCGCAAGCTTGCTGATAGTCAAATACTACAATGCTCATTCCTCAATTTTATAAATAAATTAGATTAAATAAACAAGATAAATCAGTTCTACTAACCATGGTCGGCTCTAGAAGCTGTTTCACCTCCATAACATCACTGGACAATGGTGGCTGACTGTCAATCTTGTTCTGTGTATGTAACACCCATTGTTGTTCCCCTTGTAAACCGTTAGTATACAAGGACAACAATTCTGAAGAGGTTCCTAGACTTCGGGATCTACAATGTCCAAATAGTACAGAATGTTAATTATTCATATACATTATAGTTTGTACTGTAGATTATTAGTACATTGAATTCCAGAGTATCACATTTGGCATGCAGAACCCTTAGCGTCATTTCGCAAATATGTATATTTCCAACCATAATACATGTGAATATTAAAATTTGGGATTGATAGGCATTTATCTCCCCTTCCTAAGAAGTTTTGTAATATATTTTGACATAATTTTCAGTCTTGTTGATGATAAAAAGTTTACAAGGGTCATTCAAATCTGTATTAATTATGTTATATTTTACCTTTCTTCAACAAAATTTTCAGTCTTGTTCAAGTGTATAAAGTGTCCTTAACAATTACAGTCCAGTTGTTCAAAACTCTGTCAACTTCACCAAATGGTTAGCAAAAATTGAAAATGTTTTGCCTTAAACTGCTTCTTTTGATATTAACAGTTGTGTGCATTTACTTTTCAACAGAATTTTTATAATTGTTGCCAAAAACACAAGATACTTTAAACAACTGGGTCCTGTACAAATTCTGTAACAGCTCACCTTTCTACAACTTGAATACAGACATTATTCCACCTAGAATCTAGTTCATTTAATTCTTTTTCTACACCCTCTACATCATAGTGTCGACTTGTGCCTGTACGACTTTGTTCGGTAACTGTCCGTAGACTTGCAACATCTCGTTTTAAGGTATCTATTTTTGGTTGCTGCTGCTGGATTGATGTCTGCAAATCCTGAAAGTCAGAAAACGTCATTGGAATTAAAATCCTGAAATCTACAAAGAACTACATATATAAATTCAGCTGAATATTATGCCAGTTAATTTCAACTGACAGATTGATTTCTTAAGCTTTCATATAATTACATTTCCAGCGATTTCAGAGTACGCCTTGAAATTCATGGATACATGTAATTTACGAGTCATGCCATATAGAATAGCAACATTTTTGGTCTGGAACTAATAAATTTATCTAAAGCAATATCCTTACCTGGACTTCTTCCCGAACATTTCTAAGAGTGTCCTGATTGGATGTCATATCATCATGTGACACAAGAGCTATTTCATAGTCTGCTACAAGCTGTCTGACTGCCTCAAGTCCTGATAGTGTTGAGTTCACAGTTTTCATTCTGAAAAAAAATATGTACAATGTTTACATCTAAAGTTCACAGTTTTCATTCTGAAAAAAAATATGTATAATGTTTACATCTAAAGTATGCCTCTTCTCAAATTTGAAAAATGTGTAATTATTTAGCATGTACGGTTTCAGAAAATCACACAATATGTTCAGCCAAAGTTTAAGATTACCGTAATCACTTAAAACAAATTGAACTAATGTATTATTTTGTACAGCAAACTTTCAACCATCTTCAAGCAATGACATTTTATCATTCTAATGCCTTTTATTAATTTCTTAATATTTCGGTATTCTCATACATTGAAGGGAAATGTGACTTGGTTGCCAAGAATGATAATTCCCAGGTTGTGTGAAGTTATAAAAGGTATAAAGTATTGTTGAATGTTGTAGTTGGATGTTGCTTAACATCGCATCAGCAATTTTTCAGCTATTTGCGATGAAAATTACTTTATTAATCTCTAGGGATTAATCTATGAACAAGTTCGTGTATGCATGTGAAGTGCGAGTGTGTTTTATGGTCTGCCTTGTACCAGCCCGCAATCAGGGTGACTTTATGGTGCTAGCTCACTAAGTCAGTATGCCACAGACAAGGGTACCACTCCCTCAGTCACATTATACTGACAATGGGTGAACCAGTAAGCCAACGGCAAGGAAAATTCACTTTCACCCATGTGGTCTGAGCGGAACTTGAACTCACAGCGGTGAGATACCCTGGATTTGTAGACTGACATATTATCTATTAGGCCACTGTGGCCTATTTATAAAGTGTTACCTTTCTCTGAAAGTCTGTGATTGGGTCCACATATTGTCCCATTTCTGTAGCACCAAGTTATATTTTGATTCTAAGATTGGTGATGTCGTTCTCAGACTTGCATGTGTCTGCTTCATCTTCTCAAGCTCACCCATATGTTCACTGGCATTTCCTTCCCATGCCTGAAATGGATATTATCAAAATTTGATTTTATAGATCATGATTTTAAATTTTGTAAATAGTGTATGTAGTCTAAAGCAAGAAATACTGAATAAAGTCACAGGAAATTATTAATTCATTTTATCTACGTATAATTGAGATGAAATGTCAATGGTAAAAATAGGTAGATGGCAAGAATAGATGCAATTCCAATATAGAGTAAAACCTCATTATAATGCCTCTCTATAACTTTGCTACCATGCTTATCAACACATTATTTTGAAGTTCTAAACTCTATTTTTTCTAAGTTTTTCTAAACAAGCCTGCCTAAATTTACCAGGAAACCCCTTTATAGTGCCAAAATTTTACTGAACGAATGGTGGCAATAAATCGAGAATTTACTGTTCATAATATTGATGCAGTCTGGACTTACCTTATGTTGTTCCAGAATGTGTCTTAGTCCTACTTTATCTCTCGGCATTGGTTCTTGTAGACGAGTGACTAATTCTTGATCAAATTTGTTCAGATGATGTGTAAGTTTGTCAATTTCATTAGAAAGGTGCTGCTCTGGTGATCTGGTATGTCTTGATTCTGAAATGATAAGTTAATCAGATTCTTAATATTTTGATACAAGATTTTATTAAAAAGAGCTATCAAAAACAGTGTACCCTGTCTGAACATCTTTACACTTTTACCATACACTAAAAATATTTAGTGAAGTCCTCAAAACAATTTACATTGAAGCTATAGTTTGCAATCACAGTGGTGCACACGTATGGCTATGTCATAAGGTGTTAGCAGATGAGTTTAATAAAATGTTGGTCTGTGCATGTAACATACATGTTGTGTCACAGCTTTAACTACCCAAATTGGGAATTTTATATACATGTACAAATAACACAAATAAAGAACAATTGGGATTAGATGGTCCTTATATAGAAGTGTGGCCTTTCAGGCAGATTGGATTGTAATTGAAAGAATTTTAACCAGTCATGAAAAATATTATTCCTTTCTTATACAAAGGCAAGAAGTTCTATTTAATCCCTATAACAATACCTTCTTCTTTTGCTGTTGTGGAAAGACTTAGGAATATTTGATTACACTCTGCGAGTTCTGAACGTAGCCGTCTCATATCGGGGTTTGATTCGCCTATTTCTGATATTAATTTTTCTGCATCATCATTTACTGCCTTCCAGAAGGCTTCTCTTCCGGCTTGGTCGAGTAACATAAACTAAACAAAATAAAAAGAAAACGAATTATTGGGTACTCATAATTTCATGTAACACTATGGCTCCTAATTTTCATGTTGGATATGGTAAATTTTAGAAGCCCATTATGAGTTACACACTTTTAGTTCTAATGGACTTTTGAAAATATCTAAAAGGTAAGAGTCCATCTGTATTTCCATCCATTTAATTCTCTGTGGAATTTTTAAACAAATCATTTTTCATGAAAATATTCAAAATAACTTACCGTAATATAATATTTGCTTTTAAATTATTTTTATTTTTTTCTTAACTTTTTGTGAAATATTATATAGTAAACCCTCATATTATTGCCACAATTTGTTCAAATTTTGTCATTATAAAGGGGTTTTAGTATTTAATCAAGGAAGTGTGTAAAGAAAAAGAAAAATTAATGAATTTTGTATATAAAAGAGGTGGCAAAGTTATTGAGTGACATTAAAATAAGTTTTACTTTACAGTGAAACCTTGTTATAATGCCAAAACTTTGCCATTTTTATTATGGCCAAACCATTTTTGCAGTCCCAAAATGCAGCTTCCTATGTTTCAATGCCAAACCTGTGTAAGAACGAAATTTGACTGAACAAATGGTATCAATGAATCTAGGTTTTACTGCATGTTTTTTTTGTATTACATGTACCTGTTTGAGATCCCAGTGTTTTATAACTCTTATTGTTGCTGCTATCATGTGATGACTAAGTGTTCTGTGTCTCATCTTCCATAAACTTTGTAAATGTTCTAGTTGTAATTTTAATCTGAAAAAGTAATAAATAAGTATGATTATACAATGAACCAATATTTAAAATATTACTTTAATGGAAAATAGATCAGAGCAGAGAAATATTATGCAATTGACCGATAAGCAATTTCAGGTAAGTTGGATCTACTGAATTTTAAAAAACATTGTTTTAGAATGGCTGTTCTGACATCTAATTACATCTTCTAGTAATGATGCAACAGTGCAATATTGTTTGCAAAAACACATATCAAGACCATGAGTGCATGTACATAAGAATTACACATGCAGTGGACTTAAAATTATTTCAATTACATTGTTTTGGCAGGATTTGATTCCCAACCTCCCACATATAGAGTGAGAACTATATCAACTTAGCAACCCTAGTGTCTGAAACAATGAAGAATTCTTTTTTAATCTTACCTTTCTGCATTTTCTATTGCTTCTGGATTTGGTGGAGGTATAAGGAAACACACAGAGGGTACTTCAGCTTCTTGTCCCAGATTACTTCTCACCTGTATCGTAATTATAAAATCACTTTTAACAAAGCACAAACAAATTCACATGAAAAATTACTTAAATTTATGCAGTATTTATCTATAATTAGCTTTCAATTTTTAATTTACTTCCATCAAAGAAAAACTCCATAAACATGATTGATTGATTGATTGATTGAATGCGGTTTTATGCCACAGTCAAGAATATTTCATTTATATCGAGTCACCAGCTATAGGTGAAGTGACAGACTTTTTTACTTTTGCAGTGCACTCATGGCAATGTACAGGGAGGATTCATTAACTTGCCACACCTATGATGACACAGGACATTAGTTTTTAAGGTTTCTTAAGGACCCTGTAGCTTTCATTTCTAAATGCAGATTGCTTGGTGAAATAACAGTCAATACCTATTCTCAAGTAGGACCTGGCTGGGGTTCGAACCCAAGACCTCCCACATAGGAAGTGAGCACTCTACCAACTGAGCTACCATAGTGGTCCTATGAACATGAAAATGTATTGTAGAATTGACCATAGTGTTACACTGATTTACGAGAAATGTCTCTTCTATTTTACATATTCTAGAAGAATATATATATATATATATATAATATATATATATATATACTCTCTAGCCATGAACAGTTGTAATACAGACTTTATAAGGTAACTGACCTTCCATTTGATTTTCCGTGACATATCTGTCAACAAACAATCCTGGTCTTTTAACAGAGTGATCTGTAATAAAAAGATTACATATGTACATATATTCTTCACAATGTTATCTACTATGTATTCAGCAGTCTTTAATCATTGTTAATAATGTTTTTTCTAAATGCTGCAAATTTCAGAAATGGAATATTCAGATAATTTTGTGTATCTGGGAATTAACATATAAAGATCTAATGGCCATTATGGGGATACCATATATTAACATAATGACTAAATATCATATGCAAGAAACACATTCTCATTTAGAATTAAAAATGGTGATATGCTAGTATACCACATGCTGTTGAAAATGTATAAATAGATTGCAAATTGTCTCAATGTCATTTTTATAGGAAACATAAACTTATTTGATTCCATATACAAAGGAAATTATTTATCTGCAAAAATGTTATGAGGCATGAGTATCATATTGTATGCTGGTAAATTCCACAAAAATTCTTTATGTCAAAAGGCAGAAAGAAACCTTTTAATTTTTTTATTCCTAATAAGCTTTCAGTCCATCTGATGCAATCAATGGTAGAGAACGAACCACCAGTTTTCTACCATTGATCTCATCAGACGGACTAAATGCAGAGAAGAATGGAGAGCCATGGTCGTTGTAGTCTGCAAGACCGGACCCAACACCTAAAGAAGATTAAGCTTTCATAATTAACATATGGCAATGAGATGTAGTTATTGTACTAATCGTCAACTTGTCTCTTACCTCAGGCTGTTTTAAATCACATAAACATTTTGCACGGATATGACTCGTACTGCCACTTTCTGAACGTTTCTTAAGAGGTATGATATCGTAACTTTTTTGTACAAGTTCATGAATATGTTTGTTCAAATTTGCTAAATGTTCCTGCATTTCTTGTAATTCCTGTATGCATCTTTTAGATTCCTCAATGTCTAAGTCGTCACGACTGAATCGTGTGGTAAGAAGCTCCGTCTGTTGTGACATTTCGCGCTCACATCTATGGCACTCTTGAAAGAACTGGTGGTAGTTAGTTGTATATTTGACATGGGACTCAAGGCACGTCGTCAATTGTATTAACCAAGACCATTGGGACTGCATGGCTTCCATATATGCCTACATTTATATATAAATCATATGAGATTATAATGTATATGTATACTGTATACATGTTTTGTTACACAAATATCACTAGAATGGGGTTTTACCGGAATAATTGCGAAATTCCGGAATTGTAAGACACTTTCCGTAATCTTTGCGAAAATCCGGAATATTTAGATCAATTCCAGAATTTTTAGACCAAATCCGAAATAATCGGACAAAATCCGAAATAATTGGTCAAAATGTGGAATAATAAGTATATTTTTACGGTAAATTTTACGGATTCTAAAAATTCCGGCAAGTGTCTGATTATTACGGTAACTTGTCTGATTATTCCGGTAAAAAACTGATTATTACGGTAAAAATCTAATTATTCCGGCAAATGTCCAATTATTACGGTAAAAAATTTTTAAAAAATTATTATTTTTTAGAAAATTTCCCGTAATAATTGGACATTTGCCGGAATAATTAGACTTTTTCCGTAATAATCGGTCATTTTCCGGAATAATCAGACACTTACCGTAATTTTTAGATTACGGAAAACTTACCGTAACAAAATAGTCCAATTATTCCGGATTTTGCTTGATTATTCCGGAATTTGCCTGATTATTCCGGAATTTACCGGTTTATTCCGGACTTTACCTGGTTATTCCAGATCAATTTGGTTTATTCCGGATTTGGTCTGATTATTCCGGATTTTCGCAATTATTCCGGTAAAACCCCCTTCTAGTGTATAGATAAATTGTATAGAAAAATAGCTACATTGTATTG
Source organism: Anadara kagoshimensis (assembly GCA_021292105.1). Classification (NCBI taxonomy): domain Eukaryota; kingdom Metazoa; phylum Mollusca; class Bivalvia; order Arcoida; family Arcidae; genus Anadara; species Anadara kagoshimensis. The sequence goes on along the minus strand of CM037860.1, from coordinate 22,922,550 downwards.
AAACTACTGTTTCTAAAATGTTTAACATACAACAGTTAAGTATCCCTATTGAGATATAAATAATCTGGAAAAATATACATTTCAAAAAAATTATGGTGCATGCATAAAAGATAATTTGAGCTATTATACCCCTACCCCTATTTGGGACGTACCAAGTCTTGTGATTGGGAAAACAAGCAGCATTTCATGCAATTTTGGTGAAAATATAATGAAAAAATGTTGTACTTTATATATCCAAATTTAGAAAATTATCTAAAATATTTGAGGAAAAAAATATAAGTTTTGAACATTTTTGCTCATTTTTGCCCCAAATTCAGCAGATCAACAGCCCTATAACTAAAAGCAAATAAAGACATGAAACACTATTACTGTTTTCTTTAAAAACTCAAATTTCATTATTGCCTTTTTTAACAATAAAATTGTAATTATAAAGTTTTATGATTAAAGAATCACAAACTCCGATAAATTCTGCCTTACATGAAGACAATGGTGAGCATGTATAAAAAATATGCAACAATTAAGTAAAATGATCTCACCTTCATAGTATCTGCTGCTGGGTGTCTGTCAAGGACCAGAGCTGAGCCTCTGTCCTGTACAGAATTAAATTGTGATTCTCGTGTTTCTAAATCCCTTAAAAGATTCTGAAATAGAAATTAAAAATAACAACTTTAGATTATTTCTACAACAAGACCTTAGAAATTGTTCTTGACATAAACTTCTTGTTTCATGGCAATTTCCTTGGAGTGGAGCAACTTTGTTTTAGGCCCCTGTCATGATTATTTCATTTATATTGAGGGAGTCACTTCACCAACCAAATGTGTGCAAGGTAACAGACAAACCAACAGATTTTCTTGCTGACATTTTAGGCCACTTGTCCACAGAGACCACATAGAATGTTAATTCATTTCAGTTTATGAATTATCTAACAATAAATTCTCTTGGCAACAATTTATATAATCATGAACAATCAAAAGAGAAGTATACTTTTTTTCAATACATCTACCTTAGTTTACCAGAACAGATTTAACAAATAACTTTTAAATATTGGATGCCAACACATTGGGGATTTTGTAATAAATCTGTACAACATACAGACAAGCTGAAGTCAAACTGTCCATAAAAGGGCTTATTCTATAAAAATTAAAAAACACTAACACTTCATATCAATTTATATATGGAAGGACACTAACTATCACCAACTTAGCTATTTAAAATTTAGCATCACAATTCTGAAATGATTTGCTTCATTAATAGTCCATACATTGTGCTGAGTGGAATGGAATAATTAGAGGTGTATTCCTCAGTCAAAAATATTTCACTTATATCAAGACAGTCAGTTCTGCGATGGTGGAGAAAACCAGAGTACCTTGAGAAAAACCAATGACCTTTGACAAATGAACTGTAAACGTTCTCATACTAGGATTTGCCCAGAGTGGGATTCACATTTTAGGCAGTGAGATACACTGTGATCCATAAAAATGTTCTTTAGACCACTCAGTCACTGAGGCCCCTTTATGTTGAGTAATCACTAAGATGAAGGCAAGCATGTCACTAAACAATTGACTGTAAAATTATTTGTAATTATTAGCTGCAATAATGCTGATGCAGCATTAACTCTTGTTTACTAGCAAGTTAATATTATTGTGAAGCACATACTTCAGTATTCAATTTTCAACATGCAAAAAAAGTGTATGATTCGGGAACTAGAGGTATCTATACATATTCAATTGAGTCGACAACACTGGTATATGATGGATTGTCACATGCTTTTTAAGAGCTTGTCTTGTTATTTTACCAACAGTGCCTTGGGACCAATTACTGCTAAAATTTATAATCTGACAGACACCATTGGTTAACCATTAAAACAGCAATCATGCAGGCAAGCTTTATATAGGATCAAAAGTTCGTGGAATTGAGTCAAAGAAATGGTTCATTTAGTTAATGTGGTGTCTGTCCATAAATGGTGAGTCAACTAGCAAAATTACTTTCCAAAACTTAACAAGTTTATTTTTCTATCACATGCAGATTAAAACATTGAGATGTGGTTAAACTTTCGATTAAATTACAAGGATATCAAAGCTTTAATTTTGTGTCGATGATATAGCATTAAGACTAAGGTTCTCCTACAATTTGAGGGATTTACAAGACAGACTAGAACAAAATGCATTAAGCTACATATCTTGATTCAAACATTGAAAGATTTGTGGCACTTTAAAAATTAGACAAGACTGTTTATCATATGCAAGACATCATATAACATAAAGGTTTAAGAGTGAATGCATGTTTTAGCAAGCAAATTATGGCATTATTTAACATTGCCATGGCAACAAACACAGAAGATCAAACTAAAAATCATAATGCACTAGTTTAGTTATTTTTCTAACATGATAACAGAGCATCGCAGAGAGGAAAATGTCCTCTAACCTTGTGTAACGGAACTTTATCCTGTAAATCAGAAAAATAAACAGTTATCTCCCTTTACAAGTTTTACTCAGAATGGAAACATTGTTCCTTGCCAACTATTGTCAGCTTGCATATTGATTAGGGCTTAGATTTGCATTATCAATGCAACCTAAACAAAATTAAATCAAGGGAAATGTTTTATTTACATTGAAAACAAAGGTGAGAGAAAAACACTGACATAGAGTTAGCAAATGTAATGAAAAGAAATAATGAATCTGCATTTATGAATAAACAAATCACAAAAAATGTAATGTCACATATATAGCACGTACAAAATGGCACACTATCTTTAAATATTAAAAAAAAGCACACACAATGGGTTTTGCCGCTTTACCATGTGATCAACAGGACTTAACATTTGAGTGGGACATTTTTGAAAACGTTAATATCACAAATTCCAGGAATAACGTCATTTTAACGGAAAACATGGACTTAAATTATTCTATATCCAATGGAAATAATAGTTCTGCACAAACATTAGGGTGTATCACATAGTACAGTGGCGAACCCCATTGGCAAAGTTTCAAATCCGAGTTGTTTAATAATATTTACCTGGAAGAGTTCGTTTGTGACTTGATAATCAGTGTCTGGTGAGCTCCAATCTCTGGAAGTCTCATTCTCCTCTTTTTGGTTCAGCCATATCAACTCCTGTGTTGCTAACTGTATAAACTCGTGCAATGATTCCAGGCACTTTAGTCGTCTACTAGATGTATTCTAAAACATAATCAATACATTGTGGTAAATGTTGGTATTAATCAAGAAAACAATGAATAAGATAGAAGGCACGGTTTCTCCTAACAAAGGAGGACTTTCAAGATCAATTTTTTACCATGTTAATCTTAGACACCTTTAAATAGCAGAATACAGATTTATTATTAGAACATAAAGAAAACTATAAAGAATATTTGACCATTAATTTTTCCATTAAAATGATGCAAAATTTTGTGTTTCATGCCCCTCAGACCCCTTAGCCAGGCAACATCCTACAACAATTATCAAAGGCACACCCCCTATGCAAAATACAGGCCTATGGGCCTGAATTATACGATTTTATACCCAATGGAAATAAAAGTTCTATGTGTATGTTAAAGTGGTGTCACATGGTATATAAATATAATTCATTGACCTAATTTTTTTAAAGCCTGCAACCACTACCATTCTATCCTTATGTACTTACTGTTAATAAAGAGTAGGCTACTTCAACTTTAGAGAGCCATTCTGTATATAATTTCTGTTCCTCAGCCGATAACGTTCTCTGATCCGAAATACACTTGTCAATTTCTTTACGAAAACCTAGGACCTGTTGATGTTCTACTCGGTGTTGGTCTATGTTACTTTGAACTGTATGTACATCACCACCATAGTCTCCATCTTCTAAGGATTTCTATTTAAAAACATGAGATAAACAATAATTGTAATAACCGTACACAACAAAATTTTGTTCATGTGAATTTAACTTGAAATTTTTCATGTGAATTTCATGTCTAAGCTCGATTAACATCAATTTCAAATTTTTCATGTGAACTGTGAAATTGTTCATGTGTACCAAGACTACTATAGTACAAGTGTTCAAACAGATTGAATGATGGTTCTTATTTATTGTCTAAGCCTTTGCAAAATAAGTCATTTTAATTTTTTTATTTCAATTTGGTCTTGCAACAAACTTGTGGGGGATACTTCATACTAAGTTTTTATTTTAACAGACCCAAATCTTTCTAGAACAGAAAAGAATATGTATAAATCTAAAAAGCAAAGAAACTGTCTGTATATATAATGTTAGTAATTGCACAAACAAATGATGATGCATCTCATCTTAGACTGTTTTCAGTGACCTAAAACCAAACTAGAGTAGTCTCTTGAGAGACAAACCCTTCATGTCTCCAACATTGCAAGATGGACGGACAGAACGACACTACATTTGGTGTGTGACACATTGTCTTACATTGATTTACATTTGATTCAATTTTGATCAAAACACATCCATAGACATGGAAGATAGATATGAAGTGGACATGATATTGGGATCGATGACCAAATGGATGAACAGACATACGAGTGATTCCAATATACAAACTTTGTTTGCAGGGGCATAATAACCAATGATATGTTACCTGTTTGGCCTCAATCCAGTTCAGACATTCTTGTACATGTTTGAAGGCTGGATTTGTGTCAATCATGCGTATCTCCGTGACAACTTCTTTCCTTCTTGTTACTGTAATTCCTTCCTCTACATAGGACTTGGATAAAAGTTTTTGTATAACTTCACTAAATAATTGTGTTCTTTGTTGTGATACCCTGGACTGTAAAGCTGACACCCTGCAAATACACATATCATCACATGTAAAATAACAGCAATTAATGCAGCTATAGACAAGCAAAATCCTTGATCATTGGGGGCCTTGGTGGCCCTGTGGTCTAAAGTGCACACATATGGACCTCCAGTGACTCTCACTACCTAGGCTCAAATCCCACTCTAAACAGATCCTTGTTTGAGAAAGTTTGTCAGTTTGTTTTTTGAATATTGGTGGTTTTCTGCAGTTCTCTGGTTTCCCCACCATCACTTAATTGACTGCTGTGATATAAGTGAAAAAATATAGACTGGGTCATAATTAGGGCTAAGAGGTAAAAGGGGCTATATACCTTCTTTATAAGGTTTATTATAGCACCTTTTACCTCTAAGCCCTCGAATATAAAGACATAAGACTGCTGGGATATAAGTTAAAGAATATAGATTAAGTCAAAATAGTCCATTACTCCAGTGTGGCTAAGTGGTCAGTACTAACAAATCCTGCATTTTCCCCACATGCATTTATGTAAAATCTTTTAGTTTAGCCCACTGACCGTATTACAATAACGTCAGAGAACTGGGGTTTGAGCTTCATACAGCCTTGGTTCGAATCAAACCCTGGAAAATGAAAGTGTGAGAAAGTTGGTCAGTTTGATTGCCAGAGTACACCAGTGTCTTCACCATTCAACCACAAAACAATACAACCCAGAAGATTGATTAAATGAGGTATTTTTGTTTGTTCAATGTACCTTCTATATAACTGGTCTGCTGTTGGAAATCTGCCATCTTGTAAAGCTTGAACATCACGAAATGTGCTGCGGACAGTATCCTCTACACTTCTTATGGAACGTTCTAATGCATCACAGTTACGCTTAGCTTCCATGGGATGTAGTACTTCTACTCTGCCTTGTTCCTCGCCAATTTTACGGCCAATCTCGTCAAGTGATTCTTCACAATGTTTGGCCTCTTTGTGGATTTTTTCTGCAAGTCTCTGTAATCTTTCCAGCCTAATATAGAAAGCAAAAATGTGATTAAAAGAACAGATAAAATAGGAGTATCACACAGTTAAAGGATTTAGTGTGGTCAAGCACCTGCTACATAATCAAGTAAAAGGTTGGAATTTGGTTTTGAAACAAATGCCTAAATGCCTAAATTATATTTCAATTATTTGATGCAAAAAACAGGAACAATTAATAAGAATATTAGTGATAGAGGATAAATATCTAAGAGAATGTACAATGATGGTCTGAAGAACAAAATTAAGACCAAAACTTTAGTTAATATTGTCCTTATTATAAATGGCTTTTCTTGGCCAGATTAACATTATATTCATGAGAATACACACCTAATAAATTCCTTTAAACAATTAACTAAACAGACAGACAATTTCAACAAAACCAAAACCAGGTTTCTACTATATCTGCATGCTCTAAAGTTCAGTTAAACTAACATAAAATCATATATCTAAGGACTCTAAACTTCTATACAATAGTTATATCTAATTCTTAATGACCTACCTGATGACTTCTGCATGTAAATGGTTATCTCTTTCTTGTTGTGCTAAATTAAACCTGGTCCATAGTCTGGTAATGTGTTCTGGTTGTAATTCCTCAGGTATAGCCATATGTGAACCATATCCCTGTAAAACAACAATCAAAATTCATTTTATTTTATAACTTAAAAGCTGGGGCCTTGTTGGCAGGGGTTCAAAATTCCCTGGGTTTGGACCTACTGATTTTACATTGGGACCCTTGATAATTGTCCAATAGACCTGCATTTTTTTTATCAGGATAATTTTACATTTTTTCTATATGATAACATAATGGCACATATTTCAATGTTGATATTGGACTTTCCAAACTATATTTGGGACTTGCCAAGAATAACGGCAAAAGGATCTGGACCTTCCATTACAAACCTTATTTTGACATCCTGCATGGTGGTTGAGTGATCTTAAGTGTGTGCTTACAAATCGCAGCACAAACTGTAAAATAATGGGGTTCACCACTGTACCACATGATCAATACCTCTTAACATTTGTGCTGAACGATTTGGAAAACATTAAGGTCATGACTTCCCGGAATAACGTCATTTTTACGGGAAACACCATTGTTCACGATTCCATTACCATTGGAAATAAGTGTTCCGGACAAATGTTAGAGGGTATCACGTGGTACCGCGGCGAACCCCATTGAGTCATTTACAGACTTGGTGACTTAGTGGTCTAAAATGTGTGCTTAAGGAGTTCAATGCCTCTCGCCACTTAATACTCAAATTTCATTTGGGCAGGATTTGCAATGTAACATTTTATAAAGATGTTCCACACACTCATTTATAGGTACTGATCATGTGGTATGGTATGTCAGCGATATTTTTGCAGACTGTTTATAAACATGGAAGAGTCTATATAATGTAAAAAGGGATCATATATAAAAATGAATTTGACAAATAAATGCAAGCATATGATAACACACTTTTATACCTATTTCTGTTAGACTGCCCTGTGCTTATAAACACTCTGCAGCAGACTATACAATAGTGAATTTTCTGTCATTTATAAACAAAATCTGCTGTCACAAACAAAGTTGCACAGAGTATATCCTTACATACCTGAATCTCATCATGTAACCGTAGTAATTTCTGCTTCATATCCAACCTTGGTGGAATGTCTTCAATTTTAAAAGTATTTGATTCTACTAAAAGTTTCTGAAAAAAAACAAACAGAATTTTTTTTATATAACACATTCTGTTTAATTTTATCATTTCCCTATCAAATCTCATTTGATACAGAATTCAAACTTGTTCACACAGGAGAGCCACCACAACTGACATGTGCTATTTTATCACCAAATCAATGACAAATTACAAGTTCTATTTCAACATCAAACTGTAAATTCTAAACAATATTGGTTGTTATTTGCAACATACAATTTTTTAATTTAAACATTAAAAATTTTGCTCTATTATGCATTAATCTGGAGTGTAGTGTTATTTACAACATGGCTAGCGATTCCTTGAAAATTTTGCTCTATTATGCATTAATCTGGAGTGTAGTGTTATTTACAACATGGCTAGCGATTCCTTGAAAATTTTGCTCTATTATGCATTATTCTGGAGTGCAGTGTTATTTACAACATGGCTAGGGATTCCTTGAAAATTTTGCTCTATTATGCATTAATCTGGAGTGTAGTGTTATTTTACAACATGGCTAGCGATTCCTTGAAAATTTTACTCTATTATGCATTAATCTGGAGTGTAGTGTTATTTACAACACAGCTGGCGATTCCTACCTTCATTTCCACTAGTGTTGTAGGAAAGTTTCTATCTAAGACAATAGCTGTAGCGTCTCGTAACCAGTTAAGTAATGACGTTGCCATATCTCTATATTCTTCTATTTTAATTTGTCTTTCCTGAAAATAAAATAATTAAAATGTTCAAAAGGTTACTATAATTATGGGCTAGTTTGTCTTCATATCGACTACAGACACACTTACTTTAAGCAAGCTCCTCTTAAAAGTGTAACATTTACTCTTTATGCTCAAGTTATTTAATAACCAATAGTACATACTATAGACAAACAACTTTGACCTGTCCTTTTAATAGGAATTTTCATATAGGAGAATCCACACAATACATGGGTAGTGTTAGGATTTGAAGTTAATGTATATACAATAAACTTTTTTACTCTTTGAAAATATCGCTTGATGAAATCTTGTGTGTCTCTATACCAGAGGTATGGAAACTGTCATATTTGCTGGACATGTCGGACAAAAAAATTATTTTGACCGACATGCAAAATCCCCAGTCAGACATTTTTGGGGTTTTTGGCCTATACATACACATATGTACTCATCCATGATATTTAAATTATAAGTCAAGCGGACAGGTTAATGTTGTTTTCCTATACAAGAAACCAATGCTTATTCAGAGTTAACAGATATTGTTTTTTATTACATAGTGACCAACTAAATGAAAATCTCCAATCAAACTGAAGATCAGGTAACAGATTTTGTATCCAATATTAATTTTCTATGATCTGTCAAACAGTTAACTATTTTATGTATTTTCCTGATCTTATTGATGAAAAGTTAAAATGAAATACAGATGCTTCAAAACATGGCATCGTTCAATGTACTAAAGTTAGGAAAAATCTCCACTTTTACATGCAGAATGTGTGTGCAAGAGAAAAGTGCTGATTTCTAAAACAGCCAGGTGCCTGGGTGGAGAAAGTTAAACTTGTACAGTAATGAATTTTCTTACAGCATTCCATAATTATCTGATAGTTATTCCCCCATGGTGACTTGTACAATACATGTTGGGTACATATAACATCATTCGTTAGACGTTGGGCCAATTATTTAATTTTGTAGTTATTTTGGTATGGGATTTGTACTTTATCAATTTGGGAGAAAGTACAAATTCATTAACATACAAATCTGTTAACAAGTTGATAAATTGGTTTACTTCCATTTTGACCAGGTAACCTGTATTAGTGAACAGATTACATAATGTTTAAATAATAAATAAGTTACATTGCTCTACTGGGTTTTCTCTACAGATGTGATAGAGGCCTCAATGGCAGTGTCTAAAGCAGGCACTTACAGATCTCAGTGCCTTGCACTGCCTAAGTTTGAATCGCATTCTGGACAGATTTCTTAGTGCGAGAAAATTTGTCAGCCCACTTGCAGAAGGCCAGTGGTCTTCTCCAGGTACTCTGGTTTCCTCCATCATCTAAGAACTGACAACTTTGATATATGAGAAAGAACCATTTCTCCAGATTTCCCTTCTCACTGGTTTTACTATATTAAGTGTTCCTATTATTATACATACATTATCTCGTAATGTCTGTTCTACACTAGGGACTTCTGGGAAGACATCGTAAAGCGAGGACACATAGGTTATTACAGATTTCTCATCAGGGTGTTCTACATCCACATCTGTGTAAAAATAGTAAAATAAAACATATTAAATAATATAGAAATATTACCAAGGAATACAAATTATTGTTTTATAGACTGATAAAATTTCAATATATCTCTTTTTATCTTTTGTGTTATATATTTATAATCATGGCTTAAATGTAAATATTTATGATAATATTAATAACCATGAAAGTGGCATTCCAAGATTTATAGTCATTCTCTTCAAAATTATTCAAGCTATCTTTCTCTCTCTTCGCTTGTCAAAAGCTGGGCGATCCAGTTTCCTCCACCATCCCAGAACTAACCATCTTGATATAAGTGAAAAAATCTTGACAGGAAAAACATCTCTCTCCCTGCCTCCTTCCCTTCCTATATGTATATATATGTGCATTAATCATTTAGTAAGTAGTAAAGTATTAACATATTTTGCACCTGATACCAATATTTATTACATTTTATTACATATACAAGTGTATTCTTTAATTAAAAATTTATGTATTTTCCCAGTAACCTGCTATGACAGCACTTAACATTAATTTTAACCATTCAATGCAACAAATATACTTGTGAAAGTGCAAATTACTAGTTCATACCCTCTAAACTCCTAAGTTTTAAAGAACCAGAAATGTCAAATGAAACCATAGAATACTAGTTATCTAAATAATTGAATGAAATCATTATATTATGTAATGTCAAAAAGTTTTTTATTCACACATATTATTCAAATTAAAGTAACAAAGTAAAATTTAAAATATTATTTGCACATGTTAATATTTTTTTCAATGAATTAAAATAAGTGCTTTCTTAATTTCACAAAAAATAGAAAACATACAAATGCTCTATAATGGTGGGCGGCCATTACACTTTTTTTTCAATGACATTTGTACATTCAGAAATATTGATGAATCATGTTCAATTAAATTCTACACACAGAACAGTTTTATTCTGTTTAGTTAGATTAGTAAAACTTAAAACCGAAATCTGGGACAAGATACCTGTCCTAATTAGGACAAATACCAGGTAAAATAGAGGTATGAATGGAACTCTTCAGGTGTAAAAAATATAAATATACAGCTAGTAAAAATAAGTATATACCAGTAGTCAAACAACATTGACCTGTCTGCTTGAACTTTCATTAAGAATATCCATATACGATGATCCACCCATTACCAGGTAGTATTAGAATTTGCAGCTAATACATGAACAGTGTTCATATTTAGTGTTTCTCATTAAGAAGATGAAATAATCACCTGTGGTATAACCTTAATATAAATGATGTGGTTTATAATAAATATTTAAATGAGAGGTCAAGCGGACAGGTCAATATTGTTTGCCTATAATATATTTTCTATTTATATATAATGTTTTCATATTCATTCACTTTTTCATAACTTCTCAATATATGCACTTAAAAATTTGAAGCTACCCACATAGTAAGCATAGTAGCGTAGAATTTTTCACACCTACATAGAGTAGTTGTGGTTGAAGTAGTAAAACTGGTTTTTCATAAAAACTGGTACTACCATGTATTTTTTATGCAATTATTGGGCAGTATATAAATTATTGAATGGAGAATGTAGTCAAACTCTTGGTTTTTTGTGGGTTTTTTGTGTTTTTTTAAATAACTGTCCATTGTTAAAGTTTTTAAATTTTACTTCCACTTTTAAAGTGGATTATTTTTGAGGGGTGAAAATTAGCAATTTCTGAAACATATCATTCAGCATAGGTGTAATTCTTATTTATAATATATGTGGGTGTATATACATATATTCTACATATTTTGATATATTGACCTGTATGGTCGACATTTTCATGTGGTAAAATTTTCGCGATAATTTCTTTTTTTTTCTTCTAATTTTACCCACACGGAAATTTTCCCTTTACAGTATTGATTTGTACCCATCCCATTGAAAATCTACAAAATATTTTTGCTTTCCCCTGACATAGGATAAATAAACAGCCGTTTATTTCCATTATAAACATGAATCCTCCCACCATTATTTTAAAACCAAGTGTGAGCTAGATTTCACATTATGCCCCTCTCATAACAAGAACTTAGCATGATGGATAGAGTCCTGGGTGTTTTGTGTCCCACTTAATAATAATAATGATATATTTTATACTTTATTATGTGATAAATAAAATACCCCCATCCCACACCTATATGCCTCTACAGGGTATAAAATACCATACATGATCCTATCCAATATCCCTTTGACAATGACTTTCAAATTGTACAAAATTACTATTAAAGGGCACCTTTAAAACTAGGCTATATACATGATTTAGTTAGGTACAGTATCTTAGATTTTCTCCCTAAAATTGACCGAATGGTATGAAAATCGGTATTAATGAGCCCCCCAAAAAGATATTATGAGTTTAAAATAAATTCTGCTGTTGATAAACCCCCTACCCCCTAAAAAAAGTATTTGTTATGAGTTTAAAATTAACTTCGGTTTTAATGAAGATCCCCACCTCTGAAAAATTTCCAATTTTAATGACCCAAAAAAAGTATAATGAGTTTAAAATTAACTTCTGGGAAACTTTAGGAACTGCAATTCACCATGAACAGAATACATAAATCACCTGTATAAACTTGATAACGTAAAATTAATTTTTTTAATTTTTTATTTTGGCAAACTCTCGTGAATGAAGGTGATATAAAAACAACAGTTTATATATCAAAAGTGACAGATAGTGCAGTTAATAACACCTTTTAATGCCAAAGTCTGGTGGGAATCAGAATCATCTTTTATGTGAAGAAATATACTGCCAATTTTAAGGTCGAATATTGACATTAATTTAGTAAAAAAAAAAAGTTATAAACAAAAATTAGATCGTTAAGATGTTCAAAATTTATACATAAATCTAGTTGGGTGGCAGGGTTCTTCTATCGATTAAAATCTTTATGATGTGCCAAATTGGACAGTGTCATTGACCGCCATCTTAAAGTAAACTTGTTGGTAATGTTTTACAAACTCTAAATGATATTGTAGGGCTCTGTAACTTACAATGATGAAGTGGTTATATATATGTTGTATATATGAATTTTGTCAGAAATAAATCCTTATCTTTTTATGTTTATATACATGTATTTTATGTTTGTCTAAATGTTTTATCTGTTATAAATCATCCAGCGATTTCCACTTTCAGGTTGGTTCATTTCTTCACATTTATTATGTTTTGTTAGATAAATTTATGATTTCTTACAAAATAAAGATTGGGACTAAAAGCATTGCAAGAACACCAATGACCAGCCATTTCCACTTTTGGATCTGTTCATTTCCTTACATAGTTTTGGATTTCTTACAAAACAAAGATTCACTAACTCACTACAATGTACACCTTTAGTAAGGCTTAATGTGGTGCTAGTGTCAACCAGATCACACTAGTCTACCTGAACCGGTACTAGGTGAGACTTTTAAGGTGTTAGATCACAGAGACAGCAGTTGCATAGGTTACAGTCCCATCTGTCCATTATCCTGACACCGGGTATGTTAGCAGCAATGTAAAATGGAGTACCTTGCTGATGGTCACAACATGTCCCTTTTGGGATCTGAACCCAAGTTTTTTAGTAGATCTGGAATTTGATGCTCTACCAATGAGCTACATGCTTCCACAAGATTGGACTAAAACATTGCAAAAATAGATTAATTTTTGACCTATCAAGAACACCAATGACCAAATGACCACACATACTGACCAAATGACCAAAACAGAGTCAATATTGAAAATTATTCCACACTTGCCCACACAGACATTTCAATGCCTTTTTCAACTTTGGTGGTGGATGGGGAAACAAATTACTTTACAAAAAACACACCTTCTGGATCTAGGAGCCTGGTCACTCCAAATTCTTTTTCGGCAATATTGAAGGCCATTTCCAAATTCTGTCTTGCAGAACTTGTTCGTACCCGTCTGAAATCCACAATATCTGGTCTGTAAAGATAAAGTACAAAATTATGTGTTAATTTTGCAACACAATATTTACTCTGTTCATAAGAAGCAACACTCATCAAACACAAATAATCAATTTTGTCTGAATATTTCTAAAGATATCTGAATTCATTTTGAATTTTTATTACCCAAAAATAAGTGTCTGAATTTTTCTGAACACATAACCACTAACTAATTCTATAGAAATATAAAATAGCTTCCTTCTCAGGGAAATATCTTTAATCAGAGAATAGATCAATTGATCAGACTCAAACAGAAAGCACATCTTAACAGTTTTCAATCTAGTAGCCTGGCCCTGGCACCATTGGCCCCGAAAATAAAATATTAGCCCCACAAAAATAATCTCTGGGGTTCAAATTTAATCTTGGTTTTACAGTGAGGATATCTAGTTCTATCTCTTTCTGTTTATTTTTACCTTTATTACATAAACAGAGATGACTTGCTGAATGATTTACCAAACATGAAAGAAAAAAATTCAAGGTTAGTTAATAGTTATCATGTCAACTACCATTGCTGAAAAGATTCCCCAATATTTGCAAGGCCAGGATGACCCCACTCAAATTACATCTCTATATTGAACTTCTTGGTTTATTATACCCTCCCACTGATACATCAAGGCTGACATTACCACCTTTATACTCCATATACTACTTTTCAGACAAGACAAACATTTGAAATTTTATAGCTTAACACCTTACAGTAAAACCTTGTTATGATGTCCCTTTAAAACTTTGCCACCTTGCTTATCAGCACACTATTTTGTAGTCCCAAAATCCACATGGGGCTTATAGATCAGTGTCCTTCACTGCCTTAGTTTCAAATCTCACTCAGGCCAGATGATAGTGTGAGAAAGCTTGTCAGTTTGCTTACCAAAGGTTGGTGGTTTTAATCTCCAGGCACCCAAGCATCCTCCACCATCCCTAAACTATCTGCCTTGTTATGAGTCCAAGAATCTTGACAGGGGTGTTAAACTCAATTACTCAACACAACTCAACCCACATGGGATTAGGGTATATTAGGATTGAATTTTGAACATAAATTATTTTTCAGACATTGACATAATTTTACTAAAAGGAGCAAAAATGAGAGATAAAAAAAAAATAAAACAAGTCAAAACTCCTTAAGACAAACAAGTACGTAAATCTTTGACCGATTTGATAAAAGTATGTACAGTACAGGCTTTGTCGAAAGTTTGATGGTATACACTTTAAGAATTGAATTTTGAGCACAAATTATATTTCAGACATTGACATAATTTTGCTAAACGGGGAAAAATTAGTAGATAAAAAATAAAACAAGTCAAAACTCCTTAAGACAAACAAGTATGTAAATCTATGACCGATTTGCTAAAAGTATGTACAGTACAGGCCTGTCGAAAGTTTAACACTTGAGCTAACAATTTGTTAATATTAAATAGCCAACTCCTCTCATCCCCTCGTTAGCTATATCTGGCCAGCAATTCAGCAGCTGCTAACCATATCTTCTGGCTTTTTTTTTTAGCCACTAGCTCTCCGTATTGGGCTATTAACAGCTGTGATTTTCGACAGTCCCATCCTTTAGAATTCAATTAAGTGTAACTTATATCTTGTTTTTCAACCAAAAAAAAGTGAATGAAGGCGTTTTATTTATGTATGCACAGACAACAGATAAAGAAGACCAGTGAAAACAATAACACATTTAATCATAATGTCATCTGTCCTATCACCTGAAGCAACGTAAAAAGTCACCCGTTATCTCCCACTAACATCTCGCAAAAAGTATTTCTAGCTCTCGAAAAATATTATCTATGAAGGTTATCTGCCTTTACAATGATGAAACACCAAAATGGACTATTTTAAAAGCAGTAATAATAATAATAATAATCATATTTTAAAAGCTTTTAAAATCTTATTTACCATAAGAGTATGCTTTTAAACCATGAACTTATTCATATTCAATAATGTGAATAATTTTTAGCTGAAAAAAAAAATTTCAAAAGTATTTTAATCTTGATTTATGTTCAAAATTTCTTTTATTTTTTTCATTTTATCACTATCTGTGTTACATCTTATGCCCTAAACCGTGACAAATATGTCATCTTCATGGATATTTATATGCAACTTTAATATATGTTTTCACAAGTCACCTGCTGCTTGACCGAGATTACAACTATTTCACATACGCATGGGTTATTATTGTCATTCCATAATGATCTGCTCAATTTTGACCTGTCCTCTCTAAAGTTGTACAAGGGCTTGGCTTTTCTCAGTTTCCATATTTCATTATATTACTGCATGGTGTATTCTCAATACACAGGTAAAAGTGCAGTGCATGAAAATTATGCTTTTTTTTGTAAGAGTTTCATGTGCTTAATAATTTCAGCTTTTTTATCAAAAAAAATTTGATAAATTTTTTCAACCTTTAATTTCCTTGCATAGCATTTTTACAAGTGTGGCAACCGTGTTTCCTCCTTATTCTTCTGATTTTACTTCACCATTAGATTGGAAGATACAATAGTTAGACTAAGTATGCCTCGCATTACTTCACTTAAAACAATATGATACCTTAAGTAGTGGTGTGGTTATATTCAAAATTGCAAGGCTAACTTAAAAACTTACAGCTCACCTATCAAGACTCAAGGCTAATTCAAGATCTAAATAGCTTGCCAGCATGCAGCACAAATAGTACAGTGTCTGCATTAGCATTGGCATCGGAAGTTAACTGCTATAAAATGATGGTTCCATATATATTCTTTTGAATTGTTAAACAGTCAAATATTTTCAAGTAGAGCTTAAAGTAGTTTTAATGTTTCAAAATATGCCAAAAACAAAAACATGATTGTCAGAATGTGCTTATTCCATGACAACAAACCATTTCCACACCTGAAAGTCTGATGTTTCTGAGCTAAATAATTCGATATTAGCAGCGGTATGTCATTTTTTATAATTTGGGTTCATATAATAACCTTTGTTTCATATACCTATACATGCATTAATCAGCCCAGATAATTTTTTATTTTATATTAAAATCAAGCCTGGGCATAAACAATAAAATCATATCATTAATTTCATATTTGTCAAATATTCACGCTTTTCACCAAAACAGACACCTGACAAGCTTATACAAATGATTTATAAACATGATATATAAAATTTTATGGCATTATAAACACATACAAATAAATTATCTGTTTTAATTGTTAAAACAAGTATAAGGTGAATAGGACCCCTAAATTCAGTCAATTATTGCAAAATATAATCGTATTCCTTAACTGAACTGTCTGTCAAAAGTTCCCAGTTTATCAATATAAATACCATACATTTATGAACAAAAACATGTATTATAGAATGAATATGTGCCTAAACTGAGGTATCTTGTCACAAGTCCTGAGTTTTTCATTATAAATACTGCATATTTGTGAACAAAAACATGTATTGTAAAATGAATATGTGCCTAAACTGAGCTGGCCTGTCATAAGTTAGAGTTTTTTCAATATAAATATGGTATATTGGTGAACAAAAACATGTACTGTGAATACATTTAATTTCGTGGGCTCCAATTTTCGTGGTTCTGAGAAAAAATGCCATTTCGTGGGATGATAAATTCGTGGATAAAGCACCTGTTAATATCTTCTTCTATTGTCCGTAACTTCCTTTGAAGATCGGCGAACCGTTGACCACTCTACATACATGTAAACAGGTGAGTAAAAATCAGTCTTATGCAGAAGGTAATCGAAATTAATCATTAAGGTGAGCTGATAATCAGGCACCCGGGTAAAAAAAAATCAATTTCTTCATTAGATATTTATGTAAAGGTAGAATAAAAAATGACCTCATTCATTGAGCCAAGTTGACTCCAGATTTAACTGGTTTCCGATCAAATAAATATTTCTCTTAAGTGTAAATTTGGTGAAAATTCAACTTCTTTCGCTCGAATACAATTTTATCAGAATGACATGTGGCCAGTCCTTGTAAACAAAACACAAGCTGAAGCCATGATACAGATTTCACTGAAACTGATAGAGCGAAACGAAATAACTCGTCTGGAACATGGAGTGTTACTCACGATTAGTAATTAACCGTGATCAGTTCACTAATCTCTTACACGCCAGATGAGTGACTTTTTACTTCATTATAGAATATTCAGATTCTGTTATTTACATTTCATTGGAATGCGCATGGCAATGTGTATTGCCGGTAGTTCCGGTGATTATTAATAACCGGCAATACCATGTGCTCTGTATTATAACGATAATAAAGTAAGTTTATTTTATATCGTCAGTTGTTGTTATTTACTTTTACGGTGGCTCGAATACTTGGACAAAGTCTCATGGACTTTGAGTCATCGAAGTTCTACTGTACATATATATTCGTTGACATGTAAATTCGTGGGTCAAGGTATCTACGAAAACAACGAAAATTGAAACACCACGAAAATTAATGAATTCACAGTATTGTAAAATGTATATACATGTATATGCCTAAACTGAGCTGGCCTGTCATAAGTTAGAGTTTTTTCAATATAAATATGGTATATTGGTGAACAAAAACAGGTATTGTAAAATGAATATGTGCCTAAATGGAGCTGTCCTGTCATAAGTTCCAGTTTTTCCAATATAAATACCGTATATTTGTGAACAAAAACATGATATACATGCTAAATAGCTGCTTGTGTATCACTCTTTTTATCAGGCAGAAAATACTATCATTTTGGCAATACCCCAGAACAACAAGAGCTTTAAGTGTTACATGGTGCAGTATTTACTTTGCCTGATTTAGTAAATTTAAAAGCCAATAATTTTTATTCAAACAGGTAAAAAAGATTATATTATATATATATTATACTTGATTGATTGATAATCTTTGATCCTAATTGGGTCAGTGCTTGTAAATATATAGTGTAGTCCTGTCGGAAGTTTAACATTGAGCTAACGAAGCTCGGCTGCTAAGTGGCCAAGGTATCATTAGGTAATGGTTGAAAAGCTTCCTAGAGATAGATAACAGCTAAGGAAAAGTTATCGAGACATAGCTAACAAACAGAGATGAGCTGCTAGCGTAGATTCAACTTATTCGTTAGCTGCTTAGTGTTAAACTTTTGACAGGCCTGTGCTGTATATAAACCACTTGGCCCACAAATACATCTCGTGTTCACACCTTCTATACTGTACTACAGGGTTTAACTTTTTATCTTGTAAGCACTCCTAAAAACCTTGTTTAAACGAACAATCTAAGTACAAAACATGACTTGTACTGGTTCTGGCAGGCCTTCCTTTTGTATCCCCACCCCACTCCAACCCGCCCATTTAATTCTATGTGAAGATTTTGAAAAAAATAATTTTCTCACAAATGCTCAAAACGGCTTCATTTCATTATTTTTAGTCTTTTTCATTAAAAAATAAGATTTGAGTCGAGATACAATTGGAATTTTCTCCATGGTTCTCTGACAAGACCATCTTGTAAAATTTAAAATATGATGTAAGACAAGAGTCGAAGCAGAGCAAGTTTCAGAAAGAAAAGTGTTGTGCAATCCAAAGCTTTATAAAAATATAAACCAAGCTGTGCTTTCAAGAAAGAATCTTATATCTGAACCAAGATGTGCTTTGGCAATAAAAAATTTGACAGTCTGACAAAATTTATTCCCCCCCCCATTTTATATAGTGTTATCCATGGATCAATAGGCCATGGGACCATTGCTCCTTTATTTTGCCCACTGACCCCATTGGTAAGGACTTAATGGGACATGTTAAACATTACATTAAATGCAAAAATATTGTTGTTATGGTGTATTAGAAGAACGTTTTTGAAAATGACCCCCTCTGAAAATTCCTAGAATGTACACTGGATAGGGAAAAGCCATTCTGTTTGTGTGTGTATGTGTATTTTCTCTCCACAGGTATTAATAAGCACGAATACTTCAAAAGGGTCACTATGGTCTTTTAATCCCAGTAGTGGCCATGACTGATGCCTTGATATCACCAAGATATATCTAGATATTTGTTTGGCACTTTGCAGACATCGCACAAACGCAAGATCTTTATTGACTGACCATGTCATACAAACGTCAGAAACAATATTGACGTCATACACACATGTTATGATATACAAAAAGGATAAGAATCTGGATATATCAGATCACCATTTTATCCCTTATCTAAACATGCAAAAACTGGTAATTTCTGATGGACCTCTAAGTTAAGAAGACAAAAATAGATTTTTTTCTATGTAATCTATAGGGCAAGTTTGACAAATTTATCTACAAATTAATCAACCTATCCTTAAATGATAAATATTCAATTATATAATTCTTAAATAATTTAAACGATCCTGAAATGGCAGCCGAGGATGACCTACCGAAGACAAGATAAAATACTTAAACAGAATGTCAGCCAGTATATGATATCTCGAGCCTCATCTAATATAACTTATATACATAAACACAAAACATTATATATACTGAAACATGATCTTGTGAGCTTTTTGTGGTATAAATGAATTCAAGTTTGAAATTCTTTTTAGCCCGACATTATAAAACAGTTTAAGGCATAGAATAAATTATTTATATTACAAACTTTAAAGTGTCGTAGTTGACAACTATGTGGTAATGTAAAAAGCAGACTCATCTTTTCACTCAAGTACATATTTTCCCCTGATGGCAACTGTCATTAATCAAATTCATTTTTTTAAGTTCTAATGGTTTTTATTTAGACCCCCACTTAGATTAGATATGATGACATCAACAACCTTCTCACATTTTATTTATTTGAAAAAGAAAAAAAATTATATGACTAAAAAATTGTTAATGTTGTGAAGTGACTGAAAATTATTTTTTTCTAGTGCTTAGAGCAAAATGTCATTTTTATTTCAATTTGAAGAAATCTTGTGCATTTGATATATGAATGAATCCAACTTTCAAAGGCAGGAGTCATAATGTCATGTGACCTTTGTGTAAAGTTGTCATGGCTACATCAGGTATAATTTATGTGCAGCCTGGATGTTTGTAATGATCAATGATCTTTTTTATCTAGACTACACAAATTTAGTCTGTATAAAACACCATCTTGTCCAAGTCTGATCAGGGGTAACTTTGTACCATAAAACTAATGCAGTAATGGTGCCATTTTATGGACCTCAAATACAAGCTTTAGGATCAAATGAAATAATTTCAGTAGTTTCTGTAGTAACAGAATCAAAGAATCAACTATTTTCTAAATGGTAAATGATGACCATAGAAGAATGTGCCAAGAAAAATTAAAATAAAATTGTTAGTTTTTATAGCAAAAAATTGAAATATCAGAGGGTTCTGAAAAAATATTGATAGAACAAAACTACTAGTAATAATTTAAACCAAAACGGATATCAACTCCTGTTTTTCAGTTTGCATTTGTACCTGATAAAGTTAAAAGACAGACATTATCTGCAACATGTGCATGGCAATTCCATTGCCCATCCACATGTTAATATATTCAGGTAAGAAATAAAAATACATACAGATATGAAAATTATAATAAGCATTTAACTAGGTAAGTACAAACAGGCAAATTTATCTATTCACAAAAGGTCCATATTCCTACTAGGTGACAGGTTAACTTTATATAAAGCAACAAAATTAAACCACCATTACCATCCACTGTGTATCATGGATAAGTTGTTTGCAGAAGATAATATTATTCAATGAAAATAAAAATTATATATTTTTGAAAGGGCAAAAGAAGGAAATACTGAAAAACTGAACAAAAAACATTTTCTAATTCAAGGACGACATCTTTAGAACTTTCTCCTTCCATTTAAAAACATGCATAGATCTATATGTTATCATTCACGTTTTTTGGCCAAAGTATGAGAAATCAATCGATCTCAGACTTTTTTTTAAAATGTTCATCGTTTTATCATGACCTAAATTCCAAATCAAAGCCGACCTAAATTCCAAGTCAAAACCACCAAGGAAAATAAAACTAAAGTATTCCAGGTCTGTTTAATCCAAATAAACCCATGTTGTATCCCAGATGACATGCATGAAACAGCGGTTTTTGTCCATTTAGGGACTATTTCAAAATCTTACCCCTCATTGTCTTCATCAAAACTTTAATGTATAGAGATTATTAAAACAGATATTAAAATTTTATTTAAATACATGGAAAAATGGCACAAAAAAGTCTTTAAGAGCACTCTTTATACTGTGGCCCAATTCTGATGAAAATCATGACATAGGACTTGTGATGAAAAGTCCTGTTATTAAAACTTTCAAGTATGACATATCATGTTCAAAGTTAGGTGTCAAAAATATGTATGATGTATACATGCTTAATGCTTTATCATAATGCAACTACTACTAGCATTACATATACCAGACCAGGGTCCTGTGGCCAAGGGAGGGGCAGACTTAGATCTATCCCCTCCAGACACTTGCTGCAGATCCGAAGATGATGGCAAAGAAGCAGATATCAAAGGTATTGAAATACCATGATAACCTGCACCAGGAAAGCCTACAGAGGTAGGAGTCCCAGCTTACCCAGTATTAAATACAGAACTTTTCTCTTTCATTTAAAACATGCATAGATATGTTATCTTTCTTGTTTTCTGGCCAAAATATGAAAAATCGATCACAGACTTTTTTTATATGTTTATCGTTTCATTATGGCCTAAATTCCAAATCAAAGCTGACCTAAATTCCAAGTCAAAGCCACCAAGTAAAATAAAACTAAAGTATTCCAGGGTCTGTTTAATCCAAATAAACCCATGTTGTATCCCAGATGACATGCATGAAACAGCAGTTCTTGTCCATTTAGGGACTATTTCAAAATCTTACCCCTCATTGTCTTCATCAAAACTTTAATGTACAGAGATTGTCAAAAAAGATTTAAAATATTACTTAACCACAGGGAAAAATGGCACAAAAAGAAGTCTTTAAGAGAATTCTTTATATATATACTGTGGTCCAATTTTCTGATTAAAGTCATGACATTAGGACTCGTGATGAAAAGCCCTGTTATTAAAACTTTCAAGTATGACATATCATGTTCAAAGTTAGGTGTCAAAAATATGTATGACATACAGATGCTTTAAACTTTATCATAATGCAACTTCTACTAACATTACATATAAGCAGACAAATCATCATATAAAAAAAGTCAATATAATTATTTTATGAAATGTAAAGTAAAATTGGGAAAAAAATGAATGTACACAACAAAATAGGTCAGAACACTTTCAAATTCAAAATCACATATCAGTCCATTTCAAAAAATGGCATGTTATAATATCTTCCATAGTATAATATTTATATAAATCTTTAATATGTCAGTAAACTTTAGCTATAGTCATTTTTTATTGCTTACAAAATCAAGCAGTCAATAAAAAGTCTTGTCTGAAAAGCTTCTTTAAAAACTTTGCCCAAACCAAACTTGTAGAGGACAGTAACAAAACTGGTACCAATAAATAGCTGTTCACAACCTGATGGTAATGTATACAGGGGGTCTATTTTCATATTAAGATTGGTGGCTGAATTACAGTAAAATCTTGTGTTATTGTGTCCCTTGATAAATCTGCCACCCTCATTTTTGTCACACACTATTTTTGAAGTCCCAACATTCATTTCTTCTTCACATTTCTTTATAAGCCTTTCTTGATTTATGACCAAACTCCTTTATAATCCAAAATAGTGGCTGAACAAATGGTGGTAGTGGCTGAACAAACAGTGGTGATGAATCAAGGTTTTACTGTATATACAAATGCAATATGCTATTCTTAATGGTTTTGGAAGTACAGACTCATCTGTGTTTACAAATGCTCTGCAATCAGATTGTGAACTAGCTATACTATTGACAACAACATGACACACTATTTAATTTCCAATAGGGCACCCCGGTACTCTATATTGTATACAAGACTATGCTTATTATTCACCTGTTTCTGTGTAATATTGCCAGGAATGCTTTTCCATCCCTCCAGCTGCTGGAGAAATCTTTAATTTTAACTCCAGGGTATCCCTCGACCGTCCTACGACTCCACAATAATAATGCATCTTTAGCAGTTATATCTTCTGGCTGTCCTGGTACTACAACATCGGAGATCTGTTAAATATACATAAAGTACACCAAAAATAAGTTATAATGATACAACAACAGTCAAACTTCGACAACTGAAACTTCAAATACCCGACTACCCTAGATAACTCGAAGTTATCCTATTCCTATTACATTCTATGTAATTTAATACTGGTGGCTTGATCTTAAATATATTTTTTTGACTATCAATGACCATGGTGCCCCATCCTCAGATGGCATCTTGATTTTCAAATGCTTGAATCTTTGATGACTCGAACATCTCACCAAAGTCCCCTGGACTTCGAGCAATTGAAGTTCTACTGTATATATGATGTAAACTACATCATCCAAACAGCTTGTGGCATGTCAATGTCATATCAGAGTCCAGGTGAATGCAATGCAACCAAGCAGAGATTTGTTGAATTGAAAATGGCATGTGGTCAGCTGTTTGTTCATGGCAATTTTGGAAAGTGAGGGAAATTGTCAATTTTGAAACACAGTAGGCAATAACAGAATAAAGAACCTAGACTTAGAGTGGAATAAGTGTCACTTGCCCCTGTAAAGATTCTATTACATATATGAAGGCAGTCAGTTCTGGGATAGTGGAAGAAGCAGGAGTACAAAGAGACAACCAGAGACATTCGGCAAGTGAATTGATCTTCCCCACACAAGGATCTGCCTGCAAGGGATTTTAAACAGATTGAAATACTTTAGGAAACCATGACGCTCTATTGTATGCAATGTTGATAATCACATAATACAAAGTTAACCATGAATTATATATATTTATATACTTCCGATATTTTGAAACAATAAATTCTTATTCCATTAATCAATTCATACTGAACAATGAAAACGATGATTGCTGCAAAGGCATGGATAAGCTGCTATCTTGATATAACATGACATTGTTAAGTTTCAGTAAGTCGGAGTTTATAGTCCGATCACTTATTCAGTGATGAAAACCGATGTGGCCTTAAAAAGATCGTGGATTATTTGCCTCAAATTTCATTAATGGTATTTGTAGATCTGTTATTTTTATAACATGTGTTTAAATAATTTGATTATATTTCTTATATTTAGTCTAAAAATCAAATAAAACCGGTTTTTATCAGACGCACACCTGAATTCAGACAATGCGTATCACGTAGTAAAATGCATTATCGCCAATAACTACATCTTTTGAGACAAAATCGCGGCTCTGTTAGATGAGCTTGAAGGTTTTGTAGTTTTAAAACATAGAATTAAAAAATTGTATCGTTCTAGGCCAAACATGTATAATAAATGAATTTTATTCATAATTTTGATCTGTGTGCTGTTTTACCTGTTGTTCATTCATAAACAAGTTCAATGGGTTAGTCCGTGACGTATACTGGTTAGGAATATGAACACCTGTATAAACTCGTATCGTGTGAATACGTATTAGCCAATCAGAACCCAATTATGACTGATTTATATGAATGGAACTGTCGAATATGCCATATCAACATATGAGAGGGGCAACAGTTACCTTTCAATTCATTGCTAAATTTTGACTCTCAAAAACTCAAAAACTACAGTGAATATTAATAATTTAACCATGTAGATAGAAAAATAGTATTTTTAAATACGTATCTTTAAAACAAGACTGTAAACGAATGAATATTTACTTCTCAGCAAACTTTTATTGAAAAAGTTTATTAAAATTTATTCATATAAATTAAGAGCAAAAAATTGAAAAAGTCGAGAATATTTGCATAAAATATTGAAAATATGAAAAAATATGTTCCAATAACAAATGTGAAATTTCAAGTCTACTGAAGTTATATCAAGTGAGATATCTAAGTTTGAATCACACCACCCATTCAAAACATGTTTTTTCATCACTGAAAATGTGATCGGACTATAACATGCTTTGTTTTAATTATTAATGTATAATGGATATGCAATACACCTGTAAGTTACACCTGTAAATATTCAATTAGCAGTCACAGGTAAGGTTTATTTTATTGATTACTCATTAATGATGCATGTATATTGTTAAGTGAATTGTAACAAACACTTGTATAATTAATTGAGCTTCTCTTTGAATAAAATTAATAAATGCTTTATTCATGTATAATCTGCATATCCAATGTTAACAAGCCAATTGAAGCAATCATCAATAAACTGCAACTATAAGCTGCCAGTTTTTGCCTTTACAACCCGTCATCACTACAAATTATTACCTTTGGTGAATCACTGGAGTGGAGTAATGGTGTATACCTCCAAAGTCAAGATTTGTTCACTTATAGAGGCAATCAGATCTGGGATAGTGGAGAAAACCAGAGTGCCAAGAGAAAACCACCCATCTTCAGCAAGTGAACTGACAAATTTTCTTACATCAGTATCTGCTCGAATAGGATTCAAATCCAATGAGTGAGAGGCACTGTGATCTGTAACCTAGTGGCACTTGAGACCATTTTACCACTGAGGTCCGCTAATTTTGGTGACAGTTTTATGTTCAGTAAACGAGTTCTTTGAACAAATGATGCTACTTTGCAACTATGTACAATCATAGGTGCATTATTACTTATTAACTAAGCAAACATTTCCATTTTATTAACAGAATCTGATTATTCTATTACTTATTCTTATGTTAGTATTCAGTTAAGACAGGCTATACTGTACATAATTATTAATGGAAATTCTGTTGAATCATTTACATATTTTATGCAAAATTAAGTGAAATCACCTTAAATGAACTGGGATCATGGTGTTGGTAAGACATTTATGCTAATATACCGGTAGATAGGATTATGTAGTCAGTTGGTACAAAAAAGTTAAGTAGCCAGCAATGCAACATGTGGCCGTATCTAAATATACAACAAATCTGCACGTCATATAAAATTTGAAGTTATTACAATTTATTACAATGAATACAATTCAGGTCTAGATATGAAAATATTATTAGGCAACACTGGTAAGTGAATTCAAGTGCATTTAAACACAGACTGATGTCTGATTTTAAGTGCATTTTAATAAGGACTAATGTTTGAATTCAACAGACCAATGTCTGAATTTTAGTGCATTTTATCAACGACCAATGTTTGAATTCAAGTGCATTTGAACAAGGACCAATGTTTTAATTCAACGGACCAATGTCTGCATGAACTTAGATGCATTTTAACAAGGACCAGATTTTTCAATTCAATTGCAATTTAAAAAGGACCAATGTTTGATTTCAATTACATTTTAACACAGACCAATGTTTGACCAGAGAGCCCAGGGAAAACTACAAAGTTCTGCACCTAAACTGACAAACTTTTCTCTCCCAATAAGTACATTTTCTTATTCTTATTCTAAAAATATAGAACAAACCCTTTGATAAGGACAGGGTTATTAACCCTTAGTTGTAATGACTAGATAAATATTGATAATGTAACAATCCACACAGGTGATCAGAGGTAAACAAAGAAAGTTCAAACAAAGACAAGTCTCTATGTGTCAGCTAAAATACAGAATATTAACTATTGGTCTGTGTGCCTGCATCTACAAATATTGATTAAAAGGTGTTCAAAATTCACAAAATCAAACTGAGCAGGTGTTTCAGCCAGTAGTGGTTTAATTATTTGTCATTATACAGTATAGTCTAACATCAAAAGGTGTGTGTTGATATATAATAAAATTAAATGTCGTTTATATGTACATTTTTGTTATATGAATAGCATAAAGAAATGTGGAAAGACTAAAAAATAAATGTGTTTGTCTTACTATTCAATAATTCTCTATCTATATAGCAAACTGATCTCATAATTCAAATACTTAGTGGTTTCTAAGTAGAATGGAGAGGGGTAAGAGTTTCATGTCCTAGTCAAGATTCTGTCACTGATACTGAAGCAGTCATTTCAAAGATGGTGGAGAAAACTGCAGTGTCCAGAGAAAGTCCTTTGGGAAGCTAACTGACAAATATTCTCACGATAGGATCTGTCCCAAATGGGATTTCAAGTGGTGAGAACCATTGTGCATGCTTTTAGACCACTCAGTCATCAAGCCTCCACCCCACCCCCACCTCCTGACTTAAGAAGACAAAATGTTTAGTCATTGGCTATAGCATGGGAGGTTCAAGGTTCCATCCTGCATCTTTTAGATTTATTCTTTTCTGTTACAGAATTAAATAGTCTAGCCAATATTTTAGTCGATATTCTACTGCTATTAAAATTACATATGTGCCTGTCTAATATTGGTGTTCCAATTAATAAAAATAATCGATGAATGGTTGGTTACTTAAACCAATTAAGAAATCAATTATGAAAATACAAAATCCATTACAAACAATTATGAATACAATTGCAATTTCCGAAAAGCAATGTTTTTAAACTGATGTCTTCTATTACATATTATACCAGTATTCATATTACAGCAGTAGACAACTGTTTCGAAACACTCATTCCTTATCAGTAGTGCTTGGACAAAAATTTGAAACCAAAATTAATTTTTTTCCCAAGGGTTGAAAAAATATCCAAAGGATCAAAATATATTTAACCAAATTTAGCTAAGGAAATACTCTGTATGAGGGAATACACCTATTCATATTCATTTTCACTCCAAGATGATTAAAAAACATAATGCCAAGTAGTACAATGTTACAGAAATTATCATTGTGAACAAAGACATTAGGATAAATCAAAATGTTGCTAGACAATACCAGAGTGAAACCGATGATTATTTTATTTTACCAAATCAATTCATAGATTACAAAACATTTAAATCAAGTAAGCATACTAAAATATAAACTCTATGTCAATGTTCAATTATTAAACTAACAAATTTGAGCAACTAAATCCAATAAACCAAGACATGTATACTTTAGACGACTTTGTCACAGATAAGGAATAACGATTATAACAGAAATTAAGTTTCCAATACAAACTAACTAGTTTATAACCAGCTGATCGACTCCTGGATTTTTTTTCTCTGAGGTTTAACCTTGTCAAGAAGTAAGCTAATAACCTATTACCTTTAGTAACATTAATCAAAGAGATTGAAAAATTTGAAACTTTTTAATTGACAGAACTCTCTTTTAATGAAAAGATAATATGTGTGTTTATGTGTATTTATGCTTATTTAAAATCCTTAAAAATACTAAGTCCTAGTACAACTATAGGGTACATACAGTACAGACCTGTCGAAAGTTTAACACTAAATTATCGAAATGATGCAACTCATCTCAGCTCCTTGTTAGCTGTATCTTGGCAGTTTATGGGCAGCTGTTATCTAGGTCTAGGCAGTTTTTGGTCACAAGCTTTCTATATCTCCGCCATTTTACAGCCGAGCCTCGACCGTTTCCGTTAGCTCAGTGTTAAACTTTTGACAGGCCAGTACTGTATATTAGTGTTGGAAATTTGGAATGTAAACTGTTTATTTAACCTCAATCTCTCTATTACTTTTATATTGAAATATCAGCAGAAATTTAAATGTCTGTAGTAAAATCTATACAAATAAACAGTACTATCTTGACTTCAATCAAAATACACTTTATAAAATTTCTAACATGTTATATGTCCATTCTCCAGCAACCGATAATCTCTCATTATCATATTGTTGAAATATTTGGTTTACGGAATCATCCCATAATTTGGCCTAACTATGTCATCTAGGTATACATTTGATTGTCGTCTCGATTAAGGGATTTAAATGAGTACTTTCTTCTTCTATCGGCATTTGATGCCGAGAGATCATCATAGCTCAGTTACTATGATAAAATATGTATAATTCGGGACATTAAAATTTTCACTCTCCCAATCTATATAAATAAACACATCAAAATATTGATTTAACAGAAACTAAATATTACATACACGGTTTGCTCAACCCTTAAGATAAGTTCTACCAGGTCATACTCGGATCATGAAAACAGTAGCTGCCCCCTTGACCAAATTCTGTCAACACCCACAATAAATATTTTAACTGGCATATTCGTTTTTATCCAATAATGAGTTTTTCAAATCAAGCATGATCAAATTTTGACAGATTTTAAATAAACGGGATTTAGCATGACTAATAAAAGACCGTACATGGTTTTTATATTTATCTGGTAATAAAAGACTTTGAGCTAGACATAAGTAAAATATATTTGATGGTCAACAATCATTTTTAACTCAAAAGTTCCACAATTCCAAAAGTGTATAAGCATTTTATCAAGTAAATTACCAAAGTTTTAAAAATCCACATTCAAGAAATAACAGGTAAATGAGGGAAGTAAAAGCATAAAAGATGAATTGGATTGAATTAATGGTGTTTAAGCACCAGTCAAAATCCTTTCACTTATATAAAGGCAGACAGTTTTGGAATGGGGGAGGAGGAAACCACATTCTTTTGCTAACAAATTGACAAATGTTCCCATGCTGAGATGTGCCCAGAGTGGCATTTGAACCCGTAAGAGGCACTGTGATCTTAGGTCTCTTCCGAAGGACCCAGAAACTTTCATTTCTGAATGCTGAGTGCTTGGCAAAAGAACATTCGCTACCTATTTTCAAGTATTGGTGAGATCCAGCCAGGGTTTGAACCCCATCATCTCATATATGAAGCAAGCACCTTACCATCTGAATTATCCATAGTGGTACAACAATATGATAAAGGTTAAAGAAGCCAGACAAAAATGAAGAAGAAACCTTCCGACATAATACAATAAAAATATAATCAATCAACCTATTTTCTTTACGAAAATATGTCAACGAAACTTTTTTTAAGAAACATACCAAAAATAGGAGACATAACAAGTGAGGTATGAGACAGCAAAAACCATAAACTATATACCCACTGCAAAAACCATAAACTATACTGTATATAGATAAACAAACATTTATGTATTATGTAAACAAAGTGGAAACCTAATTCAATTATTCTCACACTGGCAGTACAAAGCAATCATATTGTAATATCTTAAGTAGGGTATTGTTAAGTTTTAACCATGATCTCCAGATCAAAAGCTAAGTCTTCTATCTGATTGTAATTACAATACACCTCTACTCAGCCAGAAAAATTCATCTTATTCTGCTAAACTATAATATATTTTGAGTTAATTATAGACATGTCTCATTTCAAAGCACCTGTTTTACAATTTAATATTTTACTACCCTGATTACAGCCTGCTTTCTAATACCTTAAAAATCTAATTAAAATGCCATGAGAACACTAGTGTGTTTATATTGTTTGAATTTGATTGACAGGCCAAACAGAACATCGTGAATACCTTTGTTGTTGTAAGAAACAGTGACCTCAGATTCTGGTGACCTCAAGTACAATTAGAAGGGACAATAACAGTGGCCAAAGATTCTGGTCACCCAAGTGCAATATTGAGGGTAAAGTGACAACATTGACCTTAGATTCTGGTGACCCAAGTACAACAGATGGGACATTGACAACAAGACCCGATACAAATGAGGAGAAAGTGACAACAGTGACCCCAGATTCTGGTGACCTGGTATAATAGTAGGGAAAAGTGACAACAGCGACCTCAGATTCTGGTGACCCTAGTACAATAAATGGGAAGGTGTTACAACAATGACCTTATATTCTGGGAACCCTGGGTACAATAGCAGGGAAAATGACAAAACTTGGACAGTACATTGTGTCATTTACAACAAAATTCCCAAATGATGGAAAGAAAGCAAAGTTTTTAAAAACAAAACAAGGGTGCTAGCTATCAAACTTTTGATCTTATTTCAGGTATATTGTGCAGGTTGGTGGTTTTCTCAAGTCACTCTAGTTTCCCCACCATCCAAGAACTGGCCAATGGATATAGGTGTAATACTCTTGATTGGGGAATAAAACATTAATAACTTTACTCCACTCCCCTCTCTATGATGATAAAACTGATCTTTAAGCCTGTAATGTTACATATCTTTATATCACCTGATAGATAACTATTTAGAAGTATCTTAGATACAGCAATCTGTCTGTCAGTCATGTCATTTAGCATGTTATATAAATATTACAGATTACACTAGCTCATTAGATAAGGGTTAATTATTAAAGAAAACTAACTTAGGTAGGAAATGGAGTATCAGCAATAAATAATTAAGCTACATTTACAGGTGTATCACCAACTTCATTTACAGGTGTGTCACAAGCTACATTTACAGGTGTATCACAAGCTATATTTACAGGTGTATCACTAGCCACATTTACAGGTGTGTCACAAGCTACATTTACAGGTGTATCACCAACTACATTTACAGGTGTATCACCAACTACATTTACAGGTGTATCACAAGCTACATGTATCAAGTACAGGCTATATTTACATGTCCCTCACAAGCTACATTTACAGGTGTATCACAAGCCACAAATACAGGTGTAATAGTATATCAACTTCAGCCTCATTAACAGGCTGTATTTCATTAATTTTAAATACCCATCATTGTAACAGTATTGTTGTACCTCAAGTGTACAAAAATTTAAATTTGACCAAAATCCTCAATTTTTTACCTATCAGTGATAATGAAAATAATCTGCTAAGTAATTCTAAGACTGTTACATAAATTCTTGGCTTACTTAGAAGTAATATTATGAGTGCTATAAATAACTAATCCAGATTTATATAGGAAAACAACATTGACATGTCTGCTTGACCTTTCATTAGAAATATTCACATAGGAGGATCCAACCAATACACTGGAGGTGTCAGGATTCGCATTAGATATACATAAACAATGTACCGTATGTTTCCCAATGATGTAGATGTAATTAACACTTGGTTCCCTATACATAAAAGTATTGGTCCATAATAAATATGCAAGGTCAAGCAAACAGGTCAATGCTGTTTGCCTATACAATATTAAAAGCTGGTGAAGCAAGTTTACTATAGACATAGGATTGCAAAGCATAACCATATACTAATTAGCCCAAACCAACCAGGTTAACTTAGCATGAACCACATTAAGTCCATTAATGGCCATTATAATACAATATTAGTTTTTCCTGTCTGAAACATTAAACTGACTGTAACCTTTGTCAATGTGCATCATTAATAGCTCTTCAAAAAGACAGATACAAAAAGTGCAAACTAATTGGTATTCTTTGCTATCTGATGTCTTCCTTAATATCTGTCACCAATTATGGACATACATACAAATTACGGAAATACAATAGAATTCACATCCACATCTATTTATAGATGTAGCACTATACAGCTATATGACTTCTTATTGGAATGGAGTGGAGTAATAGTGCTTCACGTCCCAGTCAAGATTTTTTACTTATATCAAGGTGGTCAGTTCATGGATGATGAAGGATGGTGTTTTATGTCACAGGCAAGATTTTTTTTAATTACATTGAGGTGGTCAGTTCATGGATGATGGAGGAAACCAGAGTACCCACAGAAAACCGCTGACCTTCACGTAGCAAACTGAAAAAAAATTGTCACCAAAGGATCTAGTCAGAACAGGTTTTAAACCTTTGTGGTGAGAGATCCCATAATTTTTAAGCTGGGCCACTGAGGCCCTTTACCTAAGGGGTTTAAAATTCCTGTAACACTGTAGAGGTTGACAGTCAGACACACCTACTTATATATAACTAAACATTATGTGAGAGATAGAGATCAGCACCACCACGACAACCAGAAGTCGGCTAGCTTGTGCTTCATATAACTGGGCCACCAAGGCCCCTATACCTAAGGATTTAAAATTCCTGTAACACTAGAGTATGACAGTTGGACACACCTATATATTACCAAAAATTACTCGCGAGATAAAAGACAGCAGCACCACCACGACAACCAGAAGTCAGGTAGCTGGTGCTTCACATCACTGGCCCCCTACCTAAGAGATTTATAATTCCTGTAACACTGTACAGTATGACAGCCAGACACACCTATATATTACCAAGAATTAAGACAGCACCCCCAAGACAACCAGAAGGCATTTAGAGGTACTTCGTATCCAGACAATTAATCATGTTATATATTTAAACAGATCATAATTTTTAGGATGAAGAGAAACACAAATTTTAACAATCAAAACAACCAAGGCATGAAATATTAAAATTCCTATGTAAGCAAATCCATAAATATATGTCAACAAACGAAAAATTAATGGAACTCGGTCAGGCTATACATGGCTGCTCACCTGATTTTCTGGTTGTTGTTGATACGTTTGTAAGGATGGAGGGTAAGGTTCTGCTCGATCCAGAGGAGGCTTTCCCTTTAATTTCTTCTTTTTCTTTCTAAAGCACCCAAACATTTTCTTGTTTATTTATGATCCTAAACACTTGTAACACTTAAGGACACTAAACTCATTTCATATTTATATTTTTTTATCCGCCTGTATGAAGTGTAAGCACTTGTCTAAGTTTTTAAGAGACTATCAACTCTTGAATTTTTCATAAAAGCTTTTTCTGCATAATTTAACAACAAGTAATTTTTCCTTTTGTATGAATGAAATCGTACATAAGCTGGGATATTATTTTCTGGGTATAGTATTACAGAATGCACTGACTGTAAAATCACATCTCAAATTTACAATACTTATAAAAAGGTAATTAAATACCGCTCCCTGGCTATATAATCACGAGTAAGTACCAAAAACTTTTTTCACCTCTTTAAAAAATATCCTCATTGAAAAACACTTTATAGATAATGATCAGATAAATCATATATATATTTAAAATTTTGCATGTCACTAAGATATTCCAATATTTTTTAGATATGACAGGTATTCATTTTTCTAAAAATCCATTTTTAAGTGACCACAGGCTAGCACTGAAATTTTCATTCATGTCCTGTCGAAAAAATCCATTTTAATTAAGTCATAATGACCAACACCTTGCTTTTTCCTTGTGTCTTCCCCAAAATTTCAAACACACTGACCAACACCTTGAATCCTAGTTATGGTGTTGGACTGAACTGACCACAGCATTATATTTGTATAACACACAACAGAAAATGTGTATTTAAACACCGGCTATATAAACCCACTTGATAATTAGTCTTACTAGTGATAAACTTATTGATAGACACATTTTATAAAGCACCTTGATCCCACTGTCATCCAAACATTGTGAAATTCCTCCAGAATATGGAACACCATAGCCTTAATTTATATATATATCACCAGTTAAATACTATGTTCGTATTCACCTGGAGGGAAGGGTATTTAAAACTATTATAGCCAACAAAATTAATGCTGGATGCTGCCAACAATTTTAACAATTTCAACCAAGTGTGATCACTAAACTGTGTCCTATCTTAACACCTGATTGATCAAAGATCATAACATTAAGAGATCTATATTATCTGGTACAAAAAACATGGTACAGTTACAGCAGGGTAGGATACCACCTTCCTCCATCGGCTATAGTTTACTTTCACACTCATTCTCTATTAATGCCTTGAGG
This sequence comes from Anadara kagoshimensis, assembly GCA_021292105.1. NCBI lineage: Eukaryota > Metazoa > Mollusca > Bivalvia > Arcoida > Arcidae > Anadara > Anadara kagoshimensis. Next base: position 22,887,545 of record CM037860.1, on the reverse strand, counting down.
AATTTGTCTCGCCATGACTAACTGTGACCTCATTAGCCAGTCCAACTATCAAGACTTTGTATATAGTATCAAAATATATATTTATGTCACACATTGTCATTATGCAAAATTTTTCGTCCTACAAAACTTGTGTGTATACATCTCTCGCCCCAGGTGGTAGATATAACAATTTTATTGCCCTATACATAGATTACAATTGATTTTGTATTTTTCCCAAACTCTGTCACCAGTGTTTAAGAGGTAATTTGTATTTATTTTTTATGGTTCTGGATCAATACACACAGTGTAGAGTAAATATTGGGGATATATAGACTTATAAGACCTGGACATGTTTTAGTCTCGGTTAATGCTGATTGACTGGGTATGAATGGGGTAGCTGTCTTATCACCCACATTCTATAATATACCCTATACACAAATTATATGTTTACAACAACACACTTTGCCCAATAGAATCAGGGCTACCATATACAGTATAGACCTGTCAAAAGTGTAATACTAAAGCTGACAAATTAGTGCCAAATTTGCAGCTTATTTCGGTCCCTTGTTATTTATATCTAAACAACTTTTTGGCAGCTGTTATCTGCCTAATTTCTGTCGCTTCCTATATAAACTCGGTCACTCGGCAGCTGAGCCTTGACTTCATTTTCGTTGCCTCAGTGTTAAATTTTCGACAAGCCTGTACTGTATAATATAGATATAATTTAAAGTCTCATTGGAGATAAAATTAAAAACTATTTACAACTGATATCAATTGATGATAATTTTTCTATACTTATGCAACTGATTTATAAAACTAGCTAATACTTAAACAAATATTTCAACTGAATCTCAATTGATATTTGAAGTTATTAAAGTTTTTGTCCCTAAAGGGCTATAAGGTCTTTAAATCCGCTGTTCTCAATGACCATGTTCAACTGTAGCACCTCAGATGGTATACGACTCACTCTTTGCACTTAAGATAGGGTTTGAACCCTAACTGGGTCTGTATAAGTGCAAGATGAAATATGAACCATTAATTGGATTTGAAAAAGAACAGTTAGGGACTATTCACAAGTCAAACACCTAGCATTTAGAGATGAAATTAACTAGCTTCTTTCAAATGTAAAATTGTGCATGTAAAAGGTCAAGCTAGGGTTTGTCAAATTGAAAATCTGTCATTTGTTTTTTTTTTTTGTCCCTGATGGACCTAAAGTGTTATCAATTGCAGGTTCAAGATTGATTATTCACATGAGCTGAATAAAAGATATTTTTACCAAATAATAAAGTTTTCAAAATGTATGAAAAATTGAATGTCAAAAGTTTCTGATTATTACGGGTACTGCATTTAACATAAACTCAAAATAGGTTTGTTACACTCTCCCCTCCATATAAAAAATCTCACACATACACTTAGAAATACCACAATACCAAACACTGTATTTTTATAGCCATTTCTAAATTAAAACTATTTCATTTCATTATCAACAGGACACTAAATTTAAATTACACAAGATAAGTATAAGTAAGTATAAGATCCAACAGAGCGTGAAGGTTAAAAAAGTCGGCAGATAAATAGATGCTTCTGAACTACAAGATCTTCCATCATCTAAACAAGAATTTAGGTGAAGCACTTACAGTACACACCTTTTGAAATGTTTAACACCAAGCTATCAAATTAGTGTCAAATAGGCAGCTTATCTCGGGGCCTCTGCTAGATATATGACAGCTTTTCGGCAGCTAATATATATTGCTCTTTCACTAGCTACCAATATCTCAGCTACGAGGCAGCCAAGATTGGACCTCTTGACAGTAGCTCAGTGTTATCCTCGGACAGGTCTGTACTGTACAGTTCACCAGTGTACCAAGTTTATATAAATGCATCACATTTGCATTATAATGGGTATTTTTATGACAGTGACAACATAATAAAGATGGAGAAAAATTAAATGGATGAAAATATATATAACCTGGCATTTTAAATTTAAAATCTTAAATGAAATTAATTAGGCAGAAATTTTAACTGTCCAGGTCTTAATCTAAAAGAACAAAATTTCAATGTTTCACACTGATTACACATGTGGCTGGTGTAGCTAACTGAACAGAAGGTGCTTACCCTTCCTGAGCACCCAGCCCCACTTCCCTGTCAGAAGTTCATGTTTGGTCTAATTTGCCAGCTTCAAAGTTTTTTCTTTGCTTTGGCATTGTGGTTTGTTCTTTTGCCAAGCATTCTGCATTTACAAATGAAGGCCACAGTGTCCTTCGGAGGAGACCTTAAAAAAATGGATACCCAGGTCAGAGCAGGCGTGGCACAAAGAAAACCCTCCCTGCATATTGCCCTGAGAGCACTGCCTGATCTAATGATTCCAAACATTTTCATTTCTAAACAATAGAACTTTCTCTTTCTCTCTCTTTTTGATGTGTAATTGGACATTTTTATCAAAATACTAATTCATAAATATTAACTATTTTCCACATGAACCATTGTCAGAAAAGATAAATTTAATTCATTATGTATGTCGTCATGTGAAAACTCTTCATGGGTGGAAAATAAAAGTTTAAATATTCATAAAAATATAAGTTATAGTTGAAGCAACCCTCTGAGTTATTGAAATATATAAATATGTTTAATGGTGCACTGGTATCATTGACCTTTAAATATCTATTATATATATAGTTATATTTACATTGTTAAGTGGTCATATATTTATCCAGTACTTTAACTTCTATTTCAAGCCATTAATGTTCATTATTTACTTTTACCAACAAAACTATTGTGTGTTACATCTACCAGCTTGTATTATTCACACAAAAATGCAAGAAAGAGAAAGAAAGAAAACAAGATGGAAAGAAACTGAGAGAATCTTTAGAATAGAAGTGTTTTTGACGATTTGTTTACAAGATAAACAGAGTTACCTCCCTTACCAATCTCTAGAAAAGTACATCATTTTAATCTTATATACAGTATATATTTTCACAAATACATATACCAGGTATGTTCATGTATTAATTAAAATACAAGGGGATTTCCATTTTCATTCACTCCAAATTTGGAAAATAGTGATCATGTCCATGCATTCTAAAATTCTAAAGTTAAAAAAAATGTCCCAAGACCTTCCTTCCATACATCCCAGATCTAAATGTATGTAACAACATTTCTTTGAAATAAAATCTATGGTATGCATATACAGAGATATATATATTTTAAATCATTACCTGAAATAACTTGCTAATTTCATATCCAATGTTCAATTTCAGTTTAATACATGTATTGCCAATTATTTTAGCAAAATTAACTTCAGATCTATCTTCAGATATATCTTTCTCTTGCTGTCTGTAACATGTACAACAATAACAATGTCCGCACCAAAAACAGCGATCCAGAGGTCCAAAAATCCGCGCAGAACAGGGGTGTTGTTTACGCTTTCTTGATCTAGAGTTCCTGCCTTTTTCCAATGATTCCAAAATATTTTTCCTAAATCTGTTTATTTTTATATTTTTTCCATTATAAGATGTAATTAAAAGCGGCCTCGATGATTTTTTCAAAATATAAGCATGAAAGACTTTTCTGGACATTTTGAAGCTCAATCTATAATTTCAGATTTTTTCTCTGATTTTGCCCCCAATATGATCCTGCTGATGCGATTTATAAATGTAACATGCATGGCGTAAATATTTTCTTTTACATAGAGCATTTGGTATGATTCATTCCGCCCATTTTTATAAGCAAGATAATTTATTTCTTTTTATCTGACTTGAAATATCAGAAAGTCCTGTATCTGTATATATCATTGTGATAAAGAAATCTATTATTGTGTAGTAAAGGCTAATTGTTTCCCCATGTGTCTGTCTATCGCTCTATATAGTATATAAATGAACTTCCAGCATACTTCATGTCATGTATGTCTGAATCTGTAAATTTTTAACAGATGGTAAAACTTTATCTGCAAATTAATTAATAAAATAAACTTTCTTCACACTATATTTGCATCTTTAGTAATCACCAGATTCTAAAATCATCCATTTTTTTTATGGAAATCAGCATCCCGAGACCAATCGCAATCAATTAATAAAATAAACTTTCTTCAAAGAATCAGCAAATGCCGAGACAACAATTAGTTTTGCAGCTTTATTCATCACCAGATTTTAAAATCATCCCAATTTTGATCGAGGTCAGCTTCAGAAGCATCCTGAGAGTAATTGCAATTAATTATTAAAATAAACTTTCTTCGCAGAATCAGCAAATGCTGAAACAACATTATTTTTGCAGCTTTAATAATCACCAGATTCTAAAATCATCCAAATTTTGATGGAGGTTGGCTTCTTGCAAATAGTAGCATCCTGAGAACGATCAAAACTTCCTTTGAAGAATTTTTATTGCACTTTTCAATGATGGTGAATATCATTATTTTAAAATCACTTCAAATTCATGTTATATCGCTTCTGTATATCCAAACAAACAAATGCTCAAGACATGGAAGTCATCAAAAAAGTTTTTGAACATGGAAATTAAGAAAGCCGACTCCTAAATTTTGCTACATAAATTGATACAAGCACTATCTGATAAACTGTATTCAAGAAATTTAAACATCCATATAACAATAGAAATAGCCTGTTTCTCCACCTTTATGTAAAATATTCCAACATCTTATAAATTGATACAAATGTTTCATCTTCTATGCACAAATCCATCAAGATATTGTACAATTAATCTAATCTTTTCCATTTTCCCCATTTTTCAAATTCAGCAAATTCGAAACCAACTGGTAAAAGAATGACTTCAACATTTCCATGCTACAAGTCAATAGTTCATTTTAATCAAGTTGATAGGTACAAACATTAACATTTTTCAAGGTGTCTACATTTGCTTATGGCCAGTCTGATAATTTGATAATTTAGGGGGTCACTATAGGTCAATCAGACATAAGTAATATATATATATTACTTAAAACCAGGAAGTGGATGTCCTTAATAACACCAAATAACTAATTCCTGTGTAATTTTCAACACTCCAATGACCAGGGCCTGTCTGGGGTTTGGCCATTTATATGTAATATCTCACTTAGACCATCAGGCCAGAGGCAACTATAGTATATGATACAATTATCTCCTATAATGCACTGACAACATACTTAACCCCTATACAAGATATCAACAAAATAATCAATTAATGATAATAAAAGGTGTCAATTGTAAACAACTATATTGTATTGTGTGTGTATATATATATATAATATATATATATATATATATATATATATATATAGAGAGAGAGAGAGAGAGAGAGAGAGAGAGAGAGAGAGAACAAGAGCAAAAGAGAGATGAGTTATGGAGTTTTATGCCACCAATCAAGATTCATTCACTTATAACGAGGTGGTCTCGAGGTGGTCTGTTCTGGGATGGCAGAGAAAATGATCTACCTTCAGCAAGCAAATTGATAAACTTTCTCACAATAGAATCTGTCCCAAGTGGGATTTAAACCTAGGTATTGTGATCATGTGAGCCATTAAGTGCACACTTAGAAGACTCAGGTACTGTGGCCTAAAACAGAGACTTCATTTATTTGTGAAGATCCAGAAACTACTAATGGCACAAGTCTTTTCTGATAGACCCTGGCACTAAATACTCACACTTTCTCATTACAAGTCCTTTATAAACTACATAACAAATTTATTGACCGATGTACATTTATTCTTGAAGGTAAATCACAATATAGTTATATAATGATGCAACTAGCCTAGAATTTAAAAAAAAAAAATAAACAAATCATGATTTATTAGCTGTTTTAATGGCAAGATTACAAACAGATTTTTCTCCTGAGAACAGATAAGATGAAATCAATAATGGCATTTATAGAGAGTTTAAAATATATACCTATATAAGCAATGAACTATCAACAAAATATGGGGAATACACCACCTGTAGAAACATCTGCACTGATCAAATCTGAATTTCAAGACATCTGCATGAACAAACCTGATTAATACTAGTAGACACTTTATAAAATAGACAAAAAAGACTCTATATATAGGCAAACAATATTGACCTGTCTGCTTGACCTTTCATTAGCGCCTTTTATATAGGGAGATCCACCAAATAAATGGGTGGTGTTAACATTCACAGTTAATTAAAACATTGCATGTTTCCAATGACGTAGACAAAATAAACATCAATGTCACCTATGTACATCAATGTACTAGTCGTGATAAAAATTTCAGATTAAAGGTCAAGTGGACAGGTCAATGTTGTTTACCTATACCTGTATCTGTAACTAGATGATATATAGATAACTATATAAAAATCTTTTAAAAATTGAACAAGGAAATACTTTTAAATTCTAATACCGCAAGGATAACGGGAAAAACAATTTATCGTAATGATAAATGGTACATATGTTTTATCATCTGTAATTCTTACTACATTTCACATATTTCATTTGATCAAAACCTGGCAAACTATCCACTTGGGTAATAAACAAACACAATTTGTTTACCAAACTACCATCCATATGTTTTTTGCAGTTATCTCAAAAACCTAAGTCCAAATGTATCCGATTTCAGACAAACTTCATCTCTCAAATAATCAAGTTTACATTATCAATTCAAAGAGCTACAAAAACTTTCAAAAAGTCAAACATTTCTGGATAAGAAACAACTTTATCCTATTAAGCAGACAAAAGGACTTCACTTTTTATCAGATCCAAATCAGCCTTCTGACGCACACCTTTATACTACAATGGTATATTCCAGTTCCATGAGTTTTAAACCAATCCACTAATCTGAAGGAGGATATGATTGAGCATCAATCAGTCAATACAAACTTTTATTTTTTTTCTGACACAGAAAATATCTTACGATACACAGAGTATCAGATAAGGGACTACAAAATGAAGACATTTAACACACAGATGTCAGCACGGAAAAAGAAAGAGTACAAAAAACACCAATTTAACAGACAAAATATCAAACTATGGATGAAAAAATAAGTTTCACTTTCAGCCATCATATGATAAAAAAGATCAACTTGTCATAAAAGAGTTTGCTATCACTAATGAAATGATAATTTATAATCTAAAATCACCCAGTCCACCATTATCAAACTTCTCGATACATTATCTCAATGAAAACACTAATGAAGAAAAGATACTACTACTGCTTAAGAGAATTTTAAAGAAAATTGAATACTGTATTCACAAAACAAGTAACCAAAGATGAAATAAGAACACAATTTTTGGCATTTCAGATCCAAAGTAGTTGTTTTTCTTAATTATTTTACATGGGTTCAAAATTCCCTTAGTCCAAGGTCATGGACCTATTAAGTTTTCATTGGGACCCTTGGTATTTAGACTGTAAAAATTCAATGGGCCTACCATTTTTTACCATGAAAATTCTGCTTTACTTAATAATAAAATAATTGCACACGGATCCTTCAATGTTGATACTGGACTATCTAAACTTTATGTGGCATCTGCCAAGAGTAAAGAGAAAAGGTTCTGGACCTTCCATTATAAAACACAATTTCAAACCCCTGTCTCATATATTTTTTGTTGGTTCTAGCCATTGCCAAGCGCATATGCACTGAGGTGCAGCTGCCTCAATTTCATAAACGTTATATCAAATAAATATAATATTAATACTTGAAAGATGATACACTTATGTAGGCAAAAACACATTAATGACATCAAATCAACTGATAAAATGGAAACTGAAGTTGTGCATATTTTGATGAAAATCGCAAAGTCAAGCTAACAAACTATTTTTTTATCTGTAAAGTTTAGATAATTCTATTTTGTGGCATTCACATAATTGATAAGAAAAAGTAAGATTTGGGGAGGGATAAGAACAATTTGTCTGAGAAGCTATAGGTTTAATCATACTCCCTGGGAGACGGATCATCGCAATACATAAGAACTCCTCAGCTTCTAAATAACTTTTTTCCTTGTCTTTATTACACAGTGGTGTGTCTGGATGCCTGCCAGATGATGATTTGGAGCCCAGTAAATTTCACTTTCTATCTATCTATCTGACTCATTATTACCATTTCTATATGTTTCTATATATATACTACTTATTATAGTTTACTTAATTCTAATATTTTGCCATTTCCAACAAATTCAAAATCTAAACACATTTTCACAAGAATAGATGCCAATTAATTTTTTTTTATTCCCCCCCCCCCCTTGTTTCTCTTTTTGATAGCAAAAGTTCTATAACATCTTGCCATTTCCAACAAATTCATAATCTAAACAAACTGCGTGTGCCAATTATTTGGTATGTTTTATACCCCCTTTTCTTTTTTCTGTTTTTGATAATGAGAATTCTATATCGTTACCATTTATTTAGTATTACTGACTTAAGTTGGCTGATGAAGGTTGATGTAACAGTTTTCTTTACCATTTATTTAGTATTACTGACTTAAGTTGGCTGATGAAGGTTGATGTAACAGTTTTCCTTTCCATATCAAACAAACGGTTCAACAGATCAATATAGGTCTTGCTTCCAACTAATATAAACATATATCATATTTTTATTCAAATATTACAGAATTGAGCAATGGTGTTTTTACAACCTAGTCAAGATTCTTTAACTTATATTGAGGCAGTCACTTTAGGAATGGTGGGAGAAAGCAGAGACTAAGAGTACCTGGACAAAACAAGTAGCCTTCACTAATGGTTGTCAAGATAGTGATATAAGATCTAGAGGTCTACTATCTGAACAGGAATCATTTCAGAAATTCTTAAAGATGGAAGCAGTCAACAAGGGCTTCAATACACACAGCCCAAATGTAAAGTTGAATGTAGACACCCCACACTTTCAAGGTAACAATCAGTACAGATGGCCCACACTTCCTGAGGTAACGGCCAATCAGGGTCTCAAACAAAGATGGTCCACACTTCCTGTGGCAACGGTCAAAACAGACAGCCCAGACTTCCTGAATGCTATTGCCTATTCTCTCTGCATAATCTGAGTCACTGTGATAATGGTTTAGGTAGGTATCATTACTGATTAAAAAAGTGCATAAAACCCTTCATGACTTATCTCAATATCTCAAGACTAATGACTTTCTACATTCTACAGTTTATCTGCCAAGATATACTCCACTGCCAAGATTAAAATTCAACCTCAAAACATGATAAATTATGAGAGTAATGACACAGTCTGCATGTAGCCAAAATGAACATATATATTGCGTAAACAAAATTAAAGACAAAAGCAATTATGAATAATAGTTGTACACCACCAATTGTTGATGCCTACTCTTTGCATTACGTCTTCAGTTGGCATGAAACTTGCCAAGTTAAAAAGCGATGGGGTTGGCCATTGTATCACACAATTAATAGAAAAAATTGTGCAAAACATATTGGAAAATGTTTCAGTCCCATATTCCCTGAATAACACAATTTTCTAGAAAAACATCAACTGATGTGGCTCCATATCTAGTAGAAGCAATTGTTCCCCACAAATGCCATCTGTGACTGACGACAATGAACTCCAAACATGGAAAAAATACCAGTTACCAGTATTTAAAAACAATTTGTGTATACTTTTTTCAACTTCAAGTGATTTCTTGTTTGATGTGATCTCTGCCAATATATGTACATATATAAATAAACTTTTGATTTGATTCCTGGAAGAGCAGGAGTCGAGTCAAAAGTCTGAAAAGAACCAGTCTTAGATAGCAATTTTTTCCAAATTTAAAAGGCCATGGCATTTGGAAAATAGAACCACTTATCAGTGTAGTAATACGCTTCAGGTTACAATGATTGCATTGTAAACTCCTTACAACAGATACGGATGTTTATGTATTAACTTGTATAATACGCTATTTATCTCCCGTGATTTTATTGTTTTTGTAATTCTCCTTTTTAAACTGTTTTTGTCTGCGAAACCAGATGCCGCTATTTGTTATAGGCACAACTTCATATGTGCTCAAGTGTGGCCAATTACACTTATATGATTATACAGAAGAAGGTGGAGTTTTACAATAAGACAAAACATATCAACATACCACACAATGAGACCACTAAAACCAATACATGATCCAGAATTTGGAAAATGAATGCAGTTATCTAAAATATAGAATGTGCATTTGGCATTTTGGAAAAAGAATGCAATTATCCAAAAAATAAAATCTGCCAAAAAATATTGCAGCTATCCAAAATAATATATATGCATATGGCATTCAGAAAATAATTACAGTTGTCCAAAAACAAAAATCTAAATTTGATATTTAGAAAAAGAATGCAGTTGTTCAAAAATAAAATCTACATTTGGCATTGGGAAAAAGAATGCAATTGTTTAAAAAATAAAATCTACATTTGGCATAGGGAAAATAATTGCAGTTGTCCAAAAAATAAAATCTACATTTGGCATTTGGAAAAAGAATGCAATTGTCCAAAAAATAATAATATCTGCATTTGGCATTTGGAAAATGGCTGCAGTTGTTGAAAAAATAAAACCAAGTTTGGTATGCAGTTGTCCAAAAATAAAATGTACATCTGGCATTTGGGAAAAGAATGTAGACATCTTAATTAGCTTGAAAGACCTAAAAAATAAAGTGCAGATGTACTTACAATTGACATTGATGGCTGCACAATTAAGAGAATTATAATACAAACAGGCCTTTCTGCACTTCATTGTGTGACAATCATTTGTTACATCAAGTAGATTTTGCTATACAAATTACTTCTGTCTGTCTCTTAAACAATAATCTTGAACGGCACAAACTTTGACACGACAGATGTTCATTGTACAGTAGAACATGTTTAATTCAACTACTTTACTCAGATGAGACAAGGTTTTAGATATACATGCAAATACATGTAATTTATAAAATAACACCAATAGTGTATCCTAACAAATTACATGTACTTCAGTTTAGACAAGTTTTTGGTTTACTTATACCTTTAGTTTTCATAGGTTCCATTTATAATATTGTTACCATTATTATTTATTTATTTATTTATTTATTTATTTATTTATTTATTTATTTATTTTTGAAAGAAAGGCAGATTGTGTAAGGAATTACTGCTGTTAGTTTTTATCTCTGCAAATATGGTTCCTTGTTTTTAAGATTTATCTTTTCTTATTTTTTATTCATACATACCTAAATGTGTTTTATTTACTTGCTTTTGTTAGGTGGGTGGTACTTCTGAATCTAACATTTCTCTGCTAAACCATATTTTACTTAGCTTTGAAAACAGGAGGATTTTCTAAACCAGGGGAAAGAAATTCCTAAAATTTCAGACTGACATGGAGTCCATGCTTGTTAAAATTAGATCCATATGCACAATTTACAGTGCAATATTAAAACTGTGTGTTGTGTGAAAAGTTCTGTTTTAGGTGGAACCTACCTGCACTGCCATCTGAATTTAATAATAACACGTTATTACATCATATAATTGACATACAGCCTCTGGAATATCACTGTTTTTTGAAAATTCCTGGCTGAGCAGATTTCAAAGAATAATTTTGAGAATTTATGACACAAGAACCTTGGGAAAATCAACTGTTTGAGAAAGTCTACTCTTACAATTCAGAAGAAACAACTAGAAATCCACAGAATCAGATGTCTCGTCTAGAGCATACACGTGATTTGACAAAAAGACCATTTCTTACTTTGATATTAGAATTACTAGGAGAAAAGGGTATCCATTCTCAGGTTTTATCAAGGGCTACAATGGCTCTTTGATCTTTTTTAACTTGTGATCAGGATTCATAATTTTCAAAATCTGCAAATCGATAAGTTTTTGTTTGTCATGTTATGTTGTCCATGTGTTGATATCTTTCAATACACAAATGTTCAAAGAGCTGGGGGAGCTAAAAAGGAATCAACACATTAATATCATAAAACTCAAGAATTCATGATCTTTTCCTCATAATTGTAATCAAAATCTGAAATGGTCTGAAAGTGTCAAATTGTGTCAGAGTATGTTAAATTGATTACAACACAAATCTTTCACATTTTGACAATATCTTAGACTCAACTACAGTATATACAAAAACGCCTGAAAATTCTACTTCTATGACCATGTTCAGACAAGTAGAGCTTGTGGTCTGTACAAGTTATAATCAAGTTTATTATTTTCAAATTCTTGGTCCACTACAGGTTCCTTGACAAAAGAGCCAACCATTGTTTACCTAACCCCATCATCAGGTCTTTATACTTCCTGTGCATAGCTGTACATTAATGTAAGCTGAAGTATTCTTGTGCTACTCCAGGAAGACATTCAACAGATAAAAACAAAGCTATTAAACTACTTTAATTTCCCCTAATTACAATCTGAGGGACACTTAAACAGTACTAAAGATTCAGAAATACAAATGGAAAGTCAGTTTGGAGAGGAGAACAAATAGTCTCTACAAAAAGATATATGACACTTGTTATTAATACACCTGTAATGATGGTTGTATAGGCAAACAACACTGAGCTGTCCTCTTGACCTTTCATAAGGAATATTCATATAGTAGAGTCTACCTAATACATGGGTGGTGTAGGATTTGCAGTTAATGATAATGCATTTCTGGTGGTGCAGACAAAATGAACACCTGTGTTTTCCCAAAAATAAACGTACTCGTCCATAAGAACAATTGAAATTCAAGGTCAAGCAGACAGGTCAAAGTGGTTTTCCTTCAGATCTAAATGTTTATTATCAAATGTACATGTAATCCATATTGTAGTATATATACCACTAAATATATAACCCTGTCAAAAATGATATTCCAAATGTACATATTACCCATGTTAACAAGTATTTCAACAAGTCTTGTAGCTCGTAAATAACCCGGCTCTCTCCCCTTTGTATTAGTATGTTGTCTACTACATGTTTACACATGGCTCATAAAGAAGATAAATAAATACACAAAAATATCAATTACCTACCAGTAGGTGTGAGAAAATGCATTTTCCACAGTGTACTAATTGATTGATTGATTTTGTATTGTGAATGTGTTTGAATGATTACCAGTAGGCGAGAAAACGCTATTTCCAGAAAGATTGATTGATTGATTGTTTGTATGTTTGTTTGTTTGAATATGGTTTCATTTGTTTTCATTTTGAGACAAGGAATATTGGAAGTACTATACAGTAGTTAACAGGAGTACAGGTATTATGGTTCATTATAAGGAACCTTGATTCTTTAAAGATCTGTTACAAGCTAGAACAACCAATGTCAGGTTTTCTTCAGATGGCCACACGGCAACCCTGCAATTCAATTAAAGGCAGCAGATTCTACCAAGCTAGCATTGAGCTCATGTTTTTAAAATTTGTATTCATTGTTTCAATGATGTCCCTATGCTGGTTGTTGCTTGCAGTCACATCTTACAGCAGTTGTCTTCTAACATTAGAGCAGCAGCTCACAGGGGTTTCAACATATAATGTATTCATTTTGGCAATCTGTGATTGCCCTCAAATTGAATTTCCTACTGCATTGCCCTCCTTATTTGGCTGGGAATCATATGTCATTTTCCCAAGTAATCTAAGTGGAGTGGAGTATTGATGTTTTGAAACCCATTCAAGAGTTTTTTCTACTGATATCAAGAAAGTCAGTTCTAGAATGGTAGGGGAAACCAGAGATCTGGGGAAAACCATTGACCTTCAGTAACTAGCAAACTTTACAAGTCCTTAAACAAATAATCCACCAAGAATGCAAGGGAGGAAAGTAGTTTAGTAGTTTACAATTAGCTGTCATTTCTTCTAGGCCACCAAGGCTGCTAGCGGATAACACACTTTACAGCTTGCTCTGTTTTCTTAATCATCAACCATAAAACACATAATAATTTAGTTTATACTGTAGTTTTTTCATTTTATACTGGCCATCATATCTCAACAAGGAAAGTCTGCCTGGAGTTTATACTAAATTGATATTTTTTGTGTAACAATTTGATATTTATGTAACTGTTCTGTATTATTCCAGATATGAGACATACAAACACATATGTGTATTGTGTTGTGATTTAAAAGCATGTTAATAAGACATTTTAATTAGAAAATCATGCAAAAATTTAAACCACAGAACTTTTTATTGTCAATCATGCAGAATTTATGAGACAAAGAATAAAAAACAATTATGCTGTGGTGTAACAGAAAAAAACCATGTTAATAAGATATGACATATGTTTTTGCTCATTAAATACTACAAGCAAAGTCACAGGGAATACTTATGACAAAAGTACAATATGCTTCAATGAGATTGAGGACTCAAACTTCCACAATGATAGTTGAATTGTTTCAGCAATTTTTCAGCCATTCACAATGAGAACTAAATGCTAAGTTCATATGTGTTGTGACATTGTGTAAATATTTCTGATTGTGCAGCGAGACTGAATACTCAAAACCTCTAACATTATTGTTGACTTCTTTAAGCTTTTTTTTTTTTTTTTTGCCATTCACAAAAAGTAAATACATGGTTATGTGACATCGTGTAAATGTTTTTAATCAGGTATTGAGACTGTAGACTCCTAACCTCTAAAGTTATTGTTGACTGTTCACTTGTTTCAGAATGTCTTGGCCATTCACATGCGATAAGAACCAAATACAACTTAATCTGGTGCATGACACAGTGCAAATGGTTCAGATAAGATTTTAAACCAGACTATACAGACACTGACCCAAAAGAATGGTAACAGATTTACAATGTTGCAGATGAACATGAAATCACTTGGTAATGATTACCCCAACAGTAAGCAAGCAAGTAAGGGCTAACAAATGCATGTGGTAGGACAGGAATCATGTTTTGTATCCCAGTTACTGTTATTTCACACAAATCAAGGTGGTCAATACTTGAATAGAGGAGAAAACCAGAGTACCTGAAGAAATCTATCAACCTTTAGTAATCAAGTTTCAAATTTTACTCACAAACATGGGATTGTCCTGAGTTGGAATTAAATTTAGTGTATTAAGCTGAAGATGGTGCTTTAGACCACTCAATTGCAAGGGGTGGGGGTTAACAACAAGAACAAGAAGAAAATGGATCAGTGGAACTGAGTAAAACACCTCCAATATCACCTCTGGTAACCTATGATGCAGGATAGACTTGAGATGTCATAAAAATATCCTGGTTATAATGATTAAGACAGTCAGTCATGCCAGAGAGAGGTCACTGGCAGTCTCTAACCCACCACAAATAAAACCCAACACCTTCTCTATACTATAAGGAAAAAGTTCAAGATATGCTAGGTTTCCACAATTTAAAATCATAAGTAGCAAAATTTCCCAAATCTGTTAAAATATAGTCCTTTTTAAAGTATTTGTCCCAATTTTGCTAAAATAAGTTACTTTTTGAAAGAATTTCTCAGAAAGTAGCAGCCACTGGCCAGTTTGGCAACCACACAGGAATGGAAACATAGGATATGTAAATAAATAAATAAATAAAATAAGGGTTCTTGTTTGTATTCTATAAATTTGATATAAAAAATTCATAAGATACCCCTTTAAAGAAAGTAAAAATTAAATTTACCAAATATGCAAATAAAATCATAAAATCATACAAAAATAAAAATTTGATTTGAATGATTACTAAAATTGAAAAAAAATTTACCAACCTTGGATTTCTTTGTTTTCTTTTTCTGTCCAAATCCAAGTAAAAATTGAAATCGTTTCCTTTCCATCACAGATTTAAAATCACAAATTTATACAAAACCACAAATTTCTTGTTTTTTTAAATAAAACTTCAGAACTTTTAAATTCCCATATAAAATTTTATCATAATGAAAAACTAAATTTGTAACTTAAATTCCAATCATAAATTGATTCATATCCATATGGATATTCCAGCAATATAACATTTTAAGAAAATTGCATCTTATTTAAGATTCACATACGCATCACCACAAAAAATTGCCAGAAACTTAATCATAATCTGTACAATCAAAATCCAAATTTGAAGATTCTATTTTCCATTAATATTGATTTTGGTCCTATATTCCTAAAATCCCAATTTGAAGAATCCTTTTTTCAATAATACTGATATTTGGTCCCGATATTTTATATATATATTCCCTAAATGCTAATGTGAAGATTCCCTTTTAAAAATAATACTGATTTTTGGTCCACTAATATTTCAAATATATTCTTAATCCCAAAATGAAGATTCCGTTTTACAATACCAGTACTGAAATTTGGTCCATTAATGTTTCAAATATATCCCAAATCCCAGTTTTACAATAATACTGACTTTTGGTCCTGTTAATATTTCACATATATTCCCCAATTCCCAGTTTTACAATAATACTGATTTTTGGTCCTGTGGATATATTACCGGTACTCATATAATGGTACTACTCTGATGTATATAATATATAATATGAAATAATCACACAGAGGTAACAACAGATGATCATATGGTAAATAAATAAATAAGCTACTTAATGAGGGCACTTTACAACAAGTGCAAGTTTATAGAGTTACACACACTGGTAGAGAGAGTGGTTCTATCACAAGATGAGGAGGGATATACACCTCAGATATCATCCAATTACATGGTATCGACAACAGACTATGCTTCAGTTCTCATCAAACTTTGCCAGATTTTGAATACAAAGATAACGGGTCAGGATTCATTGTGATTGGTTACACATAGAGTCGGACAGTGGAGAAAGTTTTGTTACTAACGATTGTAAACATGTTGTTAACAGAAATAATTGTTTATCAACGACGATAGTATCAATCACCCCCCATAAAAATACATGTATATAAACTTCTGTCTTTTTTACCACCTGAACTCTCTCTGTCTCTCTCTCTATATATATATATATAAGGGAATGTTTTGAAATCAGAATGGCTAAAAGTCATCAAGTCCATTATCAGGGAAATCTGGTGAAACTACAGATGTGGCTATGCCAAAAAGATTTTTTTTTTTTACATTTTTATGAGTCACATATTTTTTTCTTTCCTTTTGTCTCGACGTGTTTTTTTTTCTTTTCATTTATTTGGTTATTTGCCTATCCATTTTCTTTTAATCAATTAATATAACACCAACATTTTGATTAATTAATATGTACTGCTGCTGGATTTAAAACAACATATTTCAATAAACGTATTTCCTGTTTCGTGTCAAATGTTTTTTTCAAAATCCATTAAACAGAAATCACCAGATATGCCATGGGAAACTAATTTCATAACGAATGACAAGAAAACAGACGGGAACTTTTTATATAACTATTTACAATATGGTTTTCTGTTAATCTATTTATTTTGAATGTGTATGACAAGTCATCCGCTAAAACAAAATATTGTCATTGTATAAAGGAAGAATACTGATATAATGTATATACACTCTGTATATGAAGTTACTGTTAATTTGCTGTTACATAAACAATCTTATTTGTAATAATTATGAGCATAATTTGTTTTTAGTATAGTATGTTAAGAATGATTTGTAAGAAAGAGGAGAGAGAGAGAGAGAGAGAGAGAGAGAGATGATGATGATGATGATGATGATGATGATGATGATGATAATGATGCATGTAAGAGATGCTCCAGTCATTGATATGTAGACAGTTTTAGAGAGGGGGACAGGGAAGAGAAAGTGAAGCTGAAATGATATGTGTGTGTGAGAGAGAGAGAGAGAGAGAGAGAGAAAGAGAGAAAGAGAGAAAGAGAGAGTGGGGGAATCTAACACTACCGTTACAGAAAATCAGGCCCCAGTTTCACAATCATTCCTTAGTTTCCTTAAGATTTTTTCACTTAAACTGAAGCCGTCTGTTCTGGGATGGTTGAGGAAACCAGAGTTTCTAGATAAAACCACCAACCTTAAGCAACCAAACTGACATTAGGGCATTAAAAAAGATGTCTAACAATGTTCAACAACAATTTGAATACTGGTACTCTAGGTAATAATTACACCTGACAGACAAGACAATTAGTATGTTAGCTAAGATAAATCCACTAATCCTTCATCATCAAGTCACTAATTAAAACTTTCCTAACTTAATCAATTGAAAAATGTTATCGTTAAAAGAAATTCATTATGACATTGTGGTATATTTATTTATTTTTGCTGTTTATTATGGGGAGGATCCCATTTTTCAGAAGTTTCAGACAGATATCCCCCAATTCTCATCTGTATTCAATTATTACTGGTGATAAATCACTTGGGTTATAGGTAAACAACACTGACCTGTCCATTTGACCTTTTAGTAGAAATATTCATATTGAAGGATCCACCCAATACATAGGTAGTGATAGGATTCACAGTAACTTGCATGTATATACACATTGCACTTGATAAGTGTTCTCATTATGAAATGAAAATTAACACCTGTAATCCCTCCCTATACATAAATGAACTTGTCTATCATAGATATTCAATTTAAAGGTCAATCAGACAGGTCAATGTTGTGGGACTATATGTATATAATATATAATTCTTTGTATTGTTATCATGATAAATCTAAGCATGACGAAGGTGTACTAAGTTCTCATCATATTTCACCGCTGGAGACTTTCACAACATCTGTTTTTACAAGACAGACCAACATATACTATGAGTTTACTGTACATTAGGTATTACATAGGATGTGCTAATACCATAATCTATTGCTTGGCCAAGATACAGGATGATATATGGCTTTAAATATAATGTACTGTAAACCAATTAAATTGGCTCATTCTTATTTCAGAAATTTTTCTCTTTTTTGGCAGAGGAAATAAGCACAGTTCAACACTTCATTTTTTTTTTTTGCAGAGGGAGTAAGCAGTTCAACTTCGACATTTTTCAAGATTTCATATTTCATAAGGGGGAGGGTACAGTACAGTTCCTCTTAGCTTGCTCTTGTTAAGAATTGTTCTACCCCTCTTAGGGTTTTTGAAATTTTCACCAAAAGTTGCAACTGGATAAATGTACATATTTTAGAAAAGCCTAGATAGGTTAACTTATTTTATGCCTTTTTGTGTACACACTGTTCATTTCCATCTAATCAGAACAAAACTCTCACATACTCAAGATGCACGGTTTAGACAGGTTCCACTGTATCCTCAGAATACTTGGATTTATAAATTGTAGTAGTATATTAAGTTCTTATCTTTGTAAAAACAAAACTTTCTAACCTACAGTGAAAGGATCAATATTATTTTTATGTTAGGAAAATAATCGGGACTATTATAGTCTATTAAGAAGACTAGGAAATGTCAAGATTTTGTTTGTTTTTATCATGTTCCATCTCAAAATACCAAAACCACTCATCACAGAAACATTAGTAGTTTTAGTTAACATATTACACTGACATGGTTGATAATGAAACCTCTCATTGCCACGCATGAATTATATTAAATTTCTCCATGCTGAACATGTGCAAATGAATCACCATCAAAAAGCAATAAGTGCATTCTACTATCTAGATGGACCAGGCAATAAGCTGTAATCCTCTTGTGTAAATCTTCAATGTCAGTCTGGGCAGTGATTCTTGAAAAAAAAATTCCCCTAAAATAAGATATTCTCCCGCAGAGGTAATTACGATTACATTACTATATACGCTGATCTTACAGAGAAAGTAAAAACCTTATCTACCAAACAAATCTTACACGAAACGTTCCATGGCTGACTAGAAATTGATGAAAATTTTGGGGAATTATTCATGACATGATAGTTATACACTCTTCACTATCTATGAAAGAAACGACATTAATGGGCACATGTAAAATAAAGATTTGATAACGAGTGATTTATCATACAAGTACAAAAACAGATAAATTAAAAGAAAACAGTAATTGTGTCAAAATTGGAACCAGCTTAGATGACAAGATATTGTTAAACTAAACAAGAGCACCACTAGGTGTAGCATCCTTTACATATTTACTATTTATTAATCTGTTGTTAACAAAAATGAACAATTGATTAAAACTTCAAAGGGACACAACTCTAAGAAATTTGGACAGAGTTACCTCCTCTTATGGCACACAAAATGTCATGTACACCAAGTTTAGTAAAAATATCTGCAACAATGTTTGAGGGGCTTGTATGCCAGACAAACTATTAGAGACAGATGCCTTTCCATAATACATTCTGATTTAGAAATGGGCATATAAAAAAATCACAATCCTCATCAAGGGGCCTTAACTCTACATTAAAAAGATAAAATATTATAATTATGAACAGATTTCATAAATAACTAGCCATATCTATTGAGACACTGATCCTGGAGTCCAGTAAAAATAATATAAAACTTTTAATGCCTATTTGTGTGGGTTATAAAGAAGTGAAGGAAAAGGGGGTAATAATTTTTTATGCCCCATTCAAAATCTTTAAATCTTTTATTTAAGCCAGATGCACAGTTCGGGACTGTTACATAAAGTGCCAGGAGAAAATCACCGACCTTCAGAAAAATGATAAATAAACTAGAAAACATTCTAATTAGCCACTGAAACCACAAAAATTACCAATAAAGTACACCCAAACTTTTGTGTAAAAATATGAACTGTGTTTCATTAATTTTTACATATACTATTAACTTAATCTTATGCTATCATCATAAATCAAAAATAAATTACATTAAGGAGAATCATCAAAAGTCTCTATGAAGAATTTGGAGCTCAGAACTAACAACCATAATCTATCTTTATTGAACTATATACCAGATGTATAAGCATTGCATTATCATATTTATATAACATCAATAAGCATTAGAGCTATATTTCAATTTCATTCCCATAGCCAAAATTGCCATTGAATACTAATTTTTGAAAAATTCATTCAAAAAGTAACCTATTTTAGCAAATTTATGTAAATACTTTAAAAACAACTATATTTTCACATATTTTGGAAATTTGGTATGTAATAATTTTCATATTTTGTGAAAAAAAAGCTAGGACGAAGATGCTTTATTTATGTATTGAAAAAAATTGCCACTTTCATATAACTTATACTGGTACAAATTTATTCTCCCCTGGCAATCGAAGTTTGGAGTGAATATAGGATACATGTACGCATGTTACACTTTCCTTGTCATCACTCTAAAAACTTTATTTCTCAACAGAATTTAATAAAACATGAGAAAAGGGTTAATCATGGTAATATCTTGGACAAGTTCTTGTTTTGTAACTGGCAAACCCAATTTGACAGAGTTATTGCCCTTTGAGTGAAATACCTGCATTTTTGACAGTGCTCTATTGTGAGGGGATTAGAATCATTTGTGATGCCTTGTTTATTTATTTATTGATTTATTTATTTATTTTCTGCAATATCAAAAACTTTCAATTTAATACAAATTCATTTACTAACCGCACAGTACAGTATAAATAAAATTTCATTTATTTTCAAAAATTCTCAAACGATGTAATAATCAGCTAATATGCTACTATCTCATTAACAATCAAGTTTTCTCACTTTTACAGGCAAAAAACCCTCCTCTGCATCTATAGAATATCTGATACAACAGGGCGGTCTGGCGGGTTTTAATCTTATGATACTTATGATGAATTTTATCTATTCTGTAAACTTTTTTTTCCATTTCTCACAACTTTTTATCATCTTTTCAACACACTTAATTTATTTCTTATATTATTAATCATGGCAAATCTCAATCAGTATGGGGAAAAAAAGAGTGGTGTGATGCAATATTCACAGCAGGCTAGCTGTGATAATTTATATTATATAATAAATATTTACTGCAAATGTTACACATTTCTGACTCATTCAATATTTATATTTACCAAAAATTTTAAAACTTAAAAAAAATATTTACAAAATTTAAATAAATACATCTTCAAACAAAAACCTTTAAAAACACAACAATTATTTTAGACTATTAAGATTACATATTCTACATGGGTGTCATTTATTTTGAAAAAAGAAACTTGTTTTTCATCTTTATAGAATCAAAATCATCTTTGATGTTTTTTTTTTTAAAAAATATATATATTCAACTCAAAAACAAACCTTATTTTTTTTCATTCCTAGAATCAATTAAAATTATTTTTGCATCTATAAAAACTGAAATTTTTGAGATTTGTTTTTTTTTCTGCAAAAAGCCTTTAACTGATATGATGGCAATTATTAATTACAGAAACAGAATATGCACCTGTGCAAATAGTTTAAATATTTACTATAAAATTGTAATTTCATAGCAACATGAACTTGAGTTTCAAAAAATTATTTTTTCTTATCTTTATTTAGATATGAAATTATAGTAATATTGCAGTTCATTAGCTAAAGTGGAAAAGGCAATTAGATAAATGGGTCACAGTGACTCAAAATTACTTAAAATATTCTCTGAAAAATGATTGTTGAGTTGAGCAATGGTGTTTGACATATCCCAGTCAAGAATATATCACTTATATCGAGACATCACCAGCTATAGGCAAAGGTGCAGAAATTTTGCCTGTGTGTTGTGCAATGATGGCATTATACAGCAGGGTTCTTTATCATGCCAAGCCTATCGTGAGACATGAACTCTTTCATTTTAAGTTCCCATGTGAAAGAACCACGACTTTCATTTCATAATGCCAAGTGCTTGGTGAAAGAACAGTCACTACCCACTTTCAAGTCTTGGGTCAGACCCAGTCAGGATTATTGAAGACAAAATCTGGTGTGATATTTGGATTCTCTGACTAAGCTAGAGGAGTTAAAATGGTGTACCATGTCCATTAAAATAAATATCGTAATTAAGTTAAACAACATGAATCAAAAAGATTTTCATTACAAGTTTGTAGTTTTCCCATTTACTAAGTTCTAAACAAACAGAACCCCTACCATTAATGACATATTCAAGTAATTTAAAAGATGTCTTCAATAGACAGATTCAATATTTTCACAGCAACTTAATGCAACGAGGGCAAAAAGTTTACAGCGATGAAATCATCAATCAACATGCTGCAAAGGATGCTAAATGTTTTTATTTAAATAAACTTTTCATTATGCAGCCGGCAGCATGTGCATCAAACACTCCAGATCTGTGATTGACATTATATGTTTATGTAATTTTACGGTTTTCTTCATCATTATCATCGTCAAGTTTTTGTCTGCCAAATATCTGGGTGATAATCTTAGTATTTTCTTTCATCTATCTGACCCTATAATCAATTTTCAAGACAATTTTCTCTGTGATATAACACCCGTTTTTATACTATGACTGACAGGGACAGTCTGCACTTTATCTGCATCAATATATAAATTACCTTCTATACCATATTGTGCATCATTTTTAGTCGTTTTTTTTTCATTAGTAGAAACCCAAATAAGATATATTGCATATAAGTTTTCATAATAAACTTTTGTCATTCTCAAACAATACTGCAAACAAATGCTATATCAAGGGATAAAACTTCAGTAAACAAACTTTCAGTGATTTTCTTTGAAATCCTGCATTATAGTTTCCAACCCTATAAGATATTCACTGGATTAATGCTGAAGAGAAATGGTTATTTCAAGGGAGACAACACCAGCAACTATATTAAAAAATTCCTTTCAACATATTTCTTGAATAATGCAGTCAAGGGAAACAACTCTTGGTGACTAACAATATCATAACTACAGATCCAAATCAGAAACGCTAGAGCAAGACATGGCCAGAAATGTCAGAACACCATGGCCACATTCTTCTTGCAGCAGAAATGTACACCAGAATTCCTGTTCTGATACAAATATTCAATTCCCAAATTCTGCCGATTTTCAATTATTCCAAGATTCTGCAAATTTTCAATTCCCTAATTCTGCCATTCTGATGCTTTCAGATACAAGCAATTAATTTTTTTATTGAATAACTTCATGATAATTTGACTTACCTGGAAGTGAAGAATGATTGTCCATATAAGACCTAGAGTTAACTTAGGGTTACCATCAACTATCTCATCTGAACGAATGTTAACCAGTCTTATCTGAAAACAATAAAAATAATAAATCAAGTGTCAAAATGATATGTTATGCACAAATCAAAATATGTCAAATTAAACAATTATTTGTTACATTTAAGATATTTATTTGTGTATATATCGCCATGACAATAGTATGGTACAGTGTTAACAGCAGTAGTAGAATTGGATTTAAACACAACAAAACGGTTTACATTTTCAGCCGATTTGCTTTACAGACCTATCTGAAAAAAGATGTCCAGTAAAGGGCTTTTTACAGATGATATGAAAACAAATGTAATCAAATTAAGACTTTTGATCAGGTGAGCTTAGAACTAATGTAATGAAATTGGGCCTTTTGGTCAGGTGAGCTAAAACTAATGTAATGAAATTGGGCCTTTTGGTGGTCAGGTGAGCTAAAACTAATGTAATGAAATTGGGCCTTTTTGGTGGTCAGGTGAGCTGAAAACTAATGTAATCAATCAACCCAAGTATATTCTAAATGTTCAGGTAATACCATCAAATAAGTTAACTTTACCAAAGAGAAACTTCACTAGGTGGACAATACTACCACTACTTACAAATATTTGAGAATATCAATATTACTATGAGAGGAAGTTCCCGCTATATAATCATTGATATTTTAGATAAATGGTATATATCAATTGTCCAAGGCAGCATCAAATACAGAAGTAAGTTGTTATCTTGTTACAAATACAGGGAAAACCTACATCAACTAATTAAAACTTTATGTACAGGGGTAGGTTACACAGATAAATGTAATTTAACAAGACACTGAAACCTTGATTGAGATGAACTGATTCATGGTGGCCAGACTGATGGGCAAGGTTCAAAACAAGTACTTGGCAAGTTGTATAACAAGTACTTGAGAGTATGAACTGAACACGTCAATACAGGGTAGGCTACACACAGAGGAAACCACTGATTATTAACCTTGATTGAGATGGAGTGATTTAAAATGGCCAGACTGTTGGACAAGTCACATCATAAAGATTGAACCATGAATTCTATAATGCAGTATCTTCAACTAGACAGCGTTTCTGCCCTTATGGGATTCTTGACTGTTGTTGATTCATTGAATTTTCTAAAATATCATTAACTGTTTGGCAAAATGAAAGTCACAACCCATTTTTAGGTCTTTCACTAGACTGTGTCCAAAAAGGATCAATTATGACAACTTCCATCTGTGGACCCTTATAACAACACTTTACTGTTAAAAGTAAAATGACCACTCAATTTTAAGGATCTTATTAGGTGTCAAAAAAAACACAACTCAAAAATATCTGAAGCATAAAAAGTCACAAAATATATTAAGTTCAAGACAAGTCCAGTTTCATATGACAAATCCAGATTTTCCATCTAATTATAGCCAATTCACTGGTACAGAATAGCATAGTTTGTAAAACTTAATTTTACCATTCCTATAAAACCTTACATAAACTGCAACAAAATGCATTTAATATGACTTGAAAGTAAATTTAGTGTTAACTCCACAAATATGTGTAGCTTACATTTGCCACTAAATGTTTTTAACTAATTAAAACATCAATAAAGTAAGACATTAATGCTCTGTAATACAGTTTGTGGAATGATCCAATTTTGTCAACACATTCTAAAACCATCAAAAGAAACCATTTCTTTCTCACAAAAAATAAAGCTGCATGAAAATTTCTTTCTCAAAAAAAATAAGACTGCATAAAAATTGATAACATTCCTGGATTTGCGTGCTAGATGCTTTAAAAACAGAGGAGTGGAGTCAAGATTCTTTCTTTTATACAAAGGTGGTCAGTTTGTGGATGATTAAGGAAACAGGAGTGCCTGGAGAAAACCAAGACCATTGGCAAGAGAACTGTCAGGCTTTCTCACATCAGGACCTTTCCCAGAGTGAGAATCAAACCTAGGGAGTGAGAGGTCTTTGATTCATTACAGATACTTCAACAAGACAGACCCAGTGAGTTAAATGAGATTTTATGTCTGGACAAAGATTGTATTTATATCAAGACATCTCCAGTTATATAAAGGAACAGAAATTTAAATCTTTTCAATTGGCTTACATCTGAATAAACAGTTAATTTATTTTTCCATGCCAAGTCTTTGACATGATCGGGATGGAAAATAAATAGTGACCTCTCACTTAGTATGAGCAAGTACTCTTATCAACCAAGTTGCAATAGTAGTGAATTTGTTTTGATATTTAAATCTAACAATCATTGCCCAATCTAACTGCAACATGTATGTGGGTGCATCATACCTCCCAACAGTTTTCAGATTTTATCATCTGTTGACGCCATCATTAAGGAAATCTTCAAAATCTACTGACACTGAATATTTCCCAAATTTTTGTGGTTTTAACTTACCCCTTTTCTACGTAAATATTCTAAAGCTATCTGTACATTCTGTATTTTATGAAATCTCATTTTTCCTCTTTCCCTTGGCTACAATAGACAAATAATATAACAAAACATGCTAATCAATGTCAAAATCACATCCAAAAGCAAAATAAAAACTTTGAAACTGACAAATTAGGTTTAACACATGACCTTCCAACAAAAAAGTGAGGCCAGGTGCTCCAAGAAGGTGAACACTCCCTGTTTAGCAAGCTACACCGGCCAAGTGTGTAATCAAAATTGAGAGTGAAAGGAACATTCAAAATTAATAACTGTGTCCTTAACAATTGGTATCTAACCGAATTCTAAACAAAATATATAAGATGTTACTCTTTAGATAGAATCTGCTAAAATAGCTGAGTTACCTCCCCTTATGCTATATATACTATAGGACTTCTATTCTTACCAAAAGAGACTTAAAACCAATGCTGCATGTCATAGCAGGCATAGCAATAAAAGAACCCTCCGTGCACATTGCCCTATGAGTACATTGCAAAGGTAAACATTTCTGCCACTTCACCATTAGCTGGTGATGTCTCGATATAAGTGCAAAAATATTATTGACTTGGAAATCAAACCCTATTCAGTCAATCAGTCAGTGGAAAGTTCAACAATACAGTAACTTAATTCAATTAATCAATCAATTTTAGACAGAATCTGCTAAGGATAGGTGAGTTACCTCCCTTTGTGTACATATACTACCGGTATATAACACTTCTTCTCTTACCAGAGTGTCTTTGGCAAGGACCTCTAACAATGATATTAAGTTATGTCCATCTTTAAGATCTTCAAAAAGGTCAATCACCCTTCTTCCAGCCTGTAAGGTATATAAAAATACAATCTATTAAAATCATGAATAAATCTGATTATCTTTTAACTGTAGGGTGGGTGCTACATGCATCATACACTTAATAGTAAGGTATGAGACTTGATCTTTCAGGTAAAACACAACCAGGTTCCTGTTTTTATGATAGAACCCTTTATTTATGGGTATAATGAAGGTAAGCATTTATCTAAAGCCCCTAAAAACTTATAAACTTTAAAAGAATATATTTACATATCATGTACGATGTCAAACGGTTCGATCTGGTTCCAGGAAGGGGTTCGGCCAAAAAGTCCCTTAAAATATATGTTTTCACTTATTTTTCAAACATTTTTGTTAAGCAACCAGAAAACATACAAATTTTTGTAGAGCCACTAATATTGTTTCTACAAGTAATGGGAAATGACCATAACTTTGCAATTTCCATGAATGACATTATCTTTTGGGAAACACTGGCATATTCAATTCCTATTCAATAAATGTCTCATATTTCAAGGCATTATATGGTCCTTTAATTCAGAAATCAAAATAACATCTTCAAAATGCTTAACCTTGAAAGTTTTGTATATGTGAATACGTTTCAAATAGTGTACAAATCAGCATTTCAGATAACAATACACTATATCAAGGTGGTGGTTTTTTTTTCATACTGTCATGCAAATGCAATATTTAAAACAATCAACAACAATTTAAAATTTAGAGAAACAGCATTTTATCATTTGGTCTAAACTACATATTTTTTTTCATTCCAATAGGTGGTGTGGTGTAAACTTGAAAATTGTTCATTTCATTGGATGGTGTGGTGTAAAAAGTAATAATAAAATTTAAGGTCAGTCGTTACACCTAAACTTTCTTAACTTGTACTACAGAAGAGTCACAAACTTTGGCCACTTTTAAGCTCATTTGTCCCCATTTTAATGTCCTTGGATAACTTTGTCACCATGCTGATTGCTAGATTTTTTTTATTTCTAAGTCCAAAAATGCAATTCTTTTGTTTTTTTCTTTATAAGCATACTTTGGGTTTATTACCAAACCCTTTTCATAATGCCAAAAATCCAACAGAACAATATATAATGGTTATGAATGAAGATGTAAATATATATAATACATGTATTTGGTAAATTTTACCGAAATGAATAGTTGTAGCTATAAAACTCTTCAAATCTATTAGCCAAAGGTATTGATAAGAAAAAAGTTTAGGTGTAACAACTAAACTTAAAGAGACTAAAAAAATATTTAACAACAACAACAACTTACAGGCAATAATTGGTAGGGACATAATAAAAATCAAGATCTCAAACTCACAGATGAATAACAAACTCTTGTGCAAACTTCAAGAACTTCAAAGTATTTTACTGGTAATTTAGATTATGATTTCAACAACAATAAAATGTAACTTTTAAGTCATGCCATAAAATTTAACATCAATTTACCAGTTATTAACTGATCACATAATATGTATCTTACAATATCAAGGCAAAATCTTAAAAAATTTCATGCATAAATCACAAAGATCACTGTAAAACGAACATAATCAAGATCACAACATACAACATATAGTCAAGGGTGGGGTACATGCATACATTCATGTTTATTCTGTAACTATGGTTACCTGGGAAAACCTCCAATGCTGCATGTAGTCGACGGGTAAAGGAGACCACTAAATTAGTAAATAAATTCATATAATATTCAATGATATAATAAATCTTGAGATAAAGCAAACAGAGTTATCTCCCTTTCATAGTGTAGTGTCTTGATAAAGAAGTTATTCAGAGTAGTCTCCCTTATATCATACACAAAGTACATTGTGTTTTGTGTATTGCAGAAATTTGGGGAAATCAAAAAAAAAGTACAATGTGTTTTGTGTATTGCAGAAATTTGGGGAAATCAAAAAAAAAAAAAAAATACATGTGTTTTGCAGAAATTTGGTGAAATCAAAAAAAAAAAAAAAAAAGACTGTAAAAGACGAAACTGTCAAGTCACACATATATAAATCACTGAAGTATTTAAAACACTATGAAAGTTATCATCTTAAAATTATCAACATATAAATTTTAATTTAAAGCCACAAAGGTTATAAATATTTTATCTGTTAACATATGATTGACAAATATGACAATTTCACTTTTTAAATGTCGTTGTCATATTAATGTCTCTTCTTGTTAACTACTGAAGTAGTTATTTCCTCAAGTTTTAATATCTATGTATATAAAGTTGACTTGGTATGTAATAACTGTGATCTAATCAATGAAAGTGACTCACGTACAAAGTATTCTATATAAACATAAAACACCCTTGTCTCTTTATATATAAACAGTAAAACCTTGTTATAATGCCGCTCAATGCTACCTCGCTCAACACATCCAATTCATTTATATTTTTATAAAAACCCTTTATAATACCAAAATATGACAAACAAATGATGACCATGAATCAAGGTTTTACTTGCTAGAGACCACATTTATATAAAACTACTGTTTTAAGACCACTTTGCTACATATTTCGACAAAAAATCAACTTCAACATAAAGATCACCTGTGTTATTAATTAAGGCCATACTTCTTTTTTCTCCTTTGTACTTTTTACATACTGGTACAGGTTTTACCACATATATTAACAAATTTATAACATTTTTTAAAAACACATGATTTTTAAAAAAGTCGAATTTCACAGAATAAATCTTAAGAATCTATATTTATTTTCCCTTTTTGTACTGTCAATAATGTTACTGTGATGCACTAGATACACAATGCACAAATCACTATAATCTCCCTCCTACTCGGGAATCTACGAAGAATTTTGCCAAAGATTAAAAAATTTATGTACATTTTATGAAGTTTATAAAAGAATTTAAAAAAATATAATTTTTTATGAGATTCCAGCAATTTATTCCAAAAATTTTAACACCATTCTATTGTATTATCAACATATTCTCATTGTGACTAGCAGATTTGCTTTAATTAAATTAGCAATTGAGTAATGGTGTTTAACATCCCAGGTAAAAATATACCACTTATATCGAGACGTCACAAGCTATAGGTGAAGGTGCAGAAATTTTGCCTGTGTAGCACAGATGGCATCATACAGCAGGGTTCTTTATCGTGCCACGGCTACCTTGACAAGGGACCTCATGAAGTGACAAAAACAATTGTGTCGGGATTAAATGAAAACCTACACTGCAGAATTTGTAAAGACGTCTCCATGGAATAAACCTAAAACCAACCCAATCAAACCATTTTGAACACTTGTGAAAAACAAAAACATTTGCATTGGGGGGGTTGTTATAAAATGAAATTTTACTCAGAATTAAATGGATTATATAATGCATAATGTCAGTGTTTATATAATGTAATCTGAATATGTTTTGTTTTATTTTCACTGTTGAAGATCACAATCTTGGAACTACCTTACGTAATCTTCATTCTCTATAGATTTGAATACTATAGACATGTATAGGGATTTAAGATAACTGATAACGATCATTGATTCCAGCTCTTTATCTTCAATATACATGTATTATCCTTCACAGACTAAAAATCAACAAAAAATTCCTGACATTATATAACACAGGATTGCGAGTTTGATTAAACCTTAAATGTCACCGTTATGACTAGATAATAGTAGTATTTATTGATAAAAATTCTAGACTTCCTAATTTTAATGAGCTTTGTGAAATGTTACATTTATCGTAAAAACTGCATCCAGTTGCAGCTGCACAAATATTGCATAATTCTCTGTGAAATGTAATCTGTATACAAATCCATCTGGAACAATAATTTGTAAACGAATTCTATATTTAATCTTCTGAAGAGAAATATTTTACCTCAAAAAGATTCAAATTTCAATAAGAGTAACATTTTGATATGAACAGAAATAGAAATAAAACTAATTTAACAAGCAAATTCAGTAAATTAGGATCCCCTGCCAGTAGGTTCTTTTTTGTGATTTGCACATATGTTAAAAGGGCAATAACTCCCAGGAAAATGAGCAGAACCAACTTGGGTTAACGATATGTGCATCTCCTATCAATGTCGATGCTTTGCACCAAGTTTCGTGAAATAGTGCTTCATAGTTTTGGAGAATTTGTGCAGACAAGAATTTCGGACAGATGGATGGACGGACAAAAACTCTATTTTTCTTCGAAAGACAGGAGGTAAAAATACAGAATTTAGAAATACAAACAAGAGATGTTTGAAAAAAAAATGTTATAGACTCTAATAAACATCTGGCCAATCAAAATGACTTGAGGCCAAAAACTTCAACTTTGGAGAGGGGGTGGGGCGGGTTCGGTGACCGAGTGTTCTACAGAATGCATTTACAGATCACAGTTCCTCTCAACACCTAGGTTTTATTCCCAATTATGGCAGATCCTAGTGAGAGAGTTTAATTCACTTGCCAAAGGGTAGTTAAAAAGTTTTTCCAGCTATTGTGGCTTATTGCACCTTCCAAAAACTGGCTGCCTCGATATATATTTGAAAAATTTGGAGTGGAGCATAAAACACCATTACTCTACTCTACAATGTATTCTAGTACTCAAACAAGACATATAAGATCTTCCCTTTTTTTATGCAAATGAGCTTAAAACAAAAGCAATTAGGAAAATAACTGTGTTTTAAAATCACCAGACTGTGATCCCTGATTATGATGTATTTTGAAATGGCCGACAGATTACAATAATAAAAGGCACTCAACAGTAAAATCAGATATAAACTTAATATCATAATATATATACAAATGATTACCCCAATTTTCTTATGATATGGCCTTATCAGGGTGATTTATTTACTAATTATGTAACACAAGAGCTGATTGGTTTTTACATGATGTAACAATGGGTCCGATTGGTTTATCTGTTATAAAATCAGGCATTATAGTCTATACAAGCAAATAGCCTTTCCCAGTATGATCTTGACATATAAAATGACCATAAGTAGTATTACAGAGGTACCCAGCAAGGTAGAATTAATTTTGGGACATTTAAAAGACATAAAACTGAGATTTAACAAAACATAAAACATTAGTCCTGTTGCTAGAAGTAGTTCACACCCTGCTGGCTCTAACACAAGCTTACACAACAAACAATCATACCTTAGTATTTTACAAACATTTTTAGCTTTGGATATATTTTACACCCATGCTGTGACATCTTACAAAGGTTATCATTTTAAGTGATTTTTCCAGTATTTAATGCCTTTATGACTTAACATTGAAGAGCAACTTTAGGGACAAAAACATAAAGATTTCAAACTGTGAAGCTGAAGTATTTGTGTGACATTATTATTATATATCTCTTCAGCCTATAGGCGACTTCTGTGATGAAGTAATGTTGTTTGTTAACAATGGTTATTTATTAAGAAAAAGTGGGTGTATAATGTGTCTGAAGTGGGAGCAAGAGACACAATAACATCCCCCAGGTCATTTTTCAATGTGACTGTCACATCATGTTCAGATGGTGTATGGTTTTGTGTGAAGCATTTCTTGATTATTTATTGATAGATTGAATGATTGATTGATTGATTGATTTAATTATTTTATTTTTTATTTTTTAATTTGTTGAAGACGATGATGATTGTCAGTTTAACAAACTCTTGTCTACATGTAGCCTTGTTAGCCAATGTACAGACTTTTTTTTTTAAAGAACAGTCATGCAATGTTTTTATTTTCCTTTAACAGTCATGGTGACGTTTAAGAGTGTACACAGACCCATAAAACATTAGATTAAAACCACAAACAACATAAAAATGCATAGCAAGGCCTAAAGCATTGAAAACCCTTTATTTGCATGTAGTCATCAAGGACTGATGCATAAACCGAGAGATGTTTTAGGATTGAATCACTTTGACAACTGAAGCTTAAGTGTTAATTTCAGCAACCGTTTGAGCCTGTTCTATCACAACACGCAATTAGTGGTGTCACAATTAAACAATTAAACGTTAAAACACAGATGCTATACTGTAAACGTATTTGATTTCGTGTGTATTTATTTTTGCTGTATAGGAAATTTAGACATATCCGCACAGTTAAATTTTCACGTTTTTTGAAACATGCACTATAGCACAATAAGCATAATACAATTATTGCTCAGTATTAGTTTCCATGCAAAACAAATGACCATGTGATAAGTGAAAATTAGTACACCACGAAAACAAATATGTTTACAGACTATGGAACAGCATCTGTGTTCTAAAATGACCAATATTTTATTTGTTTTGGTCATTCAAATTTTTAAGCATCAAAATAAAAACAGTAAGTGGTAAATTGCATCATAAATAATTAACACATTGCTATCAGGTGTATCCAGGTGGGAATTACTTTTATCATCCTACTAGTATTTAATCAGCTGATGATGTACTTAATTGATACTACTCTGATAACAGTCTCATAAAATACCACCATAAAAAACTCATTTGTGAATGACCCTAAGGCAACGTAAATACAGTTGTAAAAGCTGGCCATGTGCTTTTCTTTATATTGCATATACATAATCAGGGCCTTAAAAGAAAACTCCACCCACTTCAGTATAAGGTAAACTATGGATATTATAACATATGTAAATGAATTCCTAAGGAGTGCTTATGTAGTGTGTGGAAAAATTATGTTAATATATGTATATGACAGGTTAGACAACTTTCACTTTAAATACTTCCAAAGGTATTCAAAAACCTTTTCACAGGTAAAAATAACACATGTGCTTTATTATGGATTAATAGAATAATCTCCACATTCTTTAGGTGTAATATAAAGTTAAAACCCCTAATATCAACTTTTAATCAGTGCATTATGATGAAGAAAATCACATAAATATTTCATTGTGCAACTCTGCAAAAACTTAATTCTCTGGTTTCCGTTAATAAATGCACCGACAATATGTAACAATCATATCTGATCTTGTATATAAAATCTTAATTGAAATCTGCAAATCTAATATGTTTTTATGAAAAATAATACATTTATCTTTAAATCACCATGAAAAACAAGAACAGTTTTACCGTTATAAGTTGAGAATACAACACATATTTATACAAATGTAACGTGTAAAATTTGAACTTTACAAGTAATGCAGTAATGATTTTGGAGCATTGCATGAACTTTATGGGTACCAGACATTTAAAATCTGTTACTGTAGATTGTATTTTTTTCTTGACTTAAAACTGGAAAGCCAGCTGAAGCCAGCCATCAAAGGAGTTTTATAAAAGAGTTGTCAGAAGACTTCATCCTGAGATGCTCGATGCCCAATTTGAAAAACATAGCACTGTCGTGCTGCTGTACAGCGTAGTTGGGAAAATTGTGTTGTGGCAAGACAGAATATAACCGAAAATTCGGGGGGGGGGGGGGGGGATGTCGTTAATCTATGCATATAGTCCAACGGATGGGGTTTTTTTTTGGAAAAAGAAACAAAATTTTATGTACCAAACCATGTATTGCTGAATTAAATGGTAGAAAAAATTAATTTCATAAATATATGAAAAAGACAATCGGTAATTAAAATTTAAAAAAGTTGTACCCGATCGTTTTGTCATTTCAGATAGAGAGAAAGTAGAGTTTTGCAGATCCTACCGTCGCTATGAGGGGGTACATTCTAGCGGTTGTATGCATAACTGAATCATTTAGTTGTTTTACCAGTTCCGAATTTTTACTACCGAATAATCTAAAATTTCAATCCCGTTCAATTAAAGGAATCGCAAAATAACTTTCTCAATTTGCTGTTTCTTCAAGCGCTTCCTAAATGTACGAGATTGTTGGTGACCTAGTTTAACGATGTAAACAAATCGTGATCACGGAAATGCTTTTTTCAAGAAACATACTACCACGTGTTTTTGAGGACAGGTGTCGATATTTTGGAATCAGTAAACATTTGTATTATTACACCACATAAATTTTATTTCCTCTGCTTGTGGATGACGTCTGCAGCAGCGCTTATATGAAACCCTGTTCGGAACTGGTAAAACGACTGTATATAAAATTTGCATACAACACTGTACGAATTATCTCCCTTTCACGAAAGTAAAATCTAATCGATAAACATTTTAAAATATGACACAATTGCCTCAACATTAAAATACGTTATCATAACCTTCAAAATAAATTTAAATTTCCGTAGATTTCACGAAAAATTAATTAAACAACCTGCCGTTGCTGTTCATTTCTTAAAAAGTTATGATTTTACATCGTAGGACGCAAACTTCTCGAACTACTTTTTATTGTAAACATGAGATCAGTTCGCCAAATTGCAGAAATTATTAGATGCATCCCGTCGCAATATTTTACTAGATTCTGAAATGTATTCCGAAAATTTATTCCAAATGTGCATATGTAACCAAATGCATTACCCGTCTCAGAATACATATCTCACGATAAAACAGATATACTTCTTTCACGCTCATTTATCAGGCGCACTATTTCCAGGTGTACTCATATCTTATAATTTCATAGCAAAGAAGCTCGATATCTTGGAAGAAAGCGATGACAAAGTACAGGTTCACTTTGTTCACGCTGTACAAAAACACCTCTTAGAAAAATATACATAAAAACCTTTAATAATGTAGGTATGGGATGCCAGGATGATAGCAATACACACACACACACATACACACACACCAAAACAGGACATTTCTTAATTAAAATTCAGACATCCATGAAAATATGTTATCATCCAAGCATAAGGTGACAATGATGAGCTCCTGATTTAATTTCTTGTAAAAATACAGGTACTCTTGACTTATAAACACAGGTGAGACAGTAAAAATAATATTTATTAAAATTTCACAGCCAGATCTGCATTTTGTAAACTGAAAAATAAACTACTCTGGCTGAACCTATTTTGTCAGAACTGTCAATAAACTCCTGATTTAATTCCATGTAAAAATACTAGACACACAGCTAACAAAAGGGCTGTAGTGACCAAACAGTTGATGCATCATCAGACCAAAACTTTCCTTTTATCACAATGGGTTTGAAGTAGTTTGGGCCATTATTATAGCACATTACATATTTTTAGTGATATACCAAGCCCCAAGAATGGTCCCCCAGCTCAGCGATTTCAGTAACAACACAGGTAATACCAATCTTGTTAGATCTGTCGATGAAATCACTTTTACATATCAAGACACTTTAGGTGATGTTTCACCTG
The DNA here is from genome assembly GCA_021292105.1 of Anadara kagoshimensis. Lineage (NCBI taxonomy): Eukaryota > Metazoa > Mollusca > Bivalvia > Arcoida > Arcidae > Anadara > Anadara kagoshimensis. Next base: position 22,851,422 of record CM037860.1, on the reverse strand, counting down.
TGTATAGGTATCTCACCTATAATCAGATGTAAATTAAATTATAATTACACTTATCAAGTCATAAACACCATCAATCATATTATCATCACTTTTACCTAATGTGTGTTCCTAGTGAAGTAGACAAAGAGAGCTTTCTCTTCAAACCTCAGACAGATGGATCATATCTTATTAGTTGTATAGCGATACAATCAAACCCAAATATCATACACTGATCATAATTTATTGCAAAGATGTACCAGTAAAAATAACCTTTTTGGAACAGCAGAGCATGGACTGTATGATATTGAAGGGGGGGGGGGCAGGGCAGGGCAAGGCAGGACAGGACAGTGCAGGGCAGGGAGAGACTTCCGACTGAACCCTTCACTCAAACTTTAATTTGCACTAAACAAGCCTAAAATTACAGAATCAAGCCATTTTGAACATTCTGTAAAAATTAAAGTTCAAAAACATTTCTTGAAAAAGTAAATGTCTATCTAGAAAGAATACGTGTTATCATATGCTGTATGGTAATTGTTTAATCCAGAGTAATGAAGCAGAACAAAAATCAAAACAAGGAAATGAAGTACATGTATTATAATATAATCATACTCTAGAATATGTCAGGAATTTTTATTTAATAAATTTTACAACCAGTAATTGATTTAAAATGGTATAAGTATTAATCAATTTTATTAAAATTTAAATAACATGACAAGTCAAATTGAAACATAACAAGGGCATGGTATAAATCGTCATAAAAAAGTCCCCTGTATATTTCAATAAAGCATAGAGTTGTCCATCAAAATTATCAAAGCTAATCGTCATAAAAAAGTCCCCTGTATATTTCAATAAAGCACGGAGTGTCCATCAAACCTATCAAAGCTTACAATACGGCCTGGACTATCAGGGAGTATTTATCATTTAACTGATAACCTGCCTTTGAACAGCACCTCCTAGGTACTGGTACTCTATGAAATATCAAACTAATCTTGGTATGTTTTCATTAATATCCACACACTTATAAACATTAGCTCAATCTGATATAATGTTTATTATTGCAGAATTTAATCTAGACTTTAAAACTTACAAGGTATAGGCAAACAATATTGACCTGTCTGCTTGACCTTTTGTTAGGAATATTCCTACCCTATATAAAAGTACAGTCGAACCTGCCTTAAAGGTCAACTCTATATAAGGGCCACCTGCTTATAAAGGCCAGTAGAATTGTATCCCAATTGTTCTTTATTCTATTATATGAACCAGTATATAAAGGCCACCTTCCTAAAAAGGCCATTTTTACTGGTTCCTATTGGTGGCTTTTATAGACAGGTCTGACTGTAGTGTGTATAGACACCATCGACACACCAAATTAGTGTGTCCTATTGTGTAAACGAAATAAACACCTGTGTTTCTTATGAATACATTAACTCGCATACAATAAATATTTAAATTAAAGGTCAAGAGGACAGGTTAATCATGTTTGCCTACAGTAGTAAGGGGAAGTTAACTTGAAATATTTGTTATTGTGACAATAAATCAAAATGACTACATAATTAACATAACTATTGTTTAGATGGAGACGAAAAGATTGAAAACAAGAAGTCTGTGTTGTTTTATGTCTCACCCTACTAGAAACTGTATGAGTAGCACTAGATCTAAGGTATATTTTAGGTCTTTACACCAAGTTTAGAGTAAACGTTTGCTTGCCTAGGGAATTCCTGAAATGTGAAAATAAGTCTTCATGTATGTGTTTTTAAGATGGAGACGGGAGATTAATAACAATATCTCGCACTATAGAATTATGATAAACAGTAGCACTACAACTATGATACCACAATTTCTTTACGGTTTGCTCAGAAATAAGAAGATCAATGACAAGACGTCTGTTTTGTGCCTTGCCCTACAGAGATCTTCACTAAACATTATGTAAAACATTATTATACCCATGCTTAATGGTTAATATGGCTAGGACCACCAACCTTCAGCACGTCAACTGACAATTTTCTCACACTAGAATCTTCTGGGGTGCAATTCGAAAATTGAAAGGTGTTGTGATCCGAAAGCCGATGCTTTAGAACAATTGGCCACCGAGGCCCCTTAAGACAGGTTTTACACAAGTTTGATTGATTTATTTCAAGTTGAAGTTTAAGAACTGTCAACTCTATGTACAGGTCAGAAACAGGTTTGTCTGTCAAATCATGTCAAGTTGACGCTTTTCAACCTGCCGACAGATAACCTCTAGTGATAACTTGGGTGTTACTAATTACTGATAATCATGTAACGTTATTAATATAGATCACACTCTATCAATTATATCAGATCTTGACTCCCGTCAATATCCGAGGACATTGATAAATCATTTATCTTGTGTGGATATTAACAAGTGTAATGACAGCTAGCAGACACCAGCCAGATAAAAACTACCAGTTATTCAAGGTCTTATATAGGGTTTATAAGTATCTTCATTTGACCAGCGTGAATTTGTCATTTCTAGGTACCTGATTAGATACTGCTTCTAATGACTCATCCATCAAATGTTTTCTGACGTCAAATTGTGCACTGCGGCCCTTTTAATACTGGAGTATGATAAAAATAATCAAGATTTTAATCCAGACTTGCTGATCAAATTAATCTTGACACATTTTTGTAACATGTTCATTTTTCATCATCATCGTTATTGTTATCATCATCATCATCATCATCATTATCCTCATCATCATCATCATGAAATACCATAGCATTCAGCAAGTGAACAACTTTCTCAGACTAGGATCTGCCCAGAGTGGGATTCAAATTTTAAGTGTTGGGAGGCAAGTTTCAGAGCCGTAGATATGTGCTATGTCCTTTTGTTATCTTTATTATTAGTGCAATAGTTACTTTTATGGTTGTAATCTGTAGGTCTGCATTTGCAAAGTGATACAAAATACAAATGAATTATGCAATATCAACTACAAACTGATTTTATAAAGCAACTGTATACAACTGTATTGTTGCTCATCATAACTGTGAGGTTGCATGTTGTGACTGAATAAGGTCTGAAAAAACAAGGTTGAACTGTACATGAAATAAATCAGTCCATATTTATAAATGTTACATGTTGCAACATAGTAAGGTCCAAAAACTAAGGTTGAACTGTACATGAAATGTATCAGTCCATATTTATAAATGTTGCATGTTGCAAATTACTATCGTAAAAAAAATTGAACTGTACATAAAATTAATTGCTCCATATTTATAAATTTGCCCTTCTCTGAAGTGGCATTATCTAAAGACATATTGACTCATTATAAGAAAGCTCGACAGACATAACACAGTACAACATATATCCTGTTTAAACTTAAATTATTGATGTTATATAATGCATGAAACATCTGGCTTCATCGGACTATCATATGCCTGGCGACCATTGTTCCCCGTGAAGTTTATCCAAATGTATTTTTTCTGATAAAAGTGTCATTTTTTGTTTAGCATTATCCATGTGTTCAATCATATTTTTGTTATTTTGTGTGTAACAGCTGTACAATATCTGCATACAGCCGCAATGTACCTTAGAGCATTTAAGAGAGATCAAAGTGAAGTTTTATTGCCGTTTGATGTGCTGCCACTTTTTCAGTTTTTAATATTTTTTAATTGTCAAATATCACTTCAACATCATAAAACTTCAGGTGTTAAAATCAAAGCAAAATACACCAATATAACTAGAGTTTAATGTGTGCTGAAAAAAAACAACATTCCGAATCTGAGACCAATTAGAAAAGCAATTGCAAAAAGCACCAAGACAAAACCCTGTTTAACAAAACACAAGCAAGATGTTAACTGGTAACCAATTTGTTCAGATTTTGATAGTATTTGATAATAGTTCATTCCTAACCATTCTGAACATAATTTTTCTCTCATATCCAAACTTTTTTCCATATTTTTTTCTCTCATATCTAACCTTTTTCAATATTTTTTCTTTCATATCCAAACTTTTTTTTTTCATTTAAACACCAAACACTATTTGCTCAGATATATTCTTCATTGCATACAAGCTTTGGTGTCAACCTGCAATCTGAAGGCATGTTTAGTTCATTTGGGACCATTTGCCTACCTGCAATTTGAAGGTATGCTTAGTTCATTTGGGGCCATTTGTTATCTTGGCTTATAAACTTTTAATATTTGACTTTAAGCAATTTTCAATGACATGCTCAATGCACATATGTATATATATATTTATATAAAGTTTAACCTTTAGAAAATACCTATAAGTCATAAGTAAACAAATACTATTTAAAATGTGTGAACTCTATTTTATATAAAAAAGAAAAACAGAAATGGAATATAAATTGAATATACCTTGATCTAAATTCATCAAAGATCTAATTATCATATAAAGTATGAAGTGGACCATTATAAATAGTATATACACAATGGTATGTATTTTATGGCTGAGAGCATTTTTACAACTCAATCTAAAATGTATAAGACCTTTCTAATCAACATTTACTCAAAACTATACACCTATGTATTTTGAGGTCATTTTTTTTATATTCATAAAGCTAGAAAAAACGTTCTGTATGTCAGCGATAACTGTCAAACCTATCACCCAAATGAGTGAAAAGTTACTATCTTACGATTATAAATCCCATCTTACGTGATATGATGTCAGGTGCCCCTCACCCCTGGTGGTAAGAATTTTGACAAATAGGAGCAGATCTCCTGTCACTATATATTATAATCATGGATAATCTAGGTTCAAGAAAACCATTTCTTCCGGTCAGGAATTCTATCATAAATAAAATTCTGTCAGATTTTATGCTCAATTTTTTTTCTTTCCAATTTGCTATACCAGATATGTATAACTTGCCCCTACTAGTTAACTTGTTTTGAAGTCATAAAACAATTTTCAGACCAGTTCCTCTTATGCGAGTGCCTCGCTCAAATTTAAGTACATTGGCACTATTAATAAAGACAAAGAGATCAAGCACAAATTGACAAAAACCATTACTAATTACAAAGTACAGTAATACCTGTTATAGTGACCAATGCTATATACAGAACATCTTGATAACAAAGGGGTGAGCGATACCAGTTACCAGTGAAGAATCATTATAAACATGCATTGATAGAAGCAATACTGCTTATTAACAGCATTGGGTTCAGCAAGATTCAGTAAGATACCACTGAAGGAAAATTAACCCAAAAAGCTGAAACCATAGAACCTGACACAATGGTAAAGTTATAAATCACAGAGGAAAAGCTTCATTTTATGAGACACAACATTCTCTTTGTTTAATGGCATGGGAAAATAACACAATACTCGCTATGAGAAACTAATTAAATCCATGTCATATAGTGAGCCAGACATTTTACTTCATTTAGTCTCCTTATATAATGAATACACTGGAAAACCAATACGATCTGTGACGTCCAATAATCGCCAGAATTATCACATGGGTAAATAATATTGACTAAACCAATACAATAAACATAAAATGCGAACCATCAAAATAAGTCCATAGCTATAAAAAGCTGTTGTTTTGCCTTTAAACAGTTTTTTTAATAAGTTTTGACAGAATCTATTGGGAAATCTTTTCTGATAGATATGCACATGAGTGAATGGCTTATGTCTAACATTTTGTGAAAATAGTTATAAAATTGATAAAAATAAAATACTATCCATAGTTGTCTCATCATTTAGAGTGGAACTCGGTTTTGTAATGGTGTTTAGGCCCCAGCACTTATTTGGAGGCATTTATTTGGTTCAGGGATGATTGATGAAACAGGTCCCAGTCAAGATTCTTCCACTTATTTGGAGGCATTTATTTGGTTCAGGGATGATTGATGAAACAGGTCCCAATCAAGATTCTTTCACTTTGTTATTTGGAGGCATTCAGTTCCAGGATGGTGAGGGAAACAGGTCTCAATCACTATTCTTCAACTTAGAGGCATTCAGTTCTGAGATGGTAGAGGAAACTGGAGTGTCCAGAGAAAACACAAGCCTTAACAGAAAATACATATCTTGGCAAGCCAAATCAAAAACCTTCTCACATATGAATCTGCTTAATTGTGATTCTAAACCAGGTGGTGGCAAAAAAACAAGGTTTTATTGACAGTGAAGATGGGTAAAACAAGACACATATTTAAATTGATATAACTAGGAGTGTTTCTCTACTTATTACATAATTATAATATTTATTTCAGTACTCCTTCCCAATCTTGAGCAACCTCTCACTTCATGATCGAACTTCCTGAATATAATTTAAATAATAAAAATATGAAAACTGATACTCTTAATTATATCATAACACTGTGTGCTACACTATCTTAAAACGCCCAAAATTATGACAAGTGGTGAAAACACACAGCTAGTTTACATACATGTTATAACAGTTATAAGTAGAGGCTTATTTTCTGTTGATTCAATACCAGGAAATCAAGTGGAAAATAGGTGTAATATGATCAGATCAAATCATTATGCCTGAATTGAAATGCTCATTGATAAATGAAATTATTTTTTTAAAAATCAAATTATGCTCATTAAAAATTGAAAATATTTTTTTAAAAATCAAATTATTGAGGCATGTTTAATTTGGACAAGAGAACAATTTTAATCAACCTTAAATATCTAAATATCATTTAAAAATGGATATTTGTAATAAAATAGGCCAATTACTAAACATAACAGATAATGAAAACCTGGTTATGCATAAAATGACAAATTTGAGTAAAGGAACTTTTATACAGACTGCTGACATAACATTAGCTCTTCTGCTTATATTGGGGCTTTCAAGGGTCAACTACTTATCTTGAGTAGCTTTAAGCAGCCTAGGTGGGCAAAAGCGCAGGTGCTTATGGATCCTAGTGTAAGAAAGTATGTCAGTCACCTGGTCGAAATATTTGGGGAAAGTATAGATTTTAAACCCCAGAAATGGAGCCAATTTTCAGCCCTAAATAAAGTAGATTGACTGTCCTGTAGGTAAATTATAAACAGAATTCTGACTGTCCTGTGGGTAAATTATAAACAGAATTCAGTCTTTCGGGTGAGATTCAAAACCGAGTTCCAATGGCTTAGTGCATCCTAAAGACAATTCTGTAGAGTTTGAAAAAGAGCAGGTCATCTGTGGCCACTATAGAGAACACTTACAATTAGAAGAACTGAAACAGACTGAGGAACATGAACCAAACCAAATCAGAATTCTAATGCATCAAACCAAAGTACAAGCTCTTCACAAAAACGAGCATGAACAACTATCATATCAGAGCTAAGGTGAAAATATGAACATTAATTCTTATGTAGTTACAAGCAATAATCAAGTAATAATGGACACACATGTAACCTGGTTATTAAAATTGTAATACATATTACACAAACTGTCAACCAAACTGAATAGGCAAGGAGTACTAACTAAAAACACAAAACACAAGAGGCTTTGATCTTCTCTTTGAAGCGTAACAAGAACATTCCAGGTATTGCACTTATTCATTACTCGCTGAAGTAATAAATATATTATGTTCACTCTTTACCTATATCAAGTCGTTAAGATGACAAGTTTATCTACACCTGTCCTTCAGGTAAAAAAACTAACCTACCTCTGGTGTTACTTTACTACCCAATCAATTACACCTATATTATGTTTTATACAACTTAATCCATCTTACTAGTTTGCAAATATTTTCTTGTCCATTATAACTATATAGAGAGAGAGTATATCATTTTCTTATATGAACAGATAAGAAGAGCATCTATATAAACAAGAACTGCTAGTCCTTACTAGTGTAATTGTTATAATGTCCCACCCAGTTAAGTCTTAAAAATTTCTCACCAAGTCATTGAGTCAAAATGTCTCAAAATTGAGGTGCCACAACAAGAAGAAAGTTTGACTAATGAGAAATGATCTATAATTAAATAGGGCTAGGGGGAAAGCAACTAACCGAGGGCAAGCAAACTGACAAACACTCTCAAACTAATATCCACATGAGTAGATTTGAACTTAGTCCACTGGAGGTGCTGTGATCTTTAAGTATATGCTTTAGACCACTTGGCCACCATAGGCCCAAAAGAAGACACTCTAATGGCTGACTAACTCCAAGACCAAACTAGAAACTCTAATGGGTGACTAAGCTAGATTACCCAGACAGATAATCTAAATTTGATTAATTAATTCATGCCAGGATGTAATACCAGTGTTTATAATAGTTGTAGATAAAAGACATCAAAAAACATATATAAACATCGTCATCCGATTACATCACACTCTGTTAAAACCGCACCATGTATGTTTTTCTAACACTTTTGTACAGATTCTTTTACCAAATCCTCTTCAATAATCACTTCATAAATTAATTATGTGTGTGCTTACGGAAGGTGTACAGCTGCTGAAACATCTGTTTGGGTTTTGCTAATCTGTAGGTATGGAGTTACAACTAAAACATCTGTTTTTCCTATTATCAGTCTTACTTCCTTAGGATCTGTATAAACAACACGATTATCATTTACAATCACTAAGAAATACATCATCAGTTGCAGACATTGGGTTACCAATGCTTTTTTCTGTAATGATGTTTAATTGGTGTCAAGACCTATCTCATAATGGTCTTAAGGATGTGACATGTAGATTTTAGCCAGGTTTTACCAACAACATCCAAAGAACTGAGCATAAGCATCAAATGCTAAGATATTTATTAATTGAGGTAATCCATTCTGGTTTGAGGAAAGGGTAGTACCCACAGAAAGTCAACTACCTTCAGCAATTATTTGTGACCAGTAGTCTATCAATACAACACACTTTAGTACCTGTTTCTATTAATTGTTTGGTTAAAAGTTCAATAAATTAGTTATTTGTAACTATATGACCCTCAGTTGGTAGATAAACTAAAGCTAAAGTGCTGAAATAATAGGACTTTGATAACAATTTTTCGTACAAAACCAAAATAGTAAGCAGTCTGTTTGGCCTTGGAGGTTATATTTTGGTCCTTTCACCTCAAGTGAGCGCAATTGGTCATATTCTTGCAATTTAATTATCAATATGCTGATGACTGATAGTTTGAAACTGATCATATAATGTTCTTTATCTCTCTCTCAATATCTCTCTCTCAATTGCTGAGAAATGTGCATATATGTACCAGCTAAGCACTGGTTTCTCTACCCTCTCTCTCTCTCTCTCTCTCTCTCTCTCTCTCAGTGCTGAGGAATGTAGTAGCTAAACACAGGTCATATACATGTGCTTGTGCTCTTTCTTTCTGATGTCTCTTTCTCCTAAGCACAAGTTCTCAACCCAGATCAGCCATAATAGACCCATGTAGGAACAAAACACACCTACCAATATGCTATTCATCTCCAGATACATGTACTTAAAACATTCATTGACCTGATTAAACAATAAAGTTCTTTAGAACAAAACTGTACTTAACACATAATAAAAGTACAAAAAATACTTCTATATCAGTCAATATATACAACAAAAATACCAAAGTTCCTTGACCTAGCTAATATCAAATCATATCATTACAATAGATCTAATGGAGCAAAAAGTATGAGTGCATGATACTATGCAAACAATTTGCCTACTTTTACTTACCATACCCTAAAAAGATCCTTTTTTATTCATAACATAATTATTATGCCTTCTGGCAACAAAAAAGGTTTAAAACCTTTATTCATCTTTGGAGATAGAAATCTTAAGGATGATACCTTAAAATATGTAAACACACATAAATGATTTATGGGTGTTTTTTTAAAAGTTTGATGATAAAGCAGTTTTTTGTCAAAGAAAACTGAAAAGATTTAATAACTTTTTAAAAGTTTTTGTTTACACCTATCTTTTTCTTTTATTTGTCATATGATAAAATCAAAGTTGCAGATATATGTACATGTAGCAGTTAAGGTTATACAGTCAATCCTGTCTATAAAGACCACCAAAGGCAACCAGTAAAAGTGGACTTTATGGGCAGGTGACCTTTATATACAGGTTCAAATAATATAAATAAAGAACAATTGGAATACAATTCTACTGGTCTTTATAAGAAGGTGACCCTTATATAGAGGTGGCCTATAAGGTAGGTTGGACTGTACATAGCTTACTCTGTGCTAATGCCATTTGGATCCTTGTGGAAAAGAGTTAACATTTTTTTAATTAACGTTTTTCAATTTTGTAAAATGATTAAAATCGTAGTTGCAAATTCATTTTTAATTTAAAACATGATAGCTTGCTCTACATTAAATGAAATGTCATTTCAATAAAGAATTCAGATATAGGACCTTGAGGAAAAGTTGCAGCTGTTAGTTGGTTAAATCTTATGAATCAGAAGGCCTCTTAATGCCATGATTTGAATCATTCAAGACAGATTCTAATGTGAGAAAGTTTGTCAATTTTCTTGTCAAAGGTTGGTGGTTTTCTCTGGGCACTCTGGTTTCCTCCATCAACCACAAACTGACTGCTTGCTATAAGTGAATATTCTTGACTGGAGCGTACAAAGCTTATAAAGACTACTTTTTAAAGTATATTAATGGTCATTACCTATAAGCTTTAATCACAAAGCCATCAATTATGGATGGATATACACTGTATTGTTCTTGGCCCATCCTAATTTTATGAGCATTGAAGTACATAGTGATGATGTGCCAGTAAAACACTATTTAATGAATATGTCAAGGTCATTTTTCATTATTTGTAACCAAGGAATGATATAAACTAATTACTGAGTATGCCGGTATATACACATATATTTATTAGCAATAGAAGTGATAGAGAGAAAATAATGTATATATATATATATATATATATATAACAAATCAATAGTTAAGTACTAAAGACTGGTTGTTTTTATCCATCTCATTACTTCCCCATATATTTATGTTACTAAATATAGCTTCTGTTCTACTTCACCCATTCATAAGTTACATGAATCTATGCTACTCCAAACTAATTTTTTAATTGATTGACAGACTTCTCAATTAGAAATGGGGGTCCAGAAATTGAAATTTATAATAAATCACTGACATAGGAGAAAACACCAAGTATTTGGACTGTTTATAAAGTACTGTTAAGGGAATGACACAACAATTTTCACCACCTCTTTACTGTAAGCACTTTTCCTGGTTGTTGGCCAGTTTTGAGGATCAATAAAGGAGAAATCAATTACATTGTACTAGGTCTACCGGCCAAGACATTAACACCTATGTTTTATTCTTTATCCAATTGGTTTTGTAATGTAACATATGTATACATCCAATACCATTAAATAAACCAACAAAAGTCTTCTAGTTGATCGAACAAATCAATCTTGTCAAATAACCAAACACGCAGCAATTTCAAAATGGACCATCTATGCACTTTGTATTTATTTGAAGGATGTATGAAAGTTTGTCTTTTTTTCTATTATCATAAGGAAAACTGTGGATATTCCATTCCATATAAAGAAAGGAGAGGAATGGGGTAATTGTGGTTTATGCCTCAGTCCAAAGATACACTTATATGAATGCTGCATCAGTTCTGGGATTGTAAAAGAAACTAGAATGCCAGAGAAAAACTGTCAACATAAAGTAAGCAAACTGACAAAATTTCTAACAGAAGGATGTACCCACGTAAAGACTGTGCTGACTGTACAGAGCCTAGTCAGTCCTAGTCATTTTTCTTTGGGCACTGCGACGTCCTCCTGCGACCCAGAACTGACTGCCTTGATGTGAAGAAATCTGGTCTTGGACATGCAACAAAATACCTCCACTTTACTTTCTTTACTTTTTTACTTTATACAAGTGAGCTAAATGCTGATGTTTACAAAATAAAATAAATGTTTATACAAATAACAAATACATATTACTCAACTTTTCTACAGGAAGTCAAGCACTTGATCAATTTACAACTGTGGTTTCCCACAACAATTCCCAATCTGATGTAACAGTACAGTGTCCTGAATGCTTTTTCTGTCTTCATGCTCAGCACTGAGCAGCTAGATTCATTTACATCCTTACAAGGTATGGGTAAAACCCATGATAACATACAGTTTTTCAAAAAATTTATGTATATATTTGTGTATACCAATGTTAAAAATTATCCTGAAAATCTGAGTCGGTACAGTAACATGAATGAACCCAACAAACTTGTAGTATTGAATAAAAGATAACAAACTTTTTATAGAACACACTATGGTTAGGTTACTGGTAGCAAAACTTATATGTGAGAAAATAATCTTTTTTGGCAAAATTGTTTAAAAAATAATTTAAAACGGACTATATTTTCACAAATATTGGAAATTTGACTACCTTATAATATTAAATTTGTAGAAAACTAGATCTCGCATACATATATAAATAATCTAGTCATCTTGTTTGAACTGTCCTATATCTATATTTTCCAGTATGCTATACACCCCTGGAGCTATGGCTTATTAACAAATTGGAAGTCCTATCTGGTCATCTTAACACACCCATATGTATAATAATGTATACTATAGGTAACATATAGAGACAGTCAGGGAGGTTGATGGTCCACAGATTTATTAACAGTGTCAAGAACCTCAAAAACTTCTTACAAACACAGCACACACTGGGGTTCAGCCCAGCTTAATAGGTTCATCCCAGCTTACTACTATATATCAAGTGTAACAAAGTAGGTCCTTTCATGTCCAGCCACCCAGATAGCCACAGGTCAACTGGGATGATCTCCAACTTAAAATTTATAACCCTACACAAATATGCGACTATAGTGTGCCAAGTTTGACCTGGCCGTTAGACCTTTAATTTGAATATTAGATTGGGGTAATAGAATGTGTGATTTAGGTAAGACAGCATGTTTCATTAATATAAACACCAGGATAGCCAGTATTACTATTATCAAATAATACCATGTTACTATGAATAAGTCTATATCCCCTAAATTACATGTTCAAATTAAAGGTCAAACGGCCAGGTCAAACTTGCCACACTATACCACAACAATGCAGTATGTGGACAGATCCAATAAGCTGATAAACCATTTTTATTGACTAAAATCTGTTTAAATGTAAAATAAATTACATGTTTAAGAGATAAGATTTCTATATTTATGACCAGTAGTCTATCAATACACATTTTTGTACCTGTATCTAATAACATCACACCTGGATAATGATACACAGGTAACAATCACCTTACAACTGTAAACACTAAATTAAAAGTGAAATAAATCTCCAAAATGCTGTAATCCTAATACACCCCTGGATACCCAATATCTAATGTGTATTACCATAATGATGACCCTAGACATTAATTGTCCTTGGACTGCAGTCTCATATTTCAAACTGTTGCAATAATATACTAATGCTAAATGCATTCTGATCCATTGTGAATTACTGACAAGGTAAATGATGGTCGTGGGTAAGTAAATGGGACAAAATATTTAGAACACAGAGTGGAGTGTAGTAATTTACAACCACAGTCAAGATCCTTTTACTTATGTCGAGGCGGTCAGTTATGGAATGGTCGAGGGGAAAAGATGGATTGGCCAGAGAAAACCACCAACCTTTGGCAAAAGAACTGACAATTTTTTTCCCATTTGGATCTGTCCTGAGCAGGATTCCAACCTAGGCAGCGAGAAATGCCATGAAAGACCACTTGGCCACCATGGTCAGGGCATAGACTGATCTGATTGAAGTCTTACCACTGAGAATTGAAAAAAAGCACATTCATTGCATTTTTATGATGATGCAAGGTGCAACGATAGTTAGCAAGAACTGAAAGGAAACATCCTAAGCTTAAATGCAAAGACAAAAGTACTGTACATCAGTATGCAAATAGCAGAACTGCCAAAACACCTATTCCTCCTTTCAATCAAGTACTTCCTAAGAATATGAAGTAAAATGGAATGTAGTGCAGTATTTGTGTTTCAATTCAATCACTTATATCACTTATATTGAGGCAGTCAGTTTTAGGATTGTGGAGGAAATCAGAGTACCCAAAGAAAAGAACTGAACTTTGGTAAACCGAGATTCTGACTACTGGTACGAGATTCAGATCTGCCAAACTCACAAAGTTCACACACACACACACACTCACACACACACACTGAAACTGAAAAAGGTTGAAAAAGTCACCCAAATATCCAACAAATTCCTAACCAAACTAGATCAATAACAAGTGTTTGGGTAAATGTTTTAAATTTGGAGTTTTTTTATTTGATTAACAAATATATCATTCACACACACTGTGTAAACTAAATACAACCATCCATACCAGTACTTTAAATTTCAAAGTTATAAATGTTTAAACATTATAAAATTTCACTTCACAAAGTGATATGACAGTCATTTGACTTTTTTTATCCCACTACATTCTTCCTTACATGGTTCATCACTGGGCGGACTTAAAGACTTAACAGAGATATAACTGGTTTTGTCTCTTGTCAACAAATTCCTTAACAATTACTAAATTAGCTTAAAGTTAGGATTTGTCAACATTTTTACTATATCTCACATATCAACTGCCTACACAACTTAAAGCCCCATGTGAGACTTTGTTCAAAACATTTTCGCTCAAATACTGAAATAAGAGGAAAACATTTTCAAATATTAACATAAAGGTTTTTTCTGGTTTTTTTATTATTATTTTATTATTATTTTACTTTACTTGGATATTACAGTGATATTTAGTTTATATCTAATGCTAAATATTTACATTTTCACTGAAAACATTTTTGTTGAAAATGATATTTTACAGGAAATGCATGTTGCTTAATGTTCAATCAGTTGCATTTATTTGCAAAATAAAGTTGCCTAACAGGTTTTTTTTCCAAAATAATCTTATAACAGAAACTATGGTTTAAGATTACCATTTACATGTTGATTTTAATTTTTTTTCATAAAAACATGTAACTAAAGGCATTTTTTTTTCAAATTAATAATATTTTTTTTTAAAAAAAAGAAGAAGAAAAGATCGTATTTCTTTGACTAAAATGATCATATTTCTTCATATAAATATCATTTTTGACTGAAAATTGGGTTTAAATAGAGTAAACTTGTTATTCAGATTTTTTGACCAAATTAACATAATTACATGAAGTTTGACATGTTAGATAAACGACAGGTGTCATTAAAAGGTAGACCAGCATCTTACACAAACCTAATATTACGGACAGGCGTCATTAATAGGCAGACCAACCTAATATTATGACTTGAGAATGAAACTGATTTTGTTTTCCCATAAATCATTCCTCATAAACAACTAGAACAGCAGCCTAAAGCTATTAGGGCTAGTTAAGACAAATGACCAGACCTCTGACCTCAGAGTAGTAATGGAGATTTAAAATGAAGATGTAAAAAGGGAGATCATTCTAGCCCGAGGGACAGGCCTCAACACTATGACTGCTATACATCAGGCTTGTCACAAACAAGATTCTGTTTACACCTGTGTATAAAACCCAACTTATAAACAACATCTAACGAGAGGTGTACCTTATTTATGATGACGTACCTGTGGTTATGACTGTGTACCTGTGGTTACGATAGTTAACTGTTTATTTTTACAATACATTATTTGTTTTATTGCTAATAAGCATGAAAATATACACATAAACTGATCATCGGGATGACAGTCTTATCATAATAATTTATGTAAATATGACTTTTAACATGAGACTTTAACTTAGTTAGTGAAAATAACCTTAAATATGTATTTTGCTATATCTCACAAACTGTGTGCATAATGAATCGTCATTTCTATGGTAACATAACCTTTCAAAATGTCAGACTCCGACTGAGTAGCAGCAATGATGTCTCATTAGACTAATGGCTTTTATGTTAGGACAGTGTGATTGCCGTATTTGCATACTGCTATATAATATATATTAATGCACATATATTGTGTTCAGTGTTGACTATTTATGCAATGCAAGTGCTAGAACACTGAACATGTGACAATCTTGTAACAATGTTGTAGATAAACATTGTAGCACTGTTACTGATAGCTAAAGTCAAGGACAATGTCAAACCATTTCCACATGCACTAGACAGAAGTAGTTTTATAGTCAAGACATGTCTTTGAGTTAAAGGTCAATTTGCCATCACCAGTGTTGGCAAGTAAACACAAGCAGCCGTTCTTTTACATAGTCAAACTTAATTGTTGAGATATGGGTTTAGAGAAAGTCTTTCTAATGCAACCATCCTGTATAAAGCCATGTCAAGGACAAATGATTAAACTTATGGATAGAGATTCAGGGTTTAAATAAAGTTTTTCTAATGCTACCATCATGTAAGAAGCCATGTCAAGGACAAATGATTAAACTTATGGATAGAGATTCAGGGTTTAAATAAAGTTTTTCTAATGCTACCATCATGTAAGAAGCCAGGTCAAGGACAAAACAGTCAAACTTATGGATACAGATTCTGTACTTGCAGAAAGTCTTTCCAATGCAGCTACCCTATATAGAGCCAAGGACATAGTGTCATGTTGACATTTCAGCAGTCTATTCAAATTTAGTCATACATGTCTCGTGTTCAGTCTGACAAATGTGGCAACATTCTGTCAGGATTATGATCAATTCTTTCCACTGCATATAACTATTGATTATAAAATATATATTGATGACATATGTACTGTACAGGCCTGTCAAAAGTTTAACACTAAGCTAACAAATTGATACCAAATCAGCAGCTCATCAACGCCCCTCGTTAGCTGTATCTGGGCACCTGCCATCTATCTAACGTCACCTTTTCAGCCACTAGTTATCAATTTCACAGGCATTTTCGACTCCTTTTTTGCTTGCTCTATGTTAACCTTTCGATCGGTCTGTACTAATGTTTGAATATATATATAGATATAGCAATATCAATATATTTTAATGTATACCTGATGGCGACATTGAATAACAATACAATGTCATTCAAATGTATTTAAAAATATATGTTACTATTAGTCATAGACGACCAGTGAAACTGTGCATATAATGAGGCAGACAAAGATTTGAATATTTATCTGCTGATAAAAAGATTTCAATGAAAAAGAATATAGAGAATAAATCACATTACCATACATTTTAGTATTTGAAACCCACAAAAAGTTCTACCAACTCAAAAACTTAAGTGATGCTGACATGAAGAATTAACAGGTAATTGTAAAACTGATGCAGTCCCAGACCCAGTTACAGATTGCTATTGCAGACCAAAGGCTTTACCAACTGGAATAGGGTTGTACCTACAACTGTTAAAAAGATAACCTGGACTACCCTGGGGTCAAAGTTCGTGGAACATGAAAACTATGGTTACTTCTTGTATATGGTCTAAGATTGCAGAAGCACTTATCCCAAAACAAGATTCTAACCTAAAAAAGACTTTCTGTGGACCAGCTTCAGTCTTTTTTTGCAATATTGGTTAATTTGAGAAATTGTGGTTGTAAACTTTTCTCTTGGTCCTAGGCCTATGCCAAAATGACCCTAATAACTTCAAGTCTGGTTTAAACTCAAGCCAAGAAAATTATTCTATAACTAAAGGTAAGACATACCTCCTATCTGTTACAGAAACTTTATATTATTGTTGTTGAAAAGACCATAAAATCTATTTTTATTTGTAGTACTTATATCTGATGTATCTTATGTAAGTTAAATAAATACTTGTTAGCATTTTAAATGAGGTGAAAATTACAACATGTCACAGACAGACATCATTAAAACTCTTTAGACTTTCACTACAGGTAATAAGTATAAACGCAGGTAGCCAGCCGATATTAAAATATTTACTGATAATAACAGTGCCATAGTCAATGTCCTCATAAATTTATATGGAAGAGCAAATTACAGTAACAAGTATTTTCCCCTACTTGTGAGCCAATCAGTGCAAATTTTTGTAATAAAAATTTCACTTCAATAACTCTCAATAATTCTGAACAGAACAAATTACAAAAAAATTATTAGGTCAAGGTAGTCGACATCTATAAAAAAAACTAAGAAAGAAAGTTTTAGGACAATAGCCCTCATAAATATTCAAACGACAACTACATAAGACTGTGCATTATGAAAACTTAATGTTGCATTGGTTTAACAAATGATCACAAGGGCTAAAGACAAAATGTTCTTTTATATTTTTTTCAATTTTAAAATTGTTGCAAAGCTGGACAATAAACCTTTTTAAATAGCCAACTACCTTTACACCTATTTATAAATTCTGGTGATCTTATTCAGAGATTTATATCAAAACTTTCAAATAAGGTCTTAAAGAAAATTAAACCACTACAGATGTTGTTTATTTTTCAAGTTCTTAAAAACTCTATTGTATGTAGCTAAACAGAAATAGGACTGAGGAAAGCATAATATTTTCTTTAAACCCAGTAAAAACTGGGCACTTCCCTTTAGAGAACTGGATTTTAAAGTTTGGATTAACTTAAATCATGAATACCTCAACTGACCTTTAATAAAGTCAGCAATGAAAGAGAATGTTTTTAAATGGCCAAATACAAAATACACACAGAGGAGGGATTTGAAACACAAAGATCAATAGAATTAAATACCTTGTTCAATACAAGAGTTTGGCCTTTTAAATGAACACTGGGACATTGGACAAATATTTATTGCTTTCTAGCACAATAACTGAAAACTACCTGAACTATATGAATTACCAATATGGATTATTATGAGATCAATGTGAATAATACTTCAAAGATTTTTAGCTAAACCCCAATATTAATCTTCAAATAGCACCAATAGGTTTAAATGATGGCGCAAGGAACTGCAACAAGATGTTCTTAATCACCAAAACTGGTTAAGATACTAAGCTGAAGGTCAGAATATATTCAAGCCATGAGTTCAATTCATAGCTGCATCATTGCATGTTTCCATGCTGTTTTCATAGAACCATCCAACTATTCACTTAGACTGTTAGTGTCTCAACAGAGCCAGCAGACCAGCAAAAGATGGCCATTTGTGAACATTTCAACTAACGACGTTTGCTGCTGCAGGTTACAATGTTCAAGTCATGAATTCAATACATGGCTGCATTATTCTGTGTTAAGAGAAGTGTTCCAATGTTGTGTTCTTAGAACAAACAAACCAGAGTTGGTATCTTAATAAGAGAGCCAGCCAACCAGCATAAATGATCATTGCAAGCATTATAAGACTTGCATCAGAATAGATGGCCAACATCCATCTAGGATTAGTTAAGACAGAATAAACTAACTGCTTACAATGGTCAATTTGACAAGGCCAAGTATATACTAAAGAGGCATAAAACAAAACCTGTCAGAATAGCTTTGTTGCTCATCCATCAAAAACTTTAACCAAAAGCTGGAAGCTGATGCTTGTTCATTCCAAAGTCTTTTTTACCTCATGTACAAGCAAGCTAACATTTTCAACCCACAGCTCCTATGATACAGACCACTATAATATGGTATGTTTCTCGCTTCGTATGTAGGTCTTGTTCGAACCCTGGCCTGCACATTGCCCCAAGTACACAGCAAACGTCAAAATTGCTGTAACTTAACCTATAGCTGGTGACATCTCGATATAAGTAAAATATTCTTGACTGGGACATAAAAACCCCATCAATCAATCTAATGAGATCAAAGTCAGTTTCATGTATGCTAATTGTTTAATATTTAAGATATCATACCTTGAAGGTGTTACGCATTAAATATTCTATCAAATAAGGAGTGTATGCATTCTGTCAGAGGCTTGTCAACAAATTTACACTATACTGTATAAAACACCTATTCATAATCACTGTACTTAACCAAATGATAAAGATACAACAATGAAATTCTATATATTGTTCATAAATTGTACCAACCAGTTCTATATATACAAATAGGTACATAACAGATAGTCAAGTTTCAAAAACTTAAAATTTGCAGAGCAAAACTTTGCAAGATAATAAACAAAAACTGAAATAAAGCCGTCAATACACAACTCTATACATCGGGATGACATCCAAAACCAAGCCCTTTTAGAATGCAATACTAGACATACTATATCAAGTGAAATACTTTCTATGAAGGTAAATCAACACCTCACATAAAAACATGTTAAACCATCTATCAGGGATTGTTTACATTTTAATTGAATTTGGACACACTCCAGTTAACAACCTATAGCATGAAATTTCAAAATATATTCTTGGCACACCACCACCCACAGAAAATTACATCAATTCATCCAAAAAATAAAACTAATATTTTTTGATTAAAGACTTTTTTATATGTCTCAGTCTATATACTTAATTTTTTTAAATTCTAATAAGGGACGCACAGAGAGAGAGAGAGAGAGAGAGAGAGAGAGAGAGAATTCAAATGAAATCACACACACAGAATTCAAACGAAATCACATTTTCTGCATATTTTAAACAGGTTTAAAAGTTTAAAACATGAATGGAACTCATCTAGTTGGTGTTTTCTTTCAAAACAAGTTAAAAAATAGATTTTGAAAAAAAATTAGAGGATTTAAATTCATAGTAAATAATAATGTGAAAGGGAATTAACATTCTGGTCATGGTAAAACTTTAAGATATCATCTTCAAACCAGTTGCTGTCATAACACTCTGACAGAGGTCTATTCTTGTCAGATGTGGCAATCCATGTGTGAAGTATAAATATTCTTTCATAAATATATATCATCCATTTTTAATTCATATATACAAATATTGCGGATTTTGCTAAGTTTTCATCAATAGGTGATTCCTCAGGTATAAAAGATGTTTGGCTAAGCAGAACCTTGAAATATTAAGTTTAATGAAATGTAAAACTACCCACCTTCAATAAATGTTTGTTGACCCATTTTGTAAAAGTTTTCTTTTGGACAGCATCTCTTTCATCTAAAATAAAGCAACATGCATTATCTTTTATTATTATTAGCATTTTTAAAGACAACACATGATCAGCAGGAGGTATGGTGTAAAACTGAATGCTTATATTTATTTATATGAAATATGCATTTAGAGGGATACTGGTAACTTGTTTGTAAGTCAGTGTAATCATAAAAAACAAACATACCAATCCATGTCCAAACCACAAACCCAAACCTAACACTTGAAGCTGGCAAATTGGTTACACGTGTGAACTCTGCCAGAAAGTAAGGCTGGGTGCTCTGCTAAATAATCTGTGTGACTGATCATACCAATTTATGTGTGATCAAAAATCATCCAGTCAAAATTTTCAAAAAAAAAAAAAAAAAAAAATTGTGGTATATACATGTAGAAGGAGACTACAGTGCTAAAAAGTAACCTCCTTTCCAAAAGTTACTAGGCTGACTGTTATTTTCACCAAAGCTGTAGGTGCTTATTCATTCTGAGCACCTGGCCTCACTTTCCTGGTGGAAGTTCACATGTTTAACCTACCATAATTTGCCAGCTACATTTTATTCTAATTTAGACATGGATTGGTATGTTTGTTTCTGCTTTTGGATTGCAACATTAAATCCAAAAACTCTTCTAAAGCTCATCAGGACTCAAATTAAGTGCTAATGCTAATCAAACTAGCTGTACAATGATTATACAATGTATACATTTTTCATCAATACAATGTATACACATAATATAGTTTTACAATGTATTAAATTGTGGGAGACACAAACTGTACAATGTATTCAAATGTATGCAACATTACTGTCTCATGCTTTGTGTATTATTATTATTATTAAAACTTACCAGTTTCTTTCCTCCTGTTTTGTTCATATTGCACCATAGCTCTTGGGGAGGGAGGTACCTCCGCCGGGTCAATGGGCGACTTTGGCGACGGAGGTAGCTCATTTGGGTCAAAAAATGAAAACCCATTCATTTTCACTTTGAGCACAAATCTTAAATTCCTAACTTAGTTGTAAACATTTCCGCCTATTTATTCCCCGATCAGCTGATAAATTTTGTACATCCAGTGACTATATATAGATATATTTGCCAATACATGAAATATATGATATTAACAACTGTATCACAACCCCAACACCTGATATGATCCTAGTAAATTGTCATATCAATTAAAGGTAGAACAATATATGCAGCTGAATAATATCTATATCAAAATTCTTGATGATCATTCATGACTCACACACGTTTATAAATCCATTCCAAATTCAAAAGTCCTCTGAGATTACAAGTCACTAACAACAGGTGTAGCATATATCCCAGTGAAATTAAAATTCCAGGTGTATTAAAAACTTATATGTGAGGTAACTCTGCTAAAGATGCAGTCCGTATGTATACTGGGGGCAGTGATGTGACCATTCTCGCTTACTTGTCCTTATCATAAGTAAAAGTGTCACACTGCCAACTTATCCAACCATGTCATTTTATAGCCCCTAAGAGCTTTATACTTTCAACTCAGTGTGTATCGCTAGAGCATAAGTTGTGACGTATCAAATGACCGGATATAAATAGTAACACTTTGGCAACTATGCAGGTCCCGATACGGGACATGAAAGGTGAAAAATTAAAAACCTTGTGACCGGAAAGACAGAAAATTAAAATCGATTTTGTCGACATCTATCTTAACATGAAGTTTATATATATATATATATATATATATATATCTGGATCAATAGTGAGGACAAACATTACAACGCAAATATTTGTGTTCAATATCTGAAATTTGGTTGGTTGACCTCGATATGTCAGTAAAAACCCACGTGGAAAGCGGTATCGGTTTCAAAATGGATTACATAGGGATGATGCAAAGATGATACGGAAATGAAGCAAGGGTCTTTAAACCATTGTCCAGTGACAAAAAATAAACAAAAAAGAAGTACCTGCTATTCGTATAACTGCACGGTCCGCAGGGTCCAGCTGTAAGACCGATAACGGCATTTCTGTGAGGTCTCCATATTCTTGGAAATAATAATCCGAAGGCGGATTAAGATTCATAATAATCCTTTTTGTTTTTCCTACTTGAAGTTATGTTTTAATATCCATCCGCAACCGGCATGTCATCACGAGACCTGAAAATAAACAGGAAATGCATGCAATTTTCTGCAGGTGCGATGCGAATTTTTTACCTTGGGAAATTTTTACAAACTCACAAATTTTATTGAATTACATGCATTGAAATGGGGTTTATTAATTCGTGTGTCCAGATTAAAGTCTAGAGAGTAATTACTTACTATATTAATGTTGATAACAGTATTATAACAGTACTATTTACATACTAAAAGTCGATATTATCCCGGAGAATATGGCCGCTTCACCAGTCATCACAATATGGCTGAGTAATGCACTGATGTCATCCCAGAGGTCGCGGTGTATCGATGCTCATTTTCATAATAAATACAAACTTATTTACTCGTAGACTTGTGTCTCATTACGATAATAGAATACAAAGTTGTACCAATAGCCGTTGTTTTTATGTAATAACCCATGGGTTCAGAAGATGGGAGAGTTAAAGTCACTGACAATAAATGGGGTTCAAGTGCTTGATGGAACAGCCAATTATTGTTTTGTTTCGATAACACTGATTGGATCACCGTTAATTAGACAAAGGTGTTAAATTTCATACAAAGATGTAAAATAGCATTTTGTTGGTGGGTTTTAAAAGAAAATGTTGTTAATTAGAGGGAGTGACAACTGCGGGTTTATTGATAACAGTATCGATGTAATTTACTTGACCTATCTAATTAAGTGCAAAGTGAAAGTAGAACATCGTTATGCAAGTAAAATTATGTTAATAAACATTTACGTTAAGTTTTTGATATCAACATAGTAGATGCTGAATATAAAAATAAAAAAATATTTTTAATCAAGCGAACAGTCACTCAACACCAGACGATTTTTTCCAAGTGGTGGGGGGGGGGGGGGGGGGGGGGGGGGGGGGGGGGGGGGGGGGGGGGGGGGGGGGGGGGGGGGGGGGGGGGGGGGGGGGGGGGGGGGGGGGGGGGGGGGGGGGGGGGGGGGGGGGGGGGGGGGGGGGGGGGGGGATCTCTGGCACCCAAACTAAACACGTTCCTGGCATTTCTGAAGTAGTAAGGTCCTTATATATGCGGTCAGTTGGGGAAAAAGATGCTATTTAGTTCTTAACGTGTGTCCGTCCAATGTCTAAATGTGCGGATTTTAGGAAAGTGGATACCAATTTGTCTTTATCCAGCGCCAGTCCCTAGTAGAGAGATCTAAGCGTGCAGGTTTTAGAAAAGTGTAAACCATTTTGTCACTATCCAGCGCTTTTGCCAAATCGGGAGATCTCAATGTTTACCCAGCGCCAGTCCCTAGTAGGGAGATCTCAGCGTACAGGTTTTAGAAAAGTGTAAACCATTTTGTCATTATCCAGCGCCTGTGCCAAATCGGGAGGTCTCAATGTGTGGGTTTTTGGAAAAGTGAAAACCATTCCCGTCATTATACAGCGCCAGTCCAATCTTAATGCGCTGTTGTTATCCAGGGCTAGTCTCAAGTCAGGAGATCACAATGTACGCCGGGGGTTTGAAAAAAGGGGATACCTTTTTGTCACTATCCAGTGCCAGTCCAAAGAAAAGTAGATGTCGTTTTGCCATTATTCAGCATCAGTCCTGCAAGTCGGGAGGGAGATCAATTTTTCTTGTCTTATTCCCCGCTATGTTTTGTCGAGTTCTTGATAAAATGTCTTACCATCATTAGGGCAGATAATTCAGTCTAAGTTCTTGATAGTGTCTGATACAATGCTTTCCTCCGTTTTGAAGGACAAGTTCTTGGTGAAAGAACTGTGAATGTACGAAAATGATGTAATTCCAAACGCAGAAGATTAAAAAGTGATAATGAATAATTACATATTGTTGATCGAGATTTGAATGTTGTCTCGACAGAAAAACCAAGTTTCAAGTACATGTATTTATTGGGGTTCAATTGAATCAACTGCATACACTGACCTTCTGTAGTGGAGAGAGAGAGAGAGTGTGTGTGCCAGAGAGACAGAAAATGAGGCGTTACGCCCAAGTCTAGAATGGCTAATTTATGTCGAGACATCACCAGCTATAGGTGAAGCGGCAGACATTTTGACCTTTGCAGTGCGCTCAGGGCAATATGCAGTGATGGTTCTTTAACGTGCCACGCTCGCCGAGACACCTGACATCGGTTTTTAAGGTCTTCCGAAGGATCCAAAAGATGCCCCAGCAGTTGTTCTGGGGACAATTATTAGCTCTTTTTTTAACAACGAGAGAATTCAAGCATGGGACGAAAAATCGGAACACACGAAAACTCCCCATCCCTCAGCTGTCTTTATGGCCTATTTTCCTTTAACTGTTATCACTACGAAAATACTTACATTTGCATGGAATGATACATCCATGATGAAACATACATTCTGTCAATCAAATTATACATTTCCTGTTATAATTAATAGTTACTTATTTCAATACAAAAATATTTTCCAAATTACAATTAGAATTATTATTTTAAACTTTTAGCAAAAATTCACCACATATGATCCATCTATCTAATGTATATAAGTAATGTGGTATTTTTTATTGAAACATCATGCTGATGAATATAAACATGTTTGCTGTTGTGTTTTTTGGCAGGGATTTAGAGAAAAGATTAACCTTTATGATTCACTTTGATAGTCTAATCTCTTCCTTACTATATCAATTACAATATTTGGCCTTCCTGAAACAAGGTCATCATACATCAAATAATTTCTACTTAACCAGCTACTTCGGTTCATGTGCACTCAAAAAGGCAAAAACAAAACTTATTAGGAAAGATTTTTGAACATATAGGTGACATTTTCTTTTTGAAATTATTATTTTGGCAGTCATGATTAATTACCAGTATTATCAAAGCGCATAGAAAAAAAATGATATAAGGGAAACAACTCTTTTAGATTGGCAAGTTGGAGAAGCACTGAACAGTTAACTCCCCTGACAGAAATGAAAAATTTACAACTAAAAAAAAAAAATGAGTACATTCTGTTATAGTTTACCTTGTTGTTGTGTAATATTGTTGTCAGTCTTCTTTGGGAGCGGGGGGGGGGGGGGGGGGGGTATTTTTGTGAGCTTGTGGCTCACAGTTTTTCTAGTTTTTTATTAATTCCCCCAAATCTTTTTTTTTTCAAACTTGCCCAGAATGATTACCTGACAAAACCTTAAATTTGAATATTGGTCATGTTGAGTGAAAAATAGATGACCATATTTATCAAATTGTAGAAAAATCATATTTACATTCTAGGATAAGCTTCATTAAACTTGTACAGAATGACAAAATACTGTCCAGTTTGAAAATAGGGTCATGTTGTGTCAATGTGTCAAAAATAGACCGTCAAGTCAAAAATAACAACACAATTGTTTCACTGTCAGGCTAGTCCGCAGCTTAAGCATGACTGACAGTATGTATGTCTGCGTTGTACTAGCGCGGACTCGGGTCTACCTCACCGAGAAATAATTTCAGAGGTTGCAGTCCTGTCGGTCCATTATCTTGACACCGAGCAAACCAGCACCTCAGTGAAATGAAGAAAACTTGCTAAAGGCCACTACATTCCTAGTCGGGATTCGAACCCACGGGTCCGACGCTCTATTAACTGAGCTTTACGCCTCCACTTCGTTTTCATGTTGTGTAATCGTCAACTGCAAAATGATCAGGTGTCAGTCGCCTTTCTATGACGTGATATGTGCAAGCTAACTGACAAACCATCTCGCATCGGATCTGTCCCGAGCGGATTCAAACCTAGGCGGTGAACGGCGCGGTACTCCGTAAGTGTGCGCTTTGAACCACCCGACTAATTACGTTCTATGGTTCTATTAGACATAATGGGTTAATATTATATTGATGGTTGATTTGCGTCAAAGTTTAACGACATAAAATGTCGGTTATATCAAGATATTGAGAAAATAGTTACAAATCGCCCCCCCTTCCCCCTTGTACGTCTTTTGCTGTATGCCAGACACTCCTGAAACATTAAGGTCATTGTCACCGAACCATCCTTTTGGATTTTAAGTCTAGACTAGCAAAAAAAAAAAAAAAACTCGAAACAAATCAGGTTTTGATGTCTCCAAAATGGCGGGTGTTGTCATTCAAATTAAAATTTTAAATCCAAAATGTTCAATCATTTTAAAAATTCAAACCATGAAATACATGAAAATAATCACTTACCGGCGTTGGATCAATACTTCAATGACTTACAATTATTAGCCTTATCACAGCGAGTTTGTAATGATAATTTCTTCCACCAAATTACTCACACACATGTACATGAAAACTTGTGGCTTACGGGCACGTCATACTTGTTTTCAATCCACGTTACGTGCACAAAATTGAAAGAAGTTTTATGGAAGATCTTAAAGTACTATATTATGTTTATTTTAAAACTTAAGACACAAACAGGAATATATCATAACAATTATACGGTGAGAATATAACATGTATAGAACATACAGTACGGACCTGTCCAAAGCTTAACACTAAGCTAACGATTTGGTACCGACTCCGCAGCCCATCTCGGTCCCTCGTTTCCTACATCTCGGTAACTGCCCTCTATCTCTCGACATATGTTTATCACTAGCAATCAATATTCCGGACACTCGACAGTCGAACTTTGACTCCTTTTCGTTAGCTTGACGTTAAACTTTCGACGGGTCTGTAGTGTTTTTTAGCTTTAAATAAGTTTGCGTGTTGCAATGGACCGTGTCATTATTTCGCGCAATGGTTGCACAATTTCAATAAAAATCTGTCTGATTAAATTGCTGATAAAAACTGACAAGTAAAATATAGGTATAAGTTTTCTTTTGGTTTTCAATAAAAACTAATCATTTGAATGCTTATTATTTATATGACATAGGTTCCGGATATCCACTGAAGATAAATTTTCTCCCAGGTTTGAAAGAAAGCAATTGTCTTTAAACTTAACACGACAGGAAAAATGGAGCAACGTTTGTGCCCATCTGGATGTCCATTTACTTATTGAATGAATACTGTTTTACTGAAACGACAGAAAAATGGCTAGACAAAATATGGAGCAATGTTTGTCCCCATTTGAGTACCATGTTTCCATTCTACTTGGTTAAGGAATAATATTTTACTGAAACGATATAAAAAGGAGCAATATTTGTCCTCATCTAGAAATCACCTTGCAATTGTCCAATTATATTTGGTTTAGAAAGGTTATTTTACTGAAACGATACAAAAAGGGTTAGACAAAATATGGAGCAGAATTTGTACCCATCTGAATACCATATGTCCATTCCACTTAGTTAAAGAATAATATTTTACTGAAACGATAGAAAATGGATAGACAAAATATGGAGCAATGTTGATCCCCATCTGGATACCGCCTGTCTTTTCCACTTGATTAAGGAATACTAGTAATATTTTAAAAACACGATTAGAAAAATGTCTAGACAAAATATGGAACCATGTTTGTCCCTATCTGGACACCATGTGCTCAATCCATTTGGTTTAGGAATAATACTTTATAAACGACAGAATAAATGGAGCAACGTTTGTGCCCACCTGGTGCCTATTCCACTAACTGACTGAAAACGGCTAGACAAAATATGGACCCTATTTGGATATCACCAGTCTATTCGTTTGGTTAAGGAATGATACTGAAACTAAACTAAAGAATAATATTTTACTGAAACGATAGAAAAATGTCTAAACAAAATATGGAGCAACGTTTGTTCCCATCTGGATACCGTGCGACCATTCCACTCGGGTAAGAAAATTAAAAAATAAAACCTGCCTACTGGTAGCTGGATTTCAAAACGGCAGAAACTTGTGGTGAAAATGTCTATTACATTTCGACGAGAACTCAACTTGTTGGACAAAAAAATTCAAGCAACATTTAATTTGTTCCCATTAATTACCATGCCATGTGACTATTACATTCTGGTAAGAAGGACAGAAACTTTGTAAGGCAATGCATTAAGAAACTATTTATATTATCCTGATACCGTTTGTCCATTTCATTCAAGTAAAAAGATATGATTTCAAACGACAGAAAACTAGTTAGGCAAAACGTTGAGCAACATGTGGACTTTGTATTAATATATGCACATTCGTCTGGGTACAAAACGACAGAAAATTAGTCGGGCAAAATGTGGAGCAACAATTGTCCCGATCTGCATGGACACTGTATATATGTACATTCTTCTGGGTACAAAACGACAGAAAACTAGTCGGGCAAAACGTGGAGCAACAATTGTCCCGATCTGCATGGACACTGTATATATGTACATTCTTCTGGGTACAAAACGACAGAAAACTAGTCGGGCAAAACGTGGAGCAACAATTGTCCCAATAGATCTGCGATCATGGACATTGTATATTTTCTCAGGCACAAAACGACAGAAAATGTGAAGAAACATTTGTTCGCATGTCACTGTATATATATTGTACATTCTACTATAGAGACGTCACCAGCTATAGGTGAAGATACAGAATGTTTTTCCTTTGCAGTGCGCTATGGAGCAATGTGCAGGGAGGGTTCTTTTACGCACCACACCTGCCGTGACACGGGACATCGGTTTTTAAGGTCTTTTCTGAAGGCCCCCGTTACTTTCATTTCTAAATGCTGGGTTCTTGGTGAAAGAACGACCGCTACCTATTCTTAGTCTTTAATCGGTACTGGAACTGTATAATGAAGGTTAGTTTCTTGATGTTATTTTAGTGTTCAAAATTTTATATGCATGTATCTGAATGACACAGGGAGATGTCTACTATCTTTGAAAAAGTTCCGTCTCTGAGATACGGCCGTAGGTGGCATCCAGAACCATTACACAACAATGTATCTAGTATAAGATTATCTCTGTTTTAAGACGAGGGTTATATAGAAAGGTCGCTTATGGTACATATACACCCTAAGTAAATAATTGATAAAACATTAGACTACTCATGTGTTTTACTTGGTCATAAATAAATGTTTTACCGTTTTACTTTTATATTGCGATAAAGTTTAGGTTTTATAAACTTAAACGATCTTTTTATAAATACTACTTATTAAAAATAAGCCGGGTAAAACTGGGCATTGTTTAATGTCTGAGACTTGGTTTTAAACTTCAACATGTCTTAAACCTAAGACTAAACTTAAGACCGTCTTAATTCTGGAACGGTACTATATGTCCGAGACGGTTCTAAGTCTTAAACGATTTTAAGTCATAGACAGTTCTAAGTTTAAAACTATTCTCAACTTAAGAGGTTGTAAGTCTAATTGATTTTTTACTGTTTTATTTTATATGACGATAAAGTTTACGTTTTATAAACTTAAACTTTATTCTTATACATACTTTACATATTCGTTACTTTATAAGAAATATTAGGTATTACCGTAAAATATGGCAATCTTTAAGTCTGAGACTTGGTAACTCAAGACGGTATTAAACAGAAGACGATTCTAAACTTAAGACCGTTTTAATTTTGAAACGATTCTAAATGTAAGACATGTCTAGGTCTTAAACGATTTTAAGTCATAGTCGGTCCCTAAGCCTAAAACTTAAGAACTTCTAAGTCTGATCCTAAAGTTAAGACGGTTGAATCTACTAGTAGTTCTGGCCACGCTGGATTCAATGACATCGTTTTATACGTTTAAGACTAAGAATTCCTACTTGATGTGACTGTCTCCTTGATGTAATCATTTGGTCTGGATGAGTAATTCTTATCAACTACAATATTTACAGCTTAAATAAACTATTTATTCCGGGTTTTTTAATTATCAA
The DNA here is from genome assembly GCA_021292105.1 of Anadara kagoshimensis. Classification (NCBI taxonomy): domain Eukaryota; kingdom Metazoa; phylum Mollusca; class Bivalvia; order Arcoida; family Arcidae; genus Anadara; species Anadara kagoshimensis. Next base: position 22,820,913 of record CM037860.1, on the reverse strand, counting down.
GTGAATCTATATTTGGTATGTAATATATAACCCCATGCAGAGATTTCTCGATGATTCACACATCCAGATTACAATCAAATATTCGGAACACCTTCACTCGGTGGCTGAGTGGTCTAAAGCACGCTTACGGACCACAATACCTCTCATCGCATAGGTTCAACACCGATCGAATATATCCTAGTGATTATAACTCTCTTCTTAAGACAATCGGGTGGCCGAGTGGTCTAAAGCGCACTTACAGATCACAGGGCTTATCGTCGCCTCGGTTCAAAGCCCACACGGACATATCTTAGTGACCAGAGGTCTCTCCTTAAGACAATCGGGTGGCCGAGTGCGCTAAAGTGCACTTACTGATCACAGTGCCAAAGTTCCAATCCATCAAGGGCAGATCGCTTGTCCAATGTCGGTGCTTTGTTTTTTTCTCCGGACACTCCAATTTCCGCCACCATTTCAGAAATGACCGCCTCGATAACCTATACTTCTGTGTAACACACAGTACACACCTGTCAAAAATTTAACACAGTGCCGAATTGACAGCTCATATTGGCCCCTCGTTACCTATATACATGCAGTTGCCAATAAACATCTTTCAGCAGTTTTTCTGTCACTAGCTATCCATATGACGGCTACTGTCAAAAGCTGAAAAATCAGCAACCAAGCTTCAACTCTTTTTGTCGGGTCATTGTTAAACTTTCGATAGGTCTGTAGTGTAAAAGGTCCGCACTGAACAAAGCAGAAAGACGTGTTAAGCAATAAAACATGTATTTAACAACACATATAGCAGAGCTTTGTTTCGATAGCTCAGTGTTAAACTTTCTACAGGTCTATAGTGTATAGACCCACACTGAACAAAACAGGAAGAAGTTGTAACAGCTAGCACAACCAAACACAATTTTCCAGCTAATAACAGCAATAACCAAGACAACATAAGGAAAGGCGAACACATATTGGGACCACTGATTGTTTAGCATCTATAACATTACATGTTGTGAGATACAAACATACCTGCACATAAATTTGTTTAAGTTTAGTAGCCATAAGTTAGAACTCATGCTCGACACACTCCCGTTTTAGAGTTCAGATTAAATTAAATATTTCGGAAATATAAGTAGGTGTTAGCTTAACTTGTTCATCAACAATATTCAAGTCTTGTATGGCTAGTTTTTTAGCATTGCATACCAATATAAGTTTTTAAAAAATCAGCCCACCTGTAATATAATAATTATGAATGAAATTATCGATTTTTTTCTTTTTTGTAAATTTAACATAATTATGTAATATACACCTACCTGTAAGTCACTTAAAACATACACTATAACAATATACCACAAAACTGCTCTACGACAATAAAAGGGGGACTCACGTAATGAACTCCAGTAGTGTTGAAACTACAGGGGGGACAGGTTTGTTTTTTCGTTTATTTAACTCAGATGACTAATACATGTACATGTGATAAATTTCAACCGACATAAAATTAAGTGGGAATCAAAAACACCTTTGTAAAGTTCAGAGGTCACAAATGGAGATCGATGATAAATATTTAATGTTATATCGACCAATTTACCTGCTGAAAACTCAGGTATTTAACATTTACAAGGTCAATTTGATTAAGGCCGAAGAATATGCCAATCGAACAATCTACCTGCTGAAAATTCAGTCAATTTGATTTAGACCGAACAATCTGCCTTAACGATGGTATTTTTTAAAATATTTTTTATATATGGTAGCAATATAATAAAATAACTTGCACTCGTTCAGGCAGATTGTTCGGCCTAAATTTAATTTTACTCAGGTATCCCAAAGGTTTGCTCCTCAGAAATCTTGTTTGTTTGTTTTCAGTTTTTGCACTTATTTTTTTTCAGTGTAATTACCAAGGTAATAATAGAATATTTAACATAGGTATGTACCATCGTATGGGCAGATTGTTCGGCCCTAATTTGATTTTTAAGGTGTGATTTTCAGAAATCTTGTTTATTTGTTTACAGTTTTTGCAGTTAATTTTTAAGTACATTTACTACGGTAGCAATAAAAATATTTAACATAGGTATGACCATCGTATGGACAGATTGTTCGGCCTAAATTTGATTTTTACTCAGGTACATATAGTATCTTTCTTTAAGGTGTGCTTCTCAGAAATGTTTTTTATATTTAGTTTTTGCACATAGTTGTAAATTGTCATTCGTGTCGCGTTCTCTCTTAGTGTGAAATCGACACTTAAATTACATAAAATTCCATCACATTCATAAAGAACGGTGAATGCATGGGAAGACTTCCACTTGAATTTAATTTCGACTGAAAAAAAACTAAAAAATTACAGAATCAAGACAATTTGAACAATTATGTGAAAAAATGGTAGGTGTACGACCAAATGCCTCGCCCGCCATGACGTTTAACAACCACTATGGTAACTCGGTTGGTAGAGTGCTCGCTTCGTATGTGGGGGGTCGTGGGTTCGAACCCCGGCCGGGTCTGACTTGAACATTGGCAGTGACTAAATGCAGTTAAAATTCATTATAACAACCACTAGAAGCTTTCGCCAAGCATTCGATATTTAGAAATAAAAGTCTAGGAAGAGACCGATGCTCTGTCATGGTTACAGCAGGCGTGGTACGTTAAAGAACCCTCCCTGCACATTGCCATTTTGTCCGCCATATTGGAAAAGGCGGTCATATTAGATGTTTTGGTTGGCCCCATATCTGAAAATAATCTCCAGGTCATGAACTATAATCATGCCAAATTTCATGCTTTAAACAAAAATCCCACAATTTTTCACGAATCTGCTGGACTATGAGAGCATTGCAAAGATCCAAATTTATGGGCTTCACCTATAGCTGGTGACGACTCGATAAAAGAGAAATATTCTTGACTGGGACGCAAAACCCCATTCAATCAATCAATTGGCCGTTGTAAGAACTATTCTGGACACGATAAGTCACAATACAGGACACCGAGTAACATATAAAACACATAATAAACAGTTGAAACAAATTGTTACTAACTGGTTAGGAGACACTGATTCAGAGACACTAATAAAAGAATACATAACTAACTAAATAATGTTTAATAAAATTTATAAAAAGGCACGCTGCACTCATTGATAACGTGATTCAAAAGATACTTTACTAATCAGCAAGACATAATATGGGTATATATCCCTTGAAACATGATGTGGAGCGCGTTTGAAGATTTTTAAAAACTGCCTAAATAATGTTTAATAAAATTTATAAAAAGCGGTATTATTGATGACTTGATTCAAAAGACACTATGCCTATAAGCAAGACATAATATGGGTATATATCCCTTAATAAAACATGATGTAGGGCGCGTTTGAAGATTTTTAAAAAATGCCTAAATAATGTTTAATAAAATTTATAAAAAGCGGTATTATTGATGACTTGATTTAAAAGACAGTATGCTTATAAGCAAGACATAATTTGGGCATATATCCCTTGAAACATGATGTGGGCGCGTTTGAAGATTTTTAAAAACTGCAATTGACTGTAGCAATATTGTTTTATTCCACCCTGACAGTCAAGAATGTTCAGTTCTGGGTGGTGAAGAAAACCGGGCTAACCGGAGAATACACGAGTGAAACTAACACACTTTCCAGTACAAGTATCTGCCCGAGTTTGATTCCAACCAAGATTGCAAGAGGCACTGTGACCCGTATGCACGTCTCTCGGTCTTCAATCAAGTTTCAGAGAGATTTTCCATTAGCCCCTGCCATTTTCGGTTAAATTAAACTTTGTTTTATTTGCACCTACGATCTCCAAATCCAGTATACAGAAGTGGGTTTTAAGATTTTCAAGCAGTTTGCCACACTATCCCTTATCGTTTGTGGTATTTACCTCTTTGTTATCTTTATACTTGAAAATATGTACTGTACTATTTGACCATTTTTGAGGACATTTTCCGCGATCTCTTACCGATTTCCATGAAATTGAAACTTTGTAATGGTTGTATAGGGCAGGATCTCAAAACTTTGTATGTAGGCTACATGTATTATCCAGGTGCGCAATTTGACGATTTTCGCATTTCTTACAGTCTTTGCAATGGTACTGGTAGTACCGATGATCTACAACTTAAATGCAGTACAACCTCGATTTATTTCCTCCATTTGTTCGGTCCAGTTTTGGCAATAAAATGAGAGAGGCTTATAGAGAAAAGGATTTTGACAATAAGCAATGTGACAAACTTATAGAGTGACATTTTTACAATTTTTTACTGTATGTTAATATTCAGAGGCGTTAACGTTGTTTGAAGATTTTAAGCCACTTTACTGCTATGACGTACCGTTTCCTGTGAATTTGAAACTTCCAATATGTGCTACTTGAAAATTTTCGAGCAGATCGTTTCACTATTCGTAACCTTTAACGTTATCCTTACACGCCAATGATTGAAGCAATAAACCGTGATTAAAATCAAAGTTTATTGCTCAAATAGAATAAAATAAAATAAATCAAAATAAAATAAAATAATTATTAAAACAAAAACTTGTAGTAACCGTTGCCATTGGCTCATTACAGCTTACTAACCCCTGTTTGATTGGAGTGGCTGTTCTTTTGCCAACCACCCTGCATTTAGATATGGTCACTGAACTATTCGGAAATATAAATTTTCTATACATCTTTTAAATAAGCTGATAAGTGCATTCCACTAGTTAAACAGTATTTTAAACGAAAAATAATGACTACCATATACATGTAATAAGTGACAGAATATTTGACACCGTGATCGTTTTTCGCTGACTACACTAACTGCACAATAACAAAAATCCGAAATCCTATCTCTTATCCTATTTAAATTTTAGATTTTGGTCATCAAGGTCGGCACTGCGTTTTACGACATGTTGTTTGAACGGGATTTTTCAAGTGGTCAAATAACATTGATTATTATTTTTCCGCATGTGTCGATTCGCAACATGTGTCAAACAAATCATGACCACTCCAATTTCTTCGACTGTTTATGAGTTTCAGTGAGCATATCGGTAGGTTATAAACCCGTTTTGTTAGAAATTAAACTCCTACATTTAAACCGGACACTTGTTAGTTGTTTCAAAGTGGGACAGTTTTTGATCCTTGACCATAATTTCATTATAAAATGTGAAATATCCATGGTGTATTTAAAAAGTACTCTTTTTATATACCATTGATATTTTGTTTATTTGATAGTGAATCTGTCACATATGGTTCCTTGTCTGTAGTCCAATGTCAAATGCATATATGTACCAATAAATACAGATTCCATTGAAGTCTTGCATAGTTGATTGAACTACTTTCTTAAACTTTGAAGCCGAACTATGGTTAATCAGCAGATACCTATGGTGGTTGCTAACACAGTGTTCATTCTGGAAGGGGTCTTTGGCCATTGATACCATAATTTTCTAAATTAGCCCATTGTTAAGGCCTTTTTGGTCCATATGTATTGGGCCATATTTAACATTACACAGATGCAAAAATATTGATGTGGGGGTATTTTAGAAGAAAGTTTTTTTGAAAACCTTTATTTGCATGTTAACTTTCTCATGTTTTGCAAGGACAAAATAATCGCAAAACTTAATTGTCACAATTTTTTCCCTAAATAGTTTTATTTAAACCATGCAAATATTCAGCTACGCTCCATATCACGAAAGTTAATACTTAGGAAATGGTTTTGGTAAGAGAATCATGAATGTTGATATCCGCAAGTACAAGTTGGTTTACAGTATATTTAACAATTAAAACTTCTGTAGCAAGTTTTCAAAAGTTGTAACTGATAAAATATAGTGTTTTAAAGCACAGAATTTTTGTTTTATTTTAGGTTTTCTTAAGGTTCACAATGGCTGCAACTGCATTTAGTACCCCTGATGAGATTGTTATTGAAAGAAAAATTGATGTCAAAACTCGAGTTACACCGCTTGAGGATTTAAATGCCATATATGAAATTGGGAAAAGCATTGCATGGATTAGAAATGGAAATTATCAGAAGGTATAAAAAATTGTCTATTTATCTAATTTATATATTGATAGCTTGTTTTCCATATACAGTCAAACCTGTCTATAAAGGCCTCTAAGGTAACCAGTAAAATTGACCTTTATGGACAGGTGGCCTTTATACACAGGTTAAAATAATATGAATAAAGAACATTTGGGATACAATTTTACAGGCCTTTATAAGCAAGTAGCCCTTATATAGAGGTCTGCCTTCAAGGCAGGTTGGACTATACAAATAAACATGTGTATCTGATAAATTTAACTAAGCACCATGACGAGACATAAGTACAGTGCCACTTGTCCAAGTACACATTCTACTCATCATATTGAGTGGACAGATGAATAATCAAAACACTGTGGTGATAAATGAATTGGCAATGTTGCCAAAGGGGATTACAAAAAGGTTTTGCTTTATTTCCGTATTTTTAATACATAATTTGTTTCCTTACATTTTAGTCATCATTACTACTCATTCTGTTTCCTGGCATATGTATATGAATAACAAAATACTGTTAACAGGTTTTTTTATGCTAGAGGAAATATTCGCGAAATCATATGGTTGGTATTTTGCAAGGAGGTTATTTTTTGCTGTTTTGTTCATTCTTGTGTTGATAACAATGTCTTATCTTAATTCGCAAAAAATATAAAAAATTTCCACAGGTCAGAAATAACCATGCACATGTATAAAGTTATGTGAAAGGTTGCCAAATTACTTTGTCTACATCGAGGCCACGGTGGCCTAATGGATAAGACGCCAGTCTTCAAATCCAGGGTCTCTCATTGCTGTGAGTTTGAGTCCCACTCAGACCACATGTGGGAAAGTTAATTTTCCTTGTTTCTGGCCTTTACTGATTCACCTGGTTTCAGTATAATGGACTGTGGGAGTGGTACACTTGTCTGCAGTGTACTGACTCCATGAGCTAGCACCTTAAAGTCGCCCTGAGTGCGCGCTAGTACAAGGCTGACCATACAATACACTCGCACTTCACATGCATACACAGATTTGTTCATAGATTAATCTATAGAGATTAAAGAAACAGTTCTCATTGCAAATGGCTGAAAAATTGCTGATGCGACATTAAGCAACATTCAACCAACCAACTTTGTTTACATTTTACTACTCTGATGGTTATTTCTTTTTGTTGTTTTTGTAACAGATAGCCCTGCAATTTCCAGATGAATTAATGGGAGATTCAGTTGCTATAGCAACTAGACTTGAAAAAGAGATTTCTGGACAGATTTTTGTTTTAGGTGATACTTCTTATGGCAGGTTTGTTAAATTCTAAAATAAACTAATTTTACTAATGTACTCTGTAATGTGCAAGGGTTATTTTAATGAGGATAAAATCTTATAATGAATTATGATATACTAAAAATGTCTTTCTATAATACATAAAAATGAAGATTCGTCATAGTAGCCCATTACATTTGTCTCTATAGATTACTGTAATCCTTGTGATTATTGAAAATTAAAAAATTAAAAACAGGTTGTGTGATGTAAAGAACTTTGTAACAAATCAACCTACCAACCCATCATTTTTTTTAATAACTATTAAAGTTATTAAAAGAAAATTGACCTTGGACCTGGGAAGTTTTGAACTCCTGACTAGTCTGTAATTAAATTAACAAGTCATAGGATAGGAATTGTGGGTTACATTGTAGGGTTTTGAAATAATGATCTTATTTGGTCAGTAAAATCAATTTACCAGTCACTGTATCAGTGATCTAAAATTGAATATTACAATTATCCTGTAAATAATTAGATTAATTAAAAGATATATCTAAGTTTCCATTCCTTGTAGCTGAAATCGCAATTGGCGACAAATTTGAATTTATAAAAACTTCTTTCAAAAAGTATACTTGCAAATTTGTGGAAAAAGTATTTTTAAAATTGTTAAGTATATTTTCAAAAGTTTTGAAATTTATTTATTATTGATTGTAAATATTTGAAACCTAGTTAAAAGTTAATAACTGATCTATTTTATCCCTTTATTACAGTTGCTGTGTTGATGAAGTGGCTGCGGAACACTACAACGCTGACTGTATCATCCATTACGGTCGAAGTTGTCTGAGTCAAACACGTAGGTTACCAGTACTGTATGTGTTTGGTCAACAGAGAGTAGACATAACAGACTGTGTACAACAGATCCTGGAAGTGATAGAAGACAAAAATACCAACATAGTATTGATGTATGATACGGTGTATGCACATGTTACAGGTATGACAAGGATTAAAACATGCAGAGTAGAGAAATGGTGATTTAAGCCCCAGTCAAGATTCTTTCTATCAGGGCAGTTAGTTTTTGGATGATGAAGGGAAAACTACAGACCTTCGACAAGCAAACTGACAAATTTTCTCACAATGGGACCAATTGAACCTAGTCAATATCTGTAAGCGCATGTTTTAAACAACTTCTTCTTCAAGGCCCTCTAGCCAGAGATACAGAAAAACCATATAAATACAAACTCTTAAAAAAGATAAAAAAAAATCTCTTGACAAATTTGTTCTATGAAACATCCAGTGACTGACATGTGATTCACATATCTGTGTGCGAGTGTGCAGTTTAAATTGTCACCTTGGTGTTTGATATATTTATTACTGGCATTTTATTTCTTTTCTAAAGAGTGCTTAAAGATTTTAAAGATTAAAGATTTTGGTTAAAACCTTTTATAATGTTTACCATATACTGTACGTTTTCTATCCTTCTATATTTTTGGACACTCTTAATTTTAAAATTTCAATAATTTTTAAAGTTTCTTTGATTCAGGACTGCAGTTTTTTCTCACGGCGTGAGATATGGCATGTATGGTTTTTTGCCTCATAACTCATAAGTTCAGACACAAATTTCTTGAAATTCACCTGGAGCGTGTGATATAAAGAGCTTATAAAGACTGAATAAAAAGAAAAATGTTGTAGTCTTTCATGATAAATATTTAAATTAAAGGTCAAGCAAACAGGTCAGTATTGTTTGCCTTTTAATTCTGTTGTTTTCTTGTGTCGGTAACATTGTATATTTGTGTGATGGGCTGTTATATTCATTTTAACATTGTTATTTTAGATGAGTTGGCTGTACTTTTGAGAGATGCTTACAAAAACCTTGTTGTATCAAAACTATGCATAAATGATGACAGAAGTGCTGAGAATGAAGACATGGATACAAATAATTCTTGTGATAAAGTTCATAGGTCAAATGTCACAAAGGTCATGAAGAGTGGAAGGTCTTTTTGGCTGTCTGATGAAGCTTTCTTAAGCAATTATTCAGTGTTATATATTGGTGGAGAAAGTTTAACACTAACGAATTTGATGATGACAATGAACAGGTGCCCTTTTTATACCTGTAATCCAGAAACTAAATGTGCAAGGAAAGAGACCATTAATGTCAATAAGATGTTAATGAAAAGATTTTATATGATCGAGCGAGCAAAAGATGCAAAAATAATCGGCATAGTGGTCGGAACTTTAGGTGTAGCAGATTATCTACAAGTGATTGACAGACTGAAGAAACTGATAAAAATTGCAGGAAAGAAGAGTTATACTTTTGTTGTTGGTAAATTGAACGTACCGAAATTAGCGAATTTTATGGAGATTGATGTTTTTGTTTTAGTTGCTTGTTCAGAAAACACTTTATTTGATTCATCAGAATTTTATAAACCTGTTATAACACCATTTGAAATGGAAATGGCATGTAATAAAAACAGAGAGTGGACAGGTGGTTATGTGTCAGACTTTAGAGAGCTTTTGCCAGGTAAATGACATTATACATGGTATAATTCTATTATCCAACACCTTTCATAGAAAGATGGGGATATTAAGTTCGAATGTCCCTCTGTCCGTCCTTCTATCCTAAATTGTCCGCTCAAATTCTTCAAAACTATAAAGCACTATTTCATGAAACTTGGTGCAAAGCATCAACATTGATAGAAGATAAGCATATCATTAAAACAAGTTGGCTTGCTCATTTTCCTGAGAATTTTTGGCCTTTGAACATAAGTGCAAATTCCAAACAAAAGAAACTTGTTGGCGGGGAATCCTAATTTACTGAACTTACTGATTTATCTCTGATTTCCTTGATCAATTGCTGTAAACATGGTTGATTTCATGAATGGAATTTTTCACAAAGTTGTAATGTTGGCATTTCTGGAGGGTTTTATTTCCATGATTTTGTCAATACTTGTAGTATGGAGCACTTGACTTGCCATAATTTTCAGGAGGGGGTATTTTTCGTGATTTTTTTTTCAATTTATGAAAATTGTGAAAATTTCCATGATGCAAAAATAACCACATTTACTGTACACCAAAGTTTTCTATTTGATTCAGAGAATCACTTCGTTCATGATTGGTATGTTTTCATTATTTATTGATTTGCTCAGGGGAACATAAAGTGCTCAAGTGAGCTATTGTGATTAATGGTAGTTTTTGTCTATCCTGTGTTATGTACCAAATTTTCTCAACGCTTTAGTGGCCACAAGTTTTGACCAGACACTGTACTCGGAAGTAATTGGTCCTACAAAATTGATACTGTAAATGTACTGGTATCATCAGTTTTGTATTGATGTTAAAAATAAAAAGTTTCAACCTTAAAAGTTCACTATGGTACATTTTTGTTTGGCAGGTGGGTCAGATTTCATAGAAATGTCGGAGGATTCTGAGGGGGATACTGTGGCCGATGTATCTCTGATTACTGGTAAAATGAGGACAATCGGACAGGATACACCTGTGGAATTATCATCAGCTGTGATGCTTAGAAATGATTCATTAACTGTAGGTGTTCAGGCAGAAACAGCAGGTAAAATTAATATTTTTTTTATAATGTCTCTCAGTTACCTTTACCATTGCTTATTATAGGTTTCTAATTCGCCTGTATAAATTTTAACAAGGTGTGGTTGCTGAGTGGTCTAATGTGCATTCCGATGGATCACAGTGCCTCTTATTGCCTAGATTTGAATGTCTCTTGGGCAGATCATATTGTAAGAAAGTTTGTCAGTTCTCTTGCTAAAGGTCAGTCTTTTTCTACAGGTGCTCCAGTTTCCTCCACCATCCTTGAAGTGACTGCCTTAATGCAATGAAAGAATCTTGACCAAGGGTTAAAATGCCATTATTCCATTATTCTTCATCCACCTGTATAAAGTATAAACAAGCTCTTTTGTCACACATGATATGAACACCAGTACTGATGTCTAAAATTTGTTTTTGGATTGAACAAATAGTGTTCGTTTTGTGTTTCTTGTTTTAGGTCTAAAAATAAAATGTACTTTTTTCTATATTAATTCCTATTTGTCTCCCTTGAGCTATTGCAAAGCCTTTTACATGTATAATGCTTAAGCATTTAGTTCATTGAAATAGCACAACTAACACAAGTGTCCTCAGAGTGTCCATTCAAGTCTATTTTTTTGATGATCTATATAAAAAACATTTTTCAATTATTATAATAAAATTTCTGATAAAATAGTCATTTTGACTACTTTTAAAAACCATTGCTTCTCAAATACCAAATTAAAAAAATCCAAAAAAGCGCATTTATACTTTTACTGCTCGACCCACCATAGCAAATGCCTTCATGACTCATTGTCAATGATGATGTCATAATCAATTTGACACATGAGTGGGTGTATGCATGGTCAATTTTTGTTCTGTTTCATCATCAATCAATCACTATCAGTTACTGTTCACTAAAATCAAACGATTTAAACATTGTTATACTTGTTGTTGTAGGTGAATATTTGTCCTCCAGATCCTGGAAGGGTTTGGATCAGAATTTAGGTGATACGCCTGTAGTTAAAGCTGTAGAGGGACGAACAGGCATAGCTGCTGGTTATACACATGAACCTCCAGATTCAAATAAACAGGAAACTGTAGATTCTAATAGATAACACATTTACAATAAAATATTTTATTTATATACCTTGCAGTTACCTAGTTACATCAATTTTAAGAAGAATTGAAATTTTTAAAATTTACAAAAATTAAGTTTTGGAAAAACATGGTTAAGATATGATTGCTAGGTTTTTTTTACAATTTTAAAATTATTAAAGCCAGGTGTCAGGTGTTCAAAGCTTGATTAGTTTTATCAATTGATTAGTAAAAATTTGAATTTTGCATATTTTCAGATCTGTTGTGAACTTAGAGTTGAAATGTTGAAAATAAATCAAAATACCATCACACTTTAGCACATTGAAATAAAAATACCAATTCGATAGTGATATTCAATTCGATCAATTCGATAGTGATATTTAGATTTTTATTCATATTTTAATTTTCAGCTAATCACTGATTCAACTAATCAAGCTTCAAACATCCCAAATTTGTGAAAATATGGTACTTTTGAAAGATTTTTTTTCCAAATTTGCTAAAATAGGTTACTTTTTAAAAGAATTTCTCAGAAATTAGTAGCTATTTGTCGATATTGGCTACTAGGAATGTAAACAGGATTGTTATACTACAGTTCTGTGTATTTGTAGCTGAATAATATGAACTTAACAATGTCTAAATATTCTGTATGTTTTTAGGTAAACTTAAGGACACTTTATAAAGTGTGTCAAGTTTGACCATAATTTGGATATTAGGTTGGGCTAATAGACTGTGATTTGGGTAAGACAGGCAGTTTGATTACCATAAACACTCCATACCAAGTATCTATTGTCTATCCTTGTATATCAACCTTATATATACATGTTATATCCCCTGAATATGTCCGTTTGAATATTCAATTTAAAGTTCAAATGGCCAGGTCAATATTGACACACTATATTCATGGATGTTTATCAAGAAGACAAAAAGACTTCAATAAATATAGTTTTCCCCTCTAAAATTCTAAAAGTGACCCTTATTGGCAGGTGATCCTTATATACAGGTTAAACAACCTGAATAAAGGGTGATGGGTACAACGTTAATACTGACCTTTAAAAGCATGTGGGCTTTAAGGCAGGTTTGACTTTATTATATAAATACCTAAGTTATATAAATGTTTGAATTTTCTGAATGACAAATTCAAAAATTGAAATATAACACCTGCAAAACCTTATAATTAGTTGAAAGTTGTTGAACAGTACAGTCAAATCTGTGTTAAAGTTCACCCCTATATAAGGACCATCTGCTTTTTAAGGTCATTACAATTTTATCCAAATCGCTCATTATTAAGATTATTTGAGCCTGTATATAAGGTTCAACTGTCTATAAATGACCCTTTTTACAAGTTGCCTCGGGTGGCCTTTATAGACAGGTTTGACATGGAAGTTTAAATACCTCAAAGTGTATCATCTGACCTTAAATAATGTCTACAATAAAATCCAAACATAAAGGCAAATAACATCTATTCTTTTAGGACCACTGCGGTAGCTCACTTGGTAGAGTGCTTCCTCCATATGTGGGAGGCTGTGGGTTCAACGGTTCGAACCCTGGCTGGGTCTGACCCTAGACTTGAAAGTGGGTAGTGATTGTTCTTTAGCCAAGCATGCAACAATACGAAATGATGTCCTGTTCTTTAAAATGCAGGCTTAAAAATAAACGAGGTACAATGTCACAGTAGGCGTGGCACAATAAAGAACCATGCTGTATAATACCATCAGGGCACCGCACATTCGCCTATAATTGGCGCTGTCTCGATATAAGTGAAATATTCTTGACTGAGACGTAAAACACCATTACTCAACGCCACCTTCAATTTTCAGTATGACTTTTACCAACCTAATATAATACCTGTTAAAATAGGACACGATAGGGGCTTCGATGGCCAAGTGATCTGAAAGCTGGAGCTTATGGGTCACAGTGTCTCGCACTGCCTAGCTTTCATATTCTAGTGTGAGAAGCACTTAAAACGTTTGTTCATTGACTTGCCGATGGTTGGTGGTGCTTTTCCGGTGCACTCCGGCTGTCTTCTATATTGTCCATGTTTGAGCTCCTAAAGCACAAGTGACAACCGCGTGATTTATGTTGGAACGTGAATTTGAAAGTACCTAGCCTATAGCAGATGTGTTGTGCATTAAGTTTCCTTGTCAAAGGACACCATTTAACCCCACCCCCCTCCCCCGTAATTTCTGCAAGCACTTCGACAATGTTTCGATCAAGTTATATACTCGTGATTATAGCAACATGAGTGGAACATTGTCAAAGAGTTTGCAGAAACTGGGAGTTGAATGTTGCCCTTTGGCAAAATAAGTTGACGAGTAATCTTGACGTCATTTGTGAAAAACCTACGAAATGAAATGTACATTCGGTGATGTCACAATTAATGCGAATAATCTTGACGTAGTCAGCGTTTGAGAAACGCTTGAGCTGAACACTTGTGGCTAACGTGACGGTATAAAACGTATCTTAATGTTTTCTAGTGCATTTGTTGATAACGTCGCAATACTAATAATCTTGACATGGTCAACGTTTTAAGAGACACTTGTTGATTTGAACAGTTGTCGGTAACGTCGTAGGACAAGACAATTAACTTTGACCTCGTTAGCGTCTAATAAACACTTGTGATTTCGGCACTTGTTGGTAACGTCACAATACAAAATGATCACTCATTTGTGATATCACAATACAAAACGAGTAATCTTGACGTACTCAGGTTGGAAAAACACTGTATTTGCTCATTTGTCGGTGACGTAACAATACAAGATAGACAATCTTGACGGACTTGTGGTTTGGACACTTGTTTGTGACGTCACAATACTAGACGAGTAATCTCGACTTGATTAGCATTTGAGAAACACTTGGTATTTTGACACTTGTCGGTAATGTCACAATACAAAACGAATTATCTTGACCTAGCGTTTGAAACACCCTGGGCACTTGTCTGTGACGTCACAATTCAATTGACCATGTCAGTGTTTGAAAACTCTTGTTATTAGGACACTTGTCGCCGACTCACAATACAAGATGATTAATGTTGGCCTAGCGTGATTAGGACATTTATCGGTGATGTCATATTACAAGATGTCTTATCTTGACCGACTTTTTGTTGGAGAAACACTTGTAATATGCACACTTGTTGGGGGCGTCACAAAACAAGATGGGTAATCTTGACTTTAGCTTAAGAAACACTTGTGCTTTAGACACTTGTCGGTGACGTATTTAGCATTTGTGGCACAATTAAAAGGACACTTGTTGGTGGAGGAACCAGACAAGAATTTTCACCTTGTTAGCACATGAGATTAGGTAGAACATGTGCAACTTATGCGCAGAAGAACAAATAAAAACATCCGAACAGTATATAAGTTTTATTACTCTTATCAATTAGAATTTAAAATGTCAACAATTATTCTGAAATCTCTCTCTCTCTCTCTCTCTCCTACACAAAGCACACACACACACTGCAACTTTTAAATACTTGTACCAGCATATTTTAACTAGAATGAATATTAAAAATTACATGCACTATTATACACACGAAACAAGCACTGTCTCTAAATGTAGCTACTATTTTAACTACATACAAATACAAATAATAACATAAGAAAATTACCACATACTGTATCATTATGTTTAATTGTAATGGGTCATAAAAGGGCTAACTCAGTCAGTGTGAAATTTTTGGTGGTAAAAAGAAATGAATAGCTAAAATTTACATGTTACTTGTGTTGACATGTAGGGTCATTGTTTTGTACAAGTTATTGTTCAAATGTAACTTGTTAACATGGAATTTTCAAACCCAGTACTATCATGCAGGATGTTCTCAAATCATTCCATACAATCGAACTATTAAGTTAAAATAAAATTGCCTGTAAAATGTTTATATTTTTTGTCATATGAGTAGTGGGGTTACGTATTCTGGGGATGCTCACTTGTATTTTCAAATGATGGTTCATTCATAAAAATAACCCAATGTTTTTAAAACATTTTGGTGAATGATATAATCTTTTGCCAATAATAATTCATGTTACTCGTGTCAATAAAAGAAAACAAAGGGTTCAGGCAAAACGCTTAAAAAATGAGTTTTTACATAAGTAAATAAATAAATAAATAAATAAGATTACGTCAATTCCCTTTTGAGAAATATGTTCAGATGTTACAACACACTGACATTAGACCCAATCCTGCAACCTATCCAAACATAAAATTTTAAAGTTCTTTATATTCAGCAAGACTCGGTGTGTTCCACAAAAAGGTGGATCTGAGACAAGACTGTGAGAAAAACGCCCGATGCCAATATTTGTATCTAAACAATGATCTAGTCCCGTTTCACAATCATTTCTTAACTAATATTTCCTCTAACTTAAATCTGGTAAACTATTTGGTTCAACAAATAAAGCTTCGACAAAATTAAAACAAAGCTGTAATAAGCTATGACTATTCTTTAAAATGGCTGAATATCGTAAAAATTAACCAAATTACGAATTTGCGAGATTTAAGTTCAGGAAAATCTTAGTTAAGAAATGATAATGAAAATAATTACTATTAAAAGTTTAAAGAGTTTATCTCTTGTTGAAAGTCTTCTGCAGTTGAACTACTAAACGCAATAAATCAACACATCATATTGTTAGAATCCTCTAAATTGTTGTAAACGGTGATTAAACGGAAAACAACATTGACCTGTCCGTTTGTCCTTTAATTAAAAAAATATAATGGATCCGTCCATTTATGTATGGGGAACACGGGTGTTTATTTTATCTACATGATTTCAAATCGTAAGCACATACATAATTTCAGTATGAATTGCAAATCCTATGACCACCCATGTATTGGTTGGACCTTCCCATATGGATTTTCCTAATGAAAGGTCAAGCGGATAGGTCAATGCTGTTTGCCTATAGTATAAACGTTATTGATATTTCCTCATATTGTATCACGCATGTTAGTTTTGATCTTTTACCTTATTCTCACTGGTTGTTGTAATACGAGTCACTTTATATAACATTCAACAGTCACCTTATACATGTGTAACATTCACTTGTATACTTCACTGCTGTAGCGGTAATGCTAGAGGTGATGATGGTTCCGGGTAAGCACAATGTTCTGGAGTAAACACGTTAGTCTGGTACGTTGGTGAGCCCCTGGGATCTGTTGGTGTGTCCAAAAACGTATAACTATAAGACTGGCATCTCGAATCGGAAATCGGTGTATCACACACGTTTTCAGACTTTATTGTCAGACCGGAAGAACTTTCAACTGGAGAGCCCAACGCACTTGTGGAGTAGTCCTGAGGAATGCTGTCTGGAGACGGTTGTGTGGTTCTAAGATCCATTGAATATGCAGGTGCGTGATGTGAATAATACGGATACATGACGTCACTGTGCTGTATGTGAGGTGGGTAACTGTATAACATATGCGAGGCAGTAGAACAATATGGCGGCGGTGGGTACTGGTTCATGGGAAAGCCATAATGATACATAGAGTGATGAGCTGGATAATGTCCATAATGCGGGTTAACTGACAGTCCAAATGCAGAAGCGGTATCGTCGAACGGGTTTGTAACAACGTAATGTGGCGTGGTAGCAGTGATGTCCAATGGCTGGCATAACATTCCTAGATTATACAACGCTGCTTGCTGGTTACCGCCAAGATGACGCGACAAAACCTTTGCGTCTTTCTGTGTTTTCACATTGGATTTTCGACGTCCTGTTGTTTTCTTTGTTAGTTGTTCATTCTCAGACGAGTGAGATCCTTCTGGCAAACACAACTCTGGAACTTTCAATATACTCTCGATACCAAAACTCAAATCATGATCTTCTATCGAAGGACGGTTATCAACATCCGGTGTCATCGAAACACTTGACATTTCAGCTATTTCTCTCTGCAATACTGGTAGAACAGGATTTGGTAGAATGACCGGCGCTACTCCGAGTTGTTGGTGAAGTTCCATGGCCCAGATGCCGGATCTAGCTACTGCTGTGTCTTGTATTTTGAAGGCGTTGGCTGGTACAAGGTCTAATTTGACGGCCCACATGTTTCCTCTAGCTTTTTTATTCTCTCCGGTGACTTTGTAGAAACAACTGTTATAGGACAGGTTATGTCTAACCGAGTCTCTCCAACCTCTATACGAATCACTGAAGAAGGAAAACATTTTCTGTAGTTCAATATGAATCTCTGCAAGTGTAAGCATCTTGTTAGGTGAGTTCTCAATGGCCATTACCACCATACCGACGTAGGAATACGGGGGTTTTGGATGACGTTGGTAACCATTTTTACGCAGTTCTTTTTCTTTACCGTCTGGTCTCGCATATGGATGAAAAGCATTATCTGACGAAATACTTGTTGGAAGATCCATGTTATCACTGAAAATAGAAAAAACCTCAATATCACACGCACGAATACCGATACATATTGTTAGACACAAACTATACCATATATAGGGACAATCAAATTTTGACTTTACAAAAGGACCACAATAAAAACATTTAATATTTTTTAGAACGTAAATCATATCATTTCATCTTCACGCTATTCGTTATTTCATTAAGGAGATTTAATTTCATGCACAGAATGTCTCACAAGAACAAAATACAGATGGTTTTTTTTTAATTTTCCAGTTCTTTCTGTCATATACCATTTTTTGAATTTAATCATAAAATACATTAAAAATGGTATATTACCATTTTTTGAATGTATTTTATGATTAAATTCAAAAAATGGTATATGACATTTCTTTTAAATATTATTTTCAGACTTTTATTCAAATATTTCCCAAACTTTAATTTTTGTTGATTCTACACTTATGGCTTACGGTACTGGCCCTGGTTTCACAATCATTCCTTAACTAAGATTATCTTTAAGAAGAACTTAGTTTTGACAAATTTTGGCATTATTCTAATTTCTATAGTACAGCGTATATCGTGATCTCTAAAAAAAGTATTTTAAATTTGCCGCAGTACAGAAATTATTGTGAAACGTGGGTCAACCGTTCAACTCGCAAGTCTAAACGGCATCTAGCCCGCTCGCCAGAAACTCGACTCGCAAGTCTAAATGGCATCTAACCCGCTCGCCAAGGAATAAACTGAGTTAACTAAAGTTAAATTGATAATTCCATAGGGACCAAACAGATGAGTATTTCTGAGATTTCAAGCCATTTTGGTCACATTATTAGCTATGGTTCTAAAACATTTTTCAGAATATTTTTTCTTGATTCAATTATGTTATAATCCTACAACAATTTTATTTAATGTTCTCATGAAATCTTCAATGCACATACACACATGATTTATGTGTATCACGAATGCATTAGTCGTCCCCTGTCTTTACTTAAGCAGAATTGTGCGGAAAATACAGAACAAACCTCTCACGAGTTTAGCACTAGGTTAATGAAAATGAATCTGAGCCAAGCGATCGAGCTATGGATAGCCAGTGGCTAAAAACTGACGAGAGATAGATACCATCTTTCGAAAATGCGTCGAGATCTACTAACGAGAAGCCAAGATGAGCACCAATTCGTTACTTTTCGACAGAGATTTTTTTGAACAAATTCAATATTTCGGATGGATAGGAGATGTGAATGACTCCTTAATTTTCTCAACAAGTTTTGACATTCGATGCAATTGAGTTTATCGTATCATTGTCGTGAAAGTCTTATCTCGCCATTCCACTAAAGGAATGTCGAAAAAATGAGGTTTATTAAGATAATTTAAAAAATGACATTGTCCCACAATCATTCCTTGTCTAAGATCTGCAATAACTTAAATCTAGGAAAATTTTAAATCTTTGTCAATTTGTTAATTTTAAGTAAATTTAAGGTGCCATTTTAAAGATCACTTCTAGATTGCATATAGCTTTGGCAAATATATTTACTGGTACTTCCATAGAGATTTCCAAAATTTGCTAAATTTAAGTGAAGACTGATTGTGAAACTGGGGAATAGCCGCACAGGGAATGGCACCTTATTCGTATCAAACTTTCTATTAAAGACTTTTGAACTTTGAATTCAATGAATATTTGACACTAAAATCATTCTCACTCAAACATTTTTCAAATGGATGGATTTCATTCAGTTTTATTGAGGTATATATATACAGTCGAAGCTGTCTTACAGGCCCTCTCTGTATAAGGACCACCTGCTTTTGAAGGCCAGTACAATTTTATCCTGATTGCTCTTTATTCAAGTAATTAGAACCTCTCCATAAACCACTTTTACTGGTTCCCTTGAAAGGTCTTAATATTGTAAATATAGACAATATGACTATATCTAAAACATAATATAAAATCTTTAAAATATTGATCATTAAAAAACCCCAATCCAAACCATATTGGCAATCATAAAATTTCGACTGGAGAATGTCCAGATGTCAAATTTCCAAAGTGTGGCGCCATATGGTGCGAAATGTATTATCCGTGTAGGTATGTCGTGTGCTAATTTTTGAATTTCTAAAACTAAGCACAAGACAACTGAAAATAGCATACTATGAAGAGAGAAGGTGTTTAATGTCCCTGTCATATTATAACTTTTATGAATTTTCTGTATTAAATATTCAAAAATTAATTATATTATCATTATTTTTCTTTAAATGTTTCATTCAGGAAATTCCAAAATTTATATTATGAAACCCCAGTCACATGCTTTCACTTATATCGAGGCGCGCAGTTCCAGGATAAATGAAAGAAACCAGAGTGTCGGGAGAAAACCGTCGACTCGTTTGGCTAGCGAACTGACAAACTTTTCAACACTGACTAGGAGGCCCTCAGATTGATTTGTTAGCGCGTGTTACTCAACGCATTCACTAGCTAAGATTTTGTAAGATCTGGCAAATTTGATACCTCAATAATTTTGTTAATTTTTTTAGATATCCAGGAAGGTAGGGTACTGTCTTTATGATCACGTGAACTTCAAATGTATTTGGATGTAAAAAAAAAATTAAAATAAATTGTGGTTTTATAAAAATGGCCAAAATTTGCTAGATTTCAGATAAGGAAAGTCTTAGTTAAGAAATCTGGTTCGTTTTCACAATCCTTCCTTAAATAAGTCTGTCATTATCTTAAATCTTGCAAATTTTGACAATGATTTTATTATACTACCAAGCAAAATAGCAACAATACTAGGTTAAAGGTAAATTAAGCTTAGTTTGATCTTTAAAATTGACACCTAAAATTCGTGTATATCTACTTTGTCAAAGAAACTGTGAAACTGGAGCCAGGTACAGATTTCAGTTTTTAACTTACAATGTTTCGACCGCAATAGGTTGATTGATTGATTGAATAGTTTTAAGTCCCTATCAAAGACTGTTCACTTTTATCGAGACATCACCAGCTATATTTGTAGTGGCAGATTTTTTTACGTTTGGCGCGGTGCGATCGGGTTAATGTGCCACGCCTGTCGTGTCAAAGGACATAAGTTTTTATGATCTCTTCTGAAGGACCCCGTGACTTCCATTTTTAAATGCCGAGTGCTTGGTAAAAAAGAGGCAATATCTATTGTTCAAGTCCCGGCCGGGTTTCGAACTCACGACGTTTCATATACGTACCGAGCACTCTACCGTAGTGGTAGTGTACGTTAGAATGTTGGAATCGATTATGACAAAGTAGAATATTGTTGAGTAACAGCTGTTTTATTAAAGCTATATAATTATTCAATAACTGGTGTCTTATTACAATTTTAAATTGTAAGTATAATATTGCAACAACGCTTGTTTATATATACAAAATCTAAAGGCAAATGTGTTAGGTTTTATAAACCAAATGCTTATATTTATTTATTTATTTATTTATTTATTTATTTATTTATTTGATTATTTATTGCTTGGTTGAGAGATGGATGGATTAGGTGCGTTGATTAGACTTCAGTTATTCTATTTAGTTGCTCTCGGTTGTTAACATTTCATGTTTCTAATTTGCTATGATAGTAATTCTTTGTTGTGCTTTACAAATACTAGTAACTTATTATTATTAT
This sequence comes from Anadara kagoshimensis, assembly GCA_021292105.1. Classification (NCBI taxonomy): domain Eukaryota; kingdom Metazoa; phylum Mollusca; class Bivalvia; order Arcoida; family Arcidae; genus Anadara; species Anadara kagoshimensis. Next base: position 22,799,138 of record CM037860.1, on the reverse strand, counting down.
TATTATTATTATTATTATTATTATTATTATTATTGATTCATGGAATATTGGATGCTAACTTTTCCTCATGAATTCAAACTTTTGGCAATTGAAATTAACACGAATTGTACTTATAAAATATTACCGTCAAAAGCCAACAGAAATCTTTTCGATTAGTCTCTATCACATTGACCCCGGCCGGGTCTTACCCAAGACTTGAAAGTGGGTAGTGACTGTTCTTTCGCCAAGCACTCGGCATTACGAATTGAAAGTCACGGTTCTTTCGGATGGGAACTTAAAATAAACGAGGTCTCGTGTCACGGTGGGCTTGGCACGCTAAAGAACCCTGTTGTATAATGCCATCAGCGCAACGCACAAGCAAAATCTCTGCACCTTCGCCTATAGCTGGCGACGTCCCGATATAAGTGAAATGTTCTTGACTGTGACGTTAAACACCATTACTCAACTCTCAACTCTATCACATTGACGATTTCCAAAATGCTTTAGGAACTGTGATTTTATGAAATGTTCTCCTGTTGGTGCCAAACATTCAAATTTCAGATACCACACTGTTAAAAATTAATACAGAATTAATGAGAGAAATAGCATTAATGAGAGGAATAGCAAGTCCTGAAAACGGATGCTTCACTTTTATCGAGATATCGAGATGTAACCAGCTTTGATCGGATGAGTACTTGGAAGTTCTTTTTGTGAAACATCGAAAAGTAGTTATTGGCACTCCCAAAGTAAGAAAAGTTCAAAATGTAAAAAAGCTATAAAACTACATAATAATGTTATTTACTGTAAGTGTAGAAATACTCAGCAATTTTGTTTTCAATACCTTAATGAACTCGAAACATTAGCATAACAAGATATCTGGAGAACTAATGTCTCGCCTGAAAACCACTTTCGACAAGTAACAAACCTAACCATTGAATGTATGCCTATGTGCCAAGTTTTCCTTAAAAACATATCTTTGAAATACATAAAAACATTAACCACAGATACTTTCAGAATTACATCAGTGCATACCTGAGACATGCACGGTAAGACATGATGAATTTAGAGTTTAGCGCAAAAAAAAATCATTAAGATATTTTAGGGCCCAATCGAATCTGCTCATTTTTCACATCCAAACAAAAAAATTAATATATTTGGTGGTATCAATTGTTTTATCATTTCAACTTATTTTAAATGCTTGTATGTAATTTGATACAAAATAATTAAGATTCTTTGTAAAATTTATTAAAATCAAAATAGAATTTTGCAATGGTGTCTAATAATTAAGTATAATGTCTGCAAAATCTGAGAGGTCATTACGTTTTTCTTGGTATTATCGAGCCATTTTTGTACATGCCATATATATGGGACACATAAAATCCCGACCCTGTCCTGAATTTTAAACCCCATCATTTTCAAGAAATTTCATAGTCTCGTACAAAATGCAAATGTATGATTTTTTTCGGAACCAGACTAGTTTCACAACCATTCCTTAAGATTTTCCTTCATTTTTTGGTAAATTTGAAATGGAAATAGTTTTGTTAGTTATTATGAATCAAATGTCATTTCTAAGACGACTTAAAGTTGCTTATGACATCAAGTTTTGTTGAAAAGGGTATCTGAGTTACCACTGCGGTAGCTCAGTTGGTAGAGTGTTTGCTCTGTAAGTGTGGGTCATATGGGTTCGAACCCCGACCGGATCTGACCCACAACTTGAAAGTGGGTAGTTACTGTAAGCACTCAGCATTTCAAAATGAAAGTCCCGGTTTTTTCGGATGGGCATGGTAAGCATGACACGATAAACAACCCTGCTGTCATGTGCTACTTTTGAATTTTATGAAATGATATTATATAGCACATGACACTGCTATATAATATCATCAGCGCAACGCACAAGCAAAATTTCTGCACCTTCGCCTATAGCTGGCGACGTCTCGATATATGTAAAATATTCTTGACTGGGACGTTAAACACCATGACTCTACTCTACTTATCAGAGTTACGAAATGATGGTGAAACTAGGCCTGGTGCTGTTAACTTTGGATTTAATTAACAATTTTACACTGAAACACTGATGTTTGATATTCGTTCAAAATTTAAGAAAAAGAAGTCGTGAATTTTGGTCGAAAAAATCACAAATATTGATTTGATAAAATGTTTATTTATTTATTTATTTATTTATTTATTTATTATTTATTTATTGGAAAAGAAGTCGTGATTAATGTCGAAAAATCTCAAAAGAAAAGAAATTGGCGAGACTTGTTTATTAAAGGAAGGAAAGGGTCTTAATTTTGGTAGAAAAATCACAAAATTAATTTAAAACGATGGGACTTGAAAACAATTATTTTTATTTATTTATTTATTTATTTATTTATTTATTTATTTATTTATTTATTTATTTATTTATTTATTTTTTATATATAAATCATGGGTATTGGATGTTTTACATAACTCGATATCAGAATTACAATGTTACAATATTGTCATATACCATTTTTCAAATTTAATCATAAAATACATTCAAAAATGGTATATGTATTGTCATATACCTTTTTTTTAATGTATTTTATGATTACATTTGTAAATTCAAAAAATGGTATATGACAATATTGTTACATTGTAATTCTGATATGGAGTAATTTGTAAAAATCCAAAAATTGGCACATGACACAACAATATGAGAACACTAAACCTGTTCTACTTCCAAGTTCCAAAACAACTGATTTTTAATAAAGTTCAATTAAAATCATTATTAAAGTATTTTTGCCAACCATATAGGTAGTTACTTTTTCTATCTTCACTTGAAAAAAATCAGTTTAGTGTTCTTCAAAATGAACATGAGAGAGAGAGAGAGAGAGAGAAAATTATCTGGATGCAGAATCCCATTGATGTTATTGGATGTAAACTTAATACATTATAAAATTTATTGCCATTAAGCATATACTGATCAACTAAATAATTTTTTTTTAAATTAAAAAATCGAATTTTATTTTTTCTAAAAGTGTTAATATAAGCAGCGACATTTAATCCAACATTAAATTTCGTTGAAAAAAGGAAATAATTCATACTTATTTCAATATATTCATCAAATTAAAATGATGTAATAGAAATATTACAATTTTAAATAGAAGTTGGAACAAATGATACTTTTATAGCAACCAGATACTTTTCTCTAAAAAATCTTAAAATTTAAAAATTTATCTTACCAAAATTCTTCTTTATCTTCTTTTTCTTATTTACGCAATGTCGTTGATAATTATGATGTAAAAGATGATGATGTGTAAGTGACAAAATTGGAACTTTTTCGGACCTATATCCACAATGGGTTGTTCCAAAAATATAAAAAAGGATGGGTATGGAAGGTACCCTGTAGAACCATTATCATTTAAAACGTCAAACGGTTTGTTGTAAATAGTTATAAAAATATCAAATTTGATATAATTGCAAAATATTAATTTTAAATTTTAATTTTAATGAGAATTAAACAAATTTAAGGTCTATTTTGAAAATTAACTTTAAAAAATAACCCCTACTGTCATTAATATTGGACTTGTCCTGAACCGGACCATCACTAGAGAGTTCTTGTCTGAGTGTGTTTTGATTGCCATTAGATCTAATATACATACAATTTGCAATGATACTCATACACTGTCCCCAACCGTCTGATTCAGAGAACAAGTCCTTTGTCTAAGACAGAATACAGGTGTTATTAGCCACCCATCTTTTCTTACAGATTGAGTACTCTTAGGTCCAAATTTTCAGGATTCATCCGTGAGAAAAGTGAAGCCATGAATTCTTAAAACTAAGGTGATGAGTAAATTTTTGACAAGTTTTAGAAAAAAATCGAATTAATTTTTTAGCATCAAAATTTAACCTAAATTAAAAATGAATAAATTCGTTTATTTTATTTTATTTTATTGAAAAATGAGCGTTCACATTAAAATACTTTAGTAAAATTTAGAAAGCTATTTTGAATCTGCGCAAATTGTCCTTTTCAACTTATTAAATATGTTAGGGAATGTGTTAATCTCCCTCTCTCTCTCTCTCTCTCTCGTTCGTCCATTTTTGTAAATAAAAATAATCATCGAAATTTTATGTAATAAATGATCGTTGTTAAAATTAAGTCCCCTGTTTTAACTTAATAAAACCGAATAGAGAAATTACTGAGTAAATAAAATGAGCTAATGGTTTTTTTTATGTCGGTAAGAATGTCTCACATCAAAGACAATTGTTTTTATTGGAATTTCATCCCCATGCATATAGTACTCAATTAATATTATCCGGAGATATAGGGAGTTTTCAAATCGGTCTTTTTTATCAAGCTGAATTGGAAATTATTCGGAGTACATTGAACAATTCGACGGATTTATCCGTTTTTGACGGATAAAATGAAAAAATGAAAAGGTCAAATTAGACGGGTTTTTTTCAATATTGAGGGTTTTTAAATTAAAACTACTTATGACATTGTATCAAAATTAAACACTTAACGATAAAAAAGTAATCCAATGACAACCCTGCGCACTAAAAATGTACCAATCTGAACGAAAGAAATAAATTTGATTGGTAAGTCTGCTATTTGAGTGTAAAGAAATATGCATAAAAGCTTACGAGTTAGGATAGTTCACCATCTAAATGTTAATTTTTTAAGTTAAAATTTATTATAGTTTTGAATGTTTTCAAGGAAACGCCGAGCGTAAATTAATACTGAAAACAGGGTTTAAAGTAATTCTAAAACTCATTTATTATTATTATTATTATTATCATTATTATTATTATTATTATTATTATTATTATTATTATTATTATTATATCTCGCATCAAAGTTAACAAGTGATTAATTTGAGTAAAACATATTTTTTAATGAAGAATTGTAAATGATGAAGAAATTATGTCGTGGTACGATATGGTAAGACCTCTTTGTTAAATAGCGTTCACAGGCGGTAGGAATGTGAAAAAACCCACACACATTTTTTATCGAATTTATTCTGGTTTATATTAGGTTTTTTTTGGGGAAAACATCAACCATTTTAAGGCTTAATTTATTTTACATTTTTGTTTTATTCTTAAAATCACATTTTTACGTGTGTTATGCTTTGTTACAATTGTTACTGCTATATGCTCATTTTTGGACTGTTTATGATATGCTAAATGCCATATTTTATAACATAAGTAGTTCGTTTTTTATTTTTCTTTGTATTTTTCTACCTAGTTGGTAGGTAGGTTTTTGAAGATACAGTGGCAAAAATTTGCGAAAGGTTTAAAGTTTGATTTATCAAAAAGTACAGTTTGTTGTAGTTGTTCTTCCTCCATATTATATAGTTTTCATAACCATAGTTTTGTGATGTATTCCTCCTGTAGGTCCATGTAAAAAGAACATTCCAATATACAGATTGTTTAACGTCCTCGACGACATTCATGTCACATACTTTACAGAGTATTTTCTCGACAGGTCACGTTCCTATACCTTCCCGGTCAGTTTTCCAATCCTATATGGAATGTTCCACGGCGTAACATGGCTATTGCGGATAACTGTTTTCGCGACATGTTTGCTCGTTAGGCTCCGTGTCAAAATCCAGTTCGATATCTTTATATAGTCGAAGTTTTAGGATCAGGCGAACGTCTGTTTTTTTAATTCTTTCAGCGTGGTTTCTATAATGGTCAATGCATGACACAAAAAGCGTCCATTGTACATAGTTGCCACCCAAAACGACGATGCCGCATTGATCAATCACTGCTTTAACGCTGTTTGTCCATGTTGATTTGTATGTCGCAGAAATTTTGTTATTCCAGCTGATGACGTCTTGTTATATGTGACTGGGCCGTAAAACTCCATTTGATCAAGCAATGAGCTTATTGTATGAGATACTATTGAAATATACATCAAAAGCAAACATACCAATCCATGTCCAAACCACAGCAAAAACTTTGAAGCTGGCAAGTTAGGTTAAACATGTGGACTACCACCATGGAAGAGAGGCCGGGTGCTTCGGAAGTGTAAGCACATTATGTTTAGCTAGCTACACCCGCCACGTGTTATCAAAATTGGGAATGAAAAGAACACGGGATTATCGGACGCCACGATAATTTTGGATACAGAGACATCATACTTATCAACAATATTGTAATGGCGGTCATTGAAAAGTTTTGAGGGCCTTGGTAACTTCGGCCTAGGCTCGCAATAAGCTGACGTCAACACTTTATTTGTAAGCAGCTTGCTTCGTTGTACAAAGGTCCCATGGAACAAGCTCTATCATAGCATATTTATTGTGAAACAGATACCCCATAAACAGAAGAAACAGGTGTATTGTTTTATTGACAGAGAAACGATTTTGTTCTATCAAGTATACAGTAAAAGTTTATCACATTATTAATGTTATTTGAACTTATATATATATAAGGCTCACCTGTTCATAAAAGTCACTTTTACTGGTTGCCTTTTGTGGCCTTTATAGACAGGTTTGACTGCAATATTATTAATATTTTTAGAAAATAATGTTTTTCCCCCGTGTTTGCAGATTTATTCTTTCGAAAATTACAATTCAGCCCTACAATTGAAAGTTTAACACTTAGCTAACAATGTCGGCTACCGAGTCACTCAGATCGGGATAGCTAGTAACCGAATAGATAGAAGCTGGATAGATATAGGTGGGCCGTCGGTCGACTCGGCACTAATATTCGTTAGTTCAACTAGCCTGTAATGATGTATACTCAGTCATGAAAGGGCAAATCCTAATGGAGTCCAACGCATCGAAACTATAACGTACAATAAGTCCGGACTTCATAACGAGTTTACAATTTCGATGACTAGTAAAGTTCAAAGATTGAGGTTCCCGACATGAAGTCTTTTTGATATTACAAAATTAAATTATTCTAAAAATTTAACGACTGTATTTTATTTCTCGTTTCGAGTCCAAAGACCGAAATTGTTAACGCGTAATGGAGTACGGACTTCATTGGGCGTTGTAATTCGACGCCTAATGAAGTATGGACTTCAATAGGAGTTGATGCAGGGCATTTAGCCATGGTATATAAAATTACAAGTTAAAATACTAGTATTCTATTTCAACATATTTCCTCAGAATACTATTTAGTACATTTACATTAGAAATGATTTCTTAGACTTGAAACATTCAATCAGTTTCGACGGTGGCGCTTCTGCGAGATAGAGTGTTAGGAAAACTGTTACGTAAACATGTCATAAGAATTAAGTATTATAATGAATTAATCGCACAATACTGTAAACCAAAGTTACAGAAAAACTCCGAATAGGTAATAGGCTTCTCGGAACATGTTTGATTTCATGCATCAGCAGGATCTGGATTTAATTCTAACATATTCAAAATTAATGGGTCATTAAGAGCGCCATCACGGAATTCCTCCCATGTTATTTCGTTATCACTGTTTTTGTCAATTTTTCGAAAAAGTTTTGCTGTCATCATTTCCGGTGTAGCGACATCTTGTGGCTTAATTATCGTCGGTGTCATTCTGTATATTGACTGAAAAATATAAAACGAGAAAAAGTAAGATATCGTTTAATGAATATCAATAAAGCATTAAGCGAAAATTCACGACAGTTCAATCAGTGAAATGTTTATGCCGAATGTTAATTTTTTTTGATATTGCTAACATACCATCGTTAAGCCAAATAATTCGGCCTATGAAGTGCAATACCTACTGATTAAAAATTCGAAGTATAAAAGCCTTACAAAAAGAGAGCATGTTTCATGTTAGATGTAGCACTATCTCATTTCAAAATAAGCATTTTGTAGGTAAAACTTATTTGTGTAATTTTACTCTAAACTGGTGACGCATCGATATAAGTATAAAAATTAGTGCTCAGTGACGGAAAACAATCATGTAAAGCTGTTTACTCATGTGGAACGCACGTCTCTATGAGTACGGTCGTGGGTTCGAATTCGGGTTAGGGTCTGTCCAAGACTTGAAATGGGTAGTGCCTGTTCTTTCGGCAATGACACGGGGGTCGTCGGAGGGAACTTAAAAACCGATGTACCGTGTCACATCATGCTTGTCACGTTAAAGAACAATTCTTGTACATTACATTGAGCGCACTGCATCGATAAAAATTTCTATTCTTATAATAGGTGATATCTCGATATAAGTGAAATATTTTTGACTTGACCATAAAACCCTAATCAATCAATCAATCAATCAATCAATCAATCAATCAATCAATCAATCAATCAATCAATCAATCAATCAATCAATCAATCACATTAGTGGCATTGCATTGGCGATACAGTTCAGTAGTGTGATGCATGAATGAAGTTTGTAAGCAACAACTATTTACAAAAAGACGAACACTGCGACTTATATCATCATAATATACAGTATACGTCTGTCGAAAGTTTAAAACTGAGCAAACGAGTAAATAAGTGCCAAATCGGCAGCTCACCTCGGCCCCTCGGTAGCTCACCTCGGCCCCTCGGCAGCTCACCTCGGCCCCTCGGTAGCTATATCTCGACAGCTGCCATCTCTCTTGAGATATTGGTCAATAGCTATCCATATACCGACCACTAAGCAGCAGAGCTTGGACTCGTGTTCCTTAGCTCACTGTTAAACCTTCGACAGGTCTTTACTGTATATATAGAATTGAGTTGCGTAATGGTGTTTAACGTCCCAGTCAAGAATATTTCACTTATATCGGGACGTCGCCAGCTATAGGCGAAGGTGCAGAAATTTTGCCTGTGCGTTGCGCTGATGGCATTATACAGCAGTGTTCTTTATCGTGCCAAGCCTACCATGACACGGGACCTCGTTTATTTTAAGTTTCGATCCGAAAGAACCATGGCTTTCACTTCGTAATGCCGAGTGCTTGGTGAAGGAACAGTCACTACCTACTTTTAAGTCTTGGGTCAGACACGGTTGGAACCCACGACCTCCGCCACTTACGGAGCGAGCACTCTACCAACTGAGCTACTGCAGTTATACATACCCTCATTAGATCTGTCATTTCAGCCCTCGATATTCTCCCATTTCCATCAATATCATACATACTGAATGCCCATTTTAATTTTTTGTCCCTGTTAGCACTGGCCGTTAAACTAAGTCCAATAAGAAATTCCTTAAAATCAACTTTTCCATCACCATTATGGTCAAATGTCCGAAAGACGTGTTCAGCAAAACTGCTAGCGTCCCCGTCAAAAATTCTCGCATAGACCATTTTAAACTGTTCCACGGTCATATACCTGCCATGATTACAAAACTTTCTATATTCTTTATGCCAATCGATTATCTCCTCCGTGGAAAAACTAACCCTTCTTTTGAGGTAGTCCAAATCCTCCGTACTAAGCCCTTTGCTTTTGTTGCCTCCCATTTTGGTGTGGTATATTTTACTGAAAAACCTCTGCAATTTTTAAATAAAAATATACATTTATTTATAAGGTAAAACGCCTTAGAGTTCAGTTGAGTTGAGGAAAGGTGTTTTACGTCCCAGTCTAGAATATTTCACTTATTTCGAGATGTGACCAGCTAAAGGCGAAGGTGCAGAAGTTTTACCTGTGCGTTGGGCAGATAGCATTATACAGCAGGGTCCTTTATCGTGCCAAGCTACCTCGTGATCTTTTATTTTAGGTTCCCATCCGAAAGAACCGGGACTTGCATTTCGAAATGCCAAGTGCTTGACGAAAGAACAGTCACTAGCAACTTTCAAGTTTTGGTTCAAACCCGGTCGGGGTTCGAATCCACGACCTCCCACGTGCAAAGCGAACACTCTACCAACTGAGCTACCACAGTGGTAAAACGCTTGGAGGTGTCAAACTAAAACAATACTTAGCGCCGTGTTTGTTTTTTCTGTCATGTGCTGATTTTGAATGCATTATTATAAAAAAGATTTAAAATCAGCACATGGCACGGTAAGCTCAAGATGTATATGTTATGGTAGTCATGGTAAAATATCCATGGTACAAAAAGAGATTGATTGATTGAATTGGATTACGTCCCAATCAAGATAATTTTAGATATACCGAGACGCCACCAGCTATTTGAAGTGACAGATTTTTAATTATTTGGTCAGATCGGCATCATCAGTAGGGGATTCGAACTCCGACCTCATAAATATCAAGCCAACACTCTACCAAGCGAGCTACAGTCGTGGTGTACACAACAGCAATAATGATACTGTCACATACCATTATTTGAATTTTATCATTCAACAAATTAAAAAAAATGTTGACATTATATATATATATATATATATATATATATATATATATATATATATATATATATATATGATACCCCCAAAAATTGTTGGCAAGGCTGATTAAATGAGGAAATCTAATAAATGAAAAAAAAAAATTTCTATTTGAAAAATAAAATAAAATAGAATAAAATAGAATAAATAAAATTAACGAATAAATGAATATATAAATATTTTGATCCTTACCTGTATGTTTTAGGCAAAAAATCTTAAAAGTTAACACATTTGTACATTATGATTTTTTCGCTATCCTTCTTCTAAGTCAGACCAATAAGTTGTGGTCAGTTTTCTTGACCAGGTTAAGATCAGAGATGAACGGGTTTATTATTTTTAACAGCTAACCCTAGAATTGTCAATATTTATAAGGTCTCGGATTTATACAGAAGAATACTTGACTTGTTTTCTCATTATGCCGTGTTTAAGTTTTGGATAAAAACAAATTTGAACAAGCATTAAGGTACCAGTTAGACAAGGTGATATAGAGAAGATTGGTAAATAAAGAGGTATTTAATTTACGTCCGTGTTTCTTCTTTACGCGTTGTTTCAGAGATCCTTATGTACGAACTACGCATTTAATATTTTGACGTATTTTAACTTTTTATGTTTGTTGCCATTTGGCAAAATTGTGAATGTCTAAAAATGTTTAGTGGCGTCATTATGACGTTTTGGAAGCGACTCCAAAGGTATGGTTTGTTTCACAGCAGTATTGAGATCTGTGCGTTCAATTTTTTTATAATGACGCAAATTTCACCTTAGACACATGATCGGCAAAATATCTTTAAACATCCAAACCCACGCAAACGAAGTTAAGAGGGTTTATAGGAATCACATTGTTCGTCTGTCTGTCCGTCAGAACATCCGTCCGCGCCATATCTTTCATATCTACGGATGGATTTTTATCAAACTTTTAACAACTATAAACTAACATGAAACGATGTGTCGCATACCAAACTTAGGTGCATAGGTTAAGGAGCAAAGTCCCCAGGTCAAATCTTGGAAACAACAACTCGGCTATTTTGGGGGTGTATCTCTCAAGAGACTGCTCTAGTTTCAATTTACACAACAGTTGAATTTTAAACACAAATTCAAACTCTCGCGATAGAAAGTAAGAACATTATCAGGTTGGTTTGGCTGGTCGATGTTGTTTTACGTCATATCAGCAATTTTTCTTATTGATCTCTATGATGAACCTAACCACAAGTTGAGGTGGCGTGTGAGTGCGTGAGTTTGTGCAAGTGTTTCTAATCTGCACTGTACAAACGCCTTTAAAGCGCAAGTATATTAAGATAAATATCCAATTCAAATGTTACTCAGTCCTCCGTGGGTCCATCCTCAGTCGACTTAAAGCGAGAAAGGGGTTTAATTTGCCGTAGACCCTTACTGGTTCTCCTGTGGGTCCAACCTTAGTCGACTTCAAGTGAGAAAGGGGTTTAATTTGCCGTAGGCCCTTACAGGTTCCCCTGTGGGTCCAACCTCGATCGACTTAAAGTGAGAAAGGGGTATAATTTGCCGTAGACCCTTACTGGTTCGCCTGTGGGTCCAACCTCGATCGACTTAAAGTGAGAAAGGGGTTTAATTTGCCGTAGGCCCTTACTGGTTCCCCTGTGGGTCCAACATCGATCGACTTAAAGTGAGAAAGGGATTTAATTTGCCGTAGGCCCTTACTGGTTCCCCTGTGGGTCCAACCTCGGTCGACTTAAAGTGAGAAAGGGGTTTAATTTGCCGTAGGCCCTTACTGGTTTCCCTGTGGGTCCAACCTCGGTCGACATAAAGCGAGAAAGGGGTTTAATTTGCCGTAGGCCCTTACTGGTTCTCCTGTGGGTCCAACCTGGTCGACATAAAGTGAAAAAGGGATTTAATTTGCCGTAGGCCCTTACTGGTTCTCCTGTGGGTTCAACCTCAGTGGACTTAAAGTGAGAAATAGGGAGGGGGTCTTTTTTTCGGCATCTACTGGTTGGCTAAGCACCAGAGACTTAATCTGAAAGTATAAAGTAAATTTGTGTATGCAACATCACATGGAAATTATCCAGGGATATCGTGAACTTGGACACAAATGATACAAAGTCATTTCGCAAATGGTATTGGGTCCGTGTGTATAAAATCATGTCTGGGCTATAACTCTTTTCTGCTTTTGAGGCTTTTTTGCTTTAAAACATTCTACGGTATGAAATGGTATCTATAGACCAATGGTGTTATATGATCAATGTAATATTACAGTGGTCTAGATAAGGTAGGCTTAGGAATACGATCATGGGGAGGAGGTTTTGTCATGTGCTAAAGTTTGAATTTTTATGAAATAAAGTATTCAAAAATTAACACATTAACGCTATGACTGCAATTCCTTTGGGCAATTCTATTTTTTTAAGTTTCAAATAAGATCTTAATAACAGTGTTTTGATTTGTTAGATTCCATGTTTACATGATGCTATACGCATAATACTGACCCCGGTTTCACAATCATTCCTTAACTAGGATTTGTACCTTCACTTAAATTTAGCTCATCTTCATCTTTTATGCATTTCGACAAATCTAGAATGCATATCTCTTAATCTTGAACTGATCTCCAAAATGACATTTTAACTTCCTGAATATCTTGAACAATTGCAAAATCATCAAAATTCTAATTTTGCTAGATTTAAATCAAAGAAAATCTTAGTTAAATAATGAATGTGAAACTTGGGCCTGTTTGCCTTGGTTTAAAAATATAAGCCATGAGTGATATAAGGCGTATGTCAGTACTCAGTTGGTAGAGTGTTCGATCGGTATTTTGGAGGGGTCGTTGGTGAAGTTCGAACTCCGGCCGGGATCTGACCAAGACTTGAGAATAGGTAGTGATTTTCTTTCGCCAAGCACTCGGTATTAAGGAATGAAAGTCCACGGGATCCTTCTGATGCTTCAGAAGAGACCTTAAAAACCGATGGAGGCATGGCAAGGGATATTTAAACCTACGCGACGTGCACCATATACGCTTGCACTCAAGTTAGACCACTGTATTTTCGAGATTTCGGACCACAAGTCAAGTACATGTTTTCAGTGACAAATGTCTTCTATTTTACTGATCACTGCCGTAGCTCAGTTGGTAGAGTGCTCGTTCCGTAAGTGGGAGCTCATAGGTTCGAACCCCAACCGGGTCTTGACTGGGACGTTAAACACCAGTACACAACAGAACTTATTGAGATGTCTGACCACATATGAGATACCCTTAAAACATTATTTTTTCACTTCGTTTAAACTTTTTTGGTGTTTTTGCCATTTGTTTTTAAATGTGTCGTGTTCTCCTTTGCGGTGGCTGTCGTGAAGTACATGTTTGCAGTAAAAACTGCCTTCTGTTGTACTAGAATTCAGCATACAAACTTTAATGCTTATGTACATATTTCGAAATACATTACAGACCTGTCGAAAGTTGTTTAACACTTAGCTAACATACAGTAGAGTATGCCAACCGAGTAGTCAAGATATACTAATAGATACTAGTAGTTAGTGATCAAAAAAACCGTCGAAAGATAAAAGCTTTATATTAAACAGGTCTGTACTGCATTTTTTTGAATTGCCGAAACATAGTAATAAAAAAGAGCGATAATAATAGTCATTGACATGCGGCATATTTTTATTAAGAAAAACCAGAAGTGACATAACAGACAAAACAACAACGTTTATGGTGAAATCATCGCTCCACTGAGATACGAATAATGATCGATTTTTGGAGAATATCCTTCCACAAATGCAGCCCAAACACTATCACCTATATTTAACTTGATAACAACGCTTGCACTGCCCATGTCATAAGCCCATTTGTTATCATGATTAGTTGAAAAAGTGCGCACAAGTTTGTTCCCATTTTTCATTAGCCAAACTCCTAAATACTTATCGTTGGAAAACACATGAATATGGAAAATGTACAAACCGGATGTTTTACACATGAACTTTCCGCTGTTTTTATTATATCCATTCCCGTAGTTTGTTATTACATCCTTAAAGATCAATATTTCACCTGTTCCATAGGTTTTACTTGTACCCAGTCTGGCTGTAAATCCGACATCGTTTGACCTCTCATTACCTGCAAAAAAGAACTGAATAATGAAACTTTGCAATTAATATAAATTAAAATAATCAATAAATTATTAAAATATTTCAGTTATATATGGAATCCAATATTCATTTGTGTACTAGAGATCATGGTTTGCTAATGGAAATTAAGAAAAAAATCGTTATAGATAATTTTGAAAATTATGGTACTGCCTGTACATAACAGAGGAGTAGGTGAATGTTGCCTTAAATCGCTAAAGTTAGGAGGGCAGTAAATCGAATTTTTACTTTACACTTTAAACTGTGGCAAGTGTTTTAGATCAATAAATCACTCAAATCAGGCCCGTAGGAAGGGGGGGGGAGGCTCTTTTTTTGGCTAAAATTTTATTCAGTTTCTAAGACATGTAAAGTCATTAAAAGTCAGTAGATATCTCTATAAAACGCAGTATAATTTAATATAAATTATTAATTTTATGTTGACGATACGGTTTCCGGAAAATGTTTTTTTTCGTTTTCGTCTTGTAGTTTATTTATATGATCTTTTTTCCTATTCTTAATTTCACGGTGGCGAACCTACGTCATAGACGCGACTTCGTAAAGACAACAATGGCGGCCAAACGATCGACTCGCGGTGAGTTTTAACTGAATTCCCATACTTCCCATCAGTTTATAGTTATCGCAATGTGCTTAAAATAGAAAAGTAGAAATATAAAAACATTTGATAAAAATAAATACCTTTCTGTGCCTTCAACTTATTTATCTCTTTCCAGACATCTACAAATTTGTTTGACGTATCCTGTGCTAATTTCTTTACTCTATTCTCCGTGGTTTGTATCCGTCTCACAACTTTATTTATTCCATTGGTATTCCTAGTTGTCGTTTTCTTTACATCTTCCAAATGCTTTTTCATTATTTTCATCAAATCTTTGTTTGTCTGCATCTCTGACCGTATTACTTTTCTTTCATCTTTTTCTTCATTAAGCAAGTTTACTAAATCTCGCATCAAACCATCTGCTCGTTTACCCGAAGTTCGGAGCTCTGCATGCAATACCGCTTCATCTATTTTCTTACCAACTGAAAAGCGAAGGCAGACAGTCGCAAAGAAAATTATGACTGTGTTCATAATGATTGAACAGGTTCCCAGGTTTTCTTTGAGATGGAAAATTGAATGTTTATATATGTATTGTAAAGTCATTAGAATGTAACACAAGTATTACTTCTGTAATTTAAATAGGGATAGAGAAAATGTAATTAACTGATATATGTAAATGTGATATCAAATTGATTTTCATGATATTTGATAAAATGTTAATATATGCATCAGAAAATAAAAAAGGTATTGGAAGTTGTTAATGAAAACGTATTTTAGTTTTTATGAAACTGAAAAAAACCCATGTATATATGTGGTCTGAAGTTTATGGGTGAATTATTTCGATAATTGGTCTTGATTGATAGACAAGTGGTCTAAATCAGCTGTTTACTGATCACATAGTCTACCCAAAGGGGTTTTTAAACAATAAGCATCTCAATGATGCAAACATAATTATCAATTTATATATATGAATATGACTAAGTAGACTTACGACAATATGTCCACTATCACGAAATTTTACATTTTTACGAATTATATGCTATCAAGAAGAATTAAACGTTTTAGACAAAAACAAATGGGTCAATTACAAAGTAAATACAGCCAAAACTGTCTATAAAAGTAAACAACGGGAACGAGTTAAAGTAGCCTTAATGGGCAGGTAGCCTTTATATACAAGTTCGTTCCAGTAATATGAATAAAGAACAATTGCGATATATTTCTACTGAGTTTTATAAGCAGATGACCCTGATATAATGATGGCCTTTAATGCAGGATGGACTGTATAACATGTGTTTTATTTTGATTAAACATTTATAAACTGCACACGACATGTGTATTAATAAAGATTTTTCTCTTCTCAATTATGTACTAAAGAACAAAATAAGTTTGTAAACATTTTTGTGACCATTTTGAACTTGTTATACTATAGCCGAGGTTAGTGACAATATGAAATAACATCACTAAACATTTGATCATTTGACTTAACCTGAGATAAAATGTATTATCAGTGTCACATCCGGGTACAACATCAAACAATTCCTTCCTGGTAATAAATGTGTCATAATCATGTATTCTAAATATAAAGCTAGATGTCTTTAATATGTTTATATGGAATGATATGAATATATGGCGATTTGTTTTAACGACGGAAAGTGTCACCGGTAATTTGGTCTTAAGGTTTTAGAGATATTGTTAAAATGGAGCACACATGCTCTCTGATAAATCATATCTTTCCGAAGAAACTGTTCTCACATTTTAACGCAAGATTATTTCGTCAGGTTATGTTTTATATAATCAGTTCTATAAGGTATTGTGAAAAATTGTAATATTTAAATTTTGAAATGCTCACTCATGTAACACTTTTAAATCTTGCCATAATCTTGTCTAATGCATATATAGTACGAGTTATTCCTCTTTCAACCCTGTGACCTTCTTATAAAACATTTTGAATGAAAATATTTTCTGGGATTAATTTTTATTTATGAATTAATATAAAGAGACATGCCATAAACATAAGATATGGATTGCATGAATTATAACGCTGTATTTTCCACAATAGTGAATATGACAGGTAATATTTAAAAGAAGATGATTTTATTATCTTGTCAAATGTTACCTAATTTTATTGTGGACTGGTAGCAGACACACGAGATATTCATAGCTATGAGTCAGTATTCTGTAAGCTAATATTATGTTGTGCAAGTAATTAATTAATATAAACACTTAACGGTCCAACAAACCGTTTTCAGTGTAACAGATTGGCTGTTCGATCAGATTTTACGGTATCTTTGTTAACTGTTTCTCGCATGCTATCGACTACAGAGAATGTTTCATTGGTTTTATGTATTATGTTCTGACTTTACAGCAAGCCACATATTACTACTAATAAAATGACCTTGTAATTTCACTATAGAGACAAAAATTACAGCCACACTTGTGTTAAAGGCCATTTATATAAAAAAAACACCTGTCTTTAAAGGCTAGTAAAAAATATCCCAATTACTTTTTTCGTGTTATTTGAACCTATAAGGACCACATGTCCATAAAGCCACTTTAACTGGTTGCCTTAGGTGGCCTTTATAAACAAGTTTGACAAAGTCATTGCAATTATTTTTACTTACTACATGATGCAAAGGAGATTGAAACTGCGATGTTTTAAATATTATTTAATTATTTTCGTTTAGTTTCTGTGTTGCAGTTTAGAACGCCAGAAATATAGTGTATGTTATATTGCGAGCACTTAGTGTGGATGGGTATTTGTGCTAAGAAATAAAGAGAAAACTGTTTCTTATTGTCGACAATTGCTTTGAAATGACATTCGGTAGTTTTGTTTAGTTACCACAACACTTTATCTTTATTCTATCGTAGATAATACAGATCTTATTGTAAGACCTAGTGGTTATATTCTAAAATTGAGGACATGGTCCTTATTGCCAATTATCCAACAATGATAACACGGGTCGTATTGGCAGGACCTGGTTTTTCTATTACAATTTCAGTTTCTTTTTTTTAAACGACGGTCTCCTCGAAAAAAACCTGTATGCATTCTGTAATGGATATCAGGTTATCGATTCATTTTCCAATTTATTGTCACGTTTTTTGAACGTGTAACACCAATCATATCAGTCACAAATTTCAGCATTTAAATCCGTATAAATTGAAAAGAATGTAATTTGAAGGACCAGAACGATACCAATTAAAATGTGTATCAAAACAGGTTTCTATCCTTATTTGATTTGAAGATATTTATTCAGTCGGTCTAATTAACAATATACCGACATTCTGACAATTGAATAACAATTGCTACCATTGTGTATTTTACGCGGAAAAAAAATTACATGTGAATTTCTTGAAGCTGTTGGGTTATGAATTAGAGACATTTTCAACTATGCTTTTAAGCGTGGTCAGAGTGATCAAATATTGTCATGTATATCTGCATTTTTACAATTAAACAGCATTTTCCACGCTACCAATGATAACTTTGAAAATAATCTATTGAAGAAAATTTCTTATTGTTATGATATGATACATAGAAAGCGAATACATATCATGATTTTTTTAAAATGTAGGTTATATTTTCATATTATTCGAAAAACTCCGTTTTATTATAGTATGAGTGAGTAAAAAGACCTAAATTCTATGTGCAACGTGAATGCACTGACACGTATTAATGTTTTCACCGAGATCGAAAGCATGGGCAAACATTCACGAAATGGCAAGCTATTTGTTTTAAATTATTGTCTATGAATCTGGTCTTTCAATTGATTGTTTTATAATACTATTAATATTCCGGCATTAGGGGTAAGTTATGAAATAAGTGAGGTTGCATTTAATCCATTGTGCGTTATATGATTTTTTTTCAGTTTATCAATTGTAAATTTTGTTTTCATGGTCTCAATGTGTTGTTTGTCGTTTTCTTATTTTGTTGGTTATCTCTTATCAAATAAACCACTGCGGTAGCTCATTTGGTGCTCACTTTGTAAATGGGAGGTCGTTCGAACCCCGACGAGGTCTGTCAAAAACTTGAAAGTGGGTAGTGACTGTTCTTTCGCCAAGCACTTGGCATTACGAAATGAAAGTCACGATTCTTTCAGATGGGAACTTAAAATAAACGTCCCTGGTCAAGGTGGGCTTAGCATAATAAAGATCCCTGCTGTATAATGCCATCAGCGCAACGCACAGGCACAATTTCTTCGCCTATAGCTGGCGACATCTCGATATAACTGAAATATTCTTGACGTGGACGTTAAACACCATTACTCGACTCGAACTTATACACGTTTTTTGTTTTTTTTTTCTAATTTTTCTTATGTCTTTTAAAAACATACCAATCTAAGTCACTATCACAAAACAAAGTAAAACATTGAAACTGGCATGTTAAGGTGAACACGTTAATTTCAACCTATGGCAGTAAGGTCGAGTGATTCGGAAGGGTAAGCAACTCCTGTTAAACTAGTTACAACCCTCAAAGGTCTGATCAAAATTGAGTACGAAAGGAACATGCAACTATGGGATATCACAGGGTAATTCGTTACATATACACATCATGAATTATGGAAACTATTCGATACCAAAAATGTTAACACAACTGTATCAACACTTGTCAAATATTTATTTGCTTTTAATGATAGACAAGCAAAATGCGTCTTACACTGTAACAAAAGAACGTATTGTGAAATATATTAAAGAGAAACCAGTGCGCCACTGAAGTAAGTGGTATGATTTATTTCCAAATTAATAGGGGATTCTACCCATATTTGATCTCCATTTGTAAGTCTTATTACCAAGCTTACATCACCATTTGCAACTGCAAATATGTTTGGCGTTTTGTCTTTCAGCAGGTGCCTGTTGGTTGCAGTTGTTCTTGCAAGGCGTTGACCATTCTTGACTATCCACAATCCTGACCAATGTGAACTGGAAGTAACATGTAATTGGAATATGTACAATCCAGGGATTCTACAAGTAAATGTGCCGTTTTGTTTGTTATAATAATGTCCGTAATTAGTAATAACTTTCTTGAAAACAATAACCTGACCCTTCACATATTTCTGATCGTAACCTTTATAACCTTTATCCGCACCAATTCTTACAGTAAATCCGACTCTCTTTGTTTTCAATTGTATAATAGTCCCTGAAATAAACAGAAAATATAACATTTAAAAGTTTTTGTGATTTGCATTTTCTCCGTATAATATCATTTCTTTGCTGGAAAGGATCAACTCATCTGTCCCGCTTGCAGACGACATTTTAAACCGAGTCAAAATCTGACTTAATAACACTTGGATTTCATAACAGCAAAGTTCCCAATTACCACAAAATACTGTCCTTGTAATCTCAAATGTGGTCGTCAAAACTTAGCAAAAGATTTCTTTAGTGAAGTCCAAGTGCTATTCCGACAATCGTTAGTTATTAAACTTTCAGTTTCAGATCTACACCGCCTCTACTCCCTCCATTGCGATAGATATTATTTCAAGGTTCTACTAATAATGACCCCTTCATAACAAAGATATAAAGATTAGTCATCAAAAACTTGTAATATTGTCATATTGTCATATTAGAAATTCTTAAATTTTCTGAATGAAATATTCAAAAATTTATAATAACAACAATTTATAATATGACAGCTAGTTGTCATATTATAATTTTTTGAATATTTCAACTAGTTGTCATATTATAAATTTTTGAATATTTCATTCAGGAAATTCATATTTTCATAAGTTTTATATTATGACAATATTCTTAGTGACCGTATTATCTATTATTAGTTATTTCTATTCCTAGAGATGAAGCGTCTGTAAATAAAATAGACTGTTATCAAATTTGATCAGATTGTCTAAAAATCTAAAAAAAAAAATTGAATCTTACCATACAGAAAATGTAACAACCTATACTCGTTTAAAATGTTGTTTTAGGATTTCGCAAAGAAAATTAACTGCTAGATTGATTTGACCTCTAGAAGCTAAACCTTGTAGAAAAAAAAATTGTAATTTTTTATACAAAATTTAATTACACAACCAAATTATTGTAATTGAATGGATCTAAAAATGTAACAACCTTTACTCGTTTTGACCTCTAGTAGCTTAAGCTTTCATAAAAAATAATTACACAATCAAAGTATTGTAATTGAATGGATCTGCACAAAAGTCGCCAATTAACATTTCAGTTTCGGATACAAATATTAGAAATAGAAACAAGCATGCTGCAAAAATATTTGATGTAATTGAAAAGAATAAACCTAAAATGCAAGATAATTACACAACGTTTTACTGATAATTTGATACACACTACACTGTAATAGAAATGAATATAAAAATAAATAAACATAACAAAAAATAAATACCTATCTGCGCTTTCAACGTATTTAATTCTTTCCAGACATCTACAAATTTGTTTGCCGTATCTTGTGCTAATTTCTTTACTCTATTCTCCGTGGTTTGTATCCGTTTGCCGACTTTATTTATTCCGTTGTTATTCCTAGTTGTCGTTTTCTTTACATCTTCTATTTGCTTCTTCATTATTGTCATCAAATCTTTGTTTGTCTGCATCTCTGACCGTATTACTTTTCTTTCATCTTTTCCTCATTAAGCAAGTTTACTAAATCTCGCATCAAACCATCTGCTCGTTTACCCGAAGTCCGGAGCTCTGCATGTTGTACTGCTCCATCTATATTCTTACCAACAGAAACTTGAAGACTCAAAGTCGCAAAGACAATTATGACTGTATTCATAATGATTTAACAAGTCCTCGGTTTTTGGATTTTCTTTGAGACGGAAAATTTAATGTTTATAAATGTATTGTAAAGTCATTAGAATGAAACACAAGTATTACTTCTGTAATTTAAATAGGGATACAGGAAATGTCATTAATTGATATATAAATGTGATATCGAATTTATTTTCATGACATTTGACAAAACGTGAATGTAAGCAGTAGTTAAATAAAAAATATTGGAAGTTTTTAATTAGAAAGTACTGAAGTTCTTTAAGAATCTAGGGAAGAATCCATGAATATATTTGGTTCTAAGAATGATGGATGTATCGTCAACACAGTGGGGTTTTTTTTATGAGAAGTAGGGTCATACAGACGAATGGTCTAAATCAAAATGCCTTCCAAAACAAATGTTATAGTTTCGAAAATAAGCATATCAATCAATATAATGGAAACATAATATCACATATATCTGGGCATGACAAAGTACACTTAAGAAATATATTCGCGATATTTGCAAGTAACATACCAAACATAAGAATTGAAAGTTGAAGAGGAAAACGACTTGTGGATAAATTACATGGTACATGTAGATCTAGTTTTAGTTTTTGTATTAATTAGATAACCAATAAATGTCTTAGGGGTATTGCAAGTCTAGGCTTATCAAGGCCCTCAAAAAGTTTCATGGCCGTCAACACAGTATTGTTGATAAGTTTGATGTTTCTGTGACCAGGATTGCCCTGGATATATTTGACGTCTTACAGTTCCGTGTTCCTTTCACACAATTTTGATTACACACGTGACGGGTGTAGCTTGCTCCGGATTGTGATTCGGACATGGATAAGTATGTTTTTTTTATTTAAACAGCCCATGTCGTTTGCATCAATGCTGTACTGAAAAACGAAAAATGCTCCACCTATAAGTGTTGCAAGTCTGGTCATGTGACAAGCGTGATTTTCAGGTACCAAACAATAGACTTGGTTAGAAACCGTATGAAATGGCGTTATTAAGCAATTTTACTATAAAATACTAGTAACGCCTCTGATGTAATGTAACGTTTATTATCAGTGCCATATGTGGGTACAAAATCAATCAAAACAAATATACTACCACAATCAAGCAATTCTTTCTTCGTGTTGAATATGTCTTAACCCTGTACTATGCATAGTTAGATGTCTTTGATATTTTACAAAAGGTATGACAACAATATAATAAGGTTCTTTTGATATAACAACTACGTTATATGTCGCTGACACTTTATCTTTTCAGGTTTTAAACATCATATAATTTCCTAACACATAGTGGCTAGATGTCTTGAATATGTTTATAAATGGAATGAAAGCAATATATTAAAATTCTTTTAATATAAAAACGACGTAAAATGCCAACGACACCTAATCTTTTCAGGTTTTAAACCTTTTTAAAGATAACACCATATAATAGGCACTAATTGTGTATTATTGTCAGAAATGTACTATTGTCTAGATTTGCTGCTAGTTAAAATTTGAAATTCCTCAAAAACAAAGGTATATTCCCTCATGCAAAGTATTTTCTTTAGGTTAATTTAGTAAAATATATTTTAGTCCTTTGGGTATCTTTGTTTAAACATCTTGAAAACAATTTTGGTTTCATAATTTTGGTCCAGCACTACTGATGAGGAATTGTATTCCGAAACGGCTGTCTAGTACTGTAAAATTAAAAACTGATATTATATGTAATTTATAACATTTCTTGACCTAGACCACCCGTTCACACATTTCTTGGATTCGATGTGTATTTCATCAAGTTGTTCTGTCAATTACTTAAGTTATGCACACATTGCCTAAAACTGTCACTTCAAAATATAGTACGAATTATTCCTCTTCGGATTGTTTTAACTTACAGTAAAGGTGGGGTTAATATTTGTTGTATCGAGACATTTGGAATGAAAATATTTTCTAGGATATTTTTGCCTATGGATTATCATAAAGAGGAACATAATGTTTTATTACTTTAAATAACTATTAGGTTACAACTAATAACAACGAGATACTTTTTATTTAATTTCAAAACTTATCTTATGGTGATGAACACACTTAGACCAGGAAATTGACTTGAACGCGACATGACATCTGTAGATCTGTTTATATAACTAGTGGTTGAAGCTACATCACGAGAACACGATAGGTATTCAAGTTCATTTTGAGCTAATTTTGGACGAATTCCTGATTCATTATTTTCTGTGGTTGAAAGAATATGCGATATTGCGTGTTTATGCATATCATACAGTGTTCTAGAGTTATTCAAGGATCCAATGTTCTTTCCACTTGTAGGGAATATGGTACATTAGTGTTTGTGATTTTTTGGATCAGCGTTTTTCGGACACTTGTTATTGTGATTCTTTCATTCTGAGGTAAGTTAGCTTCCTTACCCATTGATGTCATAATATTTTGTAATTTATTTACACCAACAGGGATGCGTAAAATATTTTTCATTCATAGTCAGGCTTTTGTATAACCGCTAGATAAAATAAATCTTCAGATTTATAAAATCAGCTGACCGCAATGATCGGTATATATGTAACATTATATATGCACGGGGCATAATTTCCTATTTTCAGGATAGTCATACATCCGCGATGGAAATAGTCGCATATTTTTTTTACATCGTTCTCGGTTCGAGTTTTGTTGTGTGTTTATAATACTCCAGATATTTATTTATATCGGTGTCTGAGGGGGGGGGGGTCAGGTTTTCGTGGCTTCCCACATTTACACTGGGGCTTCAGAGCACGCTGTTTTGATCGTAATGCAGTGTCTCCTCAAATTCAATGTCATTTGCCATAATACTTTTCCATATTTATACCTTTTCAATTTTTGATCGTCCCCCTTACATAGCCGGGCTAAACTCGCTTCCGTCAACCTTCCTGACATTTATAATAAAACCCGGGTATTTTGAATTTCCTCATGAACATTTGATCTTTCATTCAAGTTTCCTAAAATAGTTTGACATGTGCAAATGTTTTCCTCAAAGTGTTTTGGTTTGGGTTTTGCTCAAATGAATCTGTGATATCATTAAACTGGAAACGCGAAGCCATGCTTGTTTGTTTGTCAACAAAGCAGACGAAAATCGAAAATAGTACCGGAAATGAAAAGTCACGTGGTGATGTGAGATACACATAGGGAAAAACTCCGTCTACATGACAAGATATGGAGAAAAGGGTTTTTTTTGCCGTAGAGTTCTATTTGCTGGCTCGGCGTCAGAGACTTCACACGGAAATGTTTCGGGAGATATCGTGAACTTGGACACAAATGAAACAATTTCATTTTGCAAATGTTCTTGGGTCCGTGTGTATAAAATCATGTCTGGGCCGTAAGTCTTTTCTGGTTTGTAGGCTTTTTGCTTTAAAGAATTATACGTTATGAAATGGTATCTATTGGTTAATGGTAAAATATGACCAATGCAGTGGTCTAGATCAGACAGGCTTAGAAATACAATCACAGGACGGAGGTTTTTTCATTTGCAAATGTTTAAATTTTTGTGAAAGAAAGTATCTCGATAATCGGGTTTGGTTTGATAATGTACGAATAATCATTCGACAAGGAACCAGGTCTAATTCATATCATTCCTTAAATGGGAATTTTCTTAAATTTAGTTCATCTTTTATGTAACTCAAAATACACATTTCGACAAATATAAAATATATATCTTTTAATCTTGAACTGATCCTCCAAAATGACATGTTGAATTCCCGAATAGATGTAAAAATGACAAAATTATTAAGATTTTAATTTTGCTAAGGAAAATCTTAGTTAAATACTAATAATGATTGTGAAGCACATGCCTGTTTGAATGATTTTACCAATGTATAAGCTATAAGTGCTATAAGGCGTAGGTAAGCAGTTAGATTAATAAACTACTACGTTAGCTCAGTTGGTAGAGTGTTCGATTCGTGTGTGGGAGGGGTCGTGGGTCTAATTCTTACTGGGCAACAGTCGGGGTATGACCAAGACTTGAAAATAGGTAGTGGCGTTCATTGAGAAATGAAAGTCACGTGATCTATCGAGTTTTCGAAAGAGACCTTAAAAGCGATGCAATCATGGCGCGTTAAAAAGGGGATATTATAACCTAGGCAACGTGACCCATAAGCGCTCGCGCTTTTGATCACTTGTTCATCGAGAATCCTGATCACATTAGAGGTATTCATTAAATCATTATTTATTTTCACATTTTTTATATTCCGCGTTTTTACCAACCACTGCGGTAGCTCAGACAGTAGAGTGCTCGTGGGGTTTAACCTTGACCGGGTCTGACCCAAGACTAGACTTGAAAGTGGGTAGTGACTGTTCTTTTGCCAAGCACTCGACATTACGAAATGAATGTCACAATTCTTTTGGATGGGAACTTAAAAACCGAGGTCCCGTGTCACAGTAGGCCTGACACGATAAAGAACGCTGCTATATTCTGCATCTTCGTCTATAGCTGGCGAAATAAATGAAATGTTTTTGACTGGGACGCTAAACAACATTACTCATCTCAACTCGGTGTTTTTGTCAATAACTTTAAATGTATCGCGTTCTGCTTTGCGTAAGCTGTAGTCAAGTACAAGTTTTGAGTCACAAAAAATAGGATTCAGGTATATTTTAAAATGTGTGTACATTATAGACTTGTCGAAAGTTTAACAGTGTAAGTTCGGCAACCGAGTGGCCGAGGTATGGCTAGTTAGTGATCAAAAAACTGTCGAGAGATAGATAACAGCTACCAAAAAGCTGTGAAGATTTAGCTAACGAGAAACCGAGATAAACGGTACGAATTCGTTACTTTCATGTTGAAGTGTCGACAGGTTTGTACTGTATTTTCTAAATTGCAGAAACGTAGTAATTAAACACATTCAAAAACAAGACAACAGCAGCTAAATACATGCGCCATATTTTATTGAGTAATACCGGAAGTGGTGTAATAAACATTGCCAATCAGACAAAAAACAACGGCTATGGTGAAATCATCGCTCCACTGAGATACGAACAATGATCGATTATTGGAGAATATCCGTCCACAAATGCAGCCCAAACACTATCACCTATATTTAACTTGATAACTACGCTTGCACTACCCATGTCATAAGCCATTTTGTTATCATGATTAGTTGAATAAGTTCGCACAAGTTTGTTCCCATTTTTCATGAGCCAAATTTCTAATTGCTTATCGTTGGAAAGAACATGAATATGGAAGATATACAAACCGGGTGTTTTACACATGAATTTTCCGCTGTTTTTATTATATCCATTCCCGTAGTTTGTTATTACATCCTTAAAGATCAATATTTCACCTGTTCCATAGGTTTTACTTGTACCCAGTCTGGCTGTAAATCCGACATCGTTTGACCTCTCCTTACCTGCAAAAAAGAACTGAATAATGAAACTGTGCCAATAATAAAAATTAAAATAAATCAATAAATTATTAAAATATTTTAGGCATATATGGAATCCAATATTCATTTGTGTAGTACATCATGATTTCGTAATGGAAATTAAGAAAAATATTTATAAATATAGGATATTTTTGAAAAATATGGTACTGCCTGTACATGACAGAGGAGTAGGTGAATGTTGCCTTACACCGCTAAAGTTAGGAGTGTAGTAAATCCACTTTTTACTTTACACTTTAAACTATGACAAGTGTTTTAGATCAAAACCAATCAATAAATTACTCAAATAATGCCGATATAATTTTGACTAAATATCCATTGGTATTTTAAAATTGTTTTGGAGGATTGATTGACTAGCAAAAACAAGAAATTTGAATCTAGAAACAAATGAAATGAATAAGTCCCTAGCTAAATTTTTGTATAGAAAAAGTATGTTCGAAATGAAGTTAGTTGGCTTGTTAGGGGATTATTGTCTTGCGCGGCGTTGGCGATTTTATATTCTCAACATATGTTCTCAAGTTATTCTCAACAGCCTGACGAAAATTGCTAATAATAATGCTTATACTTAATACAAATTTATTTCGTTAATGAGTGTAAGTGTTGACTGTTCTTTGTTTAAACGCCCTCTACTGTTGTAAAGCATATGTTTTAGTTTTTAATTTATCCTAAGGCTCATTCATTGTGACTTGAGATTGCTAAAACATTTACCCGCAATGCTGCAAATAAACAACAAACACTGGTTAGTTCAACATGCGTAACCAACCATTAAAGTTCAGCAAGGAGGAACCTTTTCCCATTTTTGTCAGGCAGCATAAATCCTACAGATGTAGAGCGCTTTGGGTTTGTATGAGAGGCTTTGAAATGTATGTAGTTTTTTCTGCAATCATTATAATATATAGACTAGTTATACATATTGCATTCTCTATATTGTAGCTTAAACAAATACTTAAAAAATGGAAAAATAAGTACCCATCATTGTCTTCAACGTGATCTAAACGTGAATTAATATCATATTGTATAAAATCATTCTTATATAAATCTGTAAATCAAATATGCACCAGAATTGATAAATAAAAAGATCTGTACGTAGGTTCCTGCAGACAATTGTACTTCTGAAACATAATCTATAAAAAGCATGAAATACATTAACATTCCATAATTTGTTTTGCTTAAAAATGCATACATAAGGCATAGTTCAGATAAAATAGAAAAGTAGAAATTTAAAAACATTTAATAAAAATAAATACCTTTCTGCGCCTTCAACTTATTTATCTCTTTCCAGACATCTACAAATTTGTTTGACGTATCCTGTGCTAGTTTCTTTACTCTATTCTCCGTGGTTTGTATCCGTTTCACAACTTTATTTATTCTGTTGTTATTCCTAGTTGTTATTTTCTTTACATCTTCTATTTGCTTCTTCATTATTGTCATCAAACCTTTGTTTGTCTGCATATCTGACCGTATAACTTTTCTTTCATCTTTTTCCTCATTAAGCAAGTTTACTAAATCTCGCATCAAGCCATCTGCTCGTTTACCCGAAGTTCGGAGCTCTGCATGCTGTACCGCTCATCTATTTCTTACCAACTGAAATTGAAGACATAAAATCGCAAAGAAATTGATGACTGTGTTCATAATGATTGAACAGGTTCCCAGGTTTTCTTTGAGATGGAAAATTGAATGTTTATATATTAATTTGTAAAGTCATTAGAATGTAATACAAGTATTACTTCTGTAATTTGACTAGGGATGCAGAAATGATTTTAACTGATATATGTAAATGTGATATCGAATTGATTTTTATGACATTTGACAAAATGCGAATGTAAGCAGTATTTAAATAAAAAGTATTGGAAGTTTTTAATGAAAAAGTACTGAAGTTCTTAAAGAATCTAGGAAAGAAGCCATGAATATATTTGGTTCTAAGAATGATGGATGTATCGTCAACACAGTGGGCCTTTTTTTATAAGAAGAAGGGTTATATAGACGAGTGGTCTTAATCAAAATGCCTTCCAAAGGAAATGTTATATTTTCGAAAATAAGCATATCAATGAATATAACGCAAATATTATTACACATATAGGTTGGCATGACAAAGTACATTTACGAAAATATAACACTTTCACGATATTTGCAAATGACATACCGAACATAAGAATTGAACGTTGAAGAGGAAAACGACTTGTGGATAAATTACATGGTATATGTATATCTAGTTTCATGGTTTTAGTTCCTGTATTAATTAGGTTACCAATAAATGACTCTGGGATATTGTAAGCCAAGGGTTATCAAGGCCCTCAAAAAGTTCAATGGCCGCCATCACAATATTGTTGATAAATTTGTGTCCAGGATTACCCTGGACATATTTGACGTGCCATAGTTCCATATTCCTATCACACAATTTTGATTACACACACGGCGGGTGTAGCTAGCTAAACAGGAGGTGCTTACCCATCCGGGCCTCACTTTCGTGGTGGATGTCCACGTGTTAAAGAGGAAAACAACTTGTGAATAGGTTACATGTGGTATATGTAGATCTAGTTTGATGGTTCTAGTTCTTGTATTAATTAAATGCACTAGTAAATTAAAAATAATAGCCAGTGTCGTTTGTATCAATAATGTACTGATAACGACAAAATGCACAACATATAATGGTTGCAAGTCTGGTCATGTGACCAGCGTGATTTCCAGGTACCAGAAGAAGAGACTTGGTTAGAAACCATATGGAATGACGTCACTTAATTTAAAGATAAAAAAAAATTCATATGACATGACCCAAGGTAACATGTAATATCAGTGTCATATGTGGATACAAAATCACTCAAAACAAACTTACTAATCCATGTCTAAACCACAATCAAACTATTCTGTCTTTGTGTTAAATATGTCATAAAATGCCAACGACACCTAATCTTTTCAGGTTAAAATCCTTTTTAAAGATGAATAACTCATGATAACATCATATAGTAGGCACTAATTGTGTATTATTGTCAGAAATGTACTATTGTCTAAATTTGCTGCTAGTTACAATTTGAAATTCCTCAAAAACAAAGGTATATTCCCTCATGCAAAGTATTTTCTTTAGGTTAATTTAGTAAAATATATTTTAGTCCATTGAGTATCTTTGTTTAAACATCTAGAAAACAATTTTGGTTTCATAATTTTGGTCCAGGCACTACTGATGAGGAATTGTATTCCGAAACGGCTGTCTAGTACTGTAAAATTAAAAACTGATATGATATGTAATTTATAACATTTCTTGACCTAGAACACCCGTTCACACATTTCTTGGATGCGATGTGTATTTCATCAAGTTATTCTGTCAATCAATTAAGTAATGCACACATTGCCTTAAACTGTCACTTCAAAATATAGTACGAATTATTCCTCTTCGGATTGTTTTAACTTACAATAAAGGTGGGGTTAATATTTGTTGTATCAAGACATTTGGAATGAAAATATTTTCTAAGATGTTTTTCCTATGGATTATCATAAAGAGGAACATAATGTTTTATTACTCCAAATCGCTATTATGTTACAACTAATAACAACGAGATACTTTTTATTTAATTTCAAAACTTATCTTATGGTGATGAACACACTTAGACTAGGAAATTGACTTGAACGCAGCATGACATCTGTAGATCTGTTTATATAACTAGTGGTTGAAACTACATCACGAGAACACGATAGGTATTCAAGTTAATTTTGAGCTAATTTTGGACGAATTCCTGATTCATTATTTTCTGTGGTTGAAAGAATATGCGATATTGCGTGTTTATGCATATCACAGTATTCTAGAGTTATTCAAGGATCCAATGTTCTTGTGTTACGTTCCACTTGCAGGGAATATGGTACATTAGTGTTGTGATTTTTTGGATCAGCGTTTTTCGGACACTTGTTATTGTGATTCTTTTATTCTAAGGTAAGTTAGCTTCCTTACCCATTAATTTCATGATATTTTGTAATTTATTTACACCAACAGGGGCGCGTAAAACATTTTTCATTCATAGTCAGCCTTTGTATAACCGCTAGATAAAATAGATCTTCAGATTTATAAAAATCAGCTGACCGCAATGATCGGTATATATGTAACATTATGTATGCACGGGGCATAATTCCCTATTTTCAGGATAGTCATACATCCGCGATGGAAATAGTCGCATACTTTTTACATCGTCCTCGGTTCGAGTTTTGTTGTGCGTTTATAATACTTCAGATATTTATTTATATCGGTGTCTGAGAAGGAGTCAGCTTTCCGTGGCTTCCCACCTTTACACTGGGGCTTCAGAGCACGCTGTTTTGATCGTAACGAGTCTCAATTCAATGTCATTTGCCATAATGCTTTTCCATATTTATACCTTTTCAATTTTTGATCGACACTATTGATCACCCCCTTACATAGCCGGACTAAACTCGCTTCCGTCAACCTTCCTGACATTTATAATAAACCCGGTGTTATATTTTGAATGTCCTCATGAACATTTGATCTTTCATTCAAGTTTCCTAAAATAGTTTGACATGTGCAAATGTTTTCCTCAAAGTGTTTTGGTTTTGGTTTTGCTCAAATAAATCGTTGATATCATTAAATTGGAAACGCGAAGTCATGCTTGTTTGTTTGTCAACAAAGCAGACAAAAATATCACCGGAAATGCAAAGTCACGTGGTGATGTGAGATACACATAGGGAAAAACTATGTCTACATGACCAGATATGGGAGAAAAGGGGGTTTCTTTGCCGTAGGGCTCTATTTGCTGGCTCGGCGTCAGAGACTTCACACGGAAATGTTTCGGGAGATGTCGTGAACTTGGACACAAATGATACAATTTCATTTCGCAAATGTTATTGGGTCCGTGTGTATAAAATCATGTCTGGGCCGTAAGTCTTTTCTGGTTTGTAGGCTTTTTGCTTTAAAGAATTATACGTTATGAAATGGTATCTATTGGTCAATGGCAAATATGACCAATGCAGTGGTCTAGATCAGACAGGCTTAGAAATACAATCACAGGACGGAAGTTTTTTACATTTGCAAATGTTTAATTTTTTGTGAAATAAAGTATCTCAATAATCGGGTAAGGTTTGATAATTCCCTATTTACATGACAATGTACGCATAATCTTTCAACATGGAACCAGGTTTCATTCATATCATTCCTTAACTAGGAATTTTCTTAACTTAAATTTAGCTCATCTTTTATGTAACTCAAAATACACATTTCGACAAATATCAAATATAAATCTTTTAATCTTGAACTGATTTCCAAAATGACACGTTGAATTCCCGAATTGATGTAAAAAACAAAATTATTAAGATTTTAATTTTGCTAAGGAAAATCTTAGTTAAATACTAGTAATGATTGTGAAGCACATGCCTGTTTGAATGATTTTACTAATGTATAAGCCATAAGTGCTATAAGGCGTAGGTAAGCAATTAAATTAATAAACTACTACGTTAGCTCAGTTGGTAGAGTGTTCGATTCGTGTGTGGGAGGGGTCTTGGGTCTATAATTCTTACTTGGCAACAGTCGGGGTCTGACCAAGACTTGAAAATAGGTAGTGGCGTTCATTAAGAAATGAAAGTCACGTGATCTATCGAGTTTTCGAAAGAGACCGTAAAACCGATGCAATCATGGCGCGTTAAAAAGGGGATATTATAACCTAGGCGACGTGACCCATAAGCGCTCGTTTTTTTGATCACTTGTTCATAGAGAATCCTGATCACATTAGAGGTATTCATTATAACATTATTTATTTTCACATTTTTTAAACTTTATATTCCGCGTTTTTACCAACCACTGCGATAGCTCAGTCAGTAGAGTGCTCGTGGGGTTTAACCTTGACCGGGTCTGACCCAAGACTCGACTTGAAAGTGGGTAGTGCCTTTTCTTTCGCCAAGCACTCGACATTACGGAATGAATGTCACAATTCGTTTGGATGGGAACTTAAAAACCGAGGTCCCGTGTCACAGTAGGCCTTACACGATAAAGAACGCTGCTATATTCTTCGTCTATAGCTGGCGACGTCTCGAAATAAATAAAATATTCTGGACTGGGATGTTAAACACCATTACTCAACCCAACTCGGTGTTTTTGCCATTAACTTTTAATGTATAGCGTTCTTCTTTGCGTTAGCTGTAGTCAAGTAGGATTCATGTCTATTTCAAAATGTATGTAGATTACAGACCTGTCGAAAGTTTAACACCTATCTAATAAAAAGAGTAAATTCGGCAACCTAGTGGCCGAGACATGGGTAGTCAGTGATCGAAAAACTATCAAGACACAGATAACAGCTGACAAAAAGCTGTGGAAATATTACTAACGAGAAACCTAGAAAAACGGCACGGATTCGTTACTTTAATGTTAAACTTTTGGCATGTCTGTACTGCATTTTATATTACATTAAAAAGAAAGATAACAGTAGCCATATGCATGCGTCATATTTTTTATTATTTATTGTAGGATGTGACGTAATAAATATTCATAGACAGACAAAGCAACAACGTCTACGGTGAGATCATGACTCCGCTGATATACGTAAAGTGATCAATGGTGGCATAAGCATGGTGTGTCAGTGTAGCCCAAACACTATCACCGGCTTTAAGTTTGATAACCACGCTTGCGCTTCCCAGGTCAAAAGCCCTCGAGGTATCAAAATTAGTTGAGAACGTGCGCACAATTTGGATCCCATTTTTCATTAGCCAAACTTCTAAATACCTCATATCAGACAGAACATGAAGATGGAAGATGTACAATCCTGGTGTTTTACACGTAAACTTCCCACTGTATTTATTCTATCCATTTCCATAGTTTGTTATTATATCTCTAAAGATGAATATTTCACCTTTTTTGTAGGTTTTAGTTGTACCAAGTCTGGCTGTAAATCCAACATCATTTGACCTTTACTTACCTGTAAAAATAAAAACAAACTTTTGAAAAAATAGCGAATATACTTTAAACTGTACCAAATGTTAAAAATAAAAATGAATCAATATATTTATAAATTATTTTACTTTTTACTTTTGATATTTCATTTTCTATACGCACCTTAATAAATGCAATATATCCTCAATAGTATTAGTATACTAGAAATTGTTTTGCCAGTAGCAATTTAGTGTCAGATCTACACCGCCTCTACTCCCTCCATTGCGATGGATATTATTTAAAGGGTCCACTCATAATGACCCCTTCATAAAATAGATATGAAGTTTAGTCATCTGTAATATTCTTCGTGACGGTTTTGTCTGTTATTAGTTATTTCTATTCCTAGAGATGAAGCGTCTGTAAATAAAATAGACCGTTATCAAATTTGATCAGAAAAATAAAAAAAATCTATAAAAACTTGAATCTGACCATACAGAAAATGTAACAACCTATACTCGTTTAAAATGTTGTTTTAGGATTTCTGAAAGAAAAGTAACAGCTAGATTGTTTTGACCTCTAGTAGCTAAACCTTGTAGAAAAAAATAAAATTTGTAATTTTTTATACAAAATTTTAATTATACAACCAAATTATTGTAATTGAATGGATCTAAAAATGTAACAACCTATACTCGTTTTGACCTCTAGTAGCTTAAGCTTTCATTAAAAAAAATTACACAATCAAATTATTGTAATCGAATAGATCTGCGCAAAAGTCGCCAATTAACATTTCAGTTTCAGATACAAATATTAGTAATAAAAAACAAGCATGCTACAAAAATCTGTGATGTAATTTAAAAGAATAAACCTGAAATGCAAGATAATTACACAACGTTTTACTGATAATTGGATACACACTACACTGTAATAGAAATAAATATAATAAATAAATTAAATAAATAAACATAACAGAAAAATAAATACCTATCTGCGTTTTCAACCTATTTAATTCGTTCCAAACATCTACAAATTTGTTTGACGTATCCTGTGCTTATTTCTTTACTCTATTCTCTGTGGTTTTTATCCGTTTCCCGACTTTATTTATTCCGTTGTTATTCCTAGTTGTCGTTTTCTTTACATCTTCTATTTGCTTCTTCATTATTGTCATCAAATCTTTGTTTGTCTGCATCTCTGACCGTATTACTTTTCTTTCATCTTTTTCCTCATTAAGCAAGACTAAATCTCGCATCAAACCATCTGCTCGTTTACCCGAAGTCCGGAGCTCTGCATGTTGTACTGCTCCATCTATTTTCTTACCAATAGAAACTTGAAGACTCAAAGTAGCAAATACAATTATGACTGTATTCATAATGATTTAACAAGTCCTCGGTTTTTGGATTTTCTTTGAGACGGAAAATTTAATGTTTATAAATGTATTGTAAAGTCATTAGAATGAAACAAGTATTACTTCTGTAATTAAAATAGGGATACAGGAAATGTCATTAATTGATATATATAAATGTGATATCGAATTTATTTTCATGACATTTGACAAAATGTGAATATAAGCAGTAGTTTAATACAAAAGTATTGGAAGTTTTTAATTAGAAAGTACTGAAGTTCTTTAAGAATCTAGGAATCAATCCATGAATATATTTGGTTCTAAGAATGATGGATGTATCGTCAACACAGTGGGTCTTTTTTTTGATAAGAAGTAGGGTCATACAGATGAGTGGTCTAAATCAAAATGCCTTCCAAAACAAATGTTATAGTTTCGAAAATAAGCATATCAATTAATATAATGCAAACATAATATCACATATATCTGGGTATGACAAAGCACACTTAAGAAATATAACACCTTCGCGATATCTGCAAATAACATACCAAACATAAGAATTGAACGTTGAAGAGGAAAACCACTTGTGGATAAATTAAATGGTACATGTAGATCTAGTTTTAGTTTTTGTATTAATTAGATAACCAATAAATGTCTCAGGGTATTGCAAGTCTAGGCTTATCAAGGCACTCAAAAAGTTTTATGGCCGTCAACACAGTATTGTTGATAAGTTTGATGTCTGTGTCCAGGATTGCCCTGGATATATTTGACGTCTTACAGTTCCATGTTCCTTTCACACAATTTTGATTACACACGTGACGGGTTTAGCTTGCTAAACAGGAAGTGCTTACCCTTCCAGAGCACCCGACCTCACTTCCCTGGTGGAAGTTCAGTTGTCTAACCTGACTTGTCAGTTCCAAAGGTTTACGTTGCTTCCGGATTGTGATTCGGACATGGATTAGTATGTTTTTTTTTTATTTAAACAGTCCATGTCGTTTGTATCAATGCTGTACTGAAAAACGAAAAATGCTCCACCTATAAGGATTGCAAGTCTGGTCATGTGACAAGCGTGATTTTCAGGTACCAGAACAAAAGACTTGGTTAGAAACCGTATGAAATGGCGTTATTAAGCAATTTTACTATAAAATACTAGTAACGCCTCTGATGTAATGTAACGTTCATTATCAGTGCCATATGTGGGTACAAAATCAATCAAAGCAAATATACTACCACAATCAAGCAATTCTTTCTTGGTGTTGAATATGTCTTAACCCTGTGCATAGTTAGATGTCTTTAATATTTTACAAAAGGTATGACAACAATATAATGAGATTTAATGTTATATATTAAATCCGTTTATCTAAGTAAGGTGCTCCTTTATTGGACCTCTCATGTCCTTGTCCTTGTTTAGGTCAGCTCATGTGTCACGCACCCGTATAAAGCACGGTGTTATATATCGTCGTGATTTGGCAGTACCGCGTGTGTACTTGTCCTGAGTTTAGGTCAACTCTTATGTCAAGCCCCTGTATAAAAGCGCGGTGCTATCTCCGTGAGTTTGCAGTTTAATAAAGATTTTCACGAGGCAAGTTCGTAGTATTTTATCTTTTTAAAAGTTGCTTTTTCATTTTTATCTTTATGTTTATAAATTCTGTAACATACAACTACCTGTCCTTATAAACACTTTTATAATTGTTTTTATTTCTATATTTTTCCCACTGTTTAAAATAGTTTACCATTCACTATTTTAATGGGTTTTAATAAGCATTATTTATTTATTTATTTATTTGTTTATTTATTTTTAAGTATTTTACTGGTTTACTAAAATAGCGTTTTTGTTATTGTTTGAGTTATTTAGTATGCCACGAGTTGGACCGCGCCAAGTCCGGGCGATACCAGCCCCGGTGGTGCGGAATCACCTGCCAATATTCCCCAGCCTGCGGCTCAACCTCAAAATGATGAACTAGTTTTACCAGCCCCTGTGAATCCCGTGCCACTTCAACTACCTGTAAACATGGACGACTTAACACAAAGGGTCACCTCGGCCGTTCTGCAAAATTTATATTTTGCAGCAGCACGACATTTTCAACCTGTAATTTCAAGCCAGCTTCCTGAAAATCCAGGTAATATGTTTTGTTAACATTTTTCATGCTAATAATAATAATGACGTTAATAATGCTCAAATTGGAGTATTCATGATTTGGGATATAAAATTGCTAATAGTATTAACCTGAAAATTATCAGTAATAGCTATATTTATATCAAAACCATCTGATCCAAA
The DNA here is from genome assembly GCA_021292105.1 of Anadara kagoshimensis. Classification (NCBI taxonomy): domain Eukaryota; kingdom Metazoa; phylum Mollusca; class Bivalvia; order Arcoida; family Arcidae; genus Anadara; species Anadara kagoshimensis. Next base: position 22,761,740 of record CM037860.1, on the reverse strand, counting down.
TGATTGTACCAATAATATATCTTTAAAGGCATATGCTATGAAATAGAACCACCACTCAAAACAAGCTACACTGTTTGTTCTATATGAACATGCAAACAAAAATATGCAAAAATAATGGTAGGTCACCACATTTAATTTTTAAATTACTCTTGTTCAATATATACAGTATTTCTAAGATATTGCATTTTTACCCGAAATTCGGTATAAATTAAAAAATCAACCTCAAACAAACTCAAGAAATTCATTAAAATGTTATAAACAGCAAAACTACATCATGCCCATATTTAACATGTTCAAAAATGTCAAAGGTAGCAGTTTAATGGACATTTATTAAAATAATTGGTAAAAAATACATAAGAGAAAGTGCTCATTTTAACGCCTTTTTCTAAAAATTTTCATACATTTTCATGTACAAAAAAATCTACCACGGGAAATCTCATCAAAATCTGCCAAAAGTATAACCTAACTATGTACTTCACAAAAGCAAAGAAACTGATACGTCACCAGGGTATTTTCGGATTTAAAAATAAAAAAATTACCTCTACCCCATAATTTTTCAAAATTTCCCATTGATAAAATTTGAAATCCCCAAAAGATTTTCTCTTTTCAGTTAATTCAAATATTAGCGTCTGATTCTTGACAATACACAAAACAAACTACTATGTTTTTACATATTATTTACAATATTAATCGATGTTCATATAATCTGGATATTAAACATAGCACTGCCGTGCTGTTGTACAGCGTAGTTGGGAAAAAATTGTTGTGGCAAGACAAAATATAACCGAAAATCTCCCCCACCCCCCGGGAAAGGGGGGGTTGATATATGCATAGTCCGACGGATGTTTTTTGGAAAAAGAAACAATGTACCAAACCATGTATTGCTAAATTAAACGGTAGAAAATAATAATTTCATAAAATTGATAAATATATGAAAAAGACAATCAGTAATTAAAATTTAATATAGTTTTATAAAGTCGTATCCGATCGTTTGTTCATTTCGGATAGAGATGTAGAAAGTAGATTTTTGCAGACCCTACCGTCGCTATGAAGGGATACATTCTAGCGGTTGTATGTAACTGGGTCATTTGCTGTTAAATCTGGGCTTTAATAAACTGCTGATTATCACTCACAAGTTAATGGTGAAGTATTTAAAATCCACATGTGGTCATTTGCACACAACACTACGAATTATCTCCCTTTCACAAAAGTGAAATCTAATCGATAAACAGTTTTAAAATATCACACGATTGCCTCAACATCAAAATACGTTATCATACCCTTAAAAATAAATTTAAATTGCCGTAGAATTCATGAAGAATTAATTAAATCCACCTGCCATTGCTGTTTATTTCATAAAAAAGTTTTCGGACTACTTTTTATTGTAAACACGAGATCAGTTCGCCAAATTGCAGAAATTATTGGGTTCATCCCGTCGCAATATTTTACTAGATTTCGAAATGTATTCCGAAAATTTATTCCAAATGTGCATATGTAACCAAATGCATTACCCGTCTCAGAATACATATTTCACGATAAAACAGATATATTTCATTCACGCTCATTTACCAGGCGCACTATTTCCATGCGTATTCATATTTTATAATTTCATAGCAAAGAAGCCCGATATCTTGGAAGAAAGTGATAGCAAAGTACGCGTTTACTGTCGTGAAACGCCGTACAAAAATAGATTCTTAATTATCGTAAAAATATCTGCGAATCTATAGAAATTTAAAAACTCCAATAAAAAGAACAAAATACAACAGTTTTGTTCAACCATGTCAACATCCTAATATCTCTTTTAACTTGCATAAATTACCATTACTTTGTGGCATGATCAGAGAGATAACTCTATACCATGGTTAGTTTACATTTTGTGCATCTGTGTAAGTAATACTCGAATTATAGGCCGTACCGTTTTTTCATTTTGGATTACACAAGAAAGATAGATCCTATGTGCTGCAACATTGTGATGAAATTCGGACAATTCACCGTTGTATAGTTTCCATTTGTTTATGTTTACTGTAAAAGACATCGTATTATTATTTTTCGAAGCAAGTGGTTGAGAAGTACGTTCGGGTTCGACAACAGTTGGACCAGATTTGTTCATTTAAATCATGTTGGCAGAACTGTCTTCTCGACTTTTCTTCTCCGATACTTTAATAAACCGTCCTCTTCTTCTAAGAGGCATTTTGATCACTTATTGCACGATTTATACGATTTATATTACTGAATACTGATTAAAAGAAAGCCGGATGTTTACAGTCTTCGTATACTGCAAGTATATCATTTCATTTCAAATGTCGCACCACTTACACAGACAATAACGCAAACTGGATGCGCGAATTCGGTGCGCAATATAAAAAAACCCGAAAATGTTTTTGAAAGATGGTAAACTGGTTATAACTACCAAATCTCAATCATTGACATCCAGAAATGGACTGATGCCTTTTGGATTTTTCGTCTATATATACGTCAGCTCATCCGGAATGTGTTGCCGGTATATTTAAATACATGCATACCGTTAGATTAGGGACAAATCGAACTAATCATAACCGGGAGCTGGTTGGTCAAATTATGATATTCAGTTTCGACTGAAGGAAAAAAAATCCTAATATGTCATGGAATGTTGTAGATAAGAATTTGTATAGCAGTAACATTAATACCGCACCAGCACCAGCCACGTCCCCTGTTGTACTAAATTAATGCTATGATTATATCTTGTCCTAGTTGAGGAAAATGAGGATATTTTAATGTACATTTGTCATTTGGTAATTATTTTTTATTTATAATCTAGGTATTATATATTTATTTACTCATTAAAAATTCATTGTTTCTCCCCCTGACGGCTAATCTGGGCCATGACACTATTTACAATTTACATTTATTTACTTATTTATTTAGTTTGAATTTTTTTCAAACATTTTGATTTTTCATATACATATGTATTGTGATTTATTTGTTTGTCTGGTGGCGCTGACTATATGTATTGTGATTTATTTTGTTTGTCTGGTGGCGCTGACTAATTTTATTGGCGTTTAAAATTAGTCATGTGGCATATTTTTGCGCTACCAGGGTACAACATATTTTATTTTCTAAGGATGCCCATTACAGACTCATTTGGAGTCTCGGCTCCTTCATTTTCGCCGTGGCCAGATTACGCAAATTAAAATAAATAAATATATATGATTGTTTTTTTGTTGTATTTTAAGCCAATAAATTTACTCCTTATTTTTCCCCATTTGACTGGGGCTTAGCACGCCATTTCTTATTTCTTATCATTGAGCACTTATCTTTGATAATGAGATTTAATGTTATATATTAAATCCGTTTATCTAAGTAAGGTGCTCCTTTATTGGACCTCTCATGTCCTTGTCCTTGTTTAGGTCAGCTCATGTGTCACGCACCCGTATAAAGCACGGTGTTATATATCGTCGTGATTTGGCAGTACCGCGTGTGTCCTTGTCCTGAGTTTAGGTCAACTCTTATGTCAAGCCCCTGTATAAAAGCGCGGTGCTATCTCCGTGAGTTTGCAGTTTTATAAAGATTTTCACCCACCCTTCCCTCCCCTGTTCATTGTATCAGTTACTGCTGTTGTTTGTTCTTTCTATTTCAGGATACTTGTACATGTATATACCTACTTTTGAAGATTGATCCATATGACTTCACGGCGGAATACAGGAGAACCTAAATACTGATTTTAAGTTCATTGGTACTTGTACATGTAGATTAGTCCATATAACGTCACGGCGGAATACAGGATAAACTGATTACTGATTTTAAGTTCATTGTAAGGACTTTGAATGTAAAGACTTTGAATGGCATATTTTTGCGCTACCAGCCTATTTATTCAAAATAGATTGGAAAATCATACATTTTATGCTGTACAACTGATACCAGGGTACAACATATTTTATTTTCTAAGGATGCCCATTACAGACTCATTTGGAGTCTCGGCTCCTTCATTTGGGCCGTGGCCAGATTACGCCAATAAAAATAAATAAATATATATATGATTGTTTTTGTTGTATTTTAAGCCAATAAATTTACTCCTTATTTTTCCCCATTTCATTAGACTGCCTTGATATAAGTGAAATATTTTGACTGGGGCTTAGCACGCCATTTCTTATTTCTTATCATTGAGCACTTATCTTTGATAATAAGGTTCTTTTGATATAACAACTACGTTATATGTCGCTGACACTTTATCTTTTAAGGTTTTAAACATCATATAATTTCCTAACAACCTGACCTTCTAGAACACCCGTTCACGCATTTTCTTAGATGCGTGTTTCGTCAAGTTTTATTTGCGATTTTAAGTTTCATTTAAGCCTGAACTTGTTACATCAAAATATACTACGAGTTATTCCTCTTCAGACTGTTTGAACTTGCAATGAAGGTGATGGTAAATATTTGTTGTATCAGGACATTTGGATCGAAAATATTTCCTAGGATATTTTGTCTATGAATTAGCTTAAAGAGAATTTGCGTATTGTTTTAAGTCAAATTGTTATTGTTACATCTAGCAACGAGATACCAATTTAAAAACTCTCTATTTTTGTTATTATTGTCATGTGATACTTTTGAATTTTTATGAAATAATTGTCATTCGCTACTTTTTTATTATATTATTTCATAAAAATTCAAAAGCAGCAAATGACATTATTGAATACGGTACTATGTACGAGGTACGAGAACATCTGTTTTGACATTATGGCAACGAGTTAGTATCGCGTAATGTTTCTGGTTAACTCATTTGGAGGCCCAAAAAACAACAAAACAGGTACTAGTATTTTGTTTTTATTATTAATTTGTTTGGTGTAGTATTGTGGATAAGTTTGATTTCTATTTGCCCAGGATTGCCCAGGATATATTTGACGTCCAATAGTTCCATGTTTCTGTCACCTTATTTTATTACACGCGTGGCAGGTATAGCTAACTAATCGGTAGGTGCTTACTCTTCCGAAGCACCCGGCCTCACTTCCCTGTTGGAATTTCACGTGTCTTACCTGACTTGTCAGTTCTAAAGTTTTTACTTTCCCTCTGGATTGTGATTCGGACATGGATTAGTATGTTTGTTTTTGATCATTAAAACTGACCAGAGCCATCAAACAATATCATCATGTAGTGTGTCCTCATATAAGGACCTTAAATAAGCCAGCAATTCTTTTTGTCCTATCTGTGTTATAAAAATCATATTTCAATGCTTGCTAGAGCTCAGCAGAAGTATTTGGGTCGATGTTTCTTCAATATGCTCACATACAGATTCACAAGGACTCATATAAGGTGAACTAGCTGTCAATTCTTGAGTACGACAGAGAAACGAACACTTGAATATAAAAAATGGCATGTTGCATTTTCCTATGGATAAATGAATGCCGTTCAAGTCTTAGGATATGCTACATTACAATTTGTGTGAGCTTATTAATTAATTAATTAATCTAATTTTTATCACATTATAATTTATCACTACAATGTTAAACTTTGTACATACTGATACATTTAATACCATATGTATATTGATAAGTATTGATAAATTTAAACAATTTTGAGTAATTTCATAAACAAATTTATGAAAACAATATCCGTCCTTGTCAATCATGTGTAGTGTTGCGTATCAACATATTGTCGATAAGTATTTCTTATGCAAATTAGCTCAGTATTTCCCTGTCCGAAATGGTTTCGACCGAAATGTAGGACTTAGACAAAATAGCCGTTGCTCAAAATTGACCAAAATTTACAGAGTATGGGTCAAAACTGAGAAAAGTTTAAGGATAGAAATATTAAAAATTAATTACTGCATGAATTGTATAATAAATGTACGATTTTACTTTTACAATAAAAAGTTTCGTTTTAGAGAATTTAACGAAAAACCGAGAGACTAAAGAATCGTAAATGGACTTTAAGGTACCAGTCAGACAAGGTGATATAGAGAAGTTTTGTAAATAAAAGGGTATTCAATTTACGTTCGTTTTTCTACTTTCTACTTTACGCTTTGTTTCAGAGGTCCTTATGTACGAACTAAGCATTTAATATTGTGATGTATTTTAACTTTTCATGTTTGTGACCATTTGGCAAAATTATGAATGTCTAAAAATGTAAGTGGCGTCATTATGACGTTTTGAAAGCTGTTCCAATGATATGGTTTGTTGTATAGCAGTATTGAGTACTCATACCCACGCAAATGAGGTTTAGAGGGGTTTATAAGAATCACATCGTTCGTCTGTCTGTCCGTCTGGCCATCCGTCAGAACATCGTGTCCGCTCCATATCTTTCATATCTACGGATGGATTTTTATCAACTTTGCACAACTATAAACTGACATGAAACGATGTGTCGCATACCAAACTTAGGTACATAGGTTAAGGATCAAGGTCACCAGATCAAATCTTAGAAACAACAACTCGACAATTTTTGGGGTGTCTGTCTCTCGAGAGACTGCTCTAGTTTAAATTTACACAACAGTTGAATTTTCAACACAAATTCAAATTCTCACGACAGAAAGTAAGATCATTATCAGGTCAGTTGGCTGGTCGATGTTGTTTTACGTCATATCAGCAATTTTTTGTGACCGGAATTTGTATTGTCTCCATGATGAACCTAACCACAAGATGAGACTTTGTGCGCATTTGTGCAAGTGTTTCTAATCTGCACTGTACAAACGCCTTTAAACCACAAGTACATTAATCCGCAATGTCACAGATAAATATCCAATTGAAATGCTACTCAATCTCCCGTGGGTCCAACCTCGGTCGACTTCAAGTGAGAAAGGGGTTTAATTTGTCGTAGGCCTTTACTGGTACCCTCTGTGGGTTCAACCTCGGGCGACCTAAAGCGAGAAATTGAATGGCGTCTTTTTCTTTGGCCTCTACTGGTTGGCTAAGCACCAGAGACTTAATCTGAATGTACATGTATAAAGTAAATTTGTGTACGCAATATCACATGAAACATTTTCGGGGGATATCGTGAACTTCGACCCAAATGATGCAAGGTGATTTCGAAAATTGAATGGGGTCCGTGTGTATGAAATCACGTGTCGGTATCAGGGCAATGAATCTTTTCTTCTTTGGATTTTTTTTGCTTTTAAAAATTCGACGTTCTATTGTACAGTATCTATTGGTTCATCTAGATCAGGTAAGCTTAGAAATACAATCACAGGAGGGAGGTTTTGTCAATGGAAATGTTTGAATTGTTAGGAAATAAAGTACTGTGAAATCAGTAATTTTCGTCAAGTCACAATTTTCGCTGTTTTCGTTGATATTCTAACCCACGAATTTACATATCAGCGAAAAAGTGTATATTACAATCCTATTTTAAACAGTAACCATAAACCACAAATTTTTGTCCCCATTAAATAGTAATTTTTCTTAAAACCACGGAAATTGGAGACCTACAAAATTAATGATTTCACAGAACTATTATTCAAAATTTCATACATGAACACTATTACTGTAATTTGACAATGTTTTTTTTATTTGAAATAAGATCTCAATAACAGTGTTTGGTTTGGTAGATTCCCTGTTTACATGATATCCATTAAACGTGATTTATTTTCACCTGTTTTAAACTATTTATTGGGTGTTTTTGCCATTAAATTTTAATGTGTCGCGTTCTTCTATGCGTTGATTGTCTTCATGTACACCATGTTTGTAGTAACAAACGTCTCCTATTGTCTTAGAATTCAGGTACAAAAGTTAATGCTAATGTACATATTTCAAAATGTATACATTACAGACCTGTCGAAAGTTTAACACTGAGCTAACAAAGAGCAGAGTAAGCTCGGCAACCTAGTGGCCGAAATATGGGTAGTTAGTGATCGAAAAACTGTCGAGAAAAGATAACAGCTGCCAAAAAGCTGTGAAAATGTGGCTGACGAGGGACAGAGATAAACGTTCATTATTCGTTACTTTAATGTTTAACTTTCGGCATGTCTGTACTGTATTTTTGAATGGAATTCAAAAAGAGAGATAACAATAGTTATATACATGCGTCATATTTTTATTGAGTAATTTCGGAAGTGACGTACTAAACGTTCCCAAACAGACAAAACAGCTGCCTTTATGGTGAAATCTTGGCTCCGCTGATATACGTAACGTGATCGATACTTGAAGATTGATAGTTGTACAGTGCAGCCCAAACAATATCACCGATCTTTAGTTTGATAACCACGCTGGCGCTTCCTATGTTATAAGCTTCTGAGCCATCGAAATTGCTTGAAAATGTGCGCACAAGTTGGTTCCCATTTTTGATCAGCCAAACTCCTGTATGCTTATAGTCCGAAAGAACATGAAGATGGAAGATATACAAACCGGGAGTTTTACACGTGAACTTTCCGCTGTTTTTATTATATCCATTCCCGTAGTTTGTTATTACATCCTTAAAGATCAATATTTCACCTTTTCCATAGGTTTTAGATGTACCCAGTCTGGCTGTAAATCCGACTGACCTCTCCTTATCTGCCAAATAAAAAAAAACTTAATGAAACTGTGCCAATTAATAAAAATTAAAAATAAATCATAAATTATTAAAATATTTCAGGCATATATGAAATCCAAAAAAAATTATGGTACTGCCTGTACATAACAGAGGAGTAGGTGATTGTTGCCTTAAATCGCTAGAGCTAGCCGTGCAGTAATCTTCTTTTTACCTTACTCTTTAAACTATGGCAAGTGTCAAAACCAATCAATACATTACTCAAATAATGCCGATATACTTTTGACTAAATAGGCAATCTAGAAATTATTTTGGAAATTGTAATTCAAATAACTGATAAGTTAGGTTATATTCAAAGTGCCTGAAATAAGTTTAGACAATCTTATTTCTGTATTTCATGAAATCTATATATAAAGCCTGAAATGCAATACTATTCCATAATTTCTTTTCCTAAAAAATGCATACAGTACAATGCAGTTCAGATTAATTAAACAGGAGGAATAAAAAATAATAAAAACAATAATAAATAAATAAATCAATAAATAAATAAAAAATAAAAACGAAAAAAAAAATTCAACAAATACCTTTAAGCGCCTTCAACTTATCCATCTCTTTCCAGACATCTACAAATTTGTTTGACGTATCCTGTGCTAATTTGTTCACTCTATTCTCCGTGTTTTGTATCCGTTTCACAACTTTATTTATTCCGTTGTTATTCCTAGTTGTCGTTTTCTTTATATCTTCTATTTGCTTCTTCATTATTGTCATCAAATCTTTGTTTTTCTGCATATCTGACCGTATTGCTTTTCTTTCATCTTTTTCTTCATTAAGCAAGTTTACTAAATCTCGCATCAATCCATCTGCTCGTTTACCCGAAGTCCGGAGCTCTGCATGTTGTACCGCTCCATCTATTTTCTTACCAACAGAAACTTGAAGACACAAAGTCGCAAAGACAATTATGACTGTATTCATAATGATTTAACTTTTCCTCGGTTTTTGGATTCTCTTTGAGATGGAAAATTTAATGTTTATATATTAATCTGTATAGTCATTATAATGTAACACAAGTATTTCTTCTGTAATTTAAATAGGGGTACAGGAAATGTTATTAACTGATATATGTAAATGTGATATTGAATTGATTTTCATGACATTTGACAAAATATGAATGTAAGCAGTAGTTAAAATAAAGTATTTGGAGTCATAAATGTATAACTATTGGAAGTTTTTAATGAAAAAATATTGAAATGTTCTGATTGAACCTAGGAAAGAAGTCGTGAATATATTTGGTTCTATGAATTATGGCTGTATCATCAATATAGTGGGTCTTTTTGATAGAAAGTAATTTATACAGACGAGTGATCTAAAATCAAAATATCTTCCAAAGGAAATGTTTAACACTTATGTCATATTATAAATTTTTGAATTTTCTGAATGAAATATTCAAAAAATTATAATATCAGAAAATTCAAAAATTTATAATATGACACTTACAATAAATAACCCATCATAACATTATATCATTTTTAACAATCTTGTGCTTCTAGAGCACGGGTATTCTAGGATGTGATGCGCGTTTCGTTTTGTGATATAAGTTTTTGGTCAATTATTTAATTCGTGTTTTATTTATAATTCTCATATTGCCGGAACTTGTCACTTCAATACAGAGTACGAGTTATTCCTCTTCGGTTCGTTTGTACTTGAAGGTAATAGTTAATATTTGTTGTATCAGGGCATTTGGAATGAAAATATTTTCTAGGATTTTTTGCTTATGAATTAGTGTAAAAGGCAAACAAAACATAGGTTGATTTTGTTTATTGTGTATTATTTTACGTCGGATCGTTATTGTTACATCTAGCAACAACGAAATACCGTTTAAAAAACTCTTTACCTTGTTATAATTGTCATGTGATACTTTTGAATTTTTATGAAATAATTGGCATGTGCTACTTTTTTATGATATTATTTCATAAAAACTTAAAAGCAGCAAACGACATTATTAAATACGGTGCTATGTAAGAGGTACGAGAACATCAGTTTTAACATTATGGCAACGGGTTGGTAACGCATAATGTATCTAATAGCCTATTTCTTGTTGACTAATTTGAAGGCCCAAATAAACAACAAAACAGTTAATAGTATTTTGTTTTTATTATTAATTTGTTTGGTGTAGTATTGTTAATAAGTTTGATGTCTATTTGTCCAGAATTGCCCAGGATATATTTGACGTCCCATAGTTCCATGTTTCTTTCACCTAATTTTGATTATACGCGTGGCGGGTGTAGCTAACTAAATGGGAGGTGCTTACTCTTCCGAAGCACACCCGGCCTCACTTCCCTGGTGATATTTCACGTGTCTTACCTGACTTGTCAGTTCTAAAGTTTTTACTTTACTTCTGAATTGTGATTCGGACATGGATTAGTATGTTTGTTTTTGACCATTAAAACTGACCAGAGACATCAAACAATATCATCATGTAGTGTGTCCTCATATAAGGACCATGAATAAGTCAGCAATTCTTTTGTCCTATCTGTGTTATAAAACTCATATTTCAATGCTTGCTACAGCTCAGCAGAAGTATTTAGGTCGATGTTTCTCCAATATGGTCATATACAGATTCACAAGGACTCATATAAGGTTAACTAGCTGTCAATTCTTGAGTACGACAGAGAAACGAACACCTGAATATAAAGAATGGCATGATGCATTATTCTGTTGATAAATGAATGCCGTCCAAGTCTTAGGATATGCTACATTACAATTTGTGTGAGCTTATTAATTAATAAATTAATTAATTTATTTATTTTTTAAATTTCATTTTTATGACATTAGAATTTATCACTACATGTGGAACTATGTACATACTGATACATCTAAACTCGAGGTCTAATTGTATTATTATTAGACTGATGGTTTAGATTTATCTATTTTATGTAACAAGTATTGCTTCTATATATTAAACCACAAACGACATACATCTAATTGAAAATCAATTTTAACAAGTGAAATTGGAAACAATGAAAAGACAATCTGGCAATATTTCAAGTGGGAGATCGAAATTAATACTAGATACTATCTTATGTGGAGATCCACACGAGGTTTTTGTTTCAACCACTAACCTTGACGTCGAACTTAAACCGACGTTGTCAAGAGTGTTGTGTAGACTAATCTTGACCGCAGTTGAAGATCATTGTCGATAAATATTCTCTGCCTTTAAACGTCATGAACCAAATCGGCTCTAGGCATTACTGACTTGATTTAGCATTAAGTAAGCGGTTTTTAAGGTCTGTTCCAAAGGACATGTGATTTTCATTCAGTCTATATTCTAAGTGCTTGGCGAAAGTACAACCATTAACTATGTTCAGCTATGGTCAGATTGGCATCATCAGGAGGGGGTTTGAACCTCGACCTCATAAATATCAAGCCAGCACTCTAACAAGCGATCTCGAGCAACACCAATAATGATACTGTCATAGATCATTTTTTGAATTCTATCATTCAACAAATTAAAAAAAAATGGTGACATTGTTATATACCATATCATGTTTTAAATATATATTAAAAAATAGTATATATATGACGATACCGAAAAGATTGTTGTCAAGGCTGATTAAACCAGAAAAGCTAATAGACGAAAAAAGAAATTTCTATTTAAAAATAAAATAAAATGAAATAAATTAAAATGAAATAACATAAATAAAATAAAGGAATAAATAAATAAATGAAATTATGTGATCCCTACCTGTATGTTTAAGGCAAAAAATCTTAAAAGTTAATACATTTGTACATTATGATTTTTTCGCTATCCTTCTCCTAAGTCACGCCAATAAGTTGTGGTCAGTTTTCTTGACCAGGTTAAGATCAGAGATGAACGGGTTTATTATATTTAACGGCTAACCCTAGAATTGTCAATATTTATCAGGTCTCGGATTTATACAGAAGAATACTTGACTTGTTTTCTCATTATGCCCTGTTTAAGTTTTGGATAAAAACAAATTTGAATTAGTCTCCTGGTTTTTGTCGCTTTTCATGGGGTTAACGTGTGAATAAAAATCATAGCTTTTTGCATCGTGAAAACAAGCCTATGCCGTTATGTGGCTTGTTGTAACCTTCGTCCAATCTACTCTTTTGACTTTATATTAAAACTTTTTAATATCGCCTTCGATATCGCTATGTAATTTTTTAGCGCCATTTTTCTAACCTTTGCGGCGATACCAAAAACAGGAGTGAAAGGGTTTTTCATATGTTAATAAGTTTCAGTTACAGGTTATTTACACAATCTTCTTCAATTCCGAAGCCCCAACCGGGTGTTTTCCTGAATCTTTTTTGAGTTAATGTCTCTAAAATTCTACATAGTTGTTGATTTATCGTTATGATTTAATTCATATTTTCTGCTACATTGAACAGAAATACTAGTATTTGCTAACATACGCCTCTAATTATAATCCGGTTACCAAATAACTGAAGTCAAAGTTTACCGACGTTTACAACACGTATACACCTGATCATGAATACGGCAGTTCTTGCTTACCACCAAGAAGATTTGACAAAGTTCTTGCAGTCTTTCTAATTATCCATACACACGATTTATAAGTTTAATTAGTTACTATAATTTACCATTTAAGAATAATGATACAAAGAGAGAGAGAGAGAGAGAGAGAAGAGAGAGAGAGAGAGAGAGAGAGAGAGAGAGAGAGAGAGAGAGAGCATTGTCTCAAATAATGATTTGCACGTGATTTGTTTTAAGTTTGTCAAGGATAAGTGACACCGTTCTTAAAGAATTTCAGTAAAAATTTTTGTACAAAAAGAGAGAGAGAGAGAGAGAGAGAGAGAGAGAGAGAGAGAGAGAGAGAGAGAGAGAGAGAGAGAGCTTTGTCTCAAATAATGATTTGCACGTGAATTGTGTCAAAAATGCTATTTCGTACAAAAATCTTGTATACAAATCAAATATTTAGTACAGGACGTCATCGTAGGCGTAGCATTGTGACATCATATGTATATTGATAACTATTGAAAAATTTAAACAATTTTGAGTAATTTTATAAACAAATTTATGAAAACAATATCCGTCCTTGTTAATCATGTGTAGTGTTGCGTATCAACATACTGTCGATAAGTATTTCTTAGACAAAATAGCCGTTGCTCAAAATTGATCAAAATTTACAGAGTATGGGTCAAAACTGAGAAAAGTTTAATGATAGAAATGTTAAAAATTAATTACGGCATGAATTGTATAATAAATGTACGATTTTACTTTTACAATAAAAAAGTTTCGTTTAAGAGAATTTTACGAAAAACCGACTAAAAGACTAAAAGATCGTAAATGGACTTTAAGGTACCAGTCAGACAAGGTGATATAGAGAAGTTTGGTAAATAAAAGGATATTCAATTTACGTCCGTTTTTCTACTTTACGTTTTGTTTTAGATGTCCTTATGTACGAACTACTCATTTAATATTGTGACGTATTTTAACTTTCCATGTTTGTGACCATTTGGCAAAATTATGAATGTCTAAAAATGTAAGTGACATCATTATTGCGTTTTGAAAGCTGTTTCAATGATATGGTTTGTTGTATGGCAGTATTGAGTACTGTATGTACAGTTTTGGTTAATGACTTAAATTTCACCTAGAGTCCATCATAGATAAATAACCTTTATTGAAATATTCATACACACGCAAATGAAGTTGAGAGGGGTTTATAGGAATCACATCGTTCTCTGTCTGTCCGTCTGGCCATCCGTCAGAACATTGTGTCCGCTCCATATCTTTCATATCTACGGATGGAATTTTATCAAACTTTGCACAAATATAAACTAACATGAAACAATCTGTCGCATACCAACCTTAGGTACATAGGTTAAGGATCAAGGTCACCAGGTCAAATGTTAGAAACAACAACTCGACAATTTTGGGGGGCCTATTTATCATGAGACTGCTCTAGTTTTAATTTACATAACAGTTGAATTTGAAACACAAATTCAAATTCTTACGACAGAAAGTAAGAACATAATAAGGTTTGTTGGATGGTCGAAATTGTTTTACATCATATCAGCAAATTTTTGTGACTGGAATTTTTATTAATCTCCATGATGAACCTAACCACAAGATGAGACAAGTTGTGTTCATTTGTGCAAATGTTTCTAATTTGCAATGTACAAACGCCTTTAAACCACAAGTATATGAATCCGCAATGTCACAGATAAATATCCAATTGAAATGCTACTCAGTCCCCCGTGGGTCCAACCTCGGTCTACTTCAAGTGAGAAAGGGGTTTAATTTGTCGTAGGCCTTTACTGGTACCCTCTGTGGGTTTAACCTCGGGCGACCGAAAGCAATAAATCGAATGGCGTCTTTTTCTTTGGCCTCTAATGGTTGGATAAGAATCAGAGACTTATCTGAATGTCTAAAGTAAATTTGTGTATGCAATATCACATGAAACAGTTTCGGGGGAAATCGTGAACTTGGACCCAAATGATACAAGGTAATTTTGAAAATGGTATGGGGTCCGTGTGTATGAAATCACATATCGGTATCAGGGCAATGAATCTTTTCTTCTTAGGATTTTTTTTGCTTTAAAAAATTCGACGTTCTATTGTGATATTATCCATTGGTTTTGTCAATGGAAAATGTTTGAATTGTTAGGAGATAAAGTACTGTGAAATCAGTAATTATCGTGAAGTACCAATTTTCGTTGTTTTCGTTGATACTCTAACCCACGAATTTACATGTCAGCGTAAAGTGTATATTACAATACTATTTTAATCAGTAACCATAAACCACGAATTTTCCGCCCCACTAAATAGTATTTTTTTTCTTAAAACCACGAAAATTTGAGACCTAGAAAATAAATGATTTCACAGAACTATTATTCAAAATTTCATACATGAACACTATTACTGTAATTGGACAATTTTTTTTAAATTTGAAATAAGATCTCAATAACAGTGTTTGGTTTGGTAGATTCCCTGTTTACATGATATCCATTAAAATGTGATTTATTTTTACCTGTTTTAAACTTTTTATTGGGTGTTTTTGCCATTAACTTTTAATGTGTCGCGTTCTTCTATGCGTTGATTGTCTTCAAGTACACTATGTTTGTAGTAACAAACGTCTCCTATTGTCTTAGAATTCAGGTACAAAAGTTAATGCTAATGTACATATTTCAAAATGATGTGTACATTGCAGACCTGTGAAAAGTTTAACAATGAGCTAACAAAGAGCAAGCTCGGCAACCGATTGGCCGAGATATGGATAGTAAGTGATAGAAAAATTCGAGAAATAGATTACAGCTGCCAAAAAGCTGTGGAAATGTGGCTGACGAGGGACAGAGATAAACGTTCTTACGTATATCAACGGAGCCATGATTTCACAATAAAGGCAGCCGTTTTGTCTGTTTGGGAATGTTTAGTACGTCACTTCCGAAATTACTCAATAAAAATATGACGCATGTATATAACTATTGTTATCTCTCTTTCTGAATTCCATTCAAAAATACAGTACAGACATGCCGAAAGTTAAAGTAACGAATAATAAACGTTTATCTCTGTCCCTCGTCAGCCACATTTCCACAGCTTTTTGGCAGCTGTTATCTATTTCTCGACAGTTTTTCGATCACTAACTATCCATATCTCGGCCAATCGGTTGCCGAGCTTACTCTGCTCTTTGTTAGCTCAGTGTTAAACTTTCGACAGGTCTGTAATGTATACATTTTGAAATATGTACATACACATTAACGTTTGTACCTGAATTCTAAGACAATAGGAGACGTTTGTTACTACAAACATGGTGTACATGAAGACAATCAACGCATAGAAGAACGCGACACATTAAAAGTTAATGACAAAAACACCCAATAAAAAGTTTAAAACAGGTGAAAATAAATCACGTTTTAATGGATATCATGTAAACAGGTAATCTACCAAACCAAACACTGTTATTGAGATCTTATTTCAAATTTAAAAAAACATTGTCCAGATACAGTAATAGTGTTCATGTATGAACTTTTGAATAATAGTTCTGTGAAATCATTTATTTTCTAGGTCTCCAATTTTCGTGGTTTTAAGAAAAAATACTATAAATGGGGAGGAAAATTCGTGGTTTATAGTTACTGATTAAAATAGGATTGCAATATACAATATTTCGCTGACATGTAAATTCGTGGGTTAGAGTATCCACGAAAACAACGAAAATTGGGACTTCACGAAAATTACTGATTTCACAGTACTTTATTTCCTAACAATTCAAACATTTCCTATTGACAAAACCTCCCTCCTGTGATTGTATTTCTAAGCTTACCTGATCTAGATGAGCCAAAAGATACTGTACAATAGAATGTCGAATTTTTTAAAGCAAAAAAAAATCCGAAGAAGAAAAGATTCATTGCCCTGATACCGACATGTGATTTCATACACACGGACCCCATACCATTTTCGAAATTACCTTGTGTCATTTGGGTCCAAGTTCACGATATCACCCCAAAACTGTTTCATGTGATATTGCATACACAAATTTATTTTAGACATTCAGATAAGTCTCTGGTGCTTAGCCAAACATTAGAGGCCAAAGAAAAAGACGCCATTCAATTTCTTGATTTAGGTCGCCCGAGGTTGAACCCACAGAGAGTACCAATAAAGGCCTACGACAAATTAAACCCCTTTCTCACTGGAAGTAGACCGAGGTTGGACCCACGGGGGACTGAGTAGCATTTCAATTGGATATTTATCTGTGACATTGCGGATTAATGTAATTGTGGTTTAAAGGCGTTGTGCAGTGCAGATTAGAAACACTTGCACAAATGCGCACACTATCCCATCTTGTGGTTAGGTTCATTATGGAGATCAATAAAAATTCCGGTCACAAAAATTTGCTGATAAGACGCAAAAAGAAAACATCGACCAGCCAAACAAACCTGATAATGTTCTTACTTTCTGTCGCGAGAATTTGAATTTGTGTTTAAAATTCAACTATTGTGTAAATTTAAACTAGAGCGGTCTCTTGAGAGATAGACCCCCCAAAATTGCCGAGTTGTTGTTTCTAAGATTTGACCCAGTAACCTTCAACAAATATAGTTTTTTTATGCTTTACCATTTACTGCAGAAACCTCTTGAATTACGCCATATCTGAACCAAACTCTACTTTAGCCTCTTTCTCGTCCAGCACAGCTGCAATAAGAATGTTTAACTAAACATAAGTATAAATTTTGATACACTACAACGTAAACTTAATGCTTTCATTATGGCGGTTGTATTTAAAAGATTATTTAAACTTGCCCGGAAAACAATATACAGAATTATGGTCAATGCTATCTAACATGTTTCAAAACACTTACCATCTAAATTTCCTGTTCATTTGAAATAGAACTCGTCACTTTTAGTTTCCTACTCATACAATTAACCCATCGCATCTTAACTACGTAATTATTAATAATTATTGTAGTGTTTGAACTAATTTGAGTGTATATCCACCTACCTGCTCTTATCCGTCTTTTCCTAACATTTATGGACCAGTGCAACCGAGAAGACTTTCAAAATGTCTTTAATAAATGGAGGCTTAACCTTTTACTTAAAGGGATACTGAAGTCTAGGGGATTATGACCAAAATCGATAGTTATAAGTACAATATTTATAATAAAATTCAAAAAAATGAAAAATTATTCCATTAAGATACATATTTCGCTATTTGAAAATTGCCGAAAATCGTCGCCGCAGCTCTTCTGTGTTGGAGGTGAGAAGAGCACGCTGTGACGTCATGTGTGAACAAACCTCACCATGCTATTAATAGTGTGGTTACAGTATAGTGTAAAAGTTGTTAAAAATATTGTTTAAATATGGTTTTGTGTGCGACCGTTGATTGTTAAAATAATTAAAAAATTATGATAACTTAGATGTTGTCTCTATTTAGACTTATTTTAAATTGAATAATGACCAATATCGGCTAAATCATGTGCACAGTGATCTATGCATCAACTGACCTAAAATGATAAGATATTCTTGAATTTTTTCACGATAAATCAAAAGGATCCCAATTTCTTAAAAGTAGAATTTACATCCCTTTCTCACATACAGGTAATTAAGAGATTATCAGTAACCTACAGTACCTTTAGATCCTGTTTATTAGACATTCCATCGCCGGTAATCAAGAGGTAGATCTACTTTACAATATACAACATAGATCTGAAGATTGATAGGTGTAAATAAATTAAGTGATAAAGTCTTCACGATATCTCATATTAAATGTAAGTATAATTAATTTGGAATTTTGGAAAGATGCATTAAAACATATTTAAATATTTCAAAAGATTGATTTACGAATGTATAAATTGATGGGTCGACTGTCGTGACTGGCGGTATGAAATTAAAAATGATTTTAATTAGTGAAATATTTCTATTCGTAAGTTCAATTTTAAACATCAAAAACTCTAAAAAAAAAAGTAATTCCCCCCCCCCGCTTCTCATGTCATTGATGCGAAGAAAAAAAGAAAGAAAGAAAGAAAAGTCTGTAACAGTGTGATCTAGTTCAGGATAATTTTGAAGCGGCTGACGGCGAGAGTCCGTAGAGGCCCGTCCTTTAAAATTGTATAAATTTACTTTTAAATTAATTTCCATACAATGACGTTTTCAATTAGACTAT